>OZ005740.1:215213599-216413599 GCA_963930735.1 Dioctria linearis | reverse complement strand
TGACACCATAACAAGAAGGTAATAAGCCCATAAAAGCAAATCGGTAAAGTAAAGTATTAAAGCTGATGTGTTCTGCGCAAATCGGTAAAGTAAAGTATTAAAGCTGATGTGTTTTGCACAAACACGACGAACGAACGCAAGGCGAAGGAACGAATTAATATTTTGGATTAAAGCATTTTATTGGAAGATGCTCTGAACAAGGAAAAAAAAAAGAAGCCGTGCTTGATATATACCATGCGTACCATGATAAATTTTTATTACCAGAAGATAAACTAACCTGTATTAATTCTATTGAACATGAAATCCCTATCCTACAAAATCATCCGCTTATTAATCAAAATATGTATAGACTACCAGAAGTACAAAAAAAAATAAAACGAGACCAGTGCAGTGGAGGAAATCTTAACAAATTATATTACAACCCCGAGCATTAGTCCATTGCATTCATCCATGTTTGTTGTCCCCAAGAAAGAAAGAACAAATGGGGAAAAGCATTGGCGTGTTGTTGTCGATTCTCGAAAGTTGAATACTATTAGGATATGCATTCCCACCTCCAAGGATCGAGGATATATTCGACCAAGTGGAACTCTCCTGATATTTTACTACTAAATAAAGTCTACAGCCTTTAGTATTCCACATGGACATTTGGATGGATGGACATGGATTTTAATACAAAGCTAAACTGATAATTTTTCTCTGAATTTAATTAAAATAAAACGTTTGTTCATTATAATTCTGGAAGTGTTTAACCTTATATAAAGAACCCGCTATTCTAACTCCCTCAATACCCGCTCCCCCTACATGTATGATAAAGTTAAATAACAAGAACTGAAGAATTGAATTCAAACACCTACTTTTATTTCACTTAATTGGACACGTATATAAAATATACCGCGGTGACTAGTGCACGGAGATCAGTTCTGGTTGCCAGCTGTAATGGAACTCTCTGCTTTTACCATCGTATGACAGCGTAACAATTCCATTCTGCATTCAAATGCGGAACCCACATACATATAGTATATATGCTATGATACCAAAGTTTACCTAATAATAAGTTAAGAAGCTGTAGAGCAAAATGGGCAAATTTCTGGTGTTTTTTAGAATGAAAAAAGTAATTTCATATACTTTCGTCTTTTGCATGAATGGGGGAAAAGAACTTGTCTATGCACTATTGTAGTGCAACAACTGAGACAACGAGTTAAAAACAAAAATCGAGAGAACGTAGGATTACCCGAACGACAAAATCTTATTAAATCCCTCAAAATCCTTTCAACCTATTCATAATAATGTACTTCGGGCCACACTACTCCCCATTTTTAAGAAAAAGATAAATTTCGCTTTGGCCCAGATGCTGAAAGGAGATGTAAAATTCCTCTCAAATCAATTTCTCATTTTTCTCGAAAATATCAGAGATCCAGCATGAGTTCTCCCAATTAATCTCTTCATAGCAAAACGAATGTAAACAGGAACACGTGCTGTTCAAATATCATAGGATTACAGCAACAACATGTGTCCTTTTATACCTTTTACAACAACAACATGTGTCCTAATATTATCAATATTTCATGAAAACCGGTTTTCACAAAAGCGCGGGAGAATTTTATGAGAGTAAAACGTGAAAACTCCGCCCTTTCTCATTTATTTACGAAAATGAAACATTTGCCATTCTGTTTCGGTGCATGCAGCTTGCGCTTTCACATTTTTTATCTTTATTCATATAATTTTTAAAGAGGTCTATTTTTTTCGATTTTTTTTCTTTCTTTCTTCCTTTTCTTGCCGTGTGCATTTTAAATGTAAAACACTCGGATATCTCACCAGCTTCTTAACTTATTATTAGGTAAACTTTGACTAAAGGAGCGACATCCCATAGTAAAGTATATGTATGACAGCGTAGCCAAAAATTTTCGCCATCTTAATTTTGGCGGGGTGTTTGACTGGCTTTTTTATGTAAACAAAGAGCCGCGAAGTGTGTTTGGCGCAGAGACGTAGTTACAAATGGATAATTTACTTTGTATAGGAAATGGTTAATGACTATTGGACTAAGTGTTAGTAATATAAAAAAGGGTTATATGTGTCGAAGATTTAGATACAACAAGCCGTGTTTAGAAAAATGCTGTAAAAATACTTTTGTGGTAAATTCGGTAAATTCCACTGACATGCATATGTAAGTAAATTCGCAAATAATTTAAATATATCATCAGTGAGAGCATACTTTATGAAATCAAAACTGGTGCCACATGAAATAGGAGATCAGTCAGTCCATTTATATACTTGTCAGTGGGTGGTGCGGAAGATTGTGCGGAGTTTCTAAGAAATGTGTTTGAATTTTCCCGCCATTAATTTGTTGTGATATTTAAGGCATCAACAATTTTTAACGCCGCCTCTGACACCTCACAGAAACAAGAAGAAGAACGAAAGTTGCTACGCTTTTTTCATCACATGTCGCCTCTAGTTCTCTCCTCGAAGCCCATGCATTGCATTGCGTGTTGTCTTTGCTACCTCTTCTCTAAAAAACCGGTTCCATTAAGAATACTTTGTTTAAGCGAATTTACATTTACATTGCATTGCAGCGCAGCAGAACAGTGGCAGAATAGTAATATGAGCGGGTGGGATAGGAATTGGTGGGCGAAAAGCTGTCTAGTTACAATCACTGTCGGTTGCATTGATTCGTGTGCTTGGGCTAAATATTTTCATGAATGTAGGTAGCCAAAATATGCTGTGCAAAAGTTCTTATGAAAATTTTCGAGTACATAAATTAATAGAAAAACCGGCTTATCTCTTCAGCTAGGCAGCATAGTGAAACATAAAACTGTGCATGGCTGCTGGCGTCGGCGTGTGTTTATGTGGGGTGGTGGAGAACAGAGAGAACAGAGCATTATTCTTTGTTTCATAACTTTGCTTCTTCCCGTTTGTTATCCCCCGACCGCATCATCAAGTAACCGTACAACTTGTGCATTTTTAGAGGCCAGATGAAGCTTCTTGTTAAGTTATATGTTCTTTGATAATACCCAACAGATTTCATCAGGGTATAATAAAAATGTAAATGATAGTTTTGAATTGAGTTATGAAATTTCAAATACTCATTATTAAATTTTAAAGTCCAATTAAATTAATTTTCACATAAACTTATCCATTAAACCATTGTAAATTTTGAAACATTCTTTACAGTTTATTATAATATTTACTAATTCTGTTGAACCTGCCTCTGGACTGCTCAAAAGTTTGATATATCGTCGAAAAAAAAACTGCGCTATCCAACATTATCATACTTCAGACTTCAATGGTAAAAAGTTCCTGTTTCAAAGTTTTCAACTTCCAACACCTAGACTGTTCATATCCTGTGCTTAAAAAAAAACTAATTCTTCCTTTAGTTCAATTTGCAACACCATAAATCCCAGATATCGATTATCAGTCGAGTCGAGCAATAAATGGCAAAATTTTTCAGATATGTTAGCGCCGCCATCTTTCCATTCTGAGTTTTAAGCAAATATTCGTAATTCGGAGCCCCGACAATGCTAAAATTTTGATTTAAAGTCGAATCGGGCCATAATGGTAAAATTTGGCCGCCATTCTGTAGACGCCATCCTGATTTTATATTATATAAAAGAGTTAAAGTTTACCGTCATGCAAGGTCAATAGTGTGCCAAAGTTTAGCTAAATGGCTCAACGGGAAGTGGGTCAAATTAGCATTACAAACTTTGAATCACGGCCACGTAGTAGCTCTGAAGCTTCGAATTGCTTACGTTCGAAAGTTGAAGCTTCTAAACTTCGTTCCTCGAATTTTCTTTCGAAGCTTCGAAAATCAACAGCGCTACTTGAAGCCCCATCTTTGAACAGTTTAAAAAGTGTCAGTTTATATATTTGTAAATATATTTCATTATAATATTTTAAATCCAATATGCCCAAGCCCAAAGCCAAGGTGGAATAGCATCCGCCGACGGCTGCGTGGTTGAGGTGTGCTCAGTCGGTAGTATGCGAACTCTGGATATCAGGCGACCTGTAATTTAAATTAGTCTTCCTGTAGTAATGTGGAGCTCTGCTGCAGGTGACTGTTTTTCTCGCGCAACTCGTGAGACCATATATGGAACCTTTATGAAATCGTACCACTTCAATGTGTGTAAAAGTTTCACGGGTGTCTGACGAATCAGGGGATTTAATCCCGGAGATCTCGATATTGGTGGAAAATTTCCTCTTGCTGGGGAGCTCGACTGGTGAGGGCGGGTTGACTCTTAAGAAGATCGAAAGTGCTCCTCATTTCTCGGGTCATTTCGGCAAGGTCCGGCTAGCTGCAGTTGAGACAGTGTCGAGGTGCGATGAAGTAGTTATGATCGATGCGGGACTTCCCGAGGCAGCAATTTTTGTGGCGCAGGAAATGAGGAGAACTGCTAAGTGGATGGTTATTGCTGTCACTGGCCTTCTGCATCTCCCTCCCGTTGTGATGCCAGGGCTCATCACATTGTCAAGGGCAGCTCAGACAATAACTATCGGGGTGAGTAACGGCTGCAGATCATAACTTCAGTGGACCTGGTTCTTTTGAATCAGGGCAACGAACCGACCTTTCCTACTAGCGGAAGACAAGAAGTCATTGATGTTGATTGCGTCCTTTACTGCTTTTCACCTGTTCTTCGGCTGGAGGGTATCACGAGAGAAATGTCTCTCTGATCACCGATACATTGAATTCTGTATGGGTGCTGACTTGCTGAAACAAAATAATTTAAGTTCATTGTACGTGCATATCCAACAAATTTATTGTCAGCCCATACCTACAAGGTCATTAAATTCCATTCAATCAATTTGTTGAATATGCAGTAAGTTCATTGTTCCATAGGTGCATTCTTCGCTAATTTCATGCGCGCATTTCCTCACTGTCAGCAAATTCCATATTTTCAAGCACGACTTACGACAATGAACAAATGCTAGATTAACAAGAATTATTTCAATTTAATTGTAAATATAAAGAGGAACATTTTGGATAAAGTTGTCAGTTTTTGTTTGGAGTCAAGTAACAGTATTTTTATTACAATTAGTAATCCCGTTATCTTTCAGCTAATTATATCGGGTGTAGTGATTTATGTACCGCTTGCACACCGTCAAATAAGAGCCAGGGTTTTAAAACCTTGACTGCAATTTCTGAGATTTCGACTTGCTACAATCCAGAAGAATTTCAAATTCTACAAGAAGAAACATGTCAAATGGCACGCAATCCAGAGATATGGATCAACTAGCTGCTGAGCAAAAGGAATATGGGAAGGGAGTGAAACAAGTCACTACTAACTACAATAAAGATTCAGTCGATAGGAAAACAGCAGTAACTTACTATGAAGAGAGGCTTCGTCGTCTAGAAACAGCATGGTCGCTTTTCGAGAAGATCGATGAAGAAATCAGAAAACTGCCTTCTTCAACGGTAAGTCATTCATACTTCACCATGGGATACTATGAAACGACGGCTCAATTGTATGGAAAATATGTTGAACATTTCAATAATCAAATCATACAATTGAAGAAAGACGCCAATACTCAAGTATGTGAAGAGCCACTAATTCTAATGGCCAAAAATGATCAACAAAATCGCCTTTGGTAGCAGGCAGTTTACCTGAATATGCTAAGCCATTATCAGAGATTACCAAAATAATAATGAGAAGACAAAGAGTGATAATTCAGTCACTTTATCGCTTATTCGCTACACTCGATAATTTGGACACCAACCAACATCCACAGTCCTTCTTCGAGTTAAAAGTCAAAACAATTCAGCACTATTGGTTCCAAGTGGAAGAGCAAAAGAGCACCATTTGGGAGCTAGTAGAGGATCTCGCTACAGTGGGTTATGATACAAAAGGCTATATTCAGCTAGAAGACATTGTGCATCGCCATCTAATTGAATTATCTGCATTAATAGAAAAAACAAGGCCATTCTCTACTGCCATCAACACAGGCTCCAGCATATAATACAGCTATCGCAAATTTACCAAAAATAACGCTACAAAAGTTTGATGGTGACTACGCAAAATGGCGACAATTCTTCAATCTGTTGTCTCAAATGGTTTACTATCAGACAATGAGCAATTGTCAAAAGATGTGGTACTTGAAGATGAATGTACATAATGGGAGAAGCTGAGAAATTGGTAACACATTTCACACTATCTAATGAAAATTATATAAATGGCATTGGACGTGGAAGGCAGCACTCACAGAAGAGAATAAGTGCCACATTGAACTCCAGAATAAATGGGTTTTCTACCAGATTAGAGGCCTTTGTCCTTACCCATATAATTTCAAATCAACCCAATCAACCAATGAACACATCATCTTAGAAAATACCATAGAATATCGCACTAACCGATCCAGCATTCGATCAGTCAGATCGCATTGACTTTCTCCTCGGAGCCGAGTTTTATCTTCAGCTGCTATCTATTGAACAAATCAGTTTGGGACCAAATCTTTCAACCTTACAAAACACTGTCTTTGGTTGGATCGTAGCTGGCAAGATTAGTGATACAACGTGGAGTATGCACAGATTCAGAGAGAGATTTAGACGAGCCCATCGAAAGATTCTTTAAGATTGTCCCCAATATGAGGTTTCCACAGCTGCCGTTGTATCACTAATCTTGCCAGCTACGATCCAACCAAAGACAGTGTTTTGTACGCTCTCAGATAAACAATGCGACGCACACTTCAACCAAACGTTTCAACGGGACGATACCGGACGATTTATTGTACGACTACGATTTACAGGACACCCAAGCACCCTTGGCCAGTCAAGAAACATTGCCCTATGAAAATTTAATTCATTAGAAAAAAGGCTTGCAAGAAACGAAGGTTTACGTAAAGAGAATACCGATTTTATGGAGGAATACTTACGACAATTTAAGATAAATTTCGTCACAACACTATTTTCTTCCTCATCATTGTGTAGTAAAGCCAAATAGTAGCACCATTAAGCTAAGAGTGGTTTTCGATGCTTTAGCGAAAACATCCACACGCTAACTCCCGCGCCACTACTCTCGAGATACAAACACAACTAATCGCTGTACTCAAAGAAGCAGGTTTAAAACTACGCAAATAGTGCGCAAACCATCCGCGATTGCTGCAGATAAAGAAATTAAACTAAACTTCACAGATGAAAAGGATCTCCATATTAAAATACTGGGACTAACATGGAAGCCAAAAACAGATAAGTTTTGTGTAAGAAGCAATTGGGAATCTACTAATAAGGTAACAACAAGAATAGTCGCATCAGAAATTGCTCGACTATGATCCCCTTAGGATGAGGAAGCCGGGGCGATCGTTTACTTTCCTGCACCTGACATTTGGATGGAGTACTCACTAGAAGAGACACCACTGTCTTCCAGGCTGAAGTCTTCACTATCGCAATGGAAGCAAAGATAGCTCTTGATATGCTGATCAAGGGTATAGACTATTCTTTGGGATAGTCAGGTGGGTGGCCTTGATGGCACTGAGTTGCATTAGGATAACATATCAGTTTGATGGGCGGGGGGGGGGGGGGGGGTTGTTTATGGATAAGTTATATATCCACAACAAGGTGTCACTTTAGTGAGATGCTGGTCACATGGGATCATGAGGAATGAAAGCACTGACCTTTTGGCTAAGGCTGGCTCTGAGTCACCGTTTTCTGAACTGGTACGCGCCGTAGGCGTTGTCACCTGGAGTATCCGGTCTCGCATCAAAGTGGATGTTCATAGGAATCATTAGCAGAGCTGAGAAAACTTGAGTGCTTGCAGGTGTACAAAACTGTTTGATGGGCGCAATAGAAATATCTTTGATTTTCTCACAGGGCATGGAAGGAAATAATGTAGACCTGTGATTGGGTTTCTTCAAAAATTTACAAGGCGATAATCTAGACGAAGTGTGGTTGATTTTGGACGCTAGACGTATCCATATGACGCATGAAGTGCGTATCTTGTTGGTCAGACAAGGCACACTCTACTTTTTCTGAAACCATATTCTCCATTGCTTAACCTCATCGAAGAAATCCTTTTCCAATGCAAGAAATATGTTTGCTGATCCTTTAAATCATGAAAATTTGGTAGATGTAATTAAAAACTCTGTTGAAATGAATATATAGGTATGTTAAATTCCCAACCGCTGCTGCAGGAGAGTCGTTATAGACTAAGTTATATGTAAATATATACAGGCTGTTTCATAATTGGTGCACATAACTAAGAGTTTGATAGCTGAGGTGGAGATAAGCAAAAAATTATGAGGTGAGGGGAGAAAAGACCAGTCGTTTCAGTGGTAGGGGGGGCTGGCTTCACATTTTTAGTGCTTGTTCCCATTTACATCCTGTAACTTTCTTGATACACCTTATCAAGGTGGGATTCATCTCAGATAATACCAAACAGTCTCAGCTTTCCAACATTTGTAGGATTTCAGGGTCAAAAAATTGGAAAAATATTTGTAATTGTTTCAAATGTTTTTCCGCCAAAATGCATGATAACTATTCAGTTTTTTTACAAAATTTAGAAATCCCGAAATTTGTAATGCCAATTTGACCAGTTTAGCCACTGAACTAAGCTTTGGCACACTTATATACATATAACAATATTCTTTTATATAATATAAAATCAAAGTGGCGTCTACAAGATGGCGGCGGAATTTTGCCCGGTTCGACTCCAAATAAATATCTTAGGATTGTCGGGTCGCGAATACCAATATTTGGTCAAAACTTAGAATTATGAAGATGGTCGAGCCAGTATGTCTGAAAAATTTTGATATTTATTGAACCATTCTACTTATAGTCGATATATGGGATTGTTCTAAAGTAAAAATTAGTTTTGCTTAAGCATTCGACCTTAGAGGATATGATATCGTCTAGAGTTTGGAAGTTAAACCCTTTGAAGCAGGAGTGTTTTACAATAAAGTACCGGAGTATGATATAGAATTCGAGCGAATTCAAATGCACGAAGTAGAAGTACAGTTATGTTTTCGGTGCTTTATCAACCTATAGAGCAATCCAGGGGCACATTCAACAGAATTAATAAATATTAAAACAAACTATAAAAGGTGTTTCCAAATATGTTTCAGTTTCAATAGATGAATTTATTTCAAAATTAATTAATCTGCGCTTTAAAATTTAATAATGTGTATATGAAATATCATACGTCATTTCGAAAATATCATTTACTTTCTTATTATACGCTCATGAAATCTGTTTGATTTAAAATTTGCTATCCGGAGTTGAGACTGGTTCGTAACTACGAAGCTAAAATCAAACAAATTAGCGATTTGTTATATCAAAAATCCCTCAGATATCGATTTTTAATCAAATCTAATAATAAGTTATTAAATTCGACTGCCATTTGCATTTAGGAGCCGTCATTTTGATTTCTAAGTTTCGACCTCCGACCACAAATTAGTATTTAACGACCCTAAAATCCCGTAAAATTCGTACATAATTTTGGAGCCGCCGCGCCGTATTGATTTTATGTTATGTAAAGTTCTAAAAGTGAATTTTCATCAAAGATGGGTAACTGTGGCAAATTTTAGCTGAAGACAAGACAAGAGTGTAAAGTTAGCGTTAAAAATTTTGAACCACGTTGGGTTTCAAACAACTCATATAATGAAATATATTTAAATATTCCTATAATAACCGGAAGACATAATACGTCTATTCCATGAAAAACTGAGATACTCTTTAAACTATTCAAAACTTATTATAATTTAACCTTAACACTGCAGAGCAGACACTAGGCAAAGTTTATGATTTGAAGCTTCGAAGCATTGGTAAAATATTCATGCTTCGAAGGTTCGAAAACTTCAAATTTTCGACAAAACGTTCATGCTTCGAAGGATTTGTCTTCGAATAAACATTTTGTCTTCGAAGCTTCGAATTATTCGAAGCTTCAAACCGCCTACCTCGAATTTTATCAACAGCCCTAGCTTCAAATCACTTCGATTATTATAATTTAATTTTTTTAACAACACTGCAGATATTTCGAAGGTTCAAAAAATTCTATGCTTCGATGCCCTAGTTGGAAGGTTGAATCCTTAGTGTTAAAGATAGCTTAAGCAGTTTGTGATCTGTATAGATTGTAAATTTTCGTCCTGTTGCCCATAATTGCTAATAAGTCTTTTTTAGGGGTGAAGTAGTTCCGTTCCGCTTTATTCAGTTTCGTGCTTGCGTATACAATGGCCAACCTCGACCTGGGATAAACTAGCACCTCGATAAACCAGTGTCTATTCAATAGCATCTGTGGTTAACATAAATGGTTTGGCAGGCTCTGAGTATTAATAATGGTGGAGTAATTAATGCCGTTTTTAGTCCTGTCAAGGCATTTTCGCATTCCTCCTCCCATTTGAATGAATTATTTATATGCAAAAAGTTTATTTGGTTCTGTAATTTTTCGATAATAATTTGCTAATCCCAGGAATGGCTGAACTTGCATTACTGTTTTTGGAAAATCTTCTACATAACTTACTTTTCGAGAGATCTGGTAGAGCTCCTATACTTGAGGATTTATTGCCTAAGTAGATCACTACGTTTCTTAGAAAGCTACATTTTTCTATTTTAGTTCTAGGTTGTTCAATTTCAATCTATCTAATACCTGTCGGAGCTTGTTGTTATGGTCTAAGAGATTTCTTCCGTATAAGAAGTCTCCTCCAGGGGCCGGATTCACTAACTCGAAGAGTTGTGGAGTTGTGGGGATGAGACTTCTTTTGCCACTTAACTCTCCACTCGGAATTCTGAAACTCGGGGAATTTGTATTGAGAATTACGAAACTCTCTATTCAACTCGGCAAAACTCTCGGCTGTGTTAGTTGTGGAGAAGTAAGAAAAATATTTCTCAACTGACAGTATTGGCTGCTTTTATTGTCCTTTGTGAAGGTACCAATGCACCTAGGATTTTCAAATTGATTTATGGATTCACTGCATATCCTGGCTATGTTTACAAAAATAAATTATAGATATGCTTGCAATATTTACAGAGAAATAAGGATTTTTGTGTTTCAAGGTACCCGATAAAAATTGTACTTCACGCGAATATGGTCAATTTGGTCGTCTTCCAGTACAGAAGAGATGCTATAAAAATTTTAAATATGCACTTTATGTAGGATGAAATCGCATCTAAATTTTGTCCCCTAATTAGATATGTAATTAGTTTTTGACTCCGGTAAATAGTTTTGGAGATAACTGCAAAAGAAGTGAATCAGTCCTTAAGATGAAAAAATGGCCGTTTTCTGCTACAAAAACTCAACTCATCATTATGAAGAACTGGTAAGTCGTGGAAATTTACTTTCTATGAGAAAAATGTTCACAACAGAGTGCTAATGGATGTGAAATAAAGAACGGAAGAAATATATGCAAAATATAGGAACTGGGGTGTATATGACCCACGTTCAAAAAAACCGTCTTTCGGCGGTAAAAAAACAAACAGTTATGAAGTTAAAATGATGAAAAAAAAAACCACGCCACTCGATTACCCGTCTCTCCCTCTTTAATTTGATACCAAACATGACGTATTGGGACAGCCCCCAATGGGGGTGGTAGACCCCCCATCCCAAAAATTCCCTCCCTCAGAAATTGTTCACCTATATTTTTGTACTCTAGACTCTAAATCCGTAGGAAAAAACCGCAATGCTCTACGACCCTCCCGAGTTATCCGTCTTTCAATATTTCGATACTTCTCACGTTTTTTTAACTCCTCAAGTATGTTAGAGAATCTCGAATGGAGAGTTAGGGAGTTTTAGCCGGGCAAAACGAAAATTCTCATCTCCCAAACTCCCAAACTCTCCGAGTTAGTGAATCCGCAGATAGGTACACGAGGCCAGTTAAACATGGCTCCTTATGCGTTTGAATGTGACTCACTTCCTTTTAGGTTCAAAGGGCATTCCAAATGTCCATGTGGAGTACTAAAGCCTGTAGACTTGATGTAGTAGTAAAATATCGAGAATGTCCCAGTTGGTCGAATATATCCTCGATCCTAGGAGGTGGGAATGCATTCGAATAATTCGAAGCTGCGAACCTTCAAACCGTTTGCTTAAAATTCTAGCAACAGTTATGTCGATTTCGATGGGACTTCAGTGCAACACCAGTATTGCACTTTTTCTAGTAGTGCAAAACTGAAAATGTTCGATGGGACAACTTTTATAGCAAAGTGCAACACTGACTTCCCCTACTTTGCACCGGATATTTTCTCGGTGTTACAAATACATATTCAAGTTGAATTGTCATCTGCTCTGTCAAAGTGTACTGTCGCGATTATTTGTGAAATTTTGGAATTAAATGAATTAAACATTTTTATTTGGGTAATTGGCTTTAAGTTAAAAAAAATGTGTTTGTATATATCAATAACCAACATTTATTACGTTTGACAGTTCCGTGCATATAATACGTGTGCCCACAAATACAAGGAATATGACAAAAATATGTTCGATGGACTTCAGTTCTCCCAGTTCTCCACTGCCAGAAAAAGTGCAAAACTGAAATGGTCCCATCGAAATCGACATTAGACATCATTATGCCTAAGGTTCATAGCGCAAAGGAGCATCAACTTTGGATTCCGCATCTGAACCAGAATCGTAAAGATTTAATCAGCAAAGACATCTGAGATGTTAATGCACATTAGAAAGTGATGAAATTAAATGTGATCTCTATCGAGCTTTTAGTTTATTCTTTCTTAAAAAGAAGAATTTCAAAATAAGCAGATGTTAATATTACAGTTATGCTTTTTCCTTTTCATCGATTGTTGTCCTATTTTTTTCATAAAAACATTGGTTCTCTCGCAACAACTCCACTAACCACGTACCAAAATAAATGTGTTAACTTAATAATACTTTACTAAGCCAATGCGGCTCCAAATATCAAATCCCATTTAAAACCTGCATTATTCGGTGAAGTAGAATTACTGCCCTACAATTTTACTTTTACAGGCTAAATAGCGCAAGCCTCCGTAATTTCCCGATTTGTTTACAACAATCACAGTGCTGCAAATTGAAAATTATGATTTACAATATACCAGAAAATTAGTATATTTCTTCATTGTAGAAATTTTAGGAATCGTATAGTCCCGGACAAGCATTATAGAGTCGTGCTTGCCTTTCATATCTTGTCTTGCTTACCACATTTGTTAAGAAATAATCAAATTAAAAAAAATAGGAACACTACACTAACCTTAACATTTAAAATACTGTGGACAGCCTCTTCAACCCTTGCAAAATGCCCTTTTCCAAGTACTTTTCCGGTCATAATATAATTTCCGATTCGCACCAATTTTCTTTCACCTGAAACGAATTTCTTTAAAATATTCTTGAATTCTCATAGAATCGCACCAGAACTCATCTTTGGTATCTACAAATTCTAACTTCAAATTTGCAACAAGAAGCGGCAGTTCTAGAACACTTTTCTCTTTCTCACTATAAAAAGGCACATGAACAAAACTCGATTTTGCCTATTTGTAATGACATGCGATTCATAGTATACTTGTACGATAAATAAATAAATCAAAGTAAAATTTTTTAATGAAATTTTACGCTCAGTAGGAAGGGCCTTTATAATACTTTTAAATAATTTTTATCTACTCACAAACCCGTAACTAAAAACCTTTGTCCGTAAGGGCGACGTTCGTGACGAAATAGTTTTGAGGTATTAAACGTGAATGGATTTATATGGGATTTTTGATTTAGAATAAATTAACCCTCTTACTGAGTTCTATTAAATGGCATATCTTCTATTCGAATATCGTTAAAATGCATGATTTTCAAATTTGCGCACATAGGGAGTTTAGGTTGGTGCGGGGGGGGGGGCTGATTTGTTTTTTAAACACTTTAACGTTATGTTTATCATATTTCATGGGAACATTTCAATTTTCTATCCTTAACCGTTATATGGGTTTTGATGTGAAGTAAATTTCTTCAGTTTTTTCATGTAAAAGTTTTTACATGGAAGTACTTACATTAAGTGCGATATTCATCTAAACTACTTACCACAGAGAAAAGAAAATTACACCACAACGTTCGCAGGAGATTAGAACAAGATATGGGTTTTAGCGAAAATGTACTGACGGAAAAGTAGAAAATAAAATATATTAAAAAAATTTTAAATTTTAAATAATTTCGTAAATAAATTGCACCAAAAAGTAAAGAAATAAGGAAGAACTCAGATTAAATCTTAAAAATTTGGACATGAGTGGCAGTTAGACAATTGTGATTATAGTTATGGATGCCCAAACTTTTACGATTTAATCCTATATACGGTGTTTCCTACATGGTGGTCCATAAAGCAGGAGCTGATAGTACTCACCTAGGCAAACCAAAAATTATATGGGAAGGGAGGGGCACATCAACAGTTTCGGAGTTGCCAGGTTATTAAGAAATTATGCTAGGCTTTCACAAAACACCCTGTATCTTAAAAAGTACAATGTTTATGGTCACCGTCTAAAGCTGATTATATGCAAAGCTTCATGGCCTTTCCAGCCGCGTACTCCTGTCCACTCCCGAGTTATTGTGGTCTGAACTAAAAATTTCGGATTTTCTTACCTTTTTTTTTGATTTCACCCTACTTTTATTTTTGAAAAGGTCGTTAATATAACTTATTTTATAAAGACTGTAAATTGTGGTTTCTGCTCTGTAATTTGACGTGTTACACCCTATTTGCTAACTGTAGCCGTTAAACAGTTGTTAGTTGTTGTCACGTCATACCGAGATTGGATGATTTTTTTTAAATGACGTGTTTTCAGTTACTAAGGAAACAAATTATCTTTGAGAATAGCTGCTAGAATAGCTTTGAGAATAGGTTAAGAGCTAAGAACTCTTCAATGGCTACAGATAGCACATAGGGTAAAATAGGTCAAATTAAAGAGTAGGGTTGACAATTTACAGTTTTAATAAAAAAAGAGTTATGTTGATGAACTCTTTGCACAACAATAGAGGTCAAAGTAAACAAAGAAAAGGTAAGAAAATCTAAAATGTTGAGTTTAGACCGCAATAACTTCTGTGGGAAGAGAAGTACAGGGCTGGTCAAGCAGTCGTTGGAAAGGTCAGGAAATTCTGCATACAATCAGATGGTGACCGTATACCCTACACTTTTTAAGATGCAGGGTATTTTGTGACCATATCATTTTTTGTTTGTTTTGGTGAATACTACCACCTCCCGTTCTATGGACCACCATGGAGGAAACACCCTGTTTCATTGAGAGAAATTGTACTCAGTTGAAATCATAATAACGACAATCAAATACTTTAGTATCTTCTAGTTGTTAGTAAAAACACTCCTCGTGGTATCATTTACCATACTGTCGCATGTCCGAAAAACTTTCTTTCTTGCATGCATGGCAATAGCAACCAGGTTCTGCTAAGATTTTGGTAAGCTTTACTTATTTTTACCTTTATGAGTTTCAGATTCTGTATTTTTTTAAATCCTAAAACAATAATTTTCTTGTTTGTTCCTTTGTGGTCAGTTTTTGGTGTTACCTTCTTTGGTTCTCATTTTCTTTTTCCTTTTAATTTAAGAGGTCCTTGGTAATTTCTGACTTTTATAATTTATTGGTTTTCTTCTTTGTTTATTCTTTTTAACACACTAGTTAGATGTACACCATTGTAGCAGGGGGACTTATATTCCTTAGTTTTATGGTGGTAGTGGTATGCTGTCATCTGGATCAGAGACGGCACCTTTTCCCTCTTGGGAAGAATATATAATTAATCCCTCGGGCAGTATGAGATTTTCTCTGAATCTGAGTCTGATTCTCGGGTACAACGCTTCTTGTTGTTATGCGTTTCGGTAGGGTAATGAGGCTTACGGTCTAAGTGGGCTTTATTAGCCATATGACAAAATATTACAAAATTACTCATTAATGAAATAAGCACAATTCTGGACGAAAATAAATACCAAAGTCATAAACCACATTACCTAAACTTTCAAACTGAATAAGATATGTGGAAACAGTAATTAAATAACCAAACTTATGGTTTTGTCTTCGGGAAAATTATAAATCGAAGCGGTTCTACTCCTCTTGGTGACGTACCGTTCGTTATTTATAAGGTAGCGGTACTAGCTGCAGAATTTTAAGTGTGGACTTCACTACCTTTCGGACCTAATTTGCACCAGGTACCTTACTTCTTCATTGTCGTTCACTGAATGTGAAAAATTTCTTTCCTACGCAAATTACATGATAGCAAAGATATCTTAACAATAAGTTAAGAAGCAGGCGAGAAGGGGCGGAGTTTTAAGACTTTACTTTCATAAAATGTTCACGCGCTTTTTCGAAAACTGGTCTTTCTGAAATATTGACGGAGTTTGGTCGCATGTTTTTGCTGTAATGGACACATGTTGTTGCTCTAATCCTATGATATTTGAACAGCACGTGCTTTTGTTGACATTCCTTTTGCTCTAAAAATATTAAGTGGGATGTTATCATACTGGATTCTCTGATATTTTTGGAAGAAATGAGAATTTTATTTGACAACAATTTTACATCTGCTTTCAGCACCTTGGCCAAAGCAAAATTTGTCTTTTTCTGAAAAAAAATAAAGAGTGTGTCCCGATGTACATTATTATGAATAGTTTTATTTGAATTTGAGGGATTCAATAAGATTTTGTCGTTCGTGTAATCCTACGTTCTCTCGATATTTGTTTTTAACTCGTTGTCTCAAGCGCACTACAATAATGCATAGTCAAGTTCTTTTGCCCCATTCATGCAAACGACGAAAATATATATATGACATTATTTCCAATTTCCAATTTTGGTCGGCTGCTTGTTATCTTCTTATTAGGTTATCTTTGCATATACCATGAGTTTTGTCTCAACAGACCCCTCGATTATGGCGCCACAATTAATATTGCACTTTTCTGTGCTATTTCGGGGTATGCACTTTCTTAACATTATATTGTGGCTTAAGGTAAACAGGGTGTTTCATAATTGGTGCCCATAACTCAAGGGTTTGAAAACTTTGGTGCAGGGGGCGTCATTCAGCGGAAAGGGGGGGTTAAGATTTTATCTTATCTGGAACCGGTTGAATGAAAGATATAAGAAAAAGTGTGAATACTTAACTTTTTCAAAAATTGTGCAACTTACACTCACATAAATTAGAAAGGTCTGACCGGAATTAGGGACAATAAAAGCTTGTCAAATCGAACATGTAAATTCGATGAAAAACATACATATTTACTTTTTGGTGGTGTTCATATTTGCTTTAAATTAGTTTCGATTTTATCTCTGTTATGTTGATTGTAGCAAGAACTTCGGTTAATTATATCATTTGAAATTTCGTAGCTGGTTATAAACTTGTTTTATTGTAAAGATTACTCTTTTTAATAAAAGCTGGAAAATATAATACACAGTCTTAAACCACGTTATATAGAAAACAGTAGGTATATGCCATATGTAAGACAGGAAAATTAGTGTAGATGTGGCTTAGGAAGGAAATTGGACTAATTAGACATTTTTTTAAATACAGCACTTTCTCGATAATCGAGAAAATTATATAAGAATATGAATTATTTTCATTTTTTGTGTCGACAATTCAGAAAAGAACAAAGGCATCGCTGGACATACACAAGGATCAAGTAACCCAGGAAGAGGTAGCTCGGCGTCGGCGACTTTAAGTTTTCTCCTGCTAATATCTTTGGTGCTACCAATACTCAGAGAATCTTCAAATGGGCCAGTGGAAAGAGCGCACCATTCACAAAAAAGTCAAGATTATTCTCCGAATTTATATACGCCATAAGCTCAAATATTTAACATTGAATGGAACTTGTTATCATAAGCTACAAATTTACTGGGCCTTGTTAAAAGGAGTAGAGAGCTATGTATCGACAATAGATCATATCTGCAAAGCAACAACAATCACAAAAATCAGTTCTATCTTCAGCTTAAGCAAATACAGGAGGCAAGTGAACTTTTATATAAATGAAATTGGTGACCATAAGATTATAAAAAGAGCACCTCTCGATGTAATTGCAAACGTTGCAAATAACCTCTTTCGCGTACTCGACTCCGAGTACGCTGAATATATGGAAGTTGAAATCGAAAAAACCAGGAACGATGAAAAAAACTATACCTACCTACTGCAGTTATTGAAGAACCAAATGCTGGTTTTGAAATTTGCTACAAATATCATAGGGCAGAAGAAGAATCCATTCAACAGAAGTTTAAATGAATAAAGAATCATATCGTGGTTTACTTTAATTTTATTTTTGTTTATGTTTGTCTTTCAATTCTTTTTTTCTTAACTAGACTAACTTATCTAATGAACCGTTATGTTGATGTATCTCTTCTTTTTGAATTCTTACATTTTAGTTTCTCTAAATCTTCATCTATATTGTGTAATAATTTTAATTTCAGCCTAGTTGTCATACGCATACTCACTACCTTTATATCTTTATCCAGTCTGTAGTTGATCTATTCATGCATGTTGCATTTACTTAGAATCTCATTTCTGATTGATCTCTGTGAATCCTCGTGTGTGTTATACGCCACCTCTCGTGCTTTCCGTGGTTGTGAAGAAGAGGAAGCGGGAGCTGGAAAGAGTTTATTAGTTATAATTGAAACACCTCACTTTTGGTTTCTTTTATTTATTTGTTCGATCATTTTATCTTGTTAGATCGTTAATTAAATTATATGTAACACCACTGATTCAAATACTTAAAGTCGCGAACCGACCACTATGAAATATCTAATCCAACTCACCTCTTCCTTGGCGACGTGACTTCGTGGTACCCTTGCGACGCCAGCGTAATCAGCAGAAAAATGTATATACGCATTCCATCTAGCGTAAACTGATATCGCGCCCATGTGAACAGAGGTCAGACAATTCGGGGAAATTTATGATGACGTTTGCAAGAACGTCGAAGTGGATTTTGCTGATTGCTCGTGTCGCTGGAGTTTTGTATACTTAAGAGCATGGAAATTTATGATTTCGTTTGCTCGAATTTTTATAATTTACGATTTCGTTTGCTTGAACGAAATATGAACTTTTTCAAGTGCACCATGTGCACTGAAATAATTTAATAATTTGGATACCACGAGAATGATGATGCACTATGATGGCACTGTGGTATTCGTGTCATCATAACATGTGAGGTCATAAGCTCATTTAAACTGTTAATAGTATGACAAATTTGGACGGTGTTAGAGCAATGCTTAACGTATTTTCCTCCAGGTCGAATGGTTTTAACATCTGTCATTTAAATGCGCGTAGTGTAAGAGCTAGGATGTTTGAATTGTATCAAATATTTCATGACGCAAAGTTGCACGCTCTATTAATTTCTGAAAATTGGCTGAACGAGCGTATTCCTTCCAGTATGGTAAGAATTCCAGGATTTAAACTTTATCGTAATGATCGAAAAGGTCGTGTTGTGGGCGGTGTGGCGGTCTACGTAAAGGATGAACTTAAATCTAGAGTTATAAAACACTCTAGTATTAATGAAATTGAATTTATTTGTGTAGAGGTTGGCCGCGGGCCAGACAAATTACTATTGGCCTGCATCTACTGTCCTCCTAACAAATTCTTCCCCGCGAACACTACAGAGCTCGAAGAGATATTCACCCAAATCTCCCATCAGTATTCTAATGTAATCTTGGGTGGAGATTTTAATGTAAATATACTACGTAGGGATCAAAACGCGGATTCATTCTTATACCTTTTCGAGTAACTCCATCTTAACGTAGTAAATTGTACTGAGCCTACCTTCTTTAATTGCGACAATCCATCGCTCCTGGATCTGTGCTTCAGCTCTGACTTAAACAAAGTCTTGTTCTTCAATCAACTAAGTCCGCTTAGTAATTTCGATCATGACTTTATCTTCCTGTCTTACGAGGTCATTTTCACTATTCAGCCCAAAATTCTTAAGTATCGTAATTACAATAGAATCAATGTGGAAGGTCTACTCGAAGAGGCATCAATGCTTATCTGACAACTTATGTAAAATTATAGCTCTGTAGATAATCAATTACAAACATTCTATGCACTGGTAAATTACTTATATGATAAATTCGCTCCTGAGCGGACTAAGCGCTTAAGCGCTAACGGATGCTCATGGTACTCCCCCGAAATTGAGAATATGATTGCCGAAAGAGAATATCTTTTCCGTCGCTACAAGTTGCTCAAAGCTCCTCAGAGTCGTATTGCATATAAATCTGCAAGAAATCGAGTGACTGAAAACGTTCTCAACAATGTTTTTGCAACCTGGCCTGTCCTATAGTTCCTCATCTAGCTCCTTTAATTCATCAGACCGTCGCATTGAATGGACGTGCTCTCGTTTTACTTGATAATTCTCGAATTGTATTTCATTGTTCATTCTAATTAAAAAAAAAATGCTTGATAACTTGTACGTAAAGTGTTATGTACAACTTTTCGATAAAAATATTTCTTGTGGATTCTGCAATAATGTATATCACAAAAGGTGTTCTGGTTTGGACGGGAATACTTTGAAGTTAATTGAATCAGTGAATAACATCTATTGGAAGTGTTCAACGTGTAACGTGTTGCCTCTCTCGGCTATGGTGGAAAAAATATCCAATTTAGCTAGTGAATTTAATTCCTTAAAAAACGAAGTTAAAAATTGTACATCGTTGATTGTGAAATCAAACACTGTCGCTGACTTGGCTGCTGAAGGCGGTCAATCTGCTGAACCTGCTCGTTCATCCAGAGCAAAGACGAGCGGTAACAAAACTGTAACAAGGAATCCTATTATTGCTGGTTCATCATTAACTGTTTCAACTGATAATGCTGAAACCAATCAATCTGCAGAAATGTTTGGCTCATCAAAACATATTTTAGAGCGTGCAGATAGCAAATGTTTTTATTATAGCAGTTTTGTATACATTTGGTCGACTTCCTCAACACTTCAGATAAGAAAAAATATGAATCACTTGACGTATATATCATTTAAAATATTGTGGTCCATTCGAAAGGGTAGTAAAAGTCTCTGGTCTCTTGTTAAAATAGTCAACAACAGCTTCACCAGTTCCTCGGTACCACCCCTAATTCACAACACGGATGTGTACACGGAATCATTAGACAAATCGAATTTGTTTGCAGCCAAGTTTGCTGCGGATTCTTTCTTACCACCTTCTTCGCAAGCTCCTCCTTTTCCACCGACATGCAACTACAGTCAAAGACCGTTGCATTTTCGCACAAGGTAGGTTTTCAAAGTGCTCGCAAGTCTCATTGTGTATAAGGCTGCTGGGCCTGATGGTATTTTGCCCCTAGTACTCAAGTGCTGCGCCTCTCCTTTAACTAAACCTCTACGCAAACTATTTCACCTGTCCTATTCAACAGGAGTTTTATCTTCAGCATGGAAACTTGCTCAAGTTCAGCCAATACTCACAAAAGGAGAGGCAAGCGGTTCCTTAAATAATAGACCAATTGCCCTTACTTAGATTCTTTCGAAGCTTTTCGAAATACTCATCAACACCCAATTTATGAAATATGTAGAAACTTATCATATTTCTTTACTGAGCGTTGGATTCAATGTCTCCATAATTTTGGTGAATCTGAAATCATCACATTAGATATCCCAAAGGCTTTCGATAGAGTCTAGTATCCTGCTCTTTGAGCTGAACTTAAGACATTAGGTCTAGACCTTCTTTTCTTAAAATGGATTGAAAGTCTCTCTCTCGTCGTTCAATTCAAGTTATATTGGACGGCGTTACTTCGGTCCGTTTTATAATTTATGCCGGTGTAGCGCAAGGTTCTACCGTCTTCCTCAATTTTATTAATGATTAAGCGTTCACTTTCAATCCTATTCATAGTTTTGTAGACGACAGCACCCTTGAATTCGACTCCATAGCTGATGCCCGTGGGAATGCTACAGTTGACAAAGTAAGCAACATGTTCAGTTCACTAAATAATGACAACAATACTCGCTTAGAGAAGAGTGAATCGGGTCTTGGTGAATGCTTCTAAAGCGCAATGTTGTCTGTTATCACTCAAGCGAACTGCAATAACCGCTCAACCCATTTCCGCCGATAGAGAAGATATCTCAAACTTGCCATGCCTTAACATCTTAGGCATTGAAATATCCAACAATCTTAGTTGGTCTGATAGAATTTTTGTATTGCCATTATTGTCCCATATCAGGCCTGGATTAGTATATAAGTCTCATATGAGGGCAGGGGCTGGACGTACTGCATTGTCCGCGTTAGACAAATTCCGAAAGAAAGCCTTCCGGTTTATTACCGATGACATATCAATAGCAACTATTGATTCATTAAAGTGTCGGCGTAATCTCGATTGTCTGTCTCTCTTTTATCGCTACTTCTATGGCTATTGCTCTGACGAAATCTCTAGCCTGATCTCTTTTAGAATTGTTCCTATGCGCACCAGACGAACTGTAACCCGAGCTCGCCCTCACAGCCTTGAGGTCAAATTTGGCCGTACCGTGATATTCCGCGAATCCTTCATAAACAGGGCAGCACGAATCTGGAACAGTTTGCCATCATTTATTAACAGTCACCGCTGTCAAACGCACTTGTTGTATCGCGTTTACTGTGTTTTAAATGCGACATTGTCGCCAACTAAGTTGCCAACATTGTTCTGTCGCTCTCACTGTGTTTTGGCCTTTAAACGCGTATATTCTATCGAGCTTTCAAAGCGACGCGATACCTGCCGCTTTCATTTGGTTTTCACCAAAAGGAATCTCAGGATACACCTGAGCTCTTTACTTTGCAGCTCCCCCAGATTTGAAAAGAAGTAGCTATCTACAGCCTATCCTTTTTATTCATCAGAGTGCGGCGCTTGCAAAGCACGTGTTGGACGGATTCAATTTCTTCTGGCAGCTTCTGCAGAAATCGTTCACCGCTACTCCCAGTTTGCAACCATGCTCTTCTATAGCCCAATGATCCATAATGACCCCTACTAGATTCCTGGTATCAGTTTTTAAGAAGTTTCTTTGTCCTCTTCTTGTCATATGCAGGCCATAATTGCCTCGAAATATTGCAGCTTTCTATGTTGACCCACTGGAGGCTTGCATTTTGATTGGCGCAACTCATAATTTCCTCTTTTAAAGCTCCGATATCCTCATATAAGCTACTGCTGCGGACAAATCCATTTCAGAGCCCATTTTGCCCAACTCATCAGCCACCTCATTACGAGGGATATCCTTTTGGACAGGTACCCAGCATAAGGTCACGTTGTGCTGTGTAGTTCATTCCGCGCGGCTGGTCTTGCAAACTGCACCAATTTCGATTTCACCAGCACGCACATCTTCCATAGCCTTAATGGCTGCCTGGCTGCCAGTGTATATGCAGATGTATTGTACGGGCTCTTTGCACATATCCTTCCGTCCCAGCAATTTCTGTAAATGGATGGCTGTTTGCTTCTTTACAACTTAATGACAGCCGCAATAAGGTGATAGAATCATATATTCTATTCGATATACGAATTCCACTTCAACAAGATAACTACTTTCAACTTTATAAAGTAATAACTAACTCTCAAGACATACAAAAACAACTTTATTTTAATTGATTTATGTACGGAACACCGGCTACCTTTTCGTACTGATATCATCTCTTAATGTAATTGGAACTGCACAAGTCCATCATCTGATGTACATCTTAAAATTTGGTGTCAGTCACTGTGAAATAGAGGTACTGAATCATCAACAAACATTATCTTCCACGTGTTCCAAACTTCGAAACCCTCTAAAGCAGTGATTATTAACATTGTTGGAGGTACTGACCCCCACCAGTTTCATATGCACGTTCACCGAACCCTTCTTAATTGGAAAAATATAATTTTTTCAAATTCAAAACATAGGTATATATTTATACAAAGGTGAACAAAATGAACAAAACCATTAAAGAACAAAACCATTAAGAACGAAGAACAAATCCGTTATAAAATGCTTTTAATATAAAACAAAAACATAATAATGAACATTTATTGCAAATCAGTGTGACTTCTGCTCGTGCCTTTTAGAGACTAGTTCAGAAACGCGCGGCTTTATCTTGGCAAGTGCCACTCTCATGTCATTTTCGCAACAAAGTCTGTTCCTTTTCTTTGTTTTTATATCCAACATCCTCGAAAAAGATTGCTCGCAAAGATATGTTGTAACAAACGGTATGAAAATCTCCAGAGCTTTCTTAGCAATAACAGGGTACGTTACCATTTGTTGACACCAAAACGTTGCGAGCGTTGTTGTTCTGAAAACTTGCTGTTGAACCTGGCTCTGCTGAATTTCAATGATTTCATCGAGGTATTCACCATTGACATCTGTTGTCTCAACACTAAACATGCTGGATATGACTCTTTTGTAGGGAATTATCCGTCGAGAGATTTTGCAAGCTCATCTAAATGCGTGGCAATTGCTTGCTTCCGTTCCGCGGCTACAGAAATATCTCCGATTCTAGATACTTCTTCGATCTTACTTACAGAGTCGTCTAGCAGGGGAAAGTTTGCGAAGTTATCGTTCCCTGTTCGTCGTTTCCATAACGGTAGATTTTTTTTTAAAAGCCTTCAGGTTTTCTTCTGCTTCGATTATGTTGACTTCACCGCCCTGCATCTGTTTATTGATATGATTGAAAGCTGCGAAGATATCAGCCATGTACGCTAAAATGAGAATAAACTCAGAATTTTTGAAGCAATCTGCATGACAATGTTGGTGCTCTTGCAAAAACAGGGCTAATTCCACACGCATGGCAAAAACACGATTCAGCACCTCACCCCGGGATAACCCCCGAACGTTAGAATGGTACAAAAGTACCCCGAATTCAGATCCCATTTCTTTACACAGCTCCCGGAAGATCCGGTGCCTCAGAGCACTATTTCGCACATATGTACACATTCCACTACAATTTTTAATACTTCTGCCAGTTTTGGAGGCAAAGTTTCTATTGGTAGCGCATGCCTGTGCAGAATACAATGCGTAACAATGATGTGTGGTGCATTAGCTTTCACTAACTAGTGCACCAAAATCAGACTTTCTTCCCAGCATGGCTGGGAATACTCTTCTGTGTCCTACATTATAGTTATTTAATCTTTGGTTTTAACCTCCACCGAACCCGGGAGACCGACTCACCGAACCCCTGGGGTTCAATCGAACCCAGGCTAAGAACCACTGCTCTAAAGTATAGATTCAGCTGGCCATTTTCATTAGATGCGAAAACAGCACTCAATATGTTGTCTATAGCACCGAAGACTTGCTTTAACATACATCCATGACAATTAGCGGTCACGGCCGATATCAAAGCGACCCAACATTTGCACTTATTCCGAGTATAAATATCAGTACTCGGATAGAATATCACTTGAGTTTGGCACAGAAAACACTGCAACTTGCCTCATTCTAATTCCATCTGCAATCTTAAGGCACTTTCATATCAAAAACAAGAACCGAAAAATGTGAACCGAAAAACTCAATTTATTCCACTTTAAAACAAGATTTTTGCTTCAATAATAATAAAATCCAGGGAAATAGGATAAACTAAGAATTTTACTGAGGAAATAGTATATTTATCTCAGATTTTTAAGAAAACCACAACTTTTATGTTTTAGCGGCCGAAAAACATGAATGTTGCGTTTATCTTAAAAATCTTAGATAAATATATTATTTTATTAGTCAAATTATTAGTTTATCTTATTTCCCATGATTTCATTAACCATTGGAGCAAAAATCTTCTTTTACAGTGGAATAAATTGAGTTTTTCGGTTTACATTTTTTCGGCTCTTGGTTTTGATGTGAAGGTGCCTTAATGCACAAGAAATCAAGAAATTAATATCTAGAATTCAAGGCCTTATAGCAGCAAAATGGTGTTAATCACTATACCATGACTTACCTAGTAGGGATAGCTTTGTTTGTGGACATAAACCAATACTTTCAATTACCAGGGAACCAGAAACAGCATCATCCTCTCCCAAGAAAAACCAAGGGCCTTGATCAGAAATTTATGTTGGACACCAACCCAAGAGGGGGGGGGATGTTTAAGCATTAAGAAAATATTTATATAAGTACATAATTTCATAATTTTCCTTAAATTAAAACATACAGGTTCAATTTAATCAGGTCATTTCTATGGGATGCACATTATAGATCATATGCTTTCACCGTATATGACAGCGAAATCCTAAAAAATTGTTCTAGCATTTGTTGAACAGTACCAGCTTACGTTCTTTCTAACAAGTAAAAAAGCTAGAATTGGTCTAAAGTTTTTTCTAACAATTTTGATTTTTGCAGTGGTCTTTCGCATATATTGCTAGAACGGTTCGTCGGGCAGAAAAATGATTATAATCAATTTTTGAGGATTTCATATTCAGCAGAAGTTTTTAGTACAATAAAAATGTCTAGGCTTGATCGTTTTCACAGTATCCGTAAAAACCTTAAATTGTTATATGGCAACACCAGGAAGGGATGCCCGATTTATTCCTTTTTTCAAATTTTATTTGCTAGTACAATGAAAACACCATGTACCAAATTTCATCTCTCTATGTGTACGCGTTCTCAGGCAGTGTCCAAAGACATAGTGGAAAACGAAATTTTTGTATGGCAACCCCACGAAGGGGTTTCCCATTTTTTTTCATTTTCTAACTTAATTTTAGTTTTTTTTCAAGTCCATATACACAATATCAGCTCTCTAAGTACACGCGTTCTCGAGTTATGGTTCGAACGGACGGACAGACGGACATGCAAAAATCAAAAAAACTTTTAATATTACGCGTGGGTGTACAATCCATCATTATATCTATGCGTTACAAACGGAATGACAAACTTAGTATACTCTATAGATTTCATCTAGGGTATAAAAATTGATAATATTAAAAAAGTCTGTATGCACTATGAAACAGTAATTTTTATTAGCAAAAATCGTTATCCACATGTAGGCATGGCTGTAAAACTCAGAATTGCAGTAAGGTCGAAATTCGATAGCTTCATACAAGCTAAAACTTGACTTCTCCCAGCAAATAATTTGGCAAGGTTTTGCGAGCAATAGTTGTGAAACAGGGACAGCATTATTGCAATAAAGTGTGTATATGATTGCCTTTCTTTCAACTATTACCTATTTCTCGCTTTTAGCAAGCCTCGTGCAAAATTTGCAATATTTCTTCTATCAAATTCGGTGTTATTGTTTTTCATCGAAGCTTTTTACAATTTATTACAATTGCTGAGGCATTTTGTTTTCCAAGGCAGCGGACTTAAATTGTAATAAAATTATAATAAGATATTGTGGAAATATTTAAAAAAGATTGCCCTTACTTTTGTGAACTACAAAATGTCAATCCAGACATATTAAAAATAAGTTAAAATTGGTAAATTAAAAGTAATTTAGTTAACCCTCGCAATTGGCAAGTATATAAAATATATACATATACTTGCTTTTGATAAGCAATAGGCGAATTACTTATAAATTAGCTTTTTTAGCTTGCTTTCTTATGTCCGTTTAGTCCGCCGCCTAAATTACAAACGAGCATTTGGCAATATCGTTTTCGAGGGATATGCTTGCCCATGGCAAGTTACTTTCGACTTATTTTCGATTCACTTTGTTTGCTGGGCTCTTGGTTTTCTGTTAAATTCTTTCTGTATGTATTGACAAAACAATTTTCTTAAAAAAAAACGAACAGATGAGATATTGTTTTTGGTCAATTTGAACGTGCTGAAAATCGATTGATTGTGAGTTTCGCTAGGTCTGGATGGCTCTTTTCGAAGCAGTGGCAAATATATCAAATGATATTATCTGGTGCTGTGACCCATTTTTCGAAATTCGCTGAAATGTATTTTAATTTCTGGTATTTATTTCTTTTAATATAACTATGTATCACAAAATGTACTTACATGTGAAATATTTTCCTCCGAACAAATAGGCCCGTTTAGGTACCTTTCAGCACAACTAGGCAGGTTTAATTTATCAATTGGCGGCTACTCTAATAGGGAAAATTTAACTTTTCCATAGAGAACATTATACACGGTTACATTGATGCAAAGATGAAGAAAGAGGAAGAAATTAGAGTGTGTTTTTTATAATTTATTAATGGTTATATATACATAAAAAGCATTGCTGTCGCATTCAAAAATAAATGTTCTCCAATTGTACTTAAAAACCTTAAACTTGCTGCACTCTTCTATTGTAGGCATAATTAATGCTAATACATATTATCTCACTATTTTACATTTAGGCTTTCCTACCAATGTAAAGTAATTTGAGTATTCATGATCTTGAAATCACCCGCTTGTGACCCTAACAAACATTCTCTGACAGAAGGCATCGTTCACATCAGTCAAACAGTTTCGAAAAAAGTTAAAGTGACAGGTTGCTGTATGGAACGATTTAATGATTGTATTTCATGCTATCTGCTCATGACACACACCTCTTGAATTAACTCTGTATGGAGATACACCTGAAGCCACTTGAAACGTTCAAATTAAATAATTTGCATCAGATTATGATCTCGGTGGCTGCAAATTAGATAAAAATGGTGAGGCTAATGTTAAATCATTCAATAAGAGTTGCAAACTGCGAGATCAAAAATAATGGAAAATGCAAAGCGAGTTTTTATGTTAACGAATGATCCAATTTGCACGCTGGACTTGATAGGAGCATCGTTAGGCATCAGCCGACAAGAACTCATTCGGAAAAATTTCCTTAGGAGCCACTGTTGGTGAAGACTTAAAAAATATCGTTAAAATTCGTCTCAAATAATAAATAAGTGGCGGCATGATGTAAATTTTAATCAGAGATTAATATTTATTATAATTATAAATGCGTGCATTATGTAAACATGGATAACCTAAATGACCTGTTAAATTATTGATGAAGTGTTCTTAGAAAATTGGCCTCACAAATAAATAATTGATTGTTATATACATTTATAAGAAGCTGTGATATTTATTTAATATATTATTTAATTAATCCTTTACTAATTAAATCATGAGATAATCTATTAAAATTTTTTAGCAATTGATTGTTGTTCAGTATTTAGTTTCCTATTCAATTTGTAATTTTGAAATAATGATGATACCCAGAATCGCAACTACACGCTGAGACTAAATATAAAATACTGCGATGGCAGATAACCGAATACCGAAAATTAAACTGGGGAAAACACTGGCAATCAGAGGCAACAGCAGATTTGTAGCACATAATTTAAACTACTTGTATAAAAGCATTGTATGAAAAAATATACAATAGAGAGGAGGAACAGCATAGTTCGATGTAATATTATTTCGTCAGAATTACAGGTTGTCCCATATATGCTCTGGCACCCGAAGGCAATGGATAGGTCATGATGGGGGGGGGGCGTAACGGTTTCCGAGATAACGGGACTTTAAGATATTTGGGTATGTTTTTATAGACCACCCTTTAACTCCAGAACGTTACACTGTATGATAGGGATTTTAAACTTAGATAGATTATCGTTGGACCTTTCCAATGGTCTATAAATAATTTTTTCCCTGACGGGAATCGAACCTACACTTGTTAGAATCGGTCAAGATAGAGAATAGAAGAATTCTTAAGAACTTTTATTTAATGATTTTAAATTAAATCACAAATACAAGAAGAAAAACCAACCCCGGACGAGTTCTTAAGAATTCTTCTATTCTCGGTCTATAAATAGTTTCCTTCCTCCGCTCCGTTTTGAAGTTATGGCTCAACAAAGTTAAAATTTCGGATTTTATTTTCGTTTTTTTTCAATTTAACTAAGATTTTGATCAAAAACACGTCATCAACACCAATTTTTAATATTGGATTTAATATAAATTTATTGGCTTAGCTTTAAAATGACCTATCACATCTGTACAGAAAATGTAACCCTTTCTCCGTTTTTTGCACTTTTTCTTAAGCATATCCAGCGAAAATGGCTGAAAAAGTTCAATAAGTGCCAGAAAGTAGGCAATCATCCTTTGCAAATGACCTTTTTCAGCCATTTTCGCTGGATATCCTTAAGAAAAAGTGCAAAAACGCAGAAAGGTTTAAATTTTCGGTAAAGAGTGTGATAGTTTAATTTAAAGGTCCAACGATTATCTATCTACTAAAGTTTAAATCATTATCATAGGGTGTAAAGTTCAGAAGTTATAGGGTGATCTATAAAAACTTACCCAAATTTCTTAAAGTCTGGGATCTGGGAGTTAATTTATGAAGGATATGAAACTTGCGAGATTTTAAAAATCACTTTGAGGTCATATCGGATGAAACGTTGTTAGATCTGTACATTTTATTATTAATTTTCGAAAAATATTTTAATTTAAACTGATTTGTTTTTTATGCTTGGAGTTTTCCACCTTGTCAACGGAAGCATTTATAGTTTTTGTTGATACGCACAGTTGCTCTGGCTCTGCTGCTATGCATAATTAGAATTATTTTGTTGTGCATTTCAAAAGCAAAAAAAGGAACTATACGCTAGCTTGAATCCATCTCTTTTTCCATCCAGGTAATTGAATGGGCTTAGTATCAACAAAAATAATTGTATTTTGCGTACCGACTAAAATAAGTAAATACAAACAAAAATGTGTCTCAACATGTGATTATATGCACCAACGATTTCGAAAATAATTATGAAAAACACTCCTCCCTAGATTAATAAGGAATAAATTATCATCAGAACCATATGACGCATTCAGGTACAATAAGATATCGGAAACTATAGAAGACTTTCTACAAAGGTTATAGTAACTTTATCTAAATTAAAGGAACGAACGCATTCTCATACTGTGTGAGATCCAAGGTGCACGAACAATTGAAGATGGATTAAATGACACAACGCTTCAAACTCTTCCGAAAATCCGCTTAGATAAATCACGTCCATCTCTTTGATTGTCTTGCCTTATGACAATTATCACGCGCATCGAACAGCGACAAACAAATAGTCAATTAAACAACAGCGTAAATCAAAGCTTTTATCGAAAAAAATAAATGTGTCAAGTGTAAAAAACAAGGTCACATAGTCTTAGAGTGATTATGATTTACTGCATTTACGTTGGGAAAACCAAAGGATCTATAAGAACAAGATTTAAGGAGCATATTAATAGCGCTAAGGCTGCAAACCAAAATTCTGGTTTCGTTAAACACTGGACTGGACATAAGCCTATGAAACTTTCAAGATTAAAAAAGTTAAAGACGATTGCTATATTATAGTAAACGATGTTTTGGAAAATTGTACAGATCTAAAAACGTTTCATCCGATACGACATCAAAGTAATTTTGAGAATCTCGCAAGTTATATCCTTTATAATTGACTGCAGAAGTCATCATCATTATAGTTAGTCGAGAAGTTTATGAAAATTTATAAATTTCTATAGTATCTAGTATTGCAAGCAGTTCAAAAATATAAGGAAATAAAACCAGTGAAAGCCCAACTGGTTGAATTAACTAAGAACAGTGTAATTCCACTTTCTTCTCGCCTTGAAAAAGAATTATACTGCATGAAATTCGAGCTCATAGCCCATTAACTACCACTGTAGATATCCTTTTTTGCAAGTCTGTAGAATGTGTTTATTGCACTGTGCAATTAATGAAGGTTAGGTAGATTTTCTTCTACATTAGTATCAGTATAAGAAGTAGGTATTCTTTTTTTCTCGTTGTGTCGAATTGCTACCTCGTAATAAGCCAAATTAATTAGTTTGGCTGTGGCAAGATGTCCAAGAATCGTTGAGATTAGATTATCGTTGCTAGCATTTAATCGCGAAGCGAATAATTTTTCGTAAATATAAAGTTATAGTTTCTCTGAAGCTTTACAATTCAAGTATGGGGTTAAATCCCTTGTTCCCGAATTCGGTAATGGTGAGCATTCTAGAAGTGAATATTCTTATTTAGTGTGCGAATATTTTTATTTGGAATTCATAGTGAGTGGTTGTGATAATTTTGTGGAAAATATTTAAGAAAATCAATTGTGGTGAATTACTTCTAGTGTAAAACCTTGCACGGAGTTCGAGTAAAACAGTAGGGAGTTCAGGTAAAAAGTGACATTTCCATACAAATTTTACCGCTGATAAAATCCCAAGCAAACATTTTACTGAGGTCTTTACTAGTGCAGTACGGAGTTTACTGGTAAAAATTGCAATTTTTTCTGTTATATGATAGATGGCGTATTGTAAGTCTCCACGCATTTTACTGACCATTTTAATGTACGGAGCATTAAAATGCTGGTAAAACTTTGAAATTTCTTCGATTATTCACAAAACGAGTTTATTTAGTTTTTCCCGTGGGTTTCCTTGTCGACGATACACAATTAGACCTGCCGCAGCAACAGACTCGTCATCGATATGATGATTTATATCCTTTATAAATAATAATCACTTAACATTTTTTTAAATATTTCCGATTAATTGTGATTTTAAAAACTGCCACTTCATTTGCTCCACATAAAACTTACGTTAACGTTTTACCAGCGTTAAAATGCTAATTTTTGGAGATCACGTTAATTTTTACAAATATCCGAACTACATCAGGCGCGTATCCAGACCTGGAGCCTAGGGGGGTCACAACTAAAATGTTCGAGGAGGAGAAAAAAGTCGGAAGAAGTCGCTTTAAAGTTTTTTTTAAATCATATTTACGTTGTATCTCAAAATCGAATATATCCAAATTTTCCACATCAATGTCGATCTCAAGGCGGGCATTAAGGACTCATAACCAGATACGCCTTCTCGTGCAGAGATTGTAGAAATAAATGCTGACGCCAGCGATTCTGTCACGGGTAAAGTAATTGACTGAGAGTGAGCTTGGACCTTGAGTCATATTTAGAGGAATAGGATATATCAAGTTTATCCTTCTCCTACAAAGTAAAAGTTAACGTGAAGGTAAATTAAACAACACTACTTGGGGAAAGCGAATGAATTTTTTTTTATAGTTTTGCGGTAAAAATTCTGTATAAAAATTTGAAAGAAAAATTTCCAAGCAAATTTCCAACAACAAAATGTATAATAGCCAACGCTCATAAATAGCTTTCGCGACCAAGACCAGCCAAGATACCTTAATCAATATAACTCTTTAGAACCATGGTCGGCCACCAGTAGTGCATGAAAAATCTAAGGAAAAAATGTCAAATCTTTCTAAGAAAACTGAATGTTTGTGCCCTTGTCCGAAAGAATGAACCACCAGAATTGATCCACCAATTCGTTTGAACTGTTGTCGGTGAATGTTTATGCATTAAAACTCTTAAGGCTTAAACACAATTCCGACGACAGAGCGACAGAACGACAGATGACAGCGAAAATATCGTTGCGAAACAGGCAGTCGAAAAATTGGGAACACAATTGCAACGACAGGCGGTGAGCGACGATTGTGAAAGAAGAAGATATTGAAATTTCATTTGTTAAATGTTTCGAGCGTTTTAAAAGGAGATTTTTATCAACAATATTTTATATTATATTGAAAGAAATGCAATGGACCAAAGTGTGAAAAAAACTGAAAATGCGGAAATTAACTAAATTAAACGCTTTGAAATATCCATCCAAACCACGTCTTTTTTGTCCATTTGTCTTGCCTGTCTTGTAAACTATACATTATTTTATGGATTTCGCATTTCCTCGATCAATTTTTCCTCAAAGCTCATTATTTTAAGCTTACCGCGGCGTGCTACCACCTGAAAAAGGCAAAAGTGAATGCCACAACCATTTCATTCGATTAATTTTGTTGGTAGGACTGCAGCGACGACGGCAAAATTAGAAATTGATCAATCCCGGCGAAAATGTCGTCGATCGCTCAACGTCGGTCGTCACAATTTGGTGCATTCGCATAAGATGCTGTACTTTTAGAAGTTTGACAGCGATATATCGTCGTCGTTTGTCGTCTGTCGTCGAAATTGTGTTTAAGCCTTAAGAACAATTTGCAAGTATATTTCTAAGAAAACTTTAATGCTTCCCTACGAACGCAAAACATTTGAACAACTTAGGCCAGTGTCGCCATGAAAAATTAACGGGTGGCTACGCTAGACGCATGGAACTAGGGTTCTACTGGTAGAACCCTAATTTAAAATTTGTTTAGGCAATTTTTATGATTCTGTTGCGAGCTCTTCACAAAGTTGTCCTGCTATCGATTTTATGTCGGAAAATCAGATAGGTTAAAAAAAAAAGTTTATGATCGCTGACCAATTTATTAGAAACAATAACACTTTCAAATCTCGAAATTGTGTTTTTTTTCATCTATATGAGTAATCGGTACAACAAAAATATAAAAGCATCATAATAACCGAGCTGCTAAACATTGCGTAGCTTTTTCTAAACAATCTAATAGTAAAATAAATATGTAGTATGTATTCCAAAATTACTTACCATCCTTTGATAGGTGTGATAAATTAATTTTTGGACACTACATAAAACACAAGAAAATTCTAAGAAAATCGTACACGTTTCAACGACGATGAGCCACGAGCGAATGACTATTATACCCACTCCAGACTCCACTATTACTATTTAAAAGAAGAAAAACAAACGCCGAATCCAGCGGTAATTGTCGCCGGAGATTGAAAAAGTGCGTTACAGAACCAGCATTAATCGCAGGCGACAACCACACATTGTATCCGTACCATACGAGCATCGTCCTGTTAAACTTTTAAAACTCACTCTACAATCCAGCACCACATTCAATTCATCGCAAAAGTGAGGTGGGGCTTTGGGGGAGGTCATGACTCCCGTGACCCTCCCCCTGTATACGCGCCTGAACTCCATACAAGACTTAATAGTCAAAACGTTGGAATAAGTGAGTATGGAAGTGATCAGAGAAGATCAGTGTATGAATGAAGATGCATCGGAGCACCAAAGTCCAGGTTCCGACATTGTGTACTCTACTGAAAGAGAAAGAGATAAGGTACTGTTAACCGAACTAGATTTACTTAAGTGGGAAAACGATCTCTTAAAACGGGAGCGAGATATGCTGCGACGCGAGAGAGTTTCGATTATATAGCCGTTCTTGGATAATCTGAAGCAAACATAATCAACGCAGAAAAAAGATAAATCGAGTTTTGGAATAGGTATTAACGAAATGAATGCACTTATTGGTGAATTCACCCCAGCGACCAATAGTAACTATAATTCGCAAGCTTGGATTAAAAGCATTGAAAGCCTACGCAGTGTGTATGGTTGGAGTGACAAAACGACATTCTTTTATGCTTCACTTCGTTTTGGTGATGCAGCAAGTTATTGCCGGCAAGATTAGATTAGTATTTGGGAAAACTTTAAAACCAAGATTCTTCTGAGTTTTCCAGTGGCCAGGATGAGGCTTCAACTCTCTTTAAAATCATGGAACGAAAGAGGCGACCAGGAGAGCTACGTGTATCAGATAGCATTCATGGCAGGTAGAATAAATTTAAGCATTGCATCTACCATAAAATACATCATATCCGGGCTGATTGGCCAGAATTTAATAAATATTGTAATGGCTTCAAATAATCTCAATCTTTCTCACAAAATTTAAGGACTACGAAGGTGTTCAAAGTCAAGGGCTGAAACGAGATATTCTCTTGAGCCAAGCGGACAATGGAAAGGATTGTTTCAAGCAAAAGAGATATCATCCTTTTAAATAAAATGAACATCAACAAACATCACCAGAAGGATTTTCAAGCCTGGAGATCACAAGAAAAGCAAGCAGGCACATCGGAAAAATTACATCATATAGGTCACCAACAATTAGATGTTTCCGATGTGATAACTAGGCCACAATGCAAGAATATGCGCATAGCAAATGCTCCAAGAAATTGATTTAAGTATAAACTAGCCCGGGCATATGGAAAAAGAGTGCAAAGTTAAAAATATTTCAAATTTCTAATTAAAATAGTAGGAATGGATGGCAAATAAATTTTATTTTATTTTATCAGAATTAATATTTGCCCACGTTCCTGCGCCCCTAAGGACTTTAATCAGGAGTCAAATTAAATACTTTGGGGCACACACAATTGAATTTCGCTGCAATAAAACAGAATTTTGAAACCAATTTCCGAACGTTTATTTCGACTCCATTTGTATATCGCTACATATTACAATTTTCAGAAAACATTGAACATTTGTCATTGGTCTCCGGATATATGTCTTAGACGTTGCAGTGTTAACAAGTGAAAGTAATAAAGAAGCGAAAGAGTGTAATTAGATTGCGATAATTGAAAGTACAGTGTTAGCGATAATTAAAGTTGAGTTGATTAAATGAATGTTTGTGAATTTTATTTGATTTAAGTGTAATAAAGAACTTATATATTAATTATTTAATATTGTGTTTTAAATAACGAACCAAAGGCCACGCTAGCAAAATATAATATTTCATGGTCGGCTGAGTTCAATGACGTTAAATACGTGGGCTCGGGGGATATGGTACATGCATTCGGTACAGTTACAAAACATTGTACTATTTGGAAATTAAATTAGAAATTGATAGTGCACACGATGCTCCAATGATTGTTGGAAGGATCTTTATGAACCATCCAGAAATCGAAGTTATAAGGAGTTACGAAATTTTTGAGCTAAGACGTACCTAGACGGTAAAAAATCTACATAAACTTTATGCACAACTTTTACTATAATATTTTACATAACCGGTATGTACTTGCATGAAAGTAGTGTAATTATCTCCAAAATTTAAGTAAATTTCAGAATTCCAGTAAAATTATGTAAAATTACATAAAATTAGTATTTTTTCAATGACAAATTTGTAATTTTGCTAATTAAATGTACTGTCTATTGAATTTTACATATTTATTTGTAAAATCCATATCTTTATTGAATTTTACACTGCAGCTATGTAACGCCCAATTTCCATGACGACTATTTCAGTTTATTTATGTAATTTTACATTCCTTTCTGTAAAACTTTTAACTACAATGTATTTTTAAACTGTTCTGCATTTGGTATTCAACTCAATAACGCATACCCATATTAACAATCCAACAGTCCAAGGACAAACTACATAGAATATGTATCCAGCGTACACAATTTTATGCTAGTGTGTTTACAATGGCGCGGTCTCTACGGGAGTTGTTTCGTTAACGGATGACGGACGAGCAAACAAATGAAACGACTTTTATATATTTAATAGAACAGTATAAAAAACTTTTACATTCAATTATTAAAAATTAAATTCTTTTACATAAATGTAATGTATTGTGATTCCAGATTTTATGGAATAATACATACTGTTCGTTTACATAAAAATTGAAAATTCTTCGTCGTATGTAATATTACATAACATAAATTTTGGTTTACACAATAATATGTACCGTACATTTCGTAATAGAATAGATGACAACAAAATGCCAACCATTATAATGGAATTTTCAATATTTTTTTTTACCGTGTATGTATGGAATATAATGAAACCCAAACGACACAAATGGCCAAAATTATTTTAAATCGATATACCACATTTAACAAAAGTGGTATTCAATTTGGAGATGTACCATCTGACACTGAGCAATATGCACTAATGGCTATAATAGGCAATTAGGGAAACTGTTTTCCGAAGGAACTCATAGAATTATGGAAAACAGAATTAGTTCACATAAAAATTAAATCGAAAAACAAAATAAAAAAATCTTCACTTCTTTAGATTTAATGATCGGATGTCACGAAATACCGATCCACAAAAATGCCAGCATCTTATAACTTTCAAATCTCTAAAAGGTTATTATGAATTCAAAAAAAAATCTATTCAGAAAAACAAACTGGCGCAGCAGTCAGTCAATATAAGAGAGATAAGACAATTTCTAGGTTAATAGTTTCGACGTTCCGTTAAAGATTATCCAGTATTACTCAACCATTAAATACACTTCTAAGGAAAGATGGCATTGAAAGGACTCTGGAAAAGTTACAAAAATCATTTCTAAAATTAAGCCTGTAGTGAAGACGTATCTGAACGCGTGCGCACACACGAGAGATTACCTGTGCCATTTCACTCTATGCATCTAGAAGACCATCTGAGCCGTTTTCCACAAAAGCAAAACTGGAAAAGTGCATGTTATAGGATTCGTCAATTCCTTTACAAAGTTTATTACACTCAAGCCAACAGGGATGACAACTGGCAGAGGTGTTACTAACATTTTAGAAGAAATCCATCAATATTTTAGTATGTCGACAAGAATAACAACGGACAGGGGAACTGCTTTTACCTCGGACGATTTTAAGAAATTTGCAAGGAAGATCTCTTTAAGCACGTCTTAACTACCGTGAAGATACCGCGGAGTAATAGGCAAGAGGAGTGATTTTTCAGAATGACGAAAACAGCAATTGCTACAAGGGTCCAAGATAGCAATGGACGAGATTGGGATAAAAATATTCGTGGTATTCGATGGGCGCTCAATAGGTTTAGGAAATCAAGGCTTTAATTAGCTCGCAGGAACTCTTAATGTCGTACTAACCCCGGAATATATTGAAAAACAAATTAGCCGTCGCATTACATGAAGACGGAAGAGACAATGACAAGGATGTGCCCCTAGTGGAATTACGAGAAAGGTCTTGGAACGGATCAAGACAACAGAGCCAAGTCGAAACGTTCAATGCAAAACACAAACCACCAAGTTAATATCAAAAGGACGACCTCATTCTTATTAAGCAGAATCCGGTGTTTGCTGGAGAGCCTAGAAAATTTGTCCTAGGTACAAATGTCCGTACGTTATAAAAGCTGTGCTCACGAATGACAGATACTTGGTTCCCGACGCGGATGAACTACAAATTACGCAGAAACCGTACGAATCAGTACATTCAGCAGAGCGATTAAGGCCGTGGTGTGAACACCACTGGACTTTGACATGAGTCCGGAAGAAGAATAGGATACCTTTTAAAATAACCACTATCGTCCGAAAGATGCAATCAAATAATCAACTATAGTAAATCGAATTTTTCATTTAATCCTTTTTTCTTAATAAATTGCTTCAGGTATTGACATTCAGATGATTGGATATCCTATCCTCATCGTATGTTATCCTGAAATTGATGTGAAGGTTGGGATCAGTAATCCAGTGTTCCGAATGGAATATCTCGGTTTTGCCGCTCCAATAAGATCATCAGAGGAAGTGTTGGTTCAGTGACGCCCGGAATGGCAAGTAATACTTTAAAATACCGGAAAGTAATTGAATCTGCGATTCCATTACAAAAGTATTTAAAAAGTATTTGGCATTACTATATAATTCCTTTCAATTCTTTTCAAATACTTTCAATTACTTTTAATTACTTTGACAACTTTAGTATTAAACATGAATTATAAAATGAACTAGATCAATTGTCTTTTTATTTTATTGTAACTTTTCCCTGATTTCGATGTTCTCAAGGTGCAATAAAATTAAGATGTTTGGAGAAGTACGTTTGCTTTAAAAAACTTATAGGCCAAGAGGTTAATAAATACAAAGTTACACTCTAGGAAAATATTTACTGTTTGCTATTCCTTCATATTTAAATTTCCAATTATATAAAAAACAAGTGAAAAAGCTAGAATTGGTCTAAGAGCAATTCTTATGATACCCTAGATGAATGCACGTATGAAAGTTCGTATGGTCACCCATTTGAGAAATTTTAATTTTTTGCATTGGATTCGTGCATATATTTCTAGAACGGGTCGTCGGACAGAAAAAATGATTATTACCAATTTTATAGGATTTCTTATTCTGAAGAAGTTACTAGTACAATAAAAATGTCTAGGACTGATCGTTTTCAAAGTATATGTAAAAAACCAAAATTGTTATATGGCAACACCAAGAAGGGGTTGCCCGATTTAGTTCATTTTTAAAATTTTATTTGCTATTAGTATGAAAACCTAATGTACCAAATTTCAGCTTTCTATGTCGACGTGTTCTCAGGTAGTGTCCAAATATATCGTGGAAAACGAAATTTTTGTATGGCAACCCCACGAAGGAGTTGCCCGATTTATCTCATTTTCGAACCTAATTTTACTTTTTTTTTTAATGTCCGTGTACAAAATTTCAGCTTTCTAAGTGAACGCGTTCTCGAGTTATCGTGCGCACGGACGGACGGACGGACGCACGGACGGACGGACGGACAGACGGACATGCAAAAATCAAAATAACTTTTAATTTTATGCGGGGGTGTCCAATCCATTTTGCTCTACCATCATTATTTCTGTGCGTTACAAACGGAATGGCAAACTTAGTATACCCTATAGATTTCATCTAGGGTATAACAATAGTTAAACTTAGTTAAATGCACGTTATTTAAGCAGAAATGGCTCATCAAATAGTTATTTGTTTTTTGGCAGTGATTTCTACTTTTACAAGTAAAATTTACAATTCCAGTTTACCCTTTCAATTAATTTCTAATTTTCCCAAAATTCCAGTTTGCCTTAGTTAAGACCAATTTTTCAAAAGATAAATCACTAAGAGCCTGTCTTTTCGGATGGTTGATTAAGCCTGGTAGGGAAAATATCCCCTCTACTGCGCCTGATGAAGGCAATGGTGTATTATACTTCAGTGTGCCTTGTTTAAGTCGCGGATACTTGTTCCAAATACCCACTTCAGTGTCAGAATCGTTTATGTATTGGTAGAAATCCGCAACGATCGTTATGGAATTAAAAATTGTACATGGCGGTGTTGTGGGTGTGTGTGTTTCAACTGGAGTAGATTGACTGCACTCTCCGCATAAATCACCTAAAGTTTGGATTAAATTAGGTATTAAAATAAAAATTTAGAATTGGCAACATTTATCATTACCAATATCGTCAAAATCGAAAAATCCGTATTCATTGCTGGAATTGCATGTTTCGTCAAAGGTTTCACCTGCAGCGGCTGCCATTTCTGTTACTTTTTGAATCACTAAATTCTGAATTTCTTCAGCAGAGCGGTTGGCGTTGGTCTTCGAAGCGTTGAACCACCTCATTTTGATTTTCGGGCACAGGACGGATGCCATTATTGCATCGTCTGCTTCTGAAGACAACGTGAAATAAGGGGAGAATGTTTTGGTCAACATATCTCTTATTGCAATTGTCACTGCCTTTAAATATCTTAAGTTATTGTACACGCCGACTTTTGCAACTTTTACATTCAGTGTCACCTAATACGGAATGAGACACCCGAAATGCAAATTTTCTTCACCTTGAAGAAAATCAAGTGTCGCGGCAATTGGACCCATCAATACACAATATTCTTCTAAATACTGTATATCTGTGGGAGAGAATTTGGAAATCCCCAGTCTCTCGCACAGATCGCACAGCTTTTCCTTATGCGTCAGAAGCCGGGAAACTGCGTCAAACCTCATGGCCTACAATTTTTTTAAAGCAACTTGAGAACATCGAAAACAGGGAAAAGCTTTTATTACAATAAAATTAAAAAGACAATTGATCCAGTTCATTTCATAACTCATTTTTAATACTGAAGTTGTCAAAGTAATTAAAAGTAATTGAAAGTATTTGAAAAGAATTGAAAGGAATTATATAATAATGCGAAATACTTTTTAAATACTTCTGGGAATTTGTAGGTATTTTTGTAATGGAATCGCAAATTCAATTACTTTCCGGTATTTTAAAGTATTACTTGTCATTCCGGGAATGGGACTGTAAAATTTTAAGACCAGTACAGGAGGTTTAGTACTGGGAATTGACAATTCTTAATGACTCGGTATTGGTAACTAAGAGGTATTAAATCTATTAAGTAATGAGTATTTTATAGCTCTGGTTATTCTGTACTGGAATATTTTTGGTGTAAAGTTTAGGTTGGTAACCGAATGGTTCAAGTCACATGTGGATGCTGCCTGAATCGGTTGAAACTTTGATATAGATGTAAAGAGTGGGATCAGTAATCCAGTGTTTCGAATGGAATATCTCGGGTATGCCGCTCCAATCAGAAGAATAACATAACCGAAGGAAGTGTTGGTTAAGTGCCTCAGTACTGTGTGTATGCAGTTCTAGGAGTGTATCATGTCATGTCAAGAAGCTTAGGGTCAGTAATCTAGTGCCACCAAAAAAGTAGCATCTCGTGTACTCTGAATAAGCTTATAATGTGAATTTCAATGGTAGACACTGAAGTGTAAGCTAAGAAGAAAGTAAATTTCTTGTGAATGGACATGAAAGTAGATACGTGAGGGCCGTAACGGTCAATGAGGACAGTAACCTTGCAGGTTGGCCGAACTGTAGCAAGCAGTTCGAAAACATAAGGTAATAAAACCAGTGAAAGCCCAACTGGTTGAAATAGCTAAGAACAGTGTAATTCCACTTTCTTCTCGCCTTGAAAAAGAATTATACTGCATGAAATTCGAACTCATAGCCCATTAACGGCCACTTGTTTGCAAGTCAGTAGAATGTGTTTATTGCAATGAGCAATTAATTAGTGAAGATTAGGTAGATTTTCTTCTATATTAGTATCAGGATAAGAAGTATTCCCTTTTTCTTGTTGTGTCGAGTTGCTACCTGGTAATAAGGCAAAGTAATTAGTCTGGCTGTGGCAAGATTTCCAAGAATAATCGTTGAGATTAGATTATCCTTGGGCACGGCGCGGCGGCGAGTTGATGCTAGCATTTAATAGCGATGCGAATAATTTTTGGTGAATATAAAGCTTTAGTTTTCTTAGTTTAATCAACTCGCACCATACTTTCACAAATAATCACTTACTTACTTGAAATTTTCGAGGAACTAAGAATTTATTTTGAGTAGATGCATTTCACCATCATGACTTTTTATTCCCTGATCCCGTTGAGATCCCATGTTGAAATTTTGATGTATTTTAGAGGATAATATAAGGCAGCAAATAAAAAAAAATGAATGAAATTAAAAGTACATCTTCCAGAATATTCAAGGATAAAGGATAAAATCTTTATTCTTGATGCTCTGTTTCACATATATTTTTAAGATGTTTTTTCTTAGATAGCTTGAAATGCTATCATTCCAATGAGCCATATTTCACCTAACATGAATGGAGAAATATTCACGATTTTGTAACGAAGACCAGGCAGCATTTTTTTTTTTTAATTTTAAAAATACACAATGTAAGGGAACATTTTTGATTTGTATTTTTATACCCTAGATCAGGGGTCGGCAAACTTGTTAGCCAAAGAGCCAATCAAGTTTAGTACAACGATTAAAAAAATTCTGAGAGCCAAGACTGTTTATTGATTATTGATTTAGTACACCTTTATTATAATTTAGCACTTCATTAAATTACGGGTCCACTGAATAAAAATTCATTTCATATACTTCATAAAAATTTTATTCATTGATAAAAAAATAATAAGTATTTAAGGAATCCATAAATTTAAATCATGACAATGACTGACAAGCATTTAATGCGAAAAATATCGTTGCATCTCCTTGAAAAGTTTGAGTAAGTCAGGTTTGTACGTTGTTATTCTTAATTTTAGGCACGATTCCAGGTTCGTATCAATAATACGACTTCTCAGTTTACTCTTGATAAGGTTCATGCTTGAAAAATAGTGTTCGCATGAATAGGTATATGCAGAATTGAAAAGGAAAAGAAAAATAAACGGGAGCTTTTCAGCTGATCATAAGAATCAGGAATACTATTCCAGGCGTTGAATATGATCATGTCTTGTTTTTCCGGGTCTTTCAAAGCAGACCACTTGCAATGTGAACTAAGCTCACAAAGACGTTCACATTTAGATCTCCATATTCCCTTGTTTTTTAAATTCAGTAATTGTTTTTCAAAGTTACCAATGTCAATGCCAAAAGGAGAAAATTTAAAATATGTTATCGAAGCATTAAGAGGGTTTTTGACGAATGCTAAAGTCGGTCTGCTGTTTTTAAATTCCTGAAACCTGCTCAGAAATACTTCCCTCATATGTATTTAAAATGGTTGTTTTGAAATAGGATTTGTCAATATTTTCTTGGCGATGCTTCAGCAGACTCGGAAAGTGAAACAATGTTTCCCTTTTAAAATCTTGAACAAAAATTGATAATTTGTTTTCGACTGAAATACGAGTAGCTTCTTTTAACATCGAAAAATTGTGTTTTATTTCCCTTGTAGCTTATGACTAAGCTGATTTAGATGTGATGTAACGTCTACCATGAAATAAAAGCTTTGGATCCACTAATCGTCTGTTAGTTCTGGAACTTCTCAAGAAGATATGCTTTGATATCTGGTAATAGGAATGTGAAACGTTTTAAAATGTTTTCTCTTGAAAAACCAACGTACCTTGTTAAGAAACAGAAGATCAGCGTACTCACTCTCCATTTCAACTAACTTTCTTCCTTGCATCACCAACAGGATATTTAGTGCTAAATGACACATGCTTTTTTGTAAAGTGTCTCTCCAAATTTGACTTCTTGTTATGCGCGAATTTTTCCTTACGAATAAGACATGTCGGACGGACATTTAATTTTTGAATAAACGCGGTTTTCATTTCCGTTTTTCTTTGCTTCTCTTTGGTCGCTATGTCAAATAGGGCACCTATAAAAATGTTCCAACATTTTTTCAAAAGCCACCAATACAAAATTATTATTATTTTTAAATTCATGACAAAAATACCTGTAGGATATACAGCTGGATAAAAAAGACAACAGCTTTATTCTTCAAGAAAGTACCTTTGTAACACGTTTGCTAGTTTCAGACACGATAATTGCAGACCACTGTGGGTAACGAAACGGAATGGCATATAATTAATTTTAGAAAATAAATGAGAAGGGGCGGAGTTTTCAGATTTTACGCTCATAAAATTCTCCCGCACTGTTATGAAAACTGATTTTTATGAAATATTGAGAGAGTTTGTTCCGAAGTTATTGTTGTAATCGTATGTTTTGTCCTGATATTTGAACCGCACGTGCTTTTGTTCTTGTTCGAAAGAGATTGAGTGGGTAACTCGGCGAATTTAATTAGTCAGAAATTTTACATATCCTTTTAGTGCGTTGTTCAATGCGAACTTTATCTTTTTGAAGGTATTCAAGAAGATTTTGTCATTTGGGTAATCCTACGTTCTCTAAATTTTTGTTTGTAACTCGTTTAATCAGTCGCACTCACTGACTTATAACAATGGACTGAGCGATTTGCTATTTCATGTGGCACAAAAAATATTGTGTTTCTGTATATCACTGTTAGAGCACCCTTTAAAACGATTACATAAAAAACATGTAAAACTCATTCAATCAGATGAAATTTTATACCCGTAAATCGAATTTAATTAAAAAAATATATTTTCTTACGCCCAAGTGATATTTTAATCGATTATAAGGAATGAAACTCATTTCGACTTTAATTTTCAAAACTTATTCTTAACTGAATCCTGCATATGGGCAAAAGAGACGAAGCATGGTAAACACTATCTTTACCTTATTCCTTCTGAGGCGATTGCATCTGTAGCCAACATAAAAACATCAAATCGAATAAGCAAACGTTCCAGAATGCAATATTTTGTGTTGGTAGGTCCAACTCTGCTATAGGGCGAAAGAGAGAACTATAAAACTTGTGCCATGCTTTCCTACAGGAAAATGACAATAATATATATATATAAGTCAGTGGTCGCACTGCAATAATGCATAACCAACTTCTATTTCCCCATTCATGCAAAAGACATAAGTATACGACATTACTTGTTTCTTTCTAGAAAACACGAAAAATGTCCTATTTTGTTTGGCCTTCTTCCTATCTTCTAATTAGGCTCTATGGTTGAAACACCCGAGTTTTGCCCGCATCACGCACAATGCAGTCATCTTCCGACTGACAATCTGGGCGCGTCTTTTGCGCCTGGCCGTGGATATTTGTGCCAGAACCGCACTTATGGGGCCAAAGAGCCGCACTTTGCCGACCTATGCCCTAGATGAAATCATAGGGTATACATACTAAGTTTATCATTCCGTTTGTAACGCACAGAAATAATGATGGTAGAGCAAAATGGATTGGACACCCACACATAATATTAAATTTATTGTGATTTTTGCATATCCGTCCATCCGCCTGTCCGTGCACACGATATGTCGAGCTATCGCATGTACTTATAGAGCTGAAATTTTGTACGTGGACTTTTAAAAAATAAGTAAAATTAAGTTCGAAAATGCGATATATCGGGCAACTCCTTCGTGGGGTTGCCATATATAAATTTGGGTTTTTTACGCATACTGTGAAAACGATCAGTCCTAGACATTTTTATTGTACCAAAAACTTTCAGAATATGAAATCCTATAAAATTGGTTATAATAATTTTTTCTGTCGGACGAACCGTTCTATAAGTATATATAAAAACCACTGCAAAAATGAAAATTGCTCAAATGGGTGACCATACGAAATTTCATACGGGTATTCATCTAGGGCATCATAAGATTTAGACTTAGACCAATTCTAGCTTTTTTACTTGATATTTTCACAAATCCTCTAAGTATATAAAATTTCAAAAAGATTGGTGATGGTCATGTCACACATGTCGCGGTATGTGATATGGACTGACCCTTATTTATAACTGAATGTACTGTATACCAACATTTAACCAAATGGTCCCCTTCCAATCTTTAAAAGCACATGGAGCACTAGGCAAAAGTCCAAGAATAGATAATATAACGCAATCCAGCAAGCTAAATTAAAAACTAAGATTTACAAGACCTTTCTGTTTAATTTATATTAAAACCTTCTCCATAAATACTGGCGTTCATATTATTAAAAGCGATCAATTGTTATTTGTAATAGGTACATGTTTACTCAAGAAAAAATTGTAAATATTATTCACTTTAGTTATATTAGAATAACTTTATGAGCATGTGTTGGTTTTTGGATAGCAGTGCATTGCAGTAATTCTAACTACTGACATAGAAACCCCAGGTTATTGCTCTTATACTTTTCTGAATTCAATTTCAATAGAACTCTTGATAACTTCCCGGTTATCGTATAATTCAAAGCACCCGATTCTTTGTCGGAAAATCCTTTGAAGTTCTGTTTCCTTTCTAGCAAGGGGGATATTGCGTATGTACAAAGATTCCGACAACCGTAGAATGAGTTCACTAGTAAGAGGAAAAAAAATACTTCGGTGCCGGTGCGTAATTGCAGATCGAGTGACACTTTCGCAAGAAAGGGGAACTCTCTTCAGATTCTTTCCTTTAAGGTGTGCATCCGGCTTTTGTGCAAGAGTTTCAATTTTCATATCATAAAAGATGAAAAGAATAATGATATGGTCAGGTGCGTGCTTATTGATTAAAATAGGGTGTTGTTACATAAGCTCTAGTATAGGGAAAAATACGATTGAATTCACTCTTTAAGAAGTCATATTATAATTTTTTAAAGATTTCCATAATATAGGTTTTTGTATATTTCAGAGCCAGATTCTGAGTATTCATCCCATTAAGACTGAAACACAATTGGAGCTTTTCAGCTAGCTTGAGATTTGTTGACAATGTAAATTAGTGTAGAAGAACAGAATTAGAACTTTACCTTTTTTGCTAGCTTGAGATTTGATCAAATTGCACATTTTAAGTCTAATGATTGCCAACTTGAGAGAATTTTGAGCGCTGCCAACTGTGCGAATGTCAAATATCAGATGTGGTTGGCTTTTGTTTGACATCTTTTGAAAGTTGAAAATTAAATACTTCACAGATATACAAAACAATATAATTGGAGGAAAAACTGATAGAGTGGGTAAAAGAAAATGTGTTTCTGTTTGACATAAAAAAAGGCATACCGTTTGACCCACTTTAAAGAAAAATCTTGGAGCGAAATCGGGAAAGTATTAGGTGGTAAGTTTTTTACACGAGCTTTGTGAATATTTCCTTAAATAATTGTAAATTAAAATATTTTTTTCAGCGGATAAAGCATAAAAAGAGCTTACAGGATTAATACCGTAATGAAAAAAACAAACTAAAAGGCGAGTCTGGAAGTGCGGGCGAAGATATCCAATTAAAATGAAAATGTTATGATCAGCTGTCTTTCCTGAATGACAGTTTGGACTCCAAAAAGTAAATTCTTAAATTTGTTATTATTATTTGAATATGTAACTAATACAATATCTTTGACAGCACTTGTACGGTAGAACAAAAGCTGCTCGGGGAAAATACGAGGTCAACTGCAATAGAAGATGAGCTAAATGAGAGCATCTTCGACTGCTCTAACAGTGACATAGTGGATACCATGTTCAAGTTTATCCCTGACCTAGGATATTCCCAATCGGTCGGCCATCAACTCCCTCAAGGATTTCGAGAAGGAGAAAGTGTGCAGCTGCGCTATAAAAAGTAGAGCAGCAATTTAAGGAAGTGATCAGTTCGTGCAATTAAGCCTCTCACGGCTGTTCGAGCATCTTTCGAATTGCTTATTTGCCAAATTGAAGGTGCAAATTTAAATCATAGAGCTTGGCTAAATATGCAGGAGCAATTATTCAGGGCCTGCCCGGATCCAAGTCTTGGTCTTCGTCTTGTTATTACAGCTAATGACTTAACACAACAAGCTTAGCTTTTATAATAGTTAGACGAAGACGGAGCTAACCTGTCCGAATTCGTATGCTTGACGTTTAGAGCTAGTACGTACTGTTTGTGGTTTGTAATAAATAATAAATGTAATTTATTGTAGTGTTATCATTAATTATTAAAGTTCTTATAAAACTTTGTTACAATTAAATCTAATACATATCTAACTGTTATCGAACTATTGTAGGAAAACAATGTATATGAGACGAACACGTGACCTACGGATTGACATGGCTATAATAATTTTATTTTAGAAGATGCCGATGAACAGGAATATGAAGATTTTTGTGTAAAATAAATTAATTGTGTAGCGTGAAAAATAACTATACTTGAAAATATTCGTTTATAATATTTTATTAACTGTACTTCTTAAAGTCTATGACAAAAAAGACATTTCATTTGTTTCTGCTCTTGCTTATATAGCACACGGGAAGGCTGGAATTCTAACTGGAAGCGGCTTTGATGGGGGAAGTTCATGTGTATCGTATCGAATGGATGACTATAACTGGTTTGCGGTAGTTTACGACGTACGTGGAAGGTTTGGTGATTGGTGCTTGGGTAAAATATGTCGCAGTGGCGTAGTTTTAGCAGTGGCGTGCTACTATCTCCCCCTCTGGCGCTGAGACCGCCTCGATGATGGGCCAGATTTTCCAGAGCACGCATTGCTTTTAGCTCCTTTTGGTCGTCCTCGCTTCTTAATAGCTATAATTGGCGTAGGAAGTATGGTTGACTCATCTGGTCCCTTGTATCGAGAGAGAGCACAAGCATGATTCATTCCAATAGACCTGTCTGGGCTTTCCGTAGATGCGACTTCGTATGTTGATGCACCTCTCTTACGTAAGACGATATATGGTCCGTCTCGTCTAGGTGCCATTTTTGAAGAAAATCGTTGTTTTGTACTACTGAGAAGATGAGTTTGCACCCAAACTTTAGTACCATTTTCGAATCCAGGATCGCGGTTTCTTTTCTTATCAGAGTAGGTTTCGTTACATATCTGCAAGTTTTCGTTAAGTTCTCTCGCCTCTAAGAGTGTCTCACCAAGTTGCAAGAGGTTTGGTGTTATCTGAGGAACAAAATTCTCCGCTTGAACTATAGCTCTTAAATCGTTATTAACGTCATCTGGTGTTCGCATTTCCCGTCCGAATGTTAAGAAAGCGGCTGTATGACCCGTGCTTTGACATTTTGCCGTATTCATTGCGAATCTTATTGCTGGTAGGTTTTCTGCTCATTCGTGATGTTTATTGCCTACTAGAATGGCAAGTTGGGCTTTCAGATCTCTATTCTTTCTTTATACAGGGTTAGCTGCTGGGTGATACACTGGGGTGACGATTTGTTCAATACCGAGACAGTAAGTTAGGTGCTGCACCACTGCTGAAATAAACTGTGTACCATTATCACTAATCATTTTGCGGGGCATTCCATATCTCAAAATTATTTCATTAAGGAGAACCTTAGCACAATTTTCTGCTGTGGCCTCGGAAAGAGCAAAGAGTTCAATCCATCGACTTGCTGTATCTTCAATGATGAGTATCCATCGTTTCTTATCTGTGGACTCAGGAAGTGGTCCGAATAGGTCAACAGAGAGTATCTCAAATCTTTTTCCACTTGCAGTTGTTTGGATGAGTCCTGCTGGTTTAAGATTACTAGCTTTGTATCTCTGACATTCAAGACAATGTCCGATATATTTCATGATATCCTGTCTCATGCCATTCCAATAATATCGGCTTGCTATACGTGAAATCGTACGGTCCACTCCATAATGTCCAGATGTCGGCGTATTATGGTGAGCTCTAAGAATTTCTTCATATTCATTTTTGGGAACTACCAACTGGGCTTCGTCTCCTTCGTGATCTGGTGCATATCTGTAGAGAATACCTAAATTCATTAGATAACCTCTTTTGCTCCCACGTATGTAATTTTCATTTACTCCTGTGTCCTCGAGGCAATCGATAATTATTTTTAGCTCATGATCTTCAAGTTGCTTCGCACGGATCTCTTCTGCTGTTTTTCTTGGAATCTCCACCTCTGTACTACATACTTCACAGGATACTTGTATATGTTCGGTACAAGGAGGCCTAGACAAACTATCGGTAACCACATTGGTTCTTCCAGGTGTGTATTGTATATTTAAGTCATACGGCTGCAATTGTAAAGCCCATCTGGCTAAGCGGCCCGTTGGTGACTTAAGAGTCATCAACCATGTTAAAGGTTGGTGGTCTGAAAGGATAGTGACCTTGGTTCCCTCAACATAACCTCTGAATTTGCTTAGCGCCCATACAATTGCTAGCGCCTCACGTTCTGTTGTCGTATAATTTCTTTCTGCTTGTGTGAGCAGTCGGCTGGCATATTCAATAGGGTGCTCATTTGCCCCCTCCCCCTGTACTAAAATTGCTCCAATAGCGTAACTACTCGCATCCGTCTTTAGAATAAATGGTAAGCTTTCATCTGCTTGTTTCAGAACAGGGGTTGTTGTTAATGACATCTTCAATGCATTGAAAGCAAACTGTTCTGTGTCTTGCCATTTCCAAGTAGCATTTTTTTTTGTAAGATTTGTCAACGGTTTGGTTACTTCTGCAAAATGTGGTATAAAACGCCTATACCACGAGCACATCTGAAGAAATGATATTAATTGCTTTACTGCTTGCGGCTGCGGAAGGTCACACATTGCTTCAACCTTTTGGGGATCAACGGAAATTTCTTCTTTGTTGATAATATGTCCATGACTTGTGGACAAACAAATTTACACTTTTCCCTATTGGCCTTTAATTCGTATGTTCTTAAACGCTGAAATACTTTCTCAAGATCGTCCAGATGCTCCTTGAATGTACTTGAGCAGACAATCAAATCATTAAGATATACTAGTACACTTATAGGACTTAGGCTTATTCTGAACCTGTCCATTAACCTCTGAAAAGTTGCTGGAGCATTCCTCAATCCGAAAGGATATTAACACATACCATAGGAGGATTCTGACCTAAACGAACAACAGTATCTACTGCGTAAAAGTTCACTTGAGGATATTTTTGATCATTTCTTTTTTGACACTTTGGGCAATTAGTTCTAAAGAAACCGGGATTGCCACATCCATAACAGGAAACAGTATTCGATGTCGTTGGCGTATTTAACCCAGAACGTATAGTTGATGTTAGCTCGGGCTTGCTTGTTTTTAGACGCTTGCGGCATACATCCGCATGAATGTCCGCGAAACCCGCAATGAGCACATCTTGCTTTCTTTGATTGTATTGGAATTGGACTGCCGTGTCGCTCAGTTGTTATCTCGGTTTCGTTTGCTTCTACCTGTTTGGATTTTTCCAGCAGCTCCGTAAGCAATGAAAAGCTTCCTCGCGATATTTTATTTCTTATTGAAATATTCAATAATGCATAAACAAAAAAAAAGTTCTGTTGCCTCTGTATGCCGATCTCTCGGAAGTTGCGAAAGTAGGACACGTTTCTGACAAACGAAAGTGTGAGTTGGCGTTTTTATATCTTGTTTTTCCGAGAATAGTTCGATGTAGATCTGATGTGCTGGCTTAGCTGGCGAATAGCTGTTTCTGATGAGAGAAATAGCTTCATCCCACTGCCTAATCTGAGCCTTAACACCTTGCCACCATGTTGCTGCTTCCCCTAGTAAAAGAAGAGGTACTCCTTTAATGGCATCTTCATCGCTGATTTTCTCAATTTCTTTGTAAATTGATATGTTTTGCAAAAATCCTTCCACTTCGTTAAATTCGCGAGAGCCTTCAAATCTTGCAGTACACGTACTGAAACTTTCCGCTTTTCTGCTGACATTAGCTGCTCCACCTGCTGCTATTACAGATGAAAGGAAATTCTGGAACTGCTGCTCAATCATCTGTACTGCAGTTGGGATGATGAGTTCCTCTGTATTATTTTGACCCGCTTGCTGTGTTTGCTGTCTTGTGTTCATTCTGTAATATTTCGCAGTTTTAAAATATATTCAAAGCAGAAGACTGGTGAAAAGCCTGTGGCGAATGTCCCGTCGTTCCTGCTTGAGGTTGAAGATCTTTTTTTTCTAATGGAATTTGAAGGAAAGACAAGTGCAGAGCTTATTAAAGCGAGTGCAATTATCGAATGTTTCCTAAGTATACCCACAGTAAAATCAAAGACGGATGCAAAGTCGAAAGCCGAAAGTACTATCGAATGAATTTTACTTAGAGTTTAAGATACAAAACAAAGACGAGTGCAGAGCCTATTAGAAAGCGAGTGCATTCGACGAATGTTTTAAGCAATTTGCAACAAAAACCAAAGCAGCGTCGAGTGAATCCGTATGCAAGTACTTATTTGAATTACTACTATTATACAGGAGACGGAACAAAGCCACTTGCGAATGTACCTGTCGAACTGAAACCAAATATTTTCATGAGTCGGCCACAAGTTGGGCGTCAGTTTGTAGCGTGAAAAATAACTATACTTGAAAATATTCGTTTATAATATTTTATTAACTGTACTTCTTAAAGTCTATGACAAAAAAGACATTTCATTTGTTTCTGCTCTTGCTTATATAGCACACGGGAAGGCTGGAATTCTAACTGGAAGCGGCTTTGATGGGGGAAGTTCATGTGTATCGTATCGAATGGATGACTATAACTGGTTTGCGGCGGTTTACGACGTACGTGGAAGGTTTGGTGATTGGTGCTTGGGTAAAATATGTCGCAGTGGCGTAGTTTTAGGAGTGGCGTGCTACAATTGTAATAATAGTTCAATTTTAAAGTTATTTATTTCTGCAGCCTCCAAGGACGTATTGTCCATCTCCAACATCATTGCAAATAACTCAAATCCTCGTGGGAGATGAAAATACTTGCAAAAAGTACCTGCGCAGTAGTTTAAAGTCCTTCCGCTGCTTTGTTAACTTTCTGGAAGTTAAAAGACATGGTTGTACTCGTGAAATAGAGGCGATTCTATTTCTGTTTTGGTTAGGAGCTGGCTGTTCCTACAGGGTAGTTTCCCCATATATGTACCCAGAAGTACAGCATTTGACATTATTTCTAAAGTATTGCTAAAATCGTTGGAAATAATACCGAAGGTCATAAAATATCCGAGTGGCGCTGATGAACAGAATGCCATATTTGCACATAAAGGAAAAGCAGCTATATTTTTTCGAGCAGCAGGCCCTATAAATGGGACACACGCAAGTGTGCTATGTCCTATCCCCTATCTAACTGCAGGTATTGTGCGATTCTAATGGAAAGTCATTAAATATATTCACTGGCTATCCTGGCTCTGTTCACGTTTAACGCGTGTTTAGAAACAGCGCTTTATATTTAAACGCGGAATATCCTCCTGCTGGATATTTCATATTAGGAGATCCGGTTTACAAAGCTGCAATGACTCCTGTGCCGATTGTTGTCCCCTACAAAAGGCAAAATCTCCACAGCGATAAAAAAATATTTAATACACACCACAGCCTAGCTAGGAGTGCTGTGGAAAGATCTGGTCGAGCTATAAAAAACAGGTGGCGATTTTTATGTGGGACAGATCAATTGAACTGAAAATAGAGAAAGCAATTAATGTCGTTGCAGTTTGCTGTGCATTACACAATATTTGTGTAACAAACGGAGATGAGCTCTCAGTGCATTAATTTACTAACAGATCCTATTGAAAATGTTGATAGTCCTGAACAATTATCAGCTGTGCAATTTAGAGACAAGCTGTGTGGGGCATTATTAAGGGAAATGAAAGAATAATAGCCTTGTTTTTGTGCCTTATTTGAAAAATTAGTTCATTTATTAAAAAATAAATAATAGTGAATAAAAACTTAAAAAGAAAACAGCCTTACTTCATTAAAAATATTTACGGGTCAAAAAAAATAGCACCTGATTGAAAATATTTACAGATCTTAAAAAAAATAACACTTCATTAGAAATATTTACAGCACTTAAAAAAAATAACTTCATTAAAAAAATTATCTTTCAGTCTAAAATAGAAATATTGTTATACAAATTTTCATAATATTAATTTTTACCTGAGTCGTCTGAGCTTATATTTATAGGGACCTCGACTTGGCTGCAGAAATGATAAAGTCGTTTAAAATTCACAGCATTTTATTATTTTGTTCGAGGGCAATTTTTTGAATCTTTATATTCTGCTGACACAGGCTGCGAATTGTGTGCTGCATCTGTAGAACTTCGTCCATTGCGGCATAAAAAGGCTATGAACTGGCGGGCGGTTTCCTCCCCATTTTCTGTGGACAGTCCACTGGGGGATCCTTCAATGTCTGCAAGAATTTATTAGTAAGGTTAGTGTTTTTAATTCATAATATTATCATTATTAAGATATAAAAACAAAATATACACCTGATCAAAAAATTGTTCCACATACCCCCCCCCCCATGCAATGAGGGAAAAATGCCTCTATTTAGATTTCTATAATATTTAACTTTAAATACTTAGTTTCTGGACCCGATATTTAATTTAAATTGCGCAATTGGTTTCAGAAACTGACTATTTTAATCCTTAAGTATATTTTATTTATTAAATAAAAAGATGAAATTGTGTTTTTAGGTATTCATTAACAATTCTTTCAGCACGTCTCTTGGCGGAAGGCATTTCTTGAGGCGTTATCACCTGCAGATGATAATAGGTCTCCACAATTCAATATTCAGTGTCATTTAGTTTAACAAAAATTATGGAGCACAACAACTGCTTTAATAATTTTAGCTACATTTCGTGGGTGACAGTGTATCGTAGTAAGTATTATTCACCACCTGCATGCCAAAACACAGTGTTTTCAATATGTTTTGTCGGTTTAGGAAATTGTTTGTTTAAATTATCTTCAACTCTTCTTAAATTTCTACCTCGATAAGGACGCAACAAATTATTCCCTAGTGAAAAATCACTCTCCACGGCAAAATAACGGTTATATTTGAGTTTGGTAGTTGTTCAACTTTTGGAAGGCGGAGAATAGCATCTAAAACATGTTTTCCGAACTTACAGTTTGAGAAAACTCCCCCATCAGTTTGACTACTATCAGCCCCTATATCCACAAAAGTGAAACACAAATTACAACGCACGCTACCACAGGAGCAGATCTAGCGTTGAATTAGGGGGAGGGGGTCATCTTACTGCAATTAAAGTTAGCAAAAAAAAAAAAATCAAATGGGGGCACCGTTTGTCCAGCGCCGTAAGTCGCTTAGTTTAGCCACCGCAGTACTGTAGAGAGGTACTAGGAAGGTATTAAGTGGTGTGGATGATGTGTCATTTTTTAATATAATTGTTTTTACAAAAAGTATTTTTTTAGTAGAATAGTAGTTTGCAAACTGCAGGAGTCGTTCAAACCAAACTTTTCTCTGTTTTACTCACTGGAATAAGGACTGCTCGATATGCTATTTCATGTGGGTACAATTTTGTGTGGCAAAAATAGTTCTTACGTCGGTGCCAACATTACAAAATCCATTGGCGGGAAGTTGAAAGGTGATTTTAATAAAACCTTTCGAATTTCTGTTGAGTATCTATGAATTATATTGCCTTTGTTAAAACACTTTTTATCACTAATTAACACAAATAATTAATTTAAAAACATTTATTTCGACAAACCCACTTATTTATTTTTTGTTTACAGTTCTCTCTCTCAGTTGGTACTTGGTGCTTGAAATAAATTTTTTTTTTTTAAGTTTTGGAATAAAAATATTTTGTATAATTTTTTGAAGTTGAATTATATAAATAAAACGAATATAAAATAAAAAATATATTTTTTCAAATAACTGAATTAATTAAATATTTTTTACTTTAATGTTTTATTTGTAACTCTCCAAAATAATCTTGTAGTTACATTTAAAAATCAGCTGAACTTTTCGTGATAGAGACACAAACGGGTAACTGTGAATTTGAAACATTACAGTGACTCTCGGTGCTTTCTGCAAAATGACATATAGGGTGTTTCCCACTAGGAGGTCAATAGAGCAGGAGGTGGTAGTACTCACCTAGATGAACCAAACATTGTATGCCAGAGGGGGGGGGGGGGGGGGCAATATCAACCGTTTATGAGTTACAGGGTGAATAAGAAAAACGCTTGTTTTTTTACAAAACACCCTGTATCTTAAAAACTACCGTGCGTATGGTCACAGTTAAGAGCTCATTAAATGCAGAACTTCATCGCCTTTGCAATGATTGCTCAACCAGTCCCATACCCTTTGCCACCAAGAATTATGTTTATCTAAACTAAAAATTTCGGATTTTCTTACCTTGTTTTTTAATTTAACCTCTATTATTTTTGCAAAACGTTCGTTAGCATAACTTTTTTATATAAAAACTGTAAACTGTAGACTCTTCTCTTTAAGTTGACGTATCACAAACTATGTGTTAACTGTAGCCATTAAACAGTTACTAACTCATAACCTGTTCAGGTCACACCGAAATTAGACGATATTTTTTTAAATAACGTGCTAAGGGAACAAATTATCGTTGAGAATAGGTTTGAAAATAGGTTTGAGAATATTTTTAGAGCTAATAACTCTCAGATAGATAGATTAGATGTAATAGGTCACATTAAGGACGAGAATCCACAGTTTACAGTTTTTATAAAAAAAGTTATGTTAACGACCTTAAATTAAAAAAAAAGGTAAGCAAATCCGAAATTTTTAGTTTAAACAACCATAATTCTTGGTGGGAGAGGGTTATGGGGGTGGTTGAGCAGTCGTTAGAAAGGCAATGAAGTTTTGCATACAATGAGTTCTTAACATGAGTTCTTACATATATCTCTATATTTATATGTATACGCATTAGGTAATTCGAGTTATGGCATTTGCAAGCAAGCATCATGGTGGCTTTAATCTCCGTGCTTATGTAATGCTCCGGAAATCCTAGTTGATATTCCTGATACGGACATTGAAAAGAGTGCTACAACGAAAATTGTGAATGACATTCAAATATGATACCTTCAGCAGTACAATTGATCTGCCTAGAATCGAAAAGTATACTAAACGGTCTGTTCTTGCCAATGTTAACAGGATATATGATCCTCTAGGCTGGTTGTCTCCCGCTACAATTTCATGCAACATATTCTTACAAAAGTTATGGCTTGTAGTATGACTAAAAACACGGTGGGAAGCTTAACAAGCAGATCTCACAGAGGGGAAGCTTTATAAAAGGAGATCCCCGTTTCTTCTGGGCAAGCTAAAGCTAGTAGATACCCTGTTGAATTAAAAGCCTCAGCTTGATGATAGTCAGAATACTAATTGATTATTCCTGGAGTATCGCTAACTTATTTATTCAAACGTGAATTTGCTAGCCTAAACTTAATTATGGTTAGTACATAATGATTTGCGTACATGCTCGTGATTTGGGGCATGTTAACCCAAATTGCTTATTTTCACATATGTGCTTAACTTCGGAAGAAAGGTGTGACGCAAGTAGCTTGACCCGTATTACGCTGGTTGTAAAACATGTAAACAAACGCGTGTAAACAAATGCAGTCACTTCTTATGGTTTTTTTGAACGCGTGTTTTGCTTACTTGCAATAATATCATCGATCGCACTTATTGTGAACGATTAATAGAGCAATGGGTTTCGGGTCAATTGAATAATGCAATAATGCAGAATGTGCATAAGGTATCCAGTTGTCCCAGTCATCTCTATTTTCATTAACGAATGATCTTAAGTATTCGTTGCGACTTTGTGAGTTCTCTCGAGCGGTCCTATTGTTTCTGGGTTTCTGCGGTTCAAATGGTTGTTTTATTTTGAAAATTTCGCAGATTTCTGTGAAAACCTGACTCTTATATTCTGTTCCTAGATCAGTTTTCAACGTGCTCATTGGACCATATGTTAATATGAATCCGTTGACTACTGCTTTTGTTATTGTGTTTACCTCTTTATCTTCTGTCGGGATAATCACGATAGTTACGGCATACCTGCTGTCATTTTGTGTCTTTGTGAGCCTACTGTGTCTATTGGCACTATGTCAAACACTTTTGTTGGTATGGTTGTTACAACCATTGCTTCTTTGTTATGTTTCTGATGTTTGTTTTTTGAGCAAAGTTCACATTTGTTGACATACCTAGCTACTGATTTTCTCATGTTGTTCCACGTGTATATATCTTTTAGTTTGCTAAGCATCCTTGACTGTCTCAAGTGTCCTCCCGTTAGGGTTGCGTGGAAGTCGTGTTTTATTTGATTTATTTTCTCTATATCAGCCACTTGGATCTATGGTTTGTATATTTTGATGTGTATTTTATTTTGAATTTTATTACATAGGCCTTTAAATGCGGTTATATTTATTATATTAAAAATTTGACTCTCTGCAGAGATTTTTAGAGCCTTAGTCTGAAGTTGTTTGTCAATATACTCTTCTAATTGGGTATTATTTATTCTTATTATCCGCTTACAAAATATTTTATAATTTAACGCTAGCGTGAGTTCAATTCTTCTTTTATTATCAACGTTGATTTTTAATTCTGGTAATTTTGTTACTTCTGATGGTGCCAAGGCCTCAGTGATACGCAGTTGATCCGACTGCACACTTGTATCATTTGCTTCTTCTTCTGTAACATTAGTATCTTTTTCCTTCTTTTCATTGCGCGAGTTTCTGTTTGTAATATTTTAATCTCTTTTAGATCTGATATATCAAGCTTTATTCTGGACAATGCATCAGGTCCAGAATTTCCAGTTGCTTTGATATATTAGATTTAAAAATCAAACTCTTCCAAATCTACCGCATTCGGGTTAAATTCGATGTTGGATTCTTCATTCGGAATAAATATGCTAATGGTTTATGGTCCGTTCTTACTATAAATTTTTGGCCATAAACATATGGTTTAAAATATGTTACAGCCCAACAAAACGACGGTAGTAGTTACAAAATGCTACGAAACGCCTGACTTCATCTGCGCTCTTGGGTATAGGATAATTTTTTATAACATCATATTTTGAGCTATCTGGGCTTATACCTAGAACTGAAATTTTGCGACCAAGATATGTAATTTCCGTTTGAAAAAAATTGCATTTTTCTGGAGTTAATTTGACATTTCTCTCTCGTAATCTCTTGAATACGGATGACAAATTTTTTAAGTGATGTGCTTGTGAGCATCCGATGACTATTATGTCATCAATATATAAAAATGTAACTTCTGGTGTTAGATCTGCCATAGCGATTGTCACCATTCGCTGAAAACTGTTTGGGCTTATATCAAGTCCGAAAGGAAGTCGAGTAAAATGGTAGTGTCCCTGATTGGTTGAGAAAGCTGTGTACTTTCTAGAAGCTGGATCTAAAGAAATTTGGTGAAATCCAGACATAAGGTCTAGTGTTGAAAAATATTTTGCACGGGCCATTTTGTCTAATATGTCTTCTATTCGTGACAGTGGGAATTTATCTGAAAGTACTTTCTTATTTAAATTTCTGAAATCTACCACTAGTCGCCACTTTTTGTCTTGAGTACTTGATTTTTTTGGTACTAATAAAATTGGGGAGTTGAATTGGGAAACAGAGTTTTCTATTATTTTATTATCCAGCATTTTCTTCACTTGATTATCGATTTCTGATTTATGTGCCTCTGGAATTCTATGATTTTTTGTGTAAACCGGTACTTTGTCTGATAGCTCTATTTGCTGTTCGTAGAAATTATTGGATGTAAGGGGCTCGTTTTCTAGGGAAAATATGTCTTGATATTCCTGACGTAATTTTTCAAATTGAGGTCTAGCATAATTTGGTATGGACCTTAGATTTAAAGCCGAAATTACTCTATTTGCCCTGTTCTTGTTGGGGATATTTTTAATGTTAATGTTAAAATTTGTTAAAGGTTCGGTTCGAAATTTGGGTTGTTGGATAGTTACTGTTTTAGTTGTCTTATTCAATATTATAACTAATGGATCTTTCGCTGAGGTAATTGTTCCTCCGAGCAAAACACCTGGTTCGAATTCATCGCCCATTACGACAATATCGTTACCTTCTGATTTTATACTTTTCATTTTTCTAACAATTTCGCATCGGGGTGGTAACACGATAACTTTTGGATGGACCACTCATTATGGGTATTTCGATTGACTCCTCGCCTAAATTATATGTAAGTATCCAAGTGTCGTTATTAATGGAGGCTATGAATTTAGTTAGGAAGTCAAGTCCTAAAATTGCATCTCCTTCGATGCCTGGGAATCTTGAATTGGTCTAAGCAAAATAACCTAGTCCTTAATCCCAGTAAAAGTAATTCGATTATTATATACAAACATGCCATAGACACTTCTTGTTTTCCATCAATTTTACTCAATGGATGCCCTATCATGTACTGCGATAATGTTAGAAATCTCGGTATTATATTTAACAAAACCTTAAATTGGAATAATCAAGTGAACAGCATCTCTGCTAAGATCTATGGAACCCTACGTATGCTTTCTATATCGTCGGCCTACACTCCTCTATCCACTAGACATATGCTTGTTCGTACGCTCATTATTCCTATTATTATGTATGGTTGCGAAATTTTTGCTGGAAAGATGGACGCAACTTCAATGCGCAAGCTCAATACTGCCTTCAACTCAGCTGTTCGTTACATTTACGGAATTCGAAGATTTGACCATGTCAGTGCACATGTTATTTCAGTTATTGCATATCCTTTAGTGTCCTATCTTCAACAAAGAATATTAATCTTTTTATTCAATATCCTTAAATATACAAAACCGGACTATCTGTATAACATTTTTAATTTTTCTCGTTCTAACCGAACTTCTACGCTAATTAGTCCACGATATACTTGCTTGATATCAGAGCGTCAGTTCCTTGTCCAGGCTACCAGGCTGTGGAATCATCTTCCGCCTGCGCTCAGGGGAGCACGCAGCAGAGATAAATTTACTATGGAATTACCTAGATATATGAATTCAGGCCAATAGTTTAGTTTTATTTCATTTCCTGGTACTAATATTATGTAAGTAAGTAACTGGTTGTATGTATCTAGCGTGTAGAATTATATGCTATTAGTTGTTCTTTTTCGTTTCAATCATATCTTATAGCGTTATATTTAATCTTACTTTAAGTACATTTAGTAGTTAGTCTTTTTTTCTCAACCTATGCATACTTATAAGACTATTTTTCATGTCTTAATTGTATAGAGTTAATTATGAATAAATTTGAATTTGAATTTGAATTTGAATCCTTGTCTACGATTTATAACAAATGTTCGACCGAAAATTGATCGTTGATGTTAAAGTAGCGTAGGTCGCTTTTGATTTTCTTGTATTATCTGTGACACCTTGTATGATACAAGTATTTTTAGGATAATATTGTTGGTCGGCTCTTATTTTGCCTCTTTTAAAAATTGATATGTCTGCTCCTGTGTCGACTATAAATGTGCATATTGAACTACACATATCTACATATGCTTTTACGAAATTAGTGAGAGAGATTTTACGTGTGGACTCTTAGTTTATTTGCAAGATCTTCCCCAACCGATCTGTTTCGTCTTCGGTTTGGGGGGCTTTGCATTGCCCTGAATCATAGAATCGTATTCTTCTATTACTTTGTTGATTTCCATTATTCCAGTGATGGTTACGATAATTATTTTCGTTCGGATTCCGGTAATTATTCTGATTTGAGTAGTTAATTTGGTTTAAATAATTATTTAGGTTCATTGGATGGGCGGTATTAGTGAATTTTTGGTTCTGTTGCCTTTGCCATCTATTCCTACTAAATCTTCCATTGTAATGACCCTGTATTGGTTTGAGTTAAATCCAAATTTTTGCAGTTGCCTGCTTTAATAGTGCAACACGTTATTCTGTTGTGGCTTATCAACTGCAACTGCCTTTGCTGTAATCTCAGTTAGAGTTGTGAGATTACTCGCCTTTAGAATCAATTCCGTATCTCTATTAGATACGTTATTTGCGAACGTCTGGATGGAAAAATTTTCTACCAATTTCTTTCTCGGCTGACTCTCCAGTCGCAATTTTTTCTGATATGAATGCTCTAGTCAGATGCCTTGACAGGTCTTCGACTTGGGCACAGAAATCGGTAATTTTTCTATTACCTTGCTGGCACGATCGTTATTGTACTAGTATTGCTTCAGATGACACTTTCACAGCAAATTTCCTTATCAGTTTATCTTTAATTAAGGGAACTGTGCTAATTTCGTCAATTATTGCGTGTTTAGTCTTCCCAGTACTTCTGGTTCTGATAAATTTGATCATAATGTCTTTCTGATCTGGTGCCGTTAGCTCATCTAGCGGATCTATTGATTCGATGAAAGCTTCTGTTTTTCTACTTTTCCATCATATGACTGGACGATTGACGTCGCGGTTCGTATATCGAAAGGCATACATACTTATTTCTTCTTGGTCTTTTATAAGTTCTAAATTTTTTCCAGCTTTTAGCTTTATTTAATTATAAATCTCCTTTTTCTTAATGCTTTTTCTGCAGTAGTTTCTTGTTTTACAACCTTGCTTGTGCTTCTAATTTTTCCACAGATTCTTTTTTTCCCGTATATCCCCTGTGTATGGCTTTATTGAAGTTACTTAAAATTTTCTTTAAATCTTCCTTTATTTGATTTAACTGGTCCATTCGTGCATGTTTATTAATTTGTGTATTCTATTTGTATGCATTTCTTTTAAATCTTGTTTGTTTCTGTTTATTTTTTTTCTAAGCGCCCTTCGGTGGTCTTGGTACAAAGCGTACACTAATTCTATTACCTTCACAACTGCTATGTTGCCAAAAGAATAATAATTTGCTTATTATCAATATTGACCGTATCTTCTATTATTAGGTTGCTGATGATCTCACCGTTATTGTCTGCAACCTTAGAATTTGTTTTTCCCATATTGCTAAACGTTTTGATATTAGTGATATTTTTCTAGAGTTTAATGTTCCGTATTATATAATGGAGGTTTACAATTTGCTAATCAAAATTTAAGTAAGATTCACCATTTTCACAAAAAATTCAAGATTCAAATATTAATTTTACTTAGAGTATTTAGTACTCAGCTCTTTAATCGGATCATTAAAAACAATTCTATTGTTACAATAATTTTATATTAATTATGCCTATTAATTATTCCTGTACATATTAAGTTTTTATTGTTTCTGAGATTAAGCTGAACAGTTGAAAATATGTATATAAGAGTCTGACTTGCGCGAAGTGCGCGAAGGATAAGTATGTTCTTCATTTGTAATACAAATTTTCACATACAACTGCATAGCGTAGTTCTTTTCCTATGGTCAAGGTATATTCGTTATAACATCTACTGGATTGTAGAAAAGGATGGTGTTACGCGACAGACGGATGTTTTAAAAGTCGATGTGAAGGTTTCAGTAGTTTAGTTAATTATGTTTCATCTTTATGATTCGAAAATGTCATTTGAAGATTTCCGCTCTTGTGCAGGAAGTATTAATATCCTCAATTTCATTATTCTGATCCAGTGAGAAGCTTAACAAGCAGATCTCACAGAGGGGAAGCTTCATAAAAGCAGATCCCCGTTTCTTCTGGGCAAGCTAGAACTAGCAGATGCCCTGTTGAATTAAAAGACGCAGCTTGATGATAGTCAGAATACTAATTGATTATTCCTGGAGCATCACTAACTTATTTATTCAAACGTGAATTTCCTAGCCTAAACTTAATTATGGTTAGTACATAATGATTTGTGTACATGCCCGTGATTTGGGGAATGTTAAGCCAAATTGCTTATTTGCACTTTAACTTCGGAAGAAAGTTGTGACGCAAGTAGTTTGACCCGTATTACGCTGGTTGTAAAACATGTAAACAAACGCGTGTAAACAAATGCAGTCACTTCTTATGGTTTTTTTGAACGCGTGTTTTGCTTACTTGCAATAATATCATCGATCGCATTTATTGTGATCGATTAATAGAGCAATGGGTTTCGGGTTAATTGAATAATGCAATAATGCAGAATGTTCAATTGTTTTGCAATTTGTTGGTTTTTGTTTTACGTGTGCCAAGTTACATTACAAGCTAGCGAAGCTAGAATGAGACGAGTAATTACCAGATGAGTTGTGAAATAGTTGGCTAAGTTATAGAGAGGATATTAAATCATTAAAGGCATTCAACTAGTTAGGTGATTGGGGACGACTGATTGGCATATAGGACTCAAACTACACGACTTCTGTGATATATCACTGTCGGCCTATAGTACAACAGTATATCTACGTGTCATCCACAATTTCGATATCATTCAGACTTCGCTGCAAAAATCCGAGTTAATTCGTTGAAAACTATTTTGCTGCCTCGCCTTGACCAATGCGGGTCTGCACTTGTTTATCCAAGGAACTTTACCTTATGCCAGTATACTATTGCATGTGTGAATATATTTCACAATTGTCCCGCCATGGCTTCATAAGCATCCTTCTAAATGGAAGGTATTTATCGCAAACAGAACCTCACATATTCATGAAAGACTACCTTAGGCTATATAGCATAATGTACCCACGAGTGATAATCCCGCTGACTGTGCTACGCGTGGAATCTCAACACACCAACTTCATGAGTCTACGTTGTGGTGGTCTGGACTATCATGGCTACAAAAACGGTCCTCCGAATGGCCTCATTATCTAGTATGCTCACCCCCTTCATCGATTGAAGAAGAGTTACGCCTTGCCGCTGTGTTAATCTGCAGAAAAGAGGAGTTTAATAATGGACTACTTACACGTTTTTCTGATCTCATCAAATTTCTGCACGTTACTGCTTATTCCATCAGATTTGCTCATAATCTCCAAGCTTTACAGTGTAGTCATAAACCAATTCGATTAACTGTCGATGAAATATACAATGCTCTAGAGTGCCATTTAACACACAGCGCTCAAGTTCATAAAGCGACACTACATGGCGGAGCTCAGGCTACACTACATCGCATTCGTACTAAACATTGCGTACTTAGTGGACGGAGCAAAGTTCATTGATACATTAATGGGTATGTCATTTGTCATTGCCACAAAGCGTCAACAACTTCCATTACCACGAGTTCGTCCATCAAAACCCTTCTTAAACAGCGGGGTAGACTATGCCGGGCACCTCTATATCAAACCGATCAAAGGAAGAGGTTATAAGATGATAAAAGTTTATGTAGCAGTTTTTATTTGCCTCTCTACTCGCGCATGTCATTTGGAGCTCGTAACAGATTTAACTGCAGATGCCTTCATGTTGTGACCCGGGTGCCTATTGACCAGAATCACAACCATAAAATAAATACGCCAATATCTTGCCCTATGCAACATATTGGCGTACTACAAATTGACCCTGATTTTCAAAAATATTTTATTTTCAATTTAATTTAAATTTCATTTGCATTTAAAAATGCATTTACGTACTGCAACAAAATGCAATTTAGCATAAATTGCATTTTGTTATCAGTCGTACATTCCGTTCACACGGCATGTATACCTACCTACATGCTGTACCATGTACCTACATGTAGTACTATGTACATACCTACATACATTTCTTTTTCCTAAATTCATAAAACCTAATCGTATGTACATACATACACACAATTATTGTCATCGCCTAATTTTGTCTAAACTTTTTGTACATTCCCACGTACGATTTCTCACGTCGTGGGAAAGTAATAGAAAAGAGAGAAAGAAGCTTTCATGGGTACCTGGCGGCAGCTAGCCCGAACCTCGAGGAGTTTGTTTTAAAGTCGCCACGCAACAAGTTCGGGAGTTCTTTTCCTCTAATTTGACCTAACTATCTCTCTGATTATTAAGTGATAAATGTAATAAATTCTTGTATAAATTTTTTCTAAAGTCCCAGTAACAAAAAAAATAGTGAAGATAAAATCTGTGAATAAGCGTAGTGAACGACAATAAAAAAAGGAGGCAATTTGAATATTTGGTTTTTCTTTTATTTGATATAGCACTCCAATTTGAAACGTTAGGTGCTCTCGTCTTAGAGCACGGCACCCAACGGATAACATTTTAGTGGCAGCGGAACTTAAAATCAAATCAGTGCACAAAAATAAATCAATAAAAAAATTGTTGAAAATAATAAAAATTCTGTGCAACAAACATCAACAGCACCATTAAATAAATAACTAATAATGAATTAAATAACGAAATTAAAAATCAGCGGTACTTTTCCTACGAATCAGTGCTACAATTTAATCAAATTAATAAAAAAAAACTAAAATTAAAATCCTTACAATTAACAACAATAATTACAATAAAATCTGCCAGACAAACAACTGGTAGCAACAATAATCCTAAAGGAAGTTCAGTGCATAAAAGATAATTAAATAAAAACCAAACAACCAAATAATACAATAATACAAATAATAAAATCTATAATTTTATTGATAAAAAAAAAAGGGCCCGGGTACCCTCAAAAGAATACTTAGAGGAAAATAATAAGAGTTCAAGCGCCATAGCGCTTAACGTGGGAATGTTGCGAGGCTTCATCCCTGCCTCAATAAAGACGTTTGTTAAAGAAGGAAGGAAGGAAACCGCAACAATTCATCAACCAGGCTAATCCAAGCAACAACTACCAAACTTCCAACTGTTACGCACACTCACCAGCAACATCTTCAACTCCAAGAGGACGGTAGCCAGGACGCACGACGCAACTAATCTTCAACATTAAAAATTACAATTTGGATTAAAATATAAGGTAGACAAGAATTTTTCCCTTTGCTTTTTCACAGCTGCAAATATTTGCTGATATTTATAAATTTGTAGAAAGTATCTATTTTTGCGGTTGTTGTGTGTGCAAATACGCTGCCCATGAAGCGACCTCTGCGGTAAGGCTTCGTGATCTTGCTGGCCAGAGGACTTCGATAAATCAATAATCGATCTCCTGCAATAGAGCTTCATAAGCCTGCTGATCAGAGGAAAGATTTTGGTAGGAAGCAGCGATCTGTACTACAATCCATTTTCTTTCAGTGATTGATTGAACATTTACAACAAAATTTTTGTTTTTCTCATATTAGCAACTCCCAATCCCTACACATCCCTTCAATCAATCAGAAGAGTGGCAATAATACATATAACAATTTAGAGCATGATTATAATCCATAAAAAAGTGATTTTATCTTTCCTTTGTGTGCACAATATCAATTTTCTGTTTACTTACCTACCTCATCCCAATTTTCACGCATAACATACATAACAACACGACAGACAAAACCACAAGCGATACGACTACATAAATAAGAACAACTCAATGAATAAATATTACGTAATTATTTAATAGTTAATTACATTGAATTTAACAAATAACTAGTTAATAAATTGAAATTCCTAGCTCATTTAAATTTTTTTTATTATTATTTACCTCTTCTCTCACAAAAATTAATTTTTTTCCCTCTCTCTCTTGTTATTAAGAAATAATTATCAACACATAACAAACTGATTCTCTGGTTATTGCTGTTGGGAAACGTAAACGTTTGTCCTGTAATTAGCTGACTTTTACTTGCTCCATACAATTTTGCCATATCTCCTATAGCCCCCCCCCCATATCAACCAAATCGAAGCTGGAAACAGACACCCATAATATTATAAAATCTCATACCACATCTCTACCAAATTTTCCGTCCGTTACTTCAAAAAAAAAACTACAATGACTGAAGAAACCGTTTCTTTCGATGAGCTATGCTCATCTCAAGTAGGAAAAAACAAAGAAATGAGGCTAATACTAGGGGCTTATCATCAAGCCGGTAAAGTGAAGCGTACCAATACCTTTGTGAAAGGTAAACTACAACAACTCGAAGAAATATGGAACGCCTTCGAAAAAACAGAAGAACAAATAGTTCAGCATAAAGACTTCACGACCGATCACGATTATTTCAAAGAATCGTGCTCAGACAAAACTGAGGACTGGTACATGTTGACGAAAGCAACACTTTCCGAAAGATTGAAATCAGTCTCAGAAAGTACTATGAACAAGCAAAACCCCTTTCATATACCACCACCAAGAGCTTCGTGAAGAATTCCAAGCAAATCACAATTTACAGAAGCTAAAAAGGAAACAAATGGTCCACAAAATGAAAGTATTTTCAGAAGTCTAAATACAAAAATTAACGCAATTACAAGAGTTATACAATCAATAAACCCTGATACTTTACCTACAGTGAGTAAAACATACCTAGAACAAAAACTGGGTATCCTAAATAAACATTGGGCTGAATTCGAAGAATTCAACAATACAATCGAAATGCAATCTACGCCACAAGACGTAGAAAATAAATTCTTTACTGAAGATGTTTTCGGTAAAACAGAAGCAGAATATGAAGAAACTGTAATTGCTATTCAAGAACAGCTAGATACGCGCTTCCCTAATCACCAACATGACACACCAAATAACTCATCACACTTTCACAATGAAAGCACAGGAATTAAAAATATATATATTTCCCTATCGGAAATTAAATCATTAATACCAAATTTTAACGGCGATCCAAAAGACCTCCATAAATTCGTGTCATGTTGCGATGACATCAATAGGCTTTATCCCTATACTGACCCAACAACCCTGTTTTCAATAATTAAAGGTAAGCTATTTGGAGATGCCTACAATGTACTTAAGTACAATGATACAAGCAGGTGGTGAGATTTGAAGCAAATACTTCTCGAAACATTCGAAGAAAAAATCGAAAAATCAGTACTCCAATCCAAACTCGCAAACATAAGACAAAGAAGAGAAAAACCTGTCAAAGAATTTGTGCAACGAATAAATATGACACATGCACAATTGAATGAAGCCACGCATTCATATACAACAGATAAATTTCTGTTAAATTCTCTCGTAAAGGATAACGAAAAACAAGCTATTAGAGCGATCGAAGACGGACTAATAAGCCAGCAACTGCAAACCCTAGCCAAACTCCACGAAAATAGATCATTAAAGCCAATAATGACATATATTGGTGAACAAGCATTACGCCTGGAGTCAAAGGCAACAAAAATCGTAACGAATTCTTTCAGCACAGCTCAATCTTATTACGGTGTGGGAGGTGTGCTAATTTGTACAGCGATATTGCTACTAATTTTGTTGCTGCTGATAAGATCCTCTCAACTAACTTTAATCAGCTTATCACGAAACTCATCAGTTTCAGAAATTCTCCTACAGGATTCTACAATCTGTCATTTTATACCTCCTTTTGTTCTTCACTTTGGAGGATTGTGGGAAGCGGAAGTGTAAGCATTTAAACATCATTTACGGAGAGTGGTCGGCGATCATCATCTAACAAAATGGAGAAAATGGGTACCCTACTTACACAAATCGAGGCATGCCTAAACCCCAGGTCTCTTTATGCGTTATCAGGCGATCTTGAAGACGTGTCGGCTTTGACTCCAGCGCATTTCTTTCTGGGAGAAAAACTATTTACGGAACCCGCACCATCATTTAAGGATATTCCAATTAATCATCTCGACAGATGTCAACTCGTCCATCAAATGTATGTGCACATTTGGCGACGATGGTATAAAGAAAATGTGCATTCGCTTCAACTCCGTCACAAATGGTTCCGGCAAGAGATTCCAGTTAAAGTTAATGACCTTGTTTCGATTAAGGATGAACGTCTTCCTCCATCTAAATGGCTGCTTGGTCGTGTGCTGGAAACCTACCATGGTCTTGATGGTAACGTCCGAGTCGTCAATCTAAGATATAAAGATGACTGTTTTACCAGATTAATAACCAAACTTTGCGTATTATCACTTACAGAAAACATTTAAATCGTCAGATTTCCTTTAACTTAGTCTCCTTACCTCTTGGCCCTATAATATTTCAAACGCCTTGTGACTTCATATAACTTATATCTACAACTCTCTTAACAGATAATCCTGACAATCTAACTGGTTAATCACATAGAGATCATGGCAGGCGGAGAACAAACGATTTTTGTCATATCACTACGAGGCGGGCGGAATGTTCGAATTCATCACCGAAAGAAGTCGCACTACAATGAACACTTTAATCTAAATTTCAAACTACTTACGTTCATACATTTAAATTCATGCTATTGTAAATTTTGATTCTCACTTTAATACGTTAGTGTGAAGTAGAGCGTTGCACTTTTGTTGTTAAATTTTGCTACCAATAATTATCAGCTATCAGCATGCACTCTTGTACAAATCTTTTTAACGTTCCGACGACTATCAGTTAAAATGAATATATAGCCACACAATTAATTTGAATCTCTTAGTTTTGTGTCTAACTCCTGCAAAATAATCTTCATCACCTTCATTCAGGAATGATACATAAATCATTAAGAGTTCCTCCCGTAAAATATCGCAAGTTTCAAATACAATCTTGTTTTAAACGTCTACGATTGCACTTGTATTGGAGCGTCATATTTTAGATATACTATAATAATAACCGAACATAAAATACTTAAAAATTAAAAACACTAGAATTGTTAAGACCAATTCTTATGATACCCTAGATGTAAAATATGGTTGACAGCCCATCTGTGAAAGTTTGATTTTTGAAGTGGTCTTACGCATATATTTCTACAACGGGTCTCAATCTAATAAAAATGATTATAACAAACTTCATCGAGCTTCATATTCTGCAGAACTTTTCAGCACAACAAAAACGTCTTCGACTGACAGTTTTCATAGTATACGTAAAAAACATAAATTTTTATATGACAACATCAAGATGTGGTTGACCGATTTAGACCATTTGGAAATTATATTTTCTATTGTTATGAAAACCCCGTGTACAGTTCTCTACGTTGAGGTGTTCTCAGGCAGTGTGCAAATATATAGTGGAAAACGAAATTTTTGTATGGCAATCCAATAAAAGAGTTGCCCGATTGGTCCCATTTCGAACTTAAATTTGCATTTTTTGAAAATACCTGTGTGCAAAATTTCAGCTTTCAACGTGCACGTATTCTCGAGTTATCGTGAGGATGGACCGACAGACAGACGGACGAACGGACAGGCGGACATGTAAAAATTAAAATAACTTTCATATTATGCGTTGGTGTCCAATCCATTTTGCTCTACTAGCATTATTTCTGTGCGTTACAAACGGAATGACAAACTTAGTAGACCTTACACTGAAAGAAAAAATGTATAGATTTCCATAGATGTAGTAACTATATTATAGTTACCAGACCTACATATAGCTATGAATTCCTAAAAAATAGACAAAAATCTTATTATTCAGCTGATGCATCTATTTCATAGTTTTATGTGGTTGAGACAACTATAGCAAAGTAGATGCGTAATATTTTTCTGTAATCTAATCTTGTAACAGGGGTAAATAAAATGCTTGTGACTACATTTTATAGTTACTAGTACAAAAATCTTATTATTCAGCTGATGCATCTATTTCATAGTTTTATGTGGTTGAGACAACTATAGCAAAGTAGATGCGTAATATTTTTCTGTAATCTAATCTTGTAACAGGGGTAAAATGCTTGTGACTACATTTTATAGTTACTAGTACTTACAATTTATATAAAGTTAGACGCAACAATAAAAATATTAACAATATTGTTGCGCTTTCAAAAAAAAGTTCGGCAATGGAAATTTCTGTGTATATAATATATGCTTTATTAAATTTTAGAAAAATATAAGTAGACGAATGATAAATTTCAAAAATAGTTTTTAGTTTTTTTGTTATATCCACTAAATTTTCATATATTTAATAATAATAAGAACCAAATAAGTGCGCTAATAAATAATTTTCAATATATCCTTATATTTCTTTAAAAAAAATGACAAAATGTTTTGAATAAATTTAAAATGAAAAATGCTTACACATTGATTTTTCTTTACATTTAACAATTGATGAGAATTACTTTATCTTTTTAAAAAAATCACAAAGTTTATGAGAACATATTAGTCAAATACTTAGAACAAGTTCTAACAGCTATATGTTTATTAATTTAACTCGTAATCAAAATAAGCTCATATGACGAATATACAGGACACAAAAGTATGAGTGCTAGAACATAATTTTATATATACGATGTCTAAAATAAAAGACGCTAGCAACTATAATATAGATGAATGTGAGTATAAAAGTAGTTGCTTATGACTATACTTTAGACGCAATCAACCTTTAAAAAAGGTGAATGCAAATATAATTATAGATAAACGCAACTGTATAATAGTCGCAACCAGCTGATTAATTAGATTTGGACATAAAAAATATAGTCTTCACATCAAGTTACATTTTTAAATATAGTCGTGAAATCTAAAACCTTGTAATTAATATGGTTATGATAACTATAAACCATGTAATAGCTTATAGATTTTAGAACTATATGCTATGTGACTAGCTTTTATGGGTGTTTGAAATTATAGTCGTGGTATATAGACTATTCTTTCAGTGTATGATTTCATATCTAAGGTATAAAAGGAGTACATGCATTTTTCATTGTAACTCACATCAGAGTCAATGCAAGCCTGCATTCTTTTAAAGCACTTAGTCAGTTTTCCTTTTGTAACTCCAATAAAATGTTAAACAATGGGACTGCCATGCGGATAGTTTTCAAAATTTGGGATGTACCTCTTTGTTTAATAAAAAAGAATAATTTGTCGAATAATTCTCTTTTTCCACTCTCCAGTCTTATTTTTATAAATATAACTGGTACATCTCGAAAACTATCCAAAAAAGCATGAATTTATCGTAATTTTGGGAAATCAGATGAATTTCTGTCTTTCTTTAATGTCACTCACGAATAAAAGTTCTCACCTTAAAGTTGCAAATGTTAAAAACGTCAGTTGTGTTCAATTCGAATTTTCAGTCGGTTTTAGCAGAAAGCTGGCTGAAATGCTTCAATTGTGTTTTAGCCTTTGAGCGTTTTCAATTTCCAACTCTGGTAAGAGTGTACGATTAAGAAGCAGATGATATTTCTCGATAAAATCCGAAGCTGTTCGGAAAATTTTGTGTCATTTGGTACAATTTTATGGGTGATAAGAAATTCACAAAAAAAGAACTGCAAGAATTACTTCGATTGACTCCTTATTGGTATAAAACTAAACTGAAATAAAAAAATGTCTGTAAACCAAATAGTAACTCAGATTAGATAGGTTAGATTAGGTTAGAGTGCCAGCCATCGTAAGAAGCTATACGACCATCTAAAACCAGGATACTGATAAGTGTGAAGAAGAAAATGAAAGAGAAAATATAGTTGAAGGTAACAACTGTAAGAAAAAGCTTCTTCCAGCATTAATTGCAACTTAGGAAAAAATAGACATTATAAAATAAGAAATTAATTGGTATTTAAAGACATTGAGAGAAGAACGTTAAATAGTGGATTAAGGAATTCTACTGTATTGCGCAGATATGTCAGTGGAACGATGTCGATGAACCAAGTAGAATATACATACATGTACTATATACCTACATACAGGGCGTTCCGGCGCAAATAATCATATTTGGAATATCGATAGAGTGTTGCTTTCTGAGTAAAAAGTTCTTTTAGACCATATGAAAATACTCAGTCGTTTAAGATATATTTTAGTTTTACCGTTTATTGGATTTTTAAAATTAGACTTTCACTAAGCTGCTGTAACTTGTGAAGTATTTATACGATTGGATTTCTTTTTTTATTTTCAATAGGTACTTATATAGCCTTCAAAATAGAATAAATACTTAGTGAGTTATGTTAATACACAGAGAATTACGAGCCTTTCATGTCAGAAATTTTGAATTGGAGTCCCGAAATTTCAAGTATTCACTCATTTTGTACGAAAACTAACACTTTGACGTACCATTGTTTTTTCAATTATTTAGAAGCCCTGTTGATTACCTTTATATTGATACCTAACAGTTATACCTTTGATGTGTCTACCTATTACGGTTCCAGAGATACAGCGGCTGATGAGATCGAGCAAAAAATGCCAAAAAAAATTACGTTTCTTTTATGGGGGCCCCCTTTAATTTTTAATTTAATTTTTATTATTTGCTGTTATAGCTGTAATATAAATACACACTCTGTGAAAATTTCAACTGTCTATCTATTGGCGTTCGGACGGACAGACAGCGAAGGCTTAGTAATAGGGTACCGTTGGCAAACTTTGGGTATGGAGCACTAATAAAAAGTAAATAGTATAAAAATTTAATAAAATGAATAAGATATGGAAAGATATCAGCATTCGTATGGAGAAGAAAAGTTTTAAATATAGTTGTTATTGCCTTTGGAAGAAAAGCCGTTTCCTTAATTTTTTTAATCTCTTTAGCATTATGAATCTATGTAGTAAAAGCAATTACTTTTGCCACTTTTTGTCGATCTCCATATTTTTATACAATAAATTTCAGCACTTCACTAAAATCTTTCTTTTTGACAGTTCAGGTACCTTTCAATCATGATACAAAGCTTAACAAGGTATGGCCGAGTTATCTGTCAATCGGTTGCTTGCCTCATTTTGTAAATTTTGTATTTGGAAATTTCCTTGCTTTCCCACTAGCACATAATTACTTTTTCCGAAATGATTTAAACGAAGAAACTAATGTTTTGTTGAATATTTTAATATATTCGAAACGTATTCCAATCAGTAAAATACGAAACACTCAAAACGAATTCGCTGGACATGACATTGTCTCCTCATGACGTAGCAACACAAAAATTTCCTTTCGAATCGGCCATACCTTGTTATCCTTGTATCATATCTTTTAATGTTGTATTTGACGATGCTGTCTCAAAGTAGGCATCAATGCCGTTGCTGGAAAAAATTCGGTGCCGATAACAATGCTGATGCTAATGCTGGATGCTGTGATTGTGTTTCGGCCTTTAAGGACCCCCGTTTTATTTGTCATTATTGGAAAATCGTTGTAGGACGTTCCAAAATGTGTTATTGTTGTAAATGTTTCAAAATCTATCCGTTGAAGACCTGTCCGTAATTGCATTATTATTTGAAGATGAAGACGAAGACAAATATTGTAAGAAACAAGTAAAAAAGCTAATATTGGTCTAAGACCAATTCTTATGATACCCTCTAGATGAATGTCCGTATGAAACTTCGTATGGGCACCCATTTGAGCAATTTTTATTTTTGCAGTGGTTTTTCGCATATATTTCTAGAACGGTTCGTCGGACAGAAAAAATGATTAAAACCAATTTTATAGGATTTAATTTTCTGAAGAAGCTTTTAGTACAATAAAAATGTCTTGGACTGATCGTTTTCACAGGATACGTAAAAAAACTAAATTTTTATATGGCAACACCAAGAAGGAGTTGCCCGATTTAGGACGTTTGCCAAACGGGCTAAATGCTGGCTAAGTTCCAGTTTGCATTGGAAATTTAGCCAGCTAATTCCAGGGCTGTGCCAAACCAAAGTGGAATTTAGCCAATTGCTCAGCTGTCACTTTTATTTCAAAAGCAAAGCAATTGTTTGGCATTTAAGATGGATTTGCAGGAAATAAACAAGGAAGTTATGGCCGTAATATTATTTTCTTGTATTTGTTCATTTTACTAATAAATACTTCTAAAAATCTTTCAAATAAACCGCACTTGTCAAATAATTAGACGAATGTGAAGAAGAAGAATTAGCAAGCTCGAAAATTTACTAAATGGAAAAGTAATAGATTTAGCCAGCATTTAGCCCGTTTGGCAAACGTCCTTAGTCCATTTTTAAAATATTATTTGCAAGTATAACGAAAACACCATGTACTAAATTTCAGCTCTCTACTTCGACGCGTTCTCAGGCAGTTTTCAAATATATAGCGGAAAACGAAATTTTTGTATGGCAACCCCACGAAGGAAATGCCCGATTTGTCTCATTTTCGAACTTAATTTTACTTTTTTTTTTAAAGTCCGTGTACAAAATTTCAGCTCCCTAAGTGTATGCGTTCTTGCGTTATCGTGCGCACAGACAGGCAGACGGACGGACGGACGGACACGCAAAAATCAAAATAACTTTTAATATTATGCGTGGGTGTCCAATCCATTTTGCTCTACCATCATTATTTCGAGGTGTTACAAACGGAATGACAGACTTAGTATACCCCTATAGATTTCATCTAGGGTATAAAAAGTTCTACTGTTTGATCCCACCAAAAAAGGGAATAGAAAATTTCCCCGGAATTTGTTCTATATTTCTTAACTTTTTACCATGATGACAATATTTTATGTTATGTGACAAGTAATTCATTTACTTCTTTTAATAGTTGGATAAGCATACAAGTTACAAAATTTAGCGTAATATAGTGGCATGAGTACAAATCACACATCTACGGAAATAACGCCTCAACAGCTGTCACTGATGCCCATACGACCAAATTAGATTTTCCTTTTTCTTGGTTCCGTATTTAAGAAAAAATACAAATTTCAACAAAAAATGGACTCGAAAGATATTGTTTCCCACATAAGAAATGTTATAAATATAATAAAGTATTTATTGATGTAAAAATATCATTGAGACTACATGAAAATTGCAAGTAGGAAAAATTTACGGATTACCGGCAGAAAGGTTATTTTGCAAAATTTCTGTCAGTTTCAGACGTACAACACACGTCGACATTATAGTCCCCATCAATTATAAATTTGTAAAGTCTTAAGGCTGAAGTACAATGAACGCAACGGAACGGAGAGAAATGTCAAATTTACGCAACAAAACTGAGGTGAACGGTAATTTGCCCTTTATAGAAACGCTACGGGATATTACAACGTTGTCTTTAGCAATATGAAAGAAATGACCTACAACAGTTTTTCAAACAAACCAGAATGAAAATATCAGTGTACGAATTATTATTGAGTTTGTTGAAATCCCTTGTCTTTATTATAAATGGTTTTATTTTCTCATATTCTAGCTATTAACGCTACTCAATTTTTTTCGTTTTTCTTTCTCTTATTACACACTTAATTTGCACAGTTATGTTTTGTATGAGCGAGATAAACAATTCGTTAACGCAAATTTTAGGTTATGTACATCCGTTCTGTTGCGTAATTTTCAGAGTTTATCAAACTTGTTGCGTACGAGTGCGACTTCCTCCGTCTACTGTGCGCAGTTCCGTTTGAGAAGCATGTAAAGAAAACCAGTTTGACATTTCTCACCGTTCCGTTGCCTTGCATTGCCTTAAGGCTGAAACACAGTGCGAGTGTACAGGACTTCGATTCAACCGCGGTGCTTGGTAACTTCGTTTAACATAGTGGGAGCGTTGACAACTTTCATTTCTTGACTTGTACGTATTGCCCAAGGTATATAGAATACAACATATTCCCACGAGCCACGTTCCGCCAATAGTGACGAATTATCGTGAAAATGTATAAGAAAGCACGGTACAGAGAACACAATACTGTCTCTCCTCTCTCTGTCTTTAAAATAATACTGTATATACTATCAGCTATCAGCTGCAATGTGTCAAAATTTTAATGTGAATTCCTTGTCCTCGATAACCTTCCGTTTTGCCATTGCAACAATTCATAATTATTTTTTAAATCATGGATGAAGATAAATTAATTAACGTATTAAATTCGAGTTTCTGGGTTTTAAAGCAGCAAAATGCGAAATAAAAACTTAAAATATTCGGGAACGAAGACGGTGTTTGAGGGAATTAAATTTAACATGAGATATTGAAGGGTATTTTGTTAAATCATTAAAAAAAAATTAAGACTGTGGATCCCGAGCACTTATTTAAAGTAACACGGATTAAAGCTGACACTTTTAACTTTCTGCTTGTCTTAACAAAAGAATGTCCATAAATGCTGAATACATCTATTTATTACACTTATGTAGGTTACGATACCATTATTTAATTGAATTAATTATGAACATTTACCTAATCTTTTATTTTCGGGTTTTTGTCACAAGGTCGACTAATGCAAGTTCTTGCTTGGATGTTTAAGATGGGTATATCAACCATTCGGAAAATAATACTTGAAACTTGTGACGTAATTTGGGAAACTCTGTAGAGTAGGTATATACTTGTCACTTCCTCGAACATATGAATGGAGAAAAATTGCAGAAGATTTGGAAAATATTTGGAATCTACCGAATTGTGTTAAAAGTTTTGATGGGAAGCACATCAACATGCAATGTGCTCCGAATGCAGCATCGGAATATTTCAATTATAAACGTCATCACAGTATAGTTTTACTTGCTGCATGTGATGCTAATTATACTTTTACGGCCGTGGACATTGGTGCCTATGATAGTCAGAGTGACGGCCTAATATTTAAGGAATCTTCTTTTGGCAAATAGCTTCTTTCTGGTACATTACATTTACCAGGATAAATAAATTAAAAAAATGCTAGTTTTTTGTGTCCCCATTATTTCATCGGGGATGCTCCCTTTCCACTCAAAACAGTTTTAATGCGACCTTACCCAGGAAGACTGTTGAATGAAAAAAAGGAACAATTTTAATTATAGAGTTTCAAGGGCTCGTTCTCACTGCTAGATGGCGAGTTATCAACAACAAATTACATATAATACCTTCAAACGCAGAGAACATTATAATGGCTACAATTGTACTGCATAATTTTGTGAAAATCCATGACAGCAGCTATTGCCCAAGAGAGTGTTGACTATAAAGAGGACGGAAATATTGTGGAGGGACTTTGGCGGAAAGAAGTGAAATTTCTTCCTCGTTGCAGAAATTTGTCATCTAATAATACCGCGTGGAATGCCCTTAAATGAGAGATGCTTTATGCTTTTAAAATTTCCAGCTTAGTGGCAAGTCCAATTTTATTATCCCAAGCCTCAGAAATAGTTCGTTTTCTGAGCATGTTGTCTTTGGAGCTTGCGTAATTATTCTTATGTCTACTAAAAACTTTTTGAATATCTCGTCGATGTTGTCGAAAGGATGAGCTGCTTTTCTTCTTCTTTTTGTGTTGAGTAGAGGTGCGCTTTCTTTGTCGCCCTGGTCCTGCCTTATTGATGCTGTTATGGCCCAATATACGGAAGATTCTGCCAGCAGCCAAGGGCGCATTTTAGTGAAATAATTAGCAATTGCTAAACAGTAACGTCGCATTGTACTGTTCTGCAACTGTCGGTTATTTTGCTGATTAGCTCAACAGCTGGCTGCGATGAGCGCTTAGTGGAGCAATCGACGATTACAATAATAATTAACCTAGCATGGTAATTATTATGTAAAGCGATTGTTTACTACTGAGCGACTCAGGTGCTGCAACCGATAGAACAAACGGCAAGGTTGTTGTCGTTTGTTTACATCCGCGTTGTTAAGTAAAGTATACTTCCGAATATTGGTGCATAAATGACCAATGACTGGACTGGCGAGTGCCTGTAGTGTTCTTAGCCCGTTAATGGTTCAGTCGTCGTGATATTAAATTACAGTTCGGTTCGGATTGGTTTTACTTTTAGAATTATTAAGATAGGTCAGTTCGCGATAAATAAAGAATTATGTTTTAAAGTAATTTGAGCGTTGTTATTATTTGAAGAAGGTTTACGGTGATTAATTAATTGCTTCTTGTTTATTTGATGGTTTGTGAATTTTCTTGATTGATTGCTTTTGGGACACGACAATTTGGCGCAGCCGGTTTAAAAAGGTATTGTATATTTAAAATTTATATATATTGGGAGTTAAGCTTTTTTAGCTGCCCCATTTTTTTTATTTTTTGGGAGTTAAGCTTTTTTTAGCTGCTCCATTTTTGTTAATTGTGGGAGTTCTGCTTCTTTTAGCTGCAGTGTAGTAATATTGATTTCATGATTGTGGTGTGCGTTTTTGGATAGGTTGAGGTTAAATCATTATAGACGTTTGAAAGTTTTTGTCGCATTTCCGTGTGTTTAGGTTGAGAATTTAAGATATAGGTTAATTAGTTAATTCATCGAGGTTTGGTTTTTGTTTTGTTTGCGGCGATTTTCAATATTTTTTGTTTAATATGGGGGAATAAATATTTTGTATCGTTGGCCTTTATGTTTTTATTATAAATGAGAAGTGTAGTAAGTTATTCAGTTTTTGTGCGGATGAATGAATTTGTACCTGTAAGAAAAACTGTGAATCTTTCTATAGGTTAAATAGACTAACAGTTAAGGAGTGGAAATTTTGGTAATTAGGTTTAGCGTTGTTTTCCATAATTCCGCTTAAAAGTTGAATTTCACTCCTGTTCGTTCGAAGCAACTTCGCGTTTGTTATAGCATTGATAGAGTATATGCTAAATTTGTCTGAATCGTCACGTGTTAAAAAGAGATTATAAGTCTCGATATTGATATCTGCTGAGTGTTGGGGTTATGTCTTCGTGATTCACACAAAAAGTCAAGTCGACGGTAACGTTTGGGATTATAGTGTTAATCTAGGGAGCAATTAGGTTACAAAGGGCAGGAGAAAGTGAGATTGAATGAGGAAATCGGGAAAAATTTGAATTAGTGTTAGTAGATGTGGTTTAAAATTAATTAACTTTTGTGTAAGTTGTTTTGTTGGATGAGATTGTTTTCTTGGTTAGGTGTTATATATAATATATATATGTAACTAGGCTTGGATTGGAGGGAAAAGAGAGAAGAATTAGATGATCTTCTGGTTCAGACTTCAATGTCGGTGGGTAGAAGTAATGTACTGACAAGAGAGCAACTGTTACGGTTCGAAACTCAAGAGAAGGAATTAGAGGAAAGATTGCAGGAGCTAAAAGAGTGTAAGGAGAAGTTAGAAAGCTACGAGCAAGACTGGCAGTATATTGGAGAGCATCTCACGGCAGAGTTGCAAAAACGAACATCAAGTGAAGAATCGAGAAAATTGATTCAGGAGTGGAATACAAGTCATGTACGAAAGGCGAAGCTTTAGAATTGCTGGTAACGGCTACACTCGACGTGATCCAAAGGGGTGAGATCCAAGCAGAACAATTGTTAGAAGAAGAGAAAAGAAAGAACAAGGGTCTAATAAAGAAAATATTGTCTTTGGAACAGCAACTGAAGGAAGCAGAAGAGGCAGCGGAGGAACTCGAGACAGAATTAAGAGCCGAGGGTCAACTGCCGCAAAGGAAAGTATACAGGCAAGAAGTCAGTAAGAAGTGGACACCAAGGAAATTAGTGTTCTGGGATAAACCACGAGAAACGAAAGATAGGCAAGATATTTCAGCTAAGAGTAGCTCATCGAAGGGAAAGACAAAAGAACCAGGAAGCAGTAAATCATACGGATTGCCCAAGAACAGTATGGCGGAAGCACATGGGAAAGTTATGGATATGGTATCCAAATATATACCATTATTTTCTGGGAAAGGTCACCAAAGCTGGGCAAAGAATTGTACCGTTTCCTGAATTGCAGCAAGGAACTCTACGATCAATTGACTACTGAAGAAAAAGCTATCTTTATCAAATGTGTGAAATTTCGGCTTACAGATGACGCTTATTATATAGTGTGTTCCCAAGAGCCGAAGGATTTTGAAACTCTGCAGCAAGTTATTACAATTGCATATACGCCACGAAAATCGTTCAGTGAGCTACGTACGGAAATGCTGGAGTGTAAACAACTACCTGGAGAGGACATTCGAGAATTCGCTGACAGAATGAAAGAGCTTCTGGACAAAATTAAAACAGCAGTCACAGCTAAGTACCCAAATAAAGAAGGGGACTAATAGCAGAATTGGAAGCTGACGCAGTGGCTACTTTTAAAGCAGGCGTAGGGAATAAGGCAACGCAAGTGCATCTGACGGGAAGGAGATTCCAATCTCTAGATGAAGTACAAGAAGAAGCTAGTTATTTCGAGAAGGATGTAACCAGGCTCCAGAGTAAAGAACCAGAAGTCTGGGGAAGTGGGCGAAAACTGAATTCCGAAACAATGCGAGATAGCTGGGGGACTAATCGTTTCAACAATAATACGAGCAGACCATTCAGAGAAGCCGTACAGAAGGGCCCATCTCCAGCAGCAGCAGGAATATATCGTGGATCACAGGCTAGGGCAACGCCGCCTAGGCCCATCCAGTGCTTCCAGTGTGGGCAAAGAGGGCATCTTGCTAGGGAATATCAATCAAGAAAACAGCCACCATTCTGTGTAAAATGCCGAAACTACACAGAAAAAAACATATATGTAATTTCAGCTAAACACTATTGGTTAAATTGTAAATGGCGGCTTTAGCAAAATCATTTTGAGATTCTATAATACTTTTGGACGTATCAGCTATCATACAATAGCTGTTTTAACTAATTTCGATTTGCTATTCTAAGAAAACCAACGTTTAGTGAAATCAGCTAAATAACACTAAAAACTAGCTAACATTTTCGACGAAATAACTAATAAGAGATCAAGTAAAACACAGGATATTTTGTCTAATTTACCTAAACAAAGTAGTTGAATTTGGCCTAAATTATAAATAGTAAAATGCTCTTTTGGAAAAACATTTAGTTAAGTCAGCTAAAGTAAAGCTAACTCATATTGTACTATACCTAGGTTGTATATAATTTCCTCAAATGTGTGATAGTGGGAATTTTTCCCCGAATTTATTTTGATAGGCTTTCTGTATTTCAGCTAATTTGGTTTTAAAATTCCAAAAATTGTACATGTGTCAGGAACTCAAGGTTGAAAAGAGGGAAGATAAAAATTTCGCAGCACGCCACATGTGCGAGAGTTAGAACGAATGACGTTTCTCGGTAAAATTTCACATCAATTTCAACTTCCAAGAATCGGTGAGAAAATGCAACGTTTTTTGGATAATATAATACACTGATAATAGTGTGTGTGTCACTTTACTACTGAATGTTTACAACTAAGCAAAAACAAACAAGTTAGAACCTGAACGATGTACCTAATTTGTGTTCGATGTTAGAGAATTCATGGGTTCATTCTGTTTCGGGCGCTGAGGAGTGAGCATATTTATATTGTTAGATGCGTAATTGTCCTGAACTATCATTCTTTGAATTTCTTGACTAGCAAGTGTTTTATTCACACTGTTGAAATATAGCTGGTGTTGAAAATCTGTTTTTTATTCATGGTGGATTTTTCGAGTATCTGCCCGACAGCAATTTGTATTTTTTTTTCCAATTTATTAAAATTTGTGTTAAGAAAATTTCAATTATCCAAAAACGCGGGAAGTTTTTGTTGTTAATTCTTTCTTTGTGTGAAATTTGTATGGAAATTATGGAAACGTTTTTGCCGGTAATTGAAAGCAACGAAGTTATGAGCAAACTTCTTCACGAATGGAATTTGAGCTCGTTAATAGAGGATTTCAAACGTAAGTATATATGCAATGCAATTTAGTCAATAATTTTCCATCAATATTTTATATTTATACAGTTAAAGTTCTTATATTTTATCTGCAAATTCTACTTTTTTCTTAATTTCACCTAAAATGTTAGTTGAATTGTACATTTTGATTAGATAATATTTCTGAAAGTTTGCTAATATTAGCTAAAAATTAGTTAATTTGAATACTTAAATCAGTAATTTCAATGTGTAAAAAGAAGTAATAACAGTAAAGTGTTGAATTTATATGTACAATTTTTTTATTAAAAATGTTATAAGTTTGTCAAAATAGTGCAATGAATTTTGATAGTGCCTAGCATTTTTTTTGTGATGAGATAGCTTGTGAGGCTCCGTTTCATATGTAAATAATTTGTGTGAAAGTTTTTCTTTTATAGGTACCCTAGAATACTAAATACTCCTAGAAATCAAAGGGTATACTAGGTTTTTCGTACATTTGTAACTCATAGAAATATTGAATGTGCAAAAAAATTTATTAGATAATATGCATAGAATCATGAAACATTGAAATTTTTGCATCTCAGTCTGTCCGTTCCGCACCATAACTTGAGGACGAGTTAACCTATGGAGCTGAAACTTAATGCATAGTAATTTTATGAAAAACAAAATAAGTAATAGGTCAAGTGCGTAAATATGTAAAATCGGGTAACTCTTTGTTGTATAGCCATATAAAAGCTTTGTCTTTTACTATATATTTGGGCTTTGCTTGAGAAGCCGTTGTGCTGGAGAGCTGAAATTGTGTATACGGCGTTTTCGTAATAATTGCAGATCTGAGTTGGAGACCGGTGGTTATATTTACGGGTATTCTTCTAGGTTATCGTCGAAATTCGTCTTAGTTTCTTTCCTAGTTTTATATATAATAGGCTCCATATCTTCAAACTTGATTGGGCTTGATTGCGCTGATTTTAAATGGTTTTTCCTTGTTGTCGAAAAGTTGTGTTCCAGCACATACCAAATGATTCTCAGGAGTGTTTTGATCAACGTTTGTTCGCTTTGCTTCACCGTTTTTTTACAAAGATTGTTTTTTTAAATAGGTGGTACACTCACTAATTTTATAATTCCTGTTAGGGAAGTCAGAACTAATCGGAAATAGACACTAATCATAAGTTTAACAACGATATTTTAGCACTTCCATCGGTTCAAAAGTGTTTGAGAAATGAGCGTTCTGTCACTTAATTAGTTATATCATATCGTTCTATGTTCTAAATGCAACCACTTATTAATTCATTATAATTAATGCATTGATTTCAGAAAAACGAATTGATATTGAAGTTTTAAAAAACTTAACATTCGAGGATATCAATAATTTAATTTCGACAGAAAAATTTGGAGATCGGATCCGATTTCGAACTAAATTATTTGAATGGCGTCAACTGAATGTAAATTTTTGAAGTACATGTCAATTATTTAATTAAGATCTTACATTAAATATTCAAGGGTTTCAATTGTGTGTCCACCGTCACAGATACTCTTTCACTTAGTACACTTCAATCGTGCGTAACGGAAACAGATTCTGCGGTAGCAGATCAAACTGCAGCACACAATTTCGTAAATATACACCTATAATATATATATTTATATAAATTTTAGCTCTTAAAAATTCGTTTATAGGATTTGCAAGCTTTGTTGAATTGTGTCCAAGGAAAACATATTATACAGGAATATAAAAATGATGGAAAAATATCAAAGAACTCACGAAAAGAGATTTGTACTCTAATTTGCGATTCGTGGCTGAATTCTGGAAAAGACGTGACGTCCAGTGATTATTTCAGAGCATATTCTGAAATAAAGAAACTATTTCCCTCGGAAGAAGAGGTAATTAAGAATTTTGTTCAATGTAACAAAACCACTTCCTCTTCCCTGATTTTTCATATCTTTTTTTTTATTGATCAACTATTTCCAGTCCATGGGCTAATTCCTGTATCTTATTATCACTTTTTAGTCATACAGTTTTAATTCATTCTTTCAGTCTTTATACCTCGGTGGTAAAAAACAACGCGGAAAATTATCTGAAAGATTTTATGCTTTATCACGTAAATATCAGCAGCAAGGGATACTAAAAAGTCGATACAAATTAAAACGAAAAGGTGCTCTTTTGGATGAAGAAGTAGTATACAAGCATCAAGAAATTGAAACAGAAATATCAGGTGCATACATATTTTCTAATTTATATATACACTATTCCTAATAATTTTTTTTCAAAAGATCTTACAGAATTACAACAAAAAGAAGAATAAGCATTTTTGCAAAAAAACAATGGCCCTGAGAGCATTATTATACCAAAGTGGGATAAGACCTTTAATTTGCGCAGAAAACATGTTATGGATAGAGATACGGTACTTTTTAAGGAATGGCCAATATTAAAGCATCCAATTGGGGCTTCTTTGGTAAGTAGTTACATACATTACACATATACCTTAATGAATACATTTAATCTATCCAGATTGAGCTTGATTTTGAGAAGCTGTATCCAGGCAGTAATAAGCTACTCTTTGCAAAATGGCCGCGCTTTCTTGATAAAAGCTTAGAAATTTTTAAAAGAGATGTTAAGGACGCGAAAAACAAATTACTTGTATTAACATTAGGGAAAGAAATTAGTGAATGTAAATTGCATTTTACCAACATATATGTATAAGCTCATTAATATTTACAGACACTAGAAATTATATCCATTTAATTCTTTTAAATGCCCTGCTTATACCCAGTACATTAAAACTCTGCGGAAACTCCAAGAAAAGCCAGTGGAAGCCCTCTATTCTAGATGCTCAGGAATCTGTTGTATCCATTGTTAAAGTAACTAACTATAACAAATTTAAATTTTTAAAAGAGATGTTAAGGACGCGAAAAACAAATTACTTGTATTAACATTAGGGAAAGAAATTAGTGAATGTAAATTGCATTTTACCAACATATATGTATAAGCTCATTAATATTTACAGACACTAGAAATTATATCCATTTAATTCTTTTAAATGCCCTGCTTATACCCAGTACATTAAAACTCTGCGGAAACTCCAAGAAAAGCCAGTGGAAGCCCTCTATTCTAGATGCTCAGGAATCTGTTGTATCCATTGTTAAAGTAACTAACTATAACAAATTTAAAGCTTCCTAATATTATATTATTCTTTTCTTTGCAGTCTGAGTCGGAAATATCGAAGACGATTGATTGTAAAAAAAAGCGTACTCCGAAAGGAGCTTAACTGTACAGCCGTTCATTTTTATTCTAACTGAAGACATTGCAAAATTTTCATCAATATATGTAGCATTTAATGATATTCTTTATTCATGTGAAAACTTTTTAAAAGCGGTTTCATTAATGTTTCAAATGTACCAAACGCTTAATGTAGAGTATCCGAAAGAATCTTGTCAGATGTGGCATTTCATTGAATCTTATTTTTATGATATGACACCATCTGGAAAAAAATCGATGTCATTAAACGAACTTTTATCTGAATTAAAAGACTAGATAGTACCGTTCGTTCCGCTTAGATTTAAAAATACTATCGAGTTATTGAATTATTTTGAGTTTTGAAACAAAATGCAATAAGGAAACGTAGAGCATATATATGTATGTATATACATAAAATTATATAATATTGAACTTATCTTTAAAAGAAAAAAAAAACACTTAAATTAGTAAATTACTTAGGCATCTTCGCGAATAAATACCTACTTACATGTTACAAATAATATTTGATTTCCTTCAAATTTGAATTTAATTAAATTTTAAGAAAAAATTCAAATAGCTTTAAAACAAAAAAACTATTGAATTATAAATTATTTTTGTATAACAAAGTGCTATGACAACGTAGAGCTTATACATTCGTATTCGTATCTTGAAAAGAAAAAAACTCTTGAATTTGTAATTTGTAAGAATCTTCGCAAATGTACAATTCATTTTTAAATCCCTTAAGGCAAATTTAAATTTGAATAGCAGTGTGTGAAATACCAGTGCTATAAATAACTCTAAACTATTAAGAATGTTTCCCTGCTTTGTATGTCAAACAAAATTTTCAAATCCACATATTTACATAAATCACCTGAAGATTTATCATAAATTGCGAAATACATTTAATTTTACCTGTTCCGTTTGTTCACAAAGGTTTCAATCACTATATTCATTTAAACGGCACATTACTAAACAACATTCAAATTACTTTAAAGACGATAAAACAAACACTAATTCGGAGCACAAATTGAGTCAGGTATTTATAAATAATAAACCCGACGCAGGTATGGACAAATTATGCCCTGTGTTTGAAAGTATTGAAAGTGCTCCTGGTTATGAGTTAAACCAAAATCCCGTTGATAATGAAGTAACATTAAAGAAAGAAATTGATGATCTTAAAGGGAGTATTCTAACGTTTATAATAAAATTGTGTGGAAAAATGAGTTTAAGCAGAAAAATTGCTACAGAAATAGTTCAAGATGTAGAAAATGATTTAATTATTCCGATTATTCACATAATTGAACGGTGAGTTGGAGACAATAATGCAGATTTGGGGCCCGTGTTAAAATTAATTAGCCATTATTTTTATGAACTTAATACTGAATATAAATTTAAAAAATATCTAGAAAATAATAATCTATTCTCTGAACCTGAAGAATTTTTAATAGATAGGACTATAACTGTATATAACATAGACCAAATTCCAAACAAAGGTATTATACTTCCCCTCAAGGATAATATAAAAAGGTTTCTAGAATCTGGGAATGTTTTGGAAAATTTATTATTGAACTCCGATAATCTTCAAACAACAAAAGATAGCATTTCAAGTGTGGTTCAAGGCTTAGTATGGAAGAAAAAGTCTGTTCATTAAAAGGGTAAAACCGTTCTACCTGTATTACTATATCAAGACGACTTTGAGTTAAATAATCCGTTAGGATCAAAACGTGGAGTGAATAAGATATCCGCGTTTTATTTGTCATTTCCAACTTTAAGTGATGATGAAGTATCAAAGTTGGAAAACATTTTTGTTTGCAGCTTAACGCATACTTCCGATCTTGTCTATGGAACGTTTTCAAATTTTAATCCTTTAATATCCAAACTCAACGATTTACAAGACCATGGAATTACCGTTAAAGCAAAAACTGGTAAAGCCATTACTATTTATATAATGGTAGCAGCAATTGTTGGAGATAATTTAGGTCTGAATACCATTCTTGGCTTTACGCGTAGTTTCTCAGCGAATCATTATTGTCGAATTTGTAAAACCAGTAAGGAAGTGGCTAAGCGGCAGACAATTGAAGATAAACAGTCGCTTAGAACAGAAAAAAATTATTTGAATGATGTTAAAGAAGAAAACCTATCAAAAACAGGAATTTGAGAATTTTGCGTTTTTCAGGATATAAAACATTTTAATATTATTGATAACATATGCGTAGACATTATGCATGACCTCTTTGAGGGCATTTGTCACATTGAACTTAGCTTTGTTTTAAATGAATTTATTTATGAAAAATATTTTTTTTCACTTTCTACTTTAAATACCAGAAAATTGTGTTTCCAGTACGGTCTTCACGATGAAAAAAACAAGTCAGTTGAAATAAAACAGGAACACATAAAAAATCAAAAGTTTCAGATGTCTGCGAGTGAAATGATGTGCTTCATTCATTTTTTGCCTTTGATGATAGGAGACTTTGTACCACGCAATAGTAAAACTTGGAAATTTTTATTACTTCTAACAAAATTGGTTAGTTTTACTTTAAAGTCTTCCTATACTGAGGGAGATATACTCAATTTAGAATATCTTATAAAGCAACATCATCAAATGTACTTGCGTTTATTTAACACTGACTTAACTCCTAAGCATCATTTCATGATACATTATCCTCGAGTGATTAGGAACATTGGACCTTTGAAAAAGTTGTGGACCATGCGTTTTGAGGGGAAGCACAAGGAAATTAAGACTTACGCAAATATCATTACGACTCGAAAAAATATTACACTTACTCTAGCCACCAAATTAGAATTTAGATTCGCATATCAGATATTTTATAAGAGTAGCTCAAACTATATTATAAATAATTCAATAAATTCTCATAATTGGTCCGATTTTTCAAACAGTGAATTTTTACAAAGTAATTTCCAAGTTTTAAGCGAATTTAACCAGGTCTTCTGTGCTCAATATATACAGATATTAGGTACGAGGTATAATGTGAACAATGTCATTGCAATATGTACTCCTTCTGAAATAAATTTTTTTTGTATTGTTTATATTTTGAAAAGCGAGAAAGACAAAATTTTATTTGTAACGAAGAGCTTGCAACCAACACAGTATGATGAACATCTTGATTGTTACGTAATTAATGATTCAAAAACAATTAAATATGTATTTTTAAATACGACAGATATTTTATATCCTCCCCTTCATGTAATAACTTTACCAAATAATAAGAAAATAATTAAACTTAAGACACTTTTGAAATAACAATTTTTTTTGGTCAGTAATCTATTCAAAAGACAATTTTTAATTTTTTCCTTAAACTTTAATGTTGAATGAAATATCTTTAATTTAAAATTTATACATGATAAGAGAAACTATATTATTTCTACTAAATTCTATGTAACGATTCCGTTTATTGGTAATGAACAAAACACCAATAATAATATTTCTTGTTAATATTCCAGAAAAGAAATAAAAATGTATATATGAACCTAATTTTGTTTTAAATTTAGTAGAATTTAGCCAGCTTAGCCTAGATCTCCCTACTATAATATGCAAACTGGAAATGTGGGTAAATCAGACGGACAAGTTTAATTGATTTAGCGATATTATTGCTCTAACCTACCATAAACATTTTGTTGAAATAACTAAATACTTCCCATAGTATTGCTATAAGTTTAATCTAAATTAACGACACAATTTAGATGTCTATTCCATTTTGAAGTAGTAATTTTTCCTATTGTTAAATAAGAATAGCGGAAACTACTAATTTAAAATATTTCTTTTAGCTATTATTAATTTGTAACATTATCTAAAATTTCAGCTATTTGGATTAATTCTTTTACTAAATCGGGAGTTAAGAATTATTAATATTTGCGAAAACATTTCGTACATTTAGTTAATATAAATGTATAACTCAGCTTTTTTGTTGGTCCAATTAGTCATTCATGTTTGACATAGATTAGCAATTACTTTGATATAAATTTGCAAAACTTTAGCTAAATCAATGACAAAGATTCTTTCGGCAATTAGCTAAATGGAATTTTATACATTTACGAATCGAATTGGCAGGCTAAAAAATAGCTATGAACTTTGGTTGAATCATGTATTTTTTTTGTAAATTTTAAAAATCTTTTTTTTTCAGTGTATGGTCACGATACTGGTAATTGCCGAAGACAAAGCATAAGGTTCGCGGATACTTCAATTGGCTCTCTAGGACAGCTGCAAACAGACCCAGAAATCCTTTATTGCCAATTTTGTAGAACCTGCGAACATTATACCGCAAACTGCTTGAAGAAATATCTAGCGGAACAAGAAGCTCTAAGAAGGGAAACGGGGAGCGGCAGCTGGGGGAATTATTCGCAGCTGTGCCTTCAATTAACGGAATTTAAGACCATGAAGACCTCACAGAAAGAAGCCAGTGTCATAGATTTAAGTTTGTTAAATAATCGCATTATCTCAGTAGAATCAGATATAGGTATAACGGGTAAATTAACATTATTAATAAATACAGGTGCAAAATGTAATATAATTAAGGTAAATCGTATAAAAGGAAACACGCCTATACAAACTCTCAAGAAAATAATGATTGGAGGGTTGCTTGGGGCACAAGAAAGCTCAATTGGAACTTGCAAAGCCACACTACGCATGGGTGGAGTAGAACAGCCATGCGAGTTTAACACCATTTATGACACTAATTCGATTCCAGCTGACGGTATTCTGGGGATCGAGTTCCTGAAGTACAAAGCAGTCATTGATTGTATAAATGGAAAACTGTCAGTGAAAGGCATGGAGAAAATAAAGGAAGAAAACCTCTTTTCGGATGCATCACTGGAATGGAGAAAATCGAGTTAATAGAGTTGAAGGAAAGCACCCAGGACAATCATCACCAGTTTATCCAGAAAGAAGAGTCAGTGTATTCTTCCCCAAAAGAGATTCAGCAACGAATGAAGAATCGAGTGGCAGCCTTGCGTGACATTATATCCAAAGCGGGCGTGGTATCAGATAGCTTCACAAAGTATCTTTCAGAAGTAGAATCTTACCAAGATGGTCAAATAAAAGAAAGAAAGATGACTTTTCCAAAAGAAGATGATGTACAGCCAGCTCTAGCAGGTGAGGAGTGGCCTTTCATACAATTGGTCGAGTCCCTTAGCACGGGAACGAATTAAAAAGATTCTCAAGAAGCACCCATCAATAGGACTAAACCGATGGCGAGCAGGGAACAAGAAGGTGTAGCAGGGAACAAGAAGGTGTAGCAGGAAAAAGGGAAAAGGAGCTGGAAATTCCTCGCATGGAAGTCCAGCGCGACCTCTCTAAAGCTACAGCTTACGCAGAGGCTCAGAGCGAAAAGGTACATCTTACACAGCGAAAGGAAAAGTATTACTTAGGAAAGAGTAAAACTACTCAGGGGACAAGAATTAACTTGAACCCAAGAACAGAACTGCTGTTGGAAATTCCTGTAACAGGTGAGGAATATTTAGTGTGCATGGCGGAAGAAATTAGGCCAGGAGTGTATTGTGGGAATGCTATAATTAAGCCAAGGAATGGTAAAACGTGGGTAGGTATTATTAACGCAGGAAGGGAGCCCGTTGAATTTCAGGCCGAAGCTTGAAAAATTGAGTAAGTATACTGTGCATCCACTAGGACGGGATAAGGGTAAAATTGATAATCGCCAACAACGGCTCAAGCTAATGAAGGAATCACTGGTGCTGGGAGAAGACCTTAACTTCGAAGAAAGGGAAGCAGTAACCCATACTTGCTACGAATACAGTGATATTTTTCATTTGCCAGGCGATAAATTGTCATACACCCCGACGAAGACCTTTAAGTTACCGTTAATGGCTAATACATAAACAGCAAAACACAAAAAGCAATATCGCATGCCAGAAGCCCATCGAGAAGAGTGTCAGGAACAACTCAAAAAATTACTCGAGGACGATATCATCGAACCTAGTGACAGTCCATTTAATTTCCCCGTAATTCTAATTCCTAAGAAAGGAGTAGATGATAACGGTAAAAGAAAGTATCGGCTATGTGTAGACTTCAGAGAACTAAACAAAGTCTGCATACCCTTTTCTTATCTCCTTCCCCGAATTGAGGACATCTTAGATCGTTTGGGTCATTCTAGATACTTCACCACGTTAGGTTAAGCTAACGGGTACCACCAAGTATTAATCGACCCAAAAGACAGAGAAAAAACGGCGTTTAGTACCAATTTTAATCATTTCCATTATAAACGATTACCATTTGGTTTAAAAACGGCCCCCCCATTTTTTCAATCCCTACTGAACGGAATTCTGACGGGACTTCAAGGGATTAAATTCTTCGTGTATCTCGACGATGTCGTGATATTTGCTAAGAGTTTGGACGAACATAACAGCAAACTACGAGAAGTTTTTCAGCGTTTCAGAGAACACAACCTTGAATTGCAGCCTTCAAAATGTCAGTTTTTAAGGAAAGAGGTAGTATATCTGGGCCATATTTGTTCAGAACAAGGGGTAAAGCCTGATAAACGATTAGTAGAAGTAGTGCAAAATTTCCCAAAACCAAAAACTGTTCGTCAGGTTCAATCTTTTTTAGGGCTAGCCAATTATTATCGGAAATTTTTCAAAAATATTGGCACCCATTAAAAGTTTATTAAAAAAAAGCGTTAAGTTCACATGGGGACCCGAGTGTGACAAGGCTCTTAATATGTGTAGAATCTTTAGGGGCAGTTCTGGAGCAAGAGGGCAAGCCAAATAGTTACGCTAGTCGTACTTTGAACATGGCAGAAAGAAACTACTCCACTACAGAGCGTGAGATGTTGGCCATTGTGTGGGCAGTACGGAACTATAGGTATTACCTTCTGGGCAAACCTTTCAAAATAGTAACGGATCATCAACCGCTACAGGGAGTTTTCAAGGTGAAGGACACTACTTCACGTATGCTCAGATTTCACCAAAAACTATCGGAGTATGAATTTGAGATTATATATAAAACTGGAAAGGAAAATGGTAATGCCGATGCCCTACGCAGAATTCCAAGGCACATTGAAGAACCTGAGCCATACATAACAAGGAGTACCCATGCCTTGCGATAACTCGTGCTCAAGCTAGGGAACAGAAAGAAAGGGAGCAACCAAAACAAATACCGTTGCGAGATTCTGAAAGCGAAGGTAACAGTATTGAAGGGACTGAGGTAATCACCGAAGAAAAACTGAAGAAACCAGGACCAAAACTGGTGACCAATCCAAACGAGATTGAGCTAATTCTAAGGTTTGGAGGATACTTTGGAAGGAACAAAACGTTCAACAGAGTGAAGCGCTTCTACCGTTGGAAGGGAATGAAGGCTGATATAGCTCGGTATGTTAAACATTGTACGATTTGCCAAAAAAATAAGCCCGCTAGAGCCATCAAGATGCCATTAGTAGTAACGAAAATCGCGGAAAGACCTTTTGAGAAAGTCTATGTTGTCTTAGTTGGACCTTTGCCAGTCAGTCACAACGGTAACAAGTACATCTTGCCTATGATGGATGATCTGTCTAGATTTGTAGATTTCGTGGCGATACCAGACCAAGAAGCGAACACGGTAGCCCAGACCTTATTTGAGCAAATCCTCAGCCGGTACTCGCTACCGAAACAGCTAGTAACGGATCAGGGAGCAATCTTTACTGGAGAAGTCTTAAAGGCTCTTTGTAAAATGTTGAAGATAAAGAAGCTGCAAACAACTGCCTACCATCCCCAGTCCAACACTGTGGAGAGGCAGCATTCTACGCTAGCCAACTATCTGAGGAGTTTCGTTGATCGGTAGCCACGAAACTGGGACGAGCTGTGCCGTGCATACAGGCACAAAGCTTACACCCATGGAAACGTTGTTTGGATTTGTAGCGGAAATCCCCAGTAGCGTACAGCGTCAGCCTGAACCGGTATACAATATGGATAAGTACCATTCGGTATTGCGGTTCAAATTGCAGAGGGCGTTTCAACTAGTTAGGGAGAACCTACTTAAAAGCAAACTAGTGGCAAAGAAGTACCATGACAATTCAGCTAGGCCGGAAGTCTTACATAGTGGTGATAAAGTTCTACTTAAAGACTTAGCTAGGGCAGGGAAATTAGCATCCATTTTTAAAGGTCCTTATGAAGTAATTTACGTTCACAGTCCTGAGAATGTAACTATACTTCAAGGGAAAAAGCTCAAGTGGATTCATACGAATCGTTTGAGAAGGTATCATGATTAATTTTAAGATTAGAGTTTGTTCGTCATATAAGGACGATAACCTAAGTGGAATGAAACACGAGAGAATAGTTTTACAATTTGAATATTTTATTTTATTTAGTCTTTTTCTTAGTTTTTTTTGTTTTTCTTGCAGAACAAGGTTCATTAAAGCATTTAGGCTGAGAGGAAAGGAAAAAGAAGATTAGGCAGATGCGAAAAGATTGCCAATGGAGGGAAGTAAGTAAGTATATGTAGAAAAGAAAAAAAAACAAAAACAAAGGAAATATTCAAATAGAAAAGAAAAAATTGAGATTTAAAAGAAAAGAAAGTAGAGTATACAAAGATTAATTGAATGAAAAAGAAGAAATAGAGAATTTAAAGGAAATAATAATTTAAAAAAAAGAGAAAGAAAAGAGGAGTAGTAAACAAGATATAAAGATTTTAAAAAGAAGGGATAAGAGATTTTGAAGGAAATAATGGAAAATAAATAAGAAGAGCTGTTGAAAGAAAGCATAAATAAGAGGTTAATAATAAAAAGATTTAAAAAAAAAAGGGTTTAGAAATTTAAAGGAAAGATAAGTTTTTATACAAGTTGTGTAGAGAGAAGAGAGAATTGCTAAAGAAAGAAAGTGTAAGAGAAATAAAGATTGTAAAAAAAAAAATTATTAGAATAAATTAGGAGTTTATATTAAAGAAAAACAAACTTCATTTAGTCTAAGATTACTAGGATTGCCCTAAATTTATATAGTTATAAAAGGAAGTTTACCTTCGCGATGAAGGCGGTAGTAATTTTAATCTTCGCTTTGATAGCTGGGATACAAGCAGAGTAGGCAGGTTATAGCATCGAGCCGATACCACAGTCGGGAGTGTTGTTCGAGCCTCTCGGGGTAGTTAATTTCTACACGAAACATTGGACTATTCTGTCTAAGTTACAAATACCAGATCTCACTGAAGACTTAAAATTCGTCAGCAACTGCAGCGGTTTGATAAGCGGATTATGTGCAGACGTAACCGATACTGGAGGCGTTGCAAGGTGTAAGGCAGCAGTCAAAGAGATAGGAGGCTGGGTGGAAAAAATTAAGCGTCAAGATGAGGAACTCTCGCATCATACCCAAAATGAGGCGCCCCGAAGAAACAAGCGTTCAATTTTTGATGGAGTGGGATCTCTGGCCAAGACACGGTTCGGAACCATGGACCATGCCGACTCGGAAGAAATACATGCAGCTATAGATGACCTTAATGAGAAGGAGAGCCGAACATTAAATCTACTGAAGGTCCAAATTACAGTCGTCAAATCTACGTTCGATTTGTTTAATGCATCAAGGCTACAGGCAGCAGAAGAGAGAGAAGAACTACAAAATAAACTGTCAACCATCGTTAAAGAGCAGCAGGGTCAATATCGGGAATTGTCGTCATTGAAACTAAGAATGGAATTCAATGAGGTAATTACGCTAATGAGCCTTCACTTAAGAGAAATCAGCGAAATGCAAGAAACAATGATGAGCATATTAATCTCCCTAAGCGTAGGAAAGCTACACCCGCTGATAATTCATGCACGAGAGATGACCGAGATAATGAAGAATGCCACTAGTAAACTGGATTTAGATGAAAAATTCCAGAATTTCCAATTGCTGGTACAAATTTCAAAGGTACAAGCACTCCAGGTAGGCCAAGAAATCCTAGTCAGGGTAGATATCCCACAGCCCCAACGAGTTGCATTTGACTTACATAAGGTATTCACGATCCCGATAGCTATAGATGAATTTGGGTATCATGTATATGATCTGGACGCTGAATTTGTGGCAGCCAACAATCATGAACGACAGTATGTCTTGCTGAGTTACCAACAGTACCAGAAGTGCCAGAGGTTGTTAACCGTATCGGACTACCCGCAAATCTTATGCCCACAATTAGCCCCAACTCTTACTGCTATTGGAGAAAACTGTGTGCTGAACCTTTTCCGGAGCTTCAACGTAAATGCGAAGGCCTGTAAGGAAAGAGTTACAGCAAAGTGGAGCAGCTTAGTGAGAATGGTAATGAGAAACCACTGGTTATTTGGGATGTATGAGAAGACCAAGCTGGAAGTAAACTACCAACATTCGCCAACTTCCATCGGTGAGCTGAAGCACACAGGGGTATTATTCATCGAAGAACATTGTCACCTGCAAATCAGTGACCTACAAATACAAGCTGAAGATGCCGCACAGCGAAATATATCTCTATGGCAGCCCAGACGAATGGAGTTACCAGCCTGGAACAGCATCGCAACACAGACAAACAGGCAGAGAGAGGAGGTAGTAGAAGACAAAAAGGACGAAATACGATTGCTGGCTAGTGACAACTTTAATCAAGCATGGAGAGAGCAGGATGCCGCTATAAAGAGGGTTGAAGACAAGATCAGCACGGAGGAGGCAAGTAGACGCGCCATTCCACATGCAGTACATTTAGCAGCGACAACTACTACCGCATGTTTATCCGTCATCAGCTTAGTAATCTTGATAGGAGTATTATGCCATTTGAAGCGCTGGAAGAGGAACTACACCCAAACCGGCATCAACAGAGTGATTCAACCTATAGTTCATAAGTCAGAGCAGCAACCCAAGGCCCAAAATGCTAACATAACCATTGAGACAATCTTGCCCACGACAGCGAACTTGCCAACCATCAATCTGCCAACTATTGTGGGGAAACAACTTGTGTAGCTAGAGTAGCCGCCATAGGTTTAGTTAAGTGTTTAATCGTACAAAACCTTGTGCTACTGCCAACTTGATTGACAACTGAGTTAATCACAAACAAAATATCTGAATTGCCCAACTTCTTCGTTCCTCTTGTAGAACAGAAATTGTGCGCATTCATAAAGTAATTCCGTCCTGCGAAATCCTTATTTATCCCCTGTAAAAAAAAATGAGTTGATTTTTTTTTAGTTTGAGCACTAGTGCAGCTTCCTATAAGCTACTACGAGTGTAAACTTCTCTCTTGCAAATACTCCACTGAAAGAAACTGAAAACCTGCCACGTGTGGCACAGAAATGAATCTTCAATTTGTTCTCACGACACTGATGCTTGCTGCCCTCTGTCAATCAACGTAGAAACTAAAAATTCAAACAACTTTTAAGCACAATCACATGTAGGTGGCGGTAGTGTAGCGGTATTAAAAAGATATCGTTTGGTTGCTCATTTATCACTGACTTTTATTCTCTGAACGATTTTTTGCTCTATAAAAATTAATTACTAAATAAATTATTTTAAGCTAATCTAACAACAAAACTGCAATTCTTTAATTCATTTAAATCTATATGTAAATTTATGATTATGACTTCTGCTCAAATTTCTTACTACTAATAAATAATTCAACTTATGCTTTAATTCTTTATCTTCCTTATTATTTAATCCTACAAACTATTGCTGAAAAAGAACGTATTAATTAAGATGCCAATTATGAATTAAACTAACACATAGTGTGAAGCTGACCCTAGAAAGGGCAGATTTTGACACTGTGTATAGATTAATTACATTGACTATTTCTATATAAACAAATGTCTTATTCTTAGATTTATCCAAATTGTTTTGTGACTCCTATTTAGTGTAATCAACATTCAAAATAGCATGCGTTGACACCTTACGGACAATCACCTTTTCCAATGATTTATCTAGTTGAGACTAATTACCTTGGAATTTGTTGTAATAAATGTGAAATACGAGTTTTGAAAAATTTATCAAAAAAAACAAAAAAAAACTAATTTGTAGAATGCGTTAATAAAAATTAAACCAACTGAAGTAAAGGAAAAAAAAAGAAAATTAAAGCGAATTAAAACAGAAAAATTATTATGCACAAAAAAAAATGAAAATTAATTATTAATGTTGAAAAAATGAACTTTATTTTGAAACGAAAATGAAGTATTTTTTAATCACTGAGAACTTGAAACCTTTTGCAAATCTGAAGTACTGTGACCTTTCAGCAGCTGTATCTCTTTTGACAATTCGATGAAAAAGAAGAACGAGAAATTTGTTCCATTTTCGACATTTATAAAGTGAAATATTCAAAATTTTCACTGAAAATGACAAAAGACTGAGCTTTTCTCACTGTCAAAAATTAGCAAATTAAATACTCTACATTTTGATAATTTTCTCTTGAAAATTGGTTGTAAATTCGCTGTTTTTAATCAATTTTTGTAAATTTTGGAACATTTGCTATAAAAATCTCGATTCGCTACGTTTCATTTCAATGTAATAGATTTTTCTGTCATTTCGTAATATTTGCTGTCTTCTTCCCACTGTGAGTCTCTTTCGCACTCATTGTGGGAAATGTATTATTAAAAAATCGCGAATATCACGTTTCTCGCGTAAAATATCGCGAAACGAACGCGGCCATCAAAATCACGATTCAATTCTACGTGATTTTGATATGTCAAACGTCGCGAAATTGTGAAGTTTAAGTTGTTTTGACACTGTCGCGCGAGTGTCAAGCTATTTTTATTTGTGATTTTAAGTGTTTTTAGTGGTTTTTTTTAGGTAATTTCATCACTATGGATATTGTTGATAACCAGCTAAGCAATTTTCTTCTTTATTTTATTAATTTTGCTTGTAAGTTGCTAATTTTACAAATTTGTGGCAAATGTCAGGTAAGTGCCTTTGTGGCATTTTTTACTTGTTTTTGTCCACAAATACTTAATATAATTATATTAATTACGTAGTATGTGATATATATTAATGTTTTATGTGGTTATCTTCATGGGAAACATGAATTTATCCATGTTTTCATTGTCTCCAAATCTTCATGGCATTGTTGTTGTACATATGTACACAGCAGTGTTCTTAGTTCAGATCAATGACCTTTAATTATTATTAAATAAAATTTTTGTTTTATTTTGTTTGTAATTCATTTCTTTTATTTTATTTCAGATATTCGTGGGAACCTTTTTCTACCTGTAAAGATTCCATGTAGAGGTAATTCTTTATATATATTTATTTCAAATCTGTCCTGCGCTTGTTTTTCTTTTTCAGGTTCGCTGAACATAAGTATATATATATATTTTTTGCACTTGTATAACGAAGAAGTAATTTAAGGGCAACCTATAGTTAGAGATTAACGTATAAATTTATATAGAAATAAAAATATGTATATATGGTTATTAATATTAAATCATGTTCAATGGAAAGGACATGTGAAGTAAAAAAAAAGTAAATAGATATGTTGTAAAATCAGAATAACAAAGAAATGAGATGAAAGTAAGAAGGAAATTAAATGTGAAAATGAAATGTTGAACTTAAAGAAATTAAATGTAAAAGAAAATAAAAAGAGAAGTGATGTAAAAAATAAAACAATTTAGATAGTATATAATGAAAAATGTAAAGAATCTGAACCGAACGAGGATAAAGACATTTTCAGTTTTTAATTAAGAATGTTGCACTCTCCAGATCTAGTTCCCGACGGAAACTAGTTTTTCCAAGGGGGGAGGGATGTTATGGCCCAATATACGGAAGATTCTTCCAGCAGCCAAGGGCGCATTTTAGTGAAATAATTAGCAATTGCTAAACAGTAACGTCGCATTGTACTGTTCTGCAACTGTCGGTTATTTTGCTGATTAGCTCAACAGCTGGCTGCGATGAGCGCTTAGTGGAGCAATCGACGATTACAATAATAATTAACCTAGCATGGTAATTATTATGTAAAGCGATTGTTTACTACTGAGCGACTCAGGTGCTGCAACCGGTAGAACAAACGGCAAGGTTGTTGTCGTTTGTTTACATCCGCGTTGTTAAGTAAAGTATACTTCCGAATATTGGTGCATAAATGACCAATGACTGGACTGGCGAGTGCCTGTAGTGTTCTTAGCCCGTTAATGGTTCAGTCGTCGTGATATTAAATTACAGTTCGGTTCGGATTGGTTTTACTTTTAGAATTATTAAGATAGGTCAGTTCGCGATAAATAATAAATTATGTTTTAAAGTAATTTGAGCGTTGTTATTATTTGAAGAAGGTTTACGGTGATTAATTAATTGCTTCTTGTTTATTTGATGGTTTGTGACTTTTCTTGATTGATTGCTTTTGGGACACGACAATGCCGCCGAAGTAGCTGGAGTTAGGGGTGATAATATTGGTCTTGAAAGTGAAAGCAGAAGATGCCACAGACAGAGGGGACATAATGCCATCACTGCTTTTAGTTGACTCAAAATTAGCGCCAGTTTTAATTTAAATTGGTTTCAGAAATTCTAACAAATTGTATATCAAATTTGTCTGAAGTACCTACTCCCATTCTTCTTTTTCCTTAGAGCCACTTCCTGATGGAGCTTCCAGAATACAAATTTCCCGGCTAAATCAGTCTCGCAAACTCTTCCACCCTTATTTACAATCTTCAACTAAATATATATTTAATTATAAATGAAGATGACAGTTTTTCGATCCTGAAAATATTTAGTGTATTTATTGTACTCGCACCTCCAAATTTTTTTTTATTTCTCGCTTCCAATATTTCAATTTCAATTTCAATTTTATTTATTTTTATACTGTGCAATTAGGACAAAGTCCCTTTAAGTTTGCACAATCCAAAGGTGTCAAATAAACTTATAGCAATATATAGAGTGTATAGAATGCAGTAAAGTAAAGAACTAATGAAGTAAAAAACTTAATAATGTACTTAAGGTACCTAATATTAATGTACAACACAAATTAAGTAAAGAAAGCCAAAGAGAAAGCTACTTAAGAGAGTAAAGTATAGTAAAATGCTGAAACAATTAAATTGTCGGATTGAGGAAACTGACAACTGCCCGCTTGAAACGACCGAGCGATGTGATACTTTTTATATGATTAGGTAGGGAATTCCAAGCTAGAGCTCCGTGAACTAGCAGTGACGTTTTTCTTTGGGAGATAATAGGAACTGGTATATTGAGGTTATTGATACGAGTTGATGAACTAAATTCAAGTGTCAGATAGAGGTATTCAGGAACTTTATAATGAATGACTTTAAACATAAAGATAAGTATTCTAAGCTTATAATAGATAAAAAGAGGACACCCAACTAAGCAACTCAAGTAGGGGAGACATGATCATATCTACGCAACGAATAGACGAAACGTACGCATGAATTAAATGTCACATTGAGTTTGCGCTTAGACTGTGAATTATCTTGGCAATATATAATATCGGAAAAAAAGAATAAGGGTAATACAAGTGTTTTGACGAGCCGCAGTCGAGTTTCAAGTGGAACAAGCTTAGCTGATAAACATAATCTGCGCAGAACACCATATATCCTACCCACAACATTACTAATATGATCATCTCAGGTAAGTGTTTTATTAAATGTCAGACCTAAGTTCTTAACTTTGCTACAGTAGGGTATCACTACGGAATCAAGAAGCATCGGAGTAAAATAGGATGTATTAAGTTCATGCCTGTATATTATAATACAGTTCGACTTCCGGGGATTTCAGAGAATCAAATTACTTACTGCCCAATCACTGATATTGTAAAGGTTTTCGCTAATTTTGCTTGCAGCATCTTCAATTAAAACAAGGGGAGATCCGAGATATATCTGGACGTCATCGGCATAGAGGTGGACCAGAGAGTGAGTTACTACAGAGGGCAGATCGTTTATGAAGCAACTGAAAAGAAGTGGGCCTAGGACAGAGCCCTGAGGAATCCCTGATAATATCAAGAGAGAGTCCGATAATGTATTATTTACAAACACTCTTTGCGTTCGTCCGTATAGATAACTATAAATATACTGCGCAAGACAATATCGCTTTCTCTAGATTTCTATAATTCTGGTATTTTAAGTTATAAATTACATCTGAATCCCAAACTAAACTTTTTTTACGATATCTTAATTAATTTGCTGGGGTGTAGAATGGAATGGAGTAGAAACTAGAGCTACCCAGGCGTTTGCTCAGCGCAGTGATCACAGCCGACTTCACCATTGCCCAATTTCTTCTCATGTATTCTACAGGACCTGCCAAACGTCGGTTGCGCTCACGTTTGCACTGCGGTTCGGTTTCTTTTAAAATTTTGTAAAAGTGGTATACATTACGTGAGTTGTAAATCAATAAATAAATAGGTTTTATTGATTAGGAAATTATAATTAATGTTTAATTTTAGCAGGTTAAACTTGAAATTCGAGACCTTCAAAGGAAGCAGTTCTTAAGTGCTCAGGTGATTTCAGGACGCATGTTTCCGACCCGTTTAGGAGTGGGGTTACTTATAGTCTCCTCCAATTCCTGGAGGGTGATTCTGATCTTTTGTCGTACTTTAATGTCAAAATATACGCCTAAATGAAATGAACTTTTCTATAGATTTTTTCGTGTTTTTATCCAACTCATCAAGCCTTGCATTACATAAAATAACTGAAAATGACACTTCGCATTAGAAATTCAAAATATTATTTCGAATTTAAGCACTTGTATTGCTCTTATTAGATGTAGAATATAAATTTACCACAAAATAAAATTTTTGTCACAAGCTCGGAAGCAGTTGACTAATTTGTCGTACTTTTAGGCGTGTATTTTGACATTAATACATTGCAAATTCATTTTAGTTTATTTTGTGGTTGATGAAAAGGATAAATCAAAATGAATATGCTGAATAAAAAAGTACGACAAATTTGAGGTGAATTGTCAAAATGTGTGACAAAAATATACGCCTAAGCTACGACAAAGAAATCAGAATCACCCCCTGGATGCGCTATTGGTTCATAATATTTGGAGAACACAAATTAATAATGATCCTTACAAATAAAAACAAAGAAAAGCATCAACAAATTAATAATATTCTGTACAAATAAAAGTAATAAAGAATTCAAACTTAAATAACCTTCACAACAAATACAACTTAAAAAACATATAAAAATCACTCTTTACTCTTCTTCAGAGCATTGATAAGCTAAAATAATGCATATAACCTGCATTAAAATATTTTGAAAGTATTCTCTTGGAAACCCTATTAGGATTTAGGAAGAAATATAATTGCTCTACAATAATAAATACACACTCCCATGGCAGTAAAAATTCAATTCATATCCATAATCGGAAATGGATTCAACGCCTTGAAAATTCCTTTTCATTCATTCGAGTAATAAAATTATACTAAAAGCTACTCCAAATGTGTGGTGGTTTACGTTCGACTGAGGTCAATCACACCAGCTATGTTTCCTGTATGTTTGTTGCTAGTTAATGATAACCGCCACGCCGCGCCGCCATATCTAATGGATTAAGGAGAAACTGTTCAATTTTTACTCTAAAAGCGGATATGGTACCTTTTACGCTAAGAACATAATGAAGGGTAAAATCTTTTGTCCTGGTGTAGCGATTGACAGGAACAATTTATTATTATGTCCGTTTCTGAAAAGTGCATATCTATGTAAGGTAATACATATTGAGATTGATATCATATAGATAACTAATAATAATGATAGCCAGAAATAACCAGTAAATATTAGATTTATCTCTGCATAAAAAGGAACTCATCGAAATATTTGGAAACTACATTTATTGTGGTGATTAGTAATAAAAAAAAACTAATTCTTTAAATGGTGATTTCTTGACTCATTCTATTAAATGACAAACTTGGCTGTTTATCTTATATGATGTATGTATATTATATATGTAGTTTGGGTGACAGCTACCATCTGTGTTCACAGGCGGTGGACAGTTAGTTACACTATAATTGAATAATAAATAAGGAATCCTGAACTAGAAAACCCAGCCATGTCAGAACGCCGAAGCTGCGCGGCAAAGGGAAGGCTTTGCCATTAGTATGTGAACTCCGGATATCAGGCGACCTCCGGTCTCAATTAATTTCTCTTCATATGTGGTATTGGAGATTTCTTCCACGAATAATTGTTTATTAATCGCAATTTGTGGGAACTGAATGGATGAAAATGAGGGCAGCACCGCTCTCAATGTGCCAAAGGACGATCGGATCGCGAAATACTTATATTTCAATGTTCTTTCGAAAACATTGAAAAGTGCTTTTCTCAAGATACAATGTAAGATATCAATAATTTTTTGCGAAAAATCAAAGGATAAGAAATTTTCGACTTTAGTATAAGTATAATTGGAAATATTCACTGTTAGTGGGTAGAAAAGTGAGTTTTTTGGTTCAATGTTTTCGTCTTTCGATTGCAAACGACCTTCAGCGTTTTCCGATTTAATGAAATAATTTTCTAAAAGTGTTCGATTTTTGTATGCAGTATGGTGATGTTGGACCGTAGGTATTGATGGACAAATAATATAAGTATTTTTACTTGGACCACCCACTCAAAAATGGTGCTTATGTAAAGCGTCTTTCTCTAATCCGAATAAAGGTGTACAAAATACATACTGATTTTATGTTATTATTTATGGTGTCTTTGGAGCAGCAAATAGACGTCTCAAAAATTCGAAACTTAGATATTGCTTTTTCGAAGGTACATTGTAATTATAATTAAATATCTTCGTGGAAAATGACATAAGAAGTAGTATGAAGAGCCTTCATCTATCACCAAAGACATAAAATGCAAATTCTGGGTCGTTTCATCATTGAGTTGACGACATGTATTTGGATTACTGAGATTTCCTACCTGCGAGCTGTGCCCTATTGGCTACTCACTCAAGACACATCCATCAGTTATCTTATCTTATTTTCAATTAAATGAAGCAAGATCATGAAAGATTTGTTCATTCGATAGAAATTCTTAAATTTCTCTGGATGCTTCGCCATTTCCTTCTACATTGCACATGTTTTAAACTCCTCTGCATTTTCTGACTTCTCTTCTTTTAACCAACTACTGTTCATGATATTAGAGTGGTATAATACTGAACCCTGAAATTAAAAGGGGTTAACTGAAAGTAAAGAAAAGTAAGCATATATCACTTATGCTGGTTTCTGTAAACATGTATCATCCACGTCCTACCAGACAATTATTCGAGTGATGCTGTAAATAAACTGATTTATTTTCAGATAAATATACCAAATATCCACCTACCTTGGCTCTATTATGATTGGGAGATTGTAGCTGTAAAAGAGGAAACCATGGATCTTTCCTAACATGCTACTCGATTGCTATTTTAACTCACTCAAATAGCTTACGTTGGGTTGGGTTGGGAGTTGCCGTCAACTGAGCAATCATTGAAATTGCGGAGGAAGATTATCATCTGCCACGGCATAAATTGTTTTCAAGACGATATTAGATCCACACTTCTATTTACCATAGCTAATATGTTTTAATGTTATTTTCTGATTTAATATTTTTTATGAAAGCTAATAAAAACAAGAGGCATTTTTTGCAAACTGTACGGTTTAAAAACCAAAAAAAAATTACGTTAATTTTTATCTAGTTTCGAAGCAACCTGATGGTGCAACAGTACCGAGGTTCAGCTAATTTGCGAGTTACACACTTCAGTCACTTCTTTCACTCACTTTTGAAAATAAAATGATTCCTTTAGAAAAGTGAAGTGAGTATTTTCGAATATAAGCTTCGGATGTCAATTTCACAGCTGTTTGTTGATCTTATGTTCAAAAATGAACGCCACTGCGAATTTTTATCACGCTAAACACATTATGCGGATAATAAGAAGGAATATAAGAGATGAGATGAGTGCTTTAATTATATACATTTTACCTTCTAGTTTTCGGGAACTGTATAGGTTTCCCCAACGCATCGCAATGGATTTCATTGAGGAATTAACACCATTTCTTATTAAAGCCACAAGAAGTGATGCTATTCCTTCCAGTATTAAAGTAACCTATCTCTTTTTATTGTTATAAAAGCTGTTGATATAAGATCCCTTTTAGATTTTGTCGGCAATAAGTTTGTTTATCAATGAAGTTGCAATGGCAATTAATCAGACATAAAAGAGTGTGAAGTTTGTGAGAAATTTTAGATACATATTTATTATGTGTATTCCAATTTATTTTCTTAATGTTCATAAATAAAAGTGTCAGTAATACAAAGGAAAAATAAATTTGTCTTTTTCAACTGTGGCGCTGTTTTCGCTGTACCACAAGAATTCATTTTTCTGCTACTTGCTCGCATATTTTGTCCTTGTATTGTGGTCCTGTGCACTGGCAAATCTTCCCTCTAAGACATCATAATTTTGTCTCAGTTCTTCAATCAGAGGGATTTTTTATGTAAGGACAACTTTCCAGCCTGTGTTTTACAATTTATTTACAATTTATTAGTAGTAATTAATATTTATATCTGTATTCTTTTGGATCCAAATGTCAAAGTAGATCTTGATAAATTTCGAGACAAAGTTTGACAGGTTTAATGTATTCTTATAAAATCATGGCACTTTGATTATTTTCTCTATACTTTAAAAAAAAAGTAGTACTTCTATGCACCCTACAAATAATTTCAATTCGCAATCTCTTGTGCTTTGTAGAACGCCGTACGGAACCAAAAAAACACAGCTTAATTTACTTACCATTTCTAAAATAAAACCGCTGCTCGATGACTTCAGTCCCACTCACCGCAAAATTGAATGTAAATGAAGTTAGTGAGTGAATTTATTAGCAGAATCAAATTTGCAGAAAAGTGACTCACTTCACTCACTTTTTGCCAATTTCGACTTAGCTGAATCTCGGTACAGGTGTCTCCTTTTTCGAATTTATTGTTTGGAGAACGACAAGGATGTTGATTTGGCGTTGCTATGGCATTTTGTTATATTAATTGCAAGGTTCGTTGTTGATTTGGAGTTGTTATGGTGCTTTGGACTCAAAGCTCACTCTGCTCCACTCTGCATTGTGAATGCGGCATTATTTTATTTTAAAAAGGTACTTACTGGGTAAATGTATCGTGTAAACAACCGGGCATCACTCGCAAATCTCAAATGCAGAAAACTTATCATTTCAAAGATACGGGTCGAACAGATAAGCAAGCGGCTACCACACGCAACGAGGAAAGTTACTCAACCCTTTTTGTCACTCCCGAAAGTCAAACGAGGTGTTAAATTATCTATTTTGCTTTCATTTATAAATGGTGGAAGTGTAAAACTTCCAAATTATCTATTTTAGTTAGTAAAAATAGGGAAATATATTGTGTTCAAATTCACGAATTCATCATAAATTGTAATTTTGCAAAATACAGTAATTAAAAACTTACATTTATCTAAAATAGCAGTCACAGAACAGATGCAATATATACCTTTTACGTATATAACTTTGTCGGCAAGAGGCAGGCAGGTGATATCCTATGGACTATGACGCAAAGCACAGCATGGCAAGAAGGCAATAAAGAAAGTAATTTGGTAACATGAGGAGAGTGGCGAAGGTGCTGATGAATATCACCCTTAAACCTTTACAAATTGTATGCGGAGGAAAGCCAGAAGATGGCCGACTGTTCCACATTCGCAGGGTTCATCACGGAATTTTACTATACAGCCAAAAGTAATTTGAAGCGCAAAAAATGTGCATTGTGTATTGATTGCATGCAGGAATCAGGGATCAGACTAGAAATTTCATCAGAACATTGACCATGCATGTAGCGATAAAGGAGCGAAAGGCACCCGACATTGCGGCGGTCGGTGCTTGAGTGAGTCGATATGACAAGTTATTGCCACATCGCACCATTCTAGGTGTGATGTAGGACTTGTATAGGAGCACTAGATTCGATGAGCTGAAATATTTCTTACACCTTTTCAGAAATCCAAGATATTTCTGTGCTTATTTGGCAACAAAGAAGATCTGTTCAGCTTAACTTACTGGAAATATTAATGCGAAAAATTCATAAGGACCGTGTATCGTAAATAAGTGCTCCATCAAGAGAAACTGGAGTGGAAAAAGTATGATCTTGTTTTAAAAAAATGAGAATGCTTTGGAGCGTAGACGCATTTAACTCGATGCGATTCGCCTTGCCCCAAGCGAGGATATTTTCAAGGTTGTTATTGAAGGAACTAATCACGTACTATCGTTTGACAGATTAGGCATTTCCTCCGACGTCCGCAAGAGTGTCAAAAGAGTTAAGGAAATCAACGGTACTATCATCGGCAAGACTATGGAGGGGAGTGAAAGTAAGCGAAAACAGATCATTAATGAAAATTTAGAGAAAACAAAGTCCTCATGCATATCGGCATTTAATGAGTAAGATTCAGATGTAACGCCGTCTAATATAATCCGTATTAAACGACCAGTTAAAACAGTTTATATATATAATAAAAGAGGATGGGAAAGGCGAAGTGCCTTGAGGGCTGAATGAAAGACTCTATCAAAGGCCTTTGAAATATCTATGGCAACAATCTTGAACTCACCAAAATTGTGAAGACTAGGGTTTCAATGTTCCGTAAGAAAAATCTGCAAAGTGTCCCGGTGATCGTCTAGTCCACAGGCTATATTGGCGATTGTTGATGAGGTAATTAGTTTCTAGATACTTCAATAATTTGGAGTTAATGATAGATTCAAATCCTTTGAAAGTTTCCAATAAATTGAAAATTTTCCTGTCGAATAGTTTTCGCAGAGGTTTAGCCAAGAATAAAGCACAGCTTGTATGTTGAGATGTTGATATCCTTAAGGACCTTGAACACATCTCCAGTACGGATGTGTATTGCCTCTTGTACACATCTACACGAGAGATTCAAAACAGGTGTCTGTGAAGTGGGTAGAAAACGTGAAGTGAATCTAACAGTCAAAATATTACGTTTATTTAGGGAGTCAACAACCATTTCATTGTTAAGTAGTGAAGGAATAGAGGAACTGCTGAAGTTGTTCCTAATGGTTTTGACCAGCAGTAGAGACTGTTGCTGTCTTTGCTTCTCGCCAAAATTCTTTGTCAAAAGGAAATCCTTTTCTTTGGATAATGAACTTTCAGGGTGCAGCCTTGCAGACTTGTTTCAGCTCTGATATTTGCGTAAAGCAGACTCTTTCGCTTTTATTGCTTGGTTGCACTTATCGTTAAACCAAACGCGATCTTTTTTTGCGCAAAGATTTGTTTGTTCTTGTGTATTTTCGCTGAATTTCTCTAATTACGAGTTATAATTGTTTATTTAAATGGTTATTTTGCCGCGCCGATAATATTTAAAGAAACCGTCCTTAAGGCACTTTCACATCAAAAGCGAGAAAGTGTAAACAGAAAAACTCAATTTATTCCACTTTAAAACAAGATTCTTGCTCCAATCAGGCGAGTATCCAGACCGGAAGTCTAGGGGAGGTCACAACTAAAATGTTCAAGGTGGAGGAAAAGTAGGAAGAAGTCGCTCCTAAATTTTTTTTAATCATATTTACGTTATATCATAAAATCCAATTTTCGGTTTGATTTGGAAAACCTATCGATAATATCATGCACATCAATGAGGGTGGACATTAAGGAATCATAACCGATACGCCTTTTCGTGCAGTAATTGTAGAAATAGTTGCTGTCGCAAGCGATTCTGTCAGGGGTGAAGTAATTGACTGAGAGTGAGCTTGAACCTTGAGTCACATTCAAAGGAATGGAGTTGAAGTACATGATATTTTACTGACTATTCCTTCTGATCAGTCTTCCGCTTTACACTTTCGCTACTATTTTTATCTCCATCGCTAACTAATATAGCAAGTTTATCCTTCTCCTATAAATGAAAAGTAAAGAAGTAAGGAAGTTAAATAAAACAACACTACTTGAATTTATACGAAAGTACGAGCAAAGTAACGCCAACTATCACAGAGGAAAGCGAATGGATTTTATTTTTATAGTTTTGCCGTAAAAATGCTGACTTAAAATTGTAGAATCAATTTTGGCGGCACTCGAATCAATCCAACTGATGGTTTTGAGCGACCAATAGTACATAAAAATTCCAAAGAAAAATTTTCAAGTAAACTTCTAAGACCATATGTATGATTGCCAACGCTCAATACCAGAAATGCAGAAATTAGTAAACTCCAACAAATTGGTCGCAATAGATTTACCTTTCATAAAACCATGCTGAGAGAGCGTAGGAAAGGCTTGCAGTGGAAGTAGAAGTCATCACAAACCAGGGCTTCATATATCTTAAATATCTTTAACTACCAAGACCAGCCAAGGCACCTGAATCAATATAACTCTCCAGAATCATGGCCACCGGTAGTACATGAAAAATCTACAGAAAAAATGTCAAATATTTCTAAGAAAACTGAATGCTTGTGCCCTTGTCCGAAAGAGTGAACCACCAGAATCAATCCACCAATTCGTTTGGACCGTTGTTGGTGAATAGTTATTCATTAATATTCTTAAGAATAATTTGCAATTATTTTTCTAAGAAAAATTTAACAACTCAGGCTTGAATCAGTGTCGCTATGAAAAATCAACGGGTGGCTATAGTTTGATGATTGCATGGAACTAGCGTTCTACTGGAAGAACCCTAAATCAAGATTCATAAGCTCAGTTTGTATGAGTTCTACACCAAGTTATCTTGTCATCAATTTTATGTCGGAAAATCAGATAGTTAAAAAAATGAATGATCGCTGACCAATTTCTTAGCACCAATAACACTTTCAAATCTCGAAATTGTGTGCTTTTTCATCTATAGGAGTAATCGGTGCAACAAAAATATAAAAGCATCTTCATAATCGGGGTGCTAAGCATTGCGTGACTTTCTCTAAACAATTCAACACTAAAATAAATATTTAGTATTCCTAAATTATTTACCATTCTGGGATATGAGGGATAGATGACTTTTCGACACTATATAAAACACAGGAAAATGCTAAAAAAATCGTACACATTTCAAAGACGAAGCGCTATGAGTGAATGACGGTTATTACCCACCCACTATTACTACTCAAAACAAACGCCCAACCCAGCGCTAGCTGTCGCCGCAGATTGCAAAAGTGTGTTACAGCACCATTAATCGCCGGCGTCAGCTACACATTGTGTCCATATCATATAAAAATCGTCCTGTTAAACTTTTACAACTCACTACAGTTCAGCGTCTCATTCAATTCACAGCGAAAGTGAGCTAGTGCTTTGGGAGGGGTCATGACTCCTGTGACCCTCCCCGTGTATACGCGCCTCCAGTGATTAATAAAATCATGGAAAATACGATAAGCTAATAATTTTACTAATTAAATTATCTCAAGAATTCGGTGATAAAATATAAAAGTTGTGTTTCTCTTAAAAGTCTTGTATAAATATACTATTTTATTAGTAAAATTACCAGTTTATCCTATTTTCCATGATTTTATTAATCATTGGAGCAAGAATCTTGTTTTAAAGTGGAATAAATTGAGTTTTACGATTTACATTTTTTCGGTTCTTGTTTTGTGTGAAAGCGCCTTTACATCGGAGACTTATCAAAGAACTCTTGGCAGCTGTTTTCAATTAAAACAAATCTTCCATCGCATTTACCCGAATAGGCACTGTCCTGCTTCAAACACCCCGAGAAAGGCCATGATCATATACAGATATCCGGGCATCTTGTGTTCTCTATTGGCTTCAACTGCCACGGCCTAAAATTGGAGCGAAGGCCAAGGTGCTAACCTTAGAGCCTGCGTTCTTAAACATTTCAAATTAAACGTTTCCAAAAATGTGTACCTTTTTTATAAAAGATGCAGTAGAATAGCCTGACTGCGCAGTTAGGAAAAATTCAAAAGATTTGCTGCAATTTTTTTAGTGGTCTTCAGGAGGCCGGCGCGGCGCCCCTGAGCCCCCAAGCTGGACCTGCCTCTTGTTCAGTGTATACGTCAACTTACAGTGTTCAAGCCTTGGATCATTGTTACAAGTTCCATTTCACATGCACATGGTCATGGTAGTTCTTTGATGATAAATCGGATTTAATTGCTTACAAAGATGTATCTTCGCTTCTATCGTAGTGCATGTGGTCAGTACCAGTTCCTTGATTGGATAAAACCGATCAGTGTTGCACCGTCATCAAAAATGGGAAGCGGGTATTTACAGTGACGAATGAATTACCGATCCACACAGGCATGGATAGACCTTCAATAAAGTTCACGTTTCCCAATTGACTAGGGGAATTTTGATTTGACATGACATATGACATGGTCTTGAGTGATTCCACCCATTATATTCATCGGGTTGTATACTTTCAGGATATTGCCTTGATGAATCGGTGTATATATCAAGTTATTTCTTATTACTACGGCAGCTTGCCGCAGCTAGCTGGGTGTTATCAAAAGTGGATTTATTCTTCAATAATTTGTGTCAGTGATGACATCAGTTAGTAAGGCTTGAGTATGTTGCAAATTGGTGGTGACTAGGCTGATCTGTACTACTAACGACATAAATTGTTGTTGTAATAATGTATCACTTTGTTCATTGATACAATTTGTTACCTAAAGGATGTAGATATCTAAGGACACGATTCTTTCGTGAGGATAATTATATTTCAATCCGAAAAGCTGCAGGTACACATCCGCCATGCTCATAGCCATGATGGATCAATGATTCTGTATATGTATATACCTAGGTTCCCTTACACACTTAAAGTCCGCCATGACAACTCAATGGTGCGGTTAAGTGTGTATATATATACGAGAAAGTTTTTGGCGGTGAAAATTCAGTGAAGCCCACATCAGACGATCAAGGCCACCGCGCATTTCGCTCTATGGGCACTATGGCCCTTCCAAGTTACAATAATTTCACAGACTAAACCTGTGATCCGCTTGCAATGTAATATGGCTGCAGTACCTTCCCCTTTCCGTTTAGTTTTCTTGTTCTTACCTATATTTATGTAGCATCCGTTTGCTAATTATATTTCATTTTTAAGATGCTCAAATTGAGAGCTTATTAGCCGACATTCGCTCTTGGGTGTAAATTGGCTACAAAGTATTTTAAGAGCGTTGGTTCCATATTCCAAGATGCCTAGCTTCATCCAATATGGTTGTAAATTGTAATGAATTAACAACTAATATCCAGCCTGATATTATTAGGTTTGTTGCTCCAGGATCCTCGAACTGGCTGATTTATATAAGATCACCTTTAGCAAAAGGGACCACGGTGACAGTTAATAATAACATACATAATTAGAGATGTTCATTGTGAAGTTTGTGCTCTTTTGTTGCTATTGCAGGGCTCGATCGTCGTTTTGACTTTTGTTCCAACCTGGCCTAAGGGGCTTTGTAGTTAGCCATTCAGCAATCCTCTTCAGATGCTTCTCTTTCTTTGTCTGTGCCTTCTTTCATAGGTAACGGAGCCAATTTATGTATAGGTCTTCGTAAGATTACCTACATATGTTCCCTGAACATATCATCCTTCCCTTTATGAACCTCTACCTAATTCTACCTAATGGTCACTGCTACACCGGTGTAAAATCTTCACGTAAACAGAGAAGCTTTTCTGGCTTAGCATTGGGTGATTGGTGTTTCCATTTAATTCAATACCGTAGCTCATTTAGGTATTCCAATGACCACCTTTTTGTCGTCCTATATCATAAGCTAATTCCCATCTTTACAGCAGCTTAGCCTTTCTGGGTTTGTGGAAGTCTAGAGAAATGATCTCGGGTGTGCCATAGAGTTCGACGAGTCATTCCAAACAAGAAGAAGATTGTACCTCCGGGTCCTTGCAACTCCAACAGAAACCGTTCGCCGCTATCCCCAATCTTCTAGCATGGTCACCTATAGCCCAGTGACCCATAAGGTCCCCTACTAGATTCCTGGTGTTTGTTCTGCTGCCATTAAGCAGCTCCTTTGTCCTTTTCCTGTCATATGCAGGCCACAATTGCCTCACAATACGGCAGGTTATTACTTCTTAAATAATGAAATAAAAGTTCGTAATTTAAAATTTTTAATTAATAATTTGGCATCTTTGAAATATAATTTTTTCCTAATTTGAAATAACACTGCTGATATCGCGTATAAATTTCAGTGCCAATATTCTTAATTTTGTGTTTCAAATCTCATATTTTCCTTGCCTGCCTTTTTTGAATGTCATTAAACTCTTTTTATGAATGTCACTAAACTCTCATATTGTTAGACCAATTATATAACATTCTTTACAAATTAAGAAACAGCTTACACAAAAAAATAAAATTTAATTAATTTTTATATCTTTAATTGTTGGATGGTAGAATTTACTACGGGTATGCGTCCGAATTTGGTTCCGGTTCATATACTTATTACAATTAGGGATGTTTAATTTACCAATTCGAGCTTTTATAAATTTTTCCATATAATATCACAAATGACAGGCATACAAGTAGTTAATTTAATAATTATAACTAATAATAATACCTCTCTCAATTTGTCCGTCGGAATTTAAAATAATTATTTTGTTTCGCAGATAAAAGAATTTATTATATTTATGAAGAAGACTGCCTACGGAAGATTTACAAAAATCAGGTATCTCTTACTCTCTCTGTGTACTGATAAAGTGTTCGCAATATGCATAGAAATCTAACAAAAATTAAATTAAGCAACATTTCGAATATGCATTGACAAATGCGTGATTAGTAGATTTTCTGTATATTTTCTGTATGACACAAGCATATATTATTCATTGTAATAAATGTAAGAATGGTAGAGAAAATAGATTGGACACCCAAGCATAATATCAAAGTTATTTTTATTTTTGCATGTCCGTCCATCCATCCGTCTATCTGTCCACCCATTCGTCCATCCGTTCACCCTATCGATACCTCACGAACGCATGTACTTAACGAGGTGAAATTTTTCACACTGGCTTGAAAATTGACCAATTTGGTTACTCTTTCGTACGATTGCTATACAAAAATGTCGTTTTTCAATATATAGGCCTAAGCACAATTGCGATGGCAGAGCGGAGAACGGCAGACGGCAGCGGGAACGTCGGTTGTCAAAACAGGCCGCCGAAAGATTGGGAGCACAATTGCAACGACAGGCGGTGAGCGACGATTGTGAAAGAAGATGCTGAAATTTCATTTATTAAATGTTTCGAGCGTTTTAAAAGGAGATTTTTAATAAGAGTATTTTATATTTTATTGAAAGAAATGCAATGGACCGAAGTGTGGAAAAAATCGGAAAATGCAGAAATTAACGAAATTAAACGCTTTGAAATATCCATTCAAACCACGTCTTTTTTGTCCACTTGTCTTGCCTGTCTTGTAAATCATAAATTATTCTATGATTTCGTACTTCCTCAATAAATTTCTCTCCAAAGCTCATTATTTGAAATTTACCGCGGCGTACAACCACCTCAAAAAGACAAAACTCAATGCCAAAATAATTTCATTCGATTAATTTTGTTGGTAACACTGCAGCGACGACGGAAAAATTAGAATTTGATCAATCTCGACGGCAACATCGTCGCCCGCTTACCGTCATTCGTCGTTATTTGGTGCATTCGGATAAGACGCTGTGTGTTTAGAAGTTTGAAAGCGGAATTTCGTCGTCGTTCTCCGTCTGCCGTCGCAATTGTGCTCAGGCCATATATTTGAGCACTGCCCGAGAACGCTTTGATGTAGAGAGTAGAATTATGCTACATGATGTTTTCACAAAAATTTTTAATAAAAATGCACAACTGGACTAAATCGGGCAATCCCTTCTTGGTGTTGCCATACAAACCTTTGGTTTTCACTATATATTTGGACACTGCCTGAGTACACGTCGACGTGGCAGCTCAAATTTTGTACACAGCGTTTCCATAAAAATTGTAAATACAAGTTCAAAAAGGGACTAAATCGGGCAACCCTTCTTGGTGTTGCCATACAAAAATTTAAGTTTTTTATGTAGCCTTTACTATCCTTAAAAATTTTCCTTCCGTCAATCCAGAGTTTAATTACATCTAGATTAGGTTCAAACTCCACAGGCACATCATCTACTTCTGTTTGACAATATCTCCAACAATATTGATCACTTGCTTTCTGTCTCTCCCTCTTTCGAAATCGTCCTAGCAGGCGATTTTAATATCCTTAACATACCGTGGCTCAGACATTCTTCTGCCACAACCCCTACGGGTCGATTTGTCGAACTCTTCTGTGAATCGTTTAATTTGCAACAGCTAGTGGATGCACCCACGCGAATTCCTGATCTAGCTGCAGATAGAGCTAATATATTAGATCTGTTTCTGGTATCTCACCTCCGACAAATACTATATCTCAGTCGGTTCCCTCATGGTAATTCAGACCATTGTTTAATCACGGCTCAATTTACCACCTCAAAGCTGTGCCCCCCTGCCCTACTTCTCCACCTACAAGTATGCTTCTATGTCACTATAAAAACGCTGATTGGGGAAGTCTCAATTAGTATCTGAGTGAAATTGATTGGTCAGTCTGTTTTGCTTCGAGGGATGTGGATGAGTGCACATTAGTACTTAATAACATGCTAAATCTTGGCATGCGTAAATACATTCCGTATTCCTACAGCTGGTCTCAACAACAAATTCGCTCCTGGTTTAACGACAAGTGCAACCAAGCAATAAAAGCGAAAGAGGCTGCCTTTCGCGCATATAAACTGCATCCTTGTCCAGAACTGAAACAAGTCTACAAGACTGCAAGGAACACCTGTTAGTCAATTATCCAGAAAGAAACATTTTTTTTACCAGAGTGTCAGACAAAGAATCTTGGTAAGCCACAAGGGCAGCAAAGGTTTCTAGACTCTGGTCACTACCGACAGGAATAACTTCAGCAGTTCCTCTATAGCTTTACTACTAAATAATGGTGAAATTATTGTGGACTTCCTGGATAAAGCTAATATTTTGTCTGCTAGAATCGCTTTAAATTCTCGTCTTCCATCCACTTCACAGACTTCTGTTTTACATCTCCAGTCTGGATGTGTACAAGAGCCAAAATACGTCCGTACGAGGGATGTCTCAAAGGTCTTTAAGGGAATCACCATCTCCAAAGCCGCAGGTCCTTGTCGTTTTTCTCCCCTGTTAAGTAAAATCTGCGCCTCATTCTTGGGTAAGCCTCTTCGCAATTTATTCTACTTGTCTTATTCGACAGGAAAATTTCAGACTGCTTGGAAACTAGTTCACGTTCAGCCTATTCCCAAAAAAGTTGAGGGTAGCGATCCCTCAAATTATCGACCAATTGCAATCACTTCGATTCTTTCAAAGATTTTTGAATCTATCATTAACTCCAAATTACTGAAGTATCTAGAAACTCATTATCTCATTAACGATCGCGAATATGGCTTCCGAGCTGGACGCTCATCTGGAGACTTGCTGACTTTTCTTACGGAACGTTGGAACCGTAGGATTTACAATTTTGGTCAGTCCAAAATCGTTGTCCTAGATATTTCAAAGGCCTTTGATAGAGTCTGGCATCCAGCCCTTTTAGCCAAACTTAAAGCACTTGATCTCTCCCCTCCTCTTCTATTATGGATTGAAAGTTGCCTATCTAGTCGCCAAATACGTGTTGTATTAGATAGATGGCGTTACATAGGAACATCATCCCATAAATGCTATCTCTTCAACTCTCTTTTTAATTTTCATTAATGATCTGCTTTCCCTTATTTCGCTGATGACAGTACCCTTGATTTTGCTTACTCCTTTGACACTCTTGCGAACTTCAGAGGAATGCCGTATATTTAAACGAGATTGCATGACTAGATCATTGAATATCGATCTTGCCAATATCCTCGCTTGGGGCAAAGCAAATCGCGTCGAATTCAATGCATCTAAGTCCCAAAGCTGTCTTATGTCATTAAAACAAGATCATAATTTATCCACTCCTGTTTCTTTTGATGGAGCACTGATTTACGATACACCGTCTTTATGCATTCTTGGCATTAATATTTCCAGTAAATTAAGCTGGACAGATCACATCTTCTCTGTTGCCAAAGAAGCATCGGAATGTCTTGAACATCTGAAAAGGTGTAAGAAATATTTCAGCCCGTCAAATCTAGCGCTCCTCTACAAGTCCTATATCAGACCTAGAATGGAATAATACAATTCTCATATCTGGGCCGCACAGCCTTAGCTTCATTGGATATTGTCCAAAAGAGAGCCTAGCTCATTAGCGATATGGCGATAACTTGTGATATCGACTCACTCGAGCACCGCCGCAAAGTTGGATCCCTTTCGCTCCTTTATCGCTACATGCATGGTCAATGTTCCGATGATATATCTAGTTTGATCCCTTGTAGAATGATTCCTGCACGCAATACTCGCGCTGCACAGCGCGCACATCATTTTACCCTTAAAATTACTTTCGGGCGTACAGTAAAATTCGGTGATGGTTTTGTATCCCGAACAGTGCGAATGTTTATTTAAAATATATTTACGAGTAAACAAGACGTTTAACATTAATTTATAAATGATTCAAACTTATAAGTAATTGATGGAGAAATAAGAATTTTAAGAACTTTTATTTCTAATGATTCTAAATCAAATTTATAAATACAAGAAGAAAAACAACCGCCTCGTCCGGGATTTGAAACCGGGACCTTCCGCTTGCCGGGCGACTGCTCTTACCACTGAGCTAACGAGACAGATGATTTTCCTTCTTGCATTTATCAAATTAGTAACTAGCCTACTAAGCCACGTTTTGCTTTCAGCTGGCATTAACCAGTAACGATGAAAGCGCACAAATAAATTGAAAATTCAATTTTATTTATTTTTCCCGCGGACGGGAATTGAACCTACACTTGTTAGAATCGGTCAATGATGGAGAAATAAGAATTTTAAGAACTTTTATTTTTAATGATTCTAAATCAAATTTATAAATACAAGAAGAAAAAACAACCGCCTCGTCGGGGATTTGAAACCGGGACCTTCCGCTTGCCGGGCGACTGCTCTTACCACTGAGCTAACGAGACAGATGATTTTCCTTCTTACATTTATCAAATTTGTAACTAGCCTACTAAGCCACGTTTTGCTTTCAGCTGGCATTAACCAGTAACGATGAAAGCGCACAAATAAATTGTAAATTCAATTTTATTTATTTTTCCCGCGGATGGAAATTGAACCTACACTTGTTAGAATCGGTCAATGATGGAGAAATAAGAATTTTAAGAACTTTTATTTTTAATGATTCTAAATCAAATTTATAAATACAAGAAGAAAAAACAACCGCCTCATCCGCGATTTGAAACCGGGACCTTCCGCTTGCCGGGCGACTGCTCTTACCACTGAGCTAACGAGACAGATGATTTTCCTTCTTGCATTTATCAAATTTGTAAATTTGTCCGCGGGAAAAATAAATAAAATTGAATTTACAATTTATTTGTGCGCTTTCATCGTTACTGGTTAATGCCAGCTGAAAGCAAAACGTGGCTTAGTAGGCTAGTTACAAATTTGATAAATGCAAGAAGGAAAATCATCTGTCTCGTTAGCTCAGTGGTAAGAGCAGTCGCCCGGCAAGCGGAAGGTCCCGGTTTCAAATCCCCGACGAGGCGGTTGTTTTTTCTTCTTGTATTTATAAATTTGATTTAGAATCATTAAAAATAAAAGTTCTTAAAATTCTTATTTCTCCATCATTGACCGGTTATAAGTAATTTATACCTCAAAATAAGTCAAAAACTTCAAGGATCACTGCGTCGCTTTACGAAGAATGACGAATGCGGTTGTTTCTGGAAATAATAAGTCTAAATAAAACCAAATTAGGCAAGAGAATCTCTTAGATAAAAAACAAATTTCCACTGCACAAACGAAGAGACCGATTACGGGCCGGTATCGACATACATGTAGCTATAAAAACAACCTTTCAGATATTGACTTGGGAACCTGAAGCGTAGCGGTATTTAAATAATCTTTTGTTTGTAAAATTCACTTTTTTCTCAAACTAAGCTAAAAAAATACTCAAGCCACCCAAGCCGTCTGTCTACATCTGAAAAAATTTACTTAGCAAAAAAGAGCAAAGGTGTTTTATCACCTTGTCATATATATATATTATCATAATATTAATTAATTTCTCAGAATTGGGGTGAAGCTAGCTTGAATTCTTTTGGCGTGTTAGTAATACATATTTCAGCTTTTTGTTACTTAACATTTTCCTTTTTCTCCAATAAACTTATTAAGGATATGTGGAGTGTATGTATAACGAGGTATTGTAATTTTTTATACTAAAAAACTAAGATATATTGCGAGAATCTTATTTTAGGAGTCATTTTCCATAAATAATCCTGTACTAATGCAAAAATTGTGTACGAATAAATTTGAAAAAACTTTTCGTTCTTAAATTCCCTACAGGATACTGTGTTTACGAACATAATTTTTCAAACAAGCGATTTTTCCATGTCGAATGAGTCAAAATTAACTTTAAAAGTTAAACTCATAGATGCCGTACAAAGAGATAATCTAAGTTTTTTGGGGTTTGTTATAAGACTTTTTTTAGGGAATTTAGTTGCAGTGTAATTTCCGAGATATGCTTCCTTTTATATCCATCTCTAGCGAAGAACAGGAAAAAAAAACAGCAAGTGAATAAGATTTGAAAATGAATTAGTGACAATACTTTTATAATTAGCGTCAAAATGTTGACACATTATGAAAAAATCATTCGTTTAAATTTTTGTAAGCTAGGGTTGGGTGGGTAAAAAGTGCCATAGGTAAGAAGTGCCACCTTTAATATCTCGTACTTTAAAACTACAATAAAAATGAATGTACATACAAGGAATGCACTTGGCGTGGGGTAATTTTTGCCATATAGGTATTCGCTGACAGGAATTAGGTAATAATGCTATTAATTTGGCAAACAATTAAAAAAAAACTACGTATGAAAAATTTTAGTAAAGTATAAGGACCTTTATATTGCTAATTTCTTTGTGAGCACTCTGATACCACTTAAAACTCTAAATGTTTTGTTGTCATTGTGTTTAGATGGAAAAAAAACATGTTCTTGTACCGTTCGGGTAAAAAGTGCCGCGGCGGTAAATTTTAGGTATAAGGCTGATAACAAAGACTAAACGTTATAGTTACCTACAGTATTTAAATATTAATAACAACCTGAATTGAAATGCGGCTACAAAGATTTTTCCAAAAAGTAAATATAAAAACAATATTTTAAAGTGATGCAACTCAAACAAGGATAGATTATCATATTAAATTAGAATGCTCGTTTGTGTTGAATATTTGTGATTATTTTTGAAGTTATGAATAAATATCGATAACAACGTTATAGATTCTGCTTTTTTATTCTTTCTTACCAGGTTACAACAGGTGGAACTTTTTACCCGCAAGAGGGGTAAAAAGCACCAAACGACTTGCACATTTAAAAGCAATTAATAACATAAAATAATAATTTTTTTTACATATATTTTTTTTTCGGTATTGGTACATGAAACCCTAAGGATTGAATGTTTAAATTGTCCTATAATTTGACCCAAAAGTTTATGACATATTGATGACAATTCAAAAAGTGGCACTTCCAGCCCCAACCTACCTTACTATTACGGTTAATTATTATCATTTTCATCATCTTTCAATTGATTTCGACCAATTTTAAGTCTGAATTATTGAGTGAATGAATATTGAGATAATGAACTCAGTGATCATCCTAGCGTATCATATTAAAAGTCTTTTCTTCCAAAATCTTAAGAGGATCCAAGTCGAAGAATTGCTTATTTAAAACCATTAAGTTAAAGATAACATTTTGGGATACTTTTATTGACTAGAAAATGGTATGAAATAACATTTTTTTGCCTAATGGCAAAACAAAAAAACTCTGAGGTCGATAGTTTTGCAGCGATAGCTTATGTGAAGATCCCAATCGGAGCTTTAAAATAGGAGATCATCCGGGGCGCCAATTAAAAGGCAAACCTCCGGTGGATCAGCAGGAAAGCCTGCCACATTGCGAGGCAATTGCGACCTGTATATGGCAAGAAGAAGACAAGAGAACTCCTTGATGACAGAAAAATAAGAAAAATAAATACCAGGAATCTACCAGGAGTCATTACGGGTCAGTGGACTATAGCGGACCATGCTAGAAGATAGGGAGTAGGGGAGAACGTTTTCTGCAGGAGCTGTAAGGATTCGAAGGAATTGGAATCCATCCAACACGTAATTTGCGAGTACCACTCTCTTAGGTAGAAAGCGCATTTACTACGCATAGAATTCATCTGCGATAACACATTAGTCTCAGATAAGTTTTATAGAAAAACAACTAAAAAACTTTGAATAGGTCTCAAATCAATTCTTATGAGAGCCTAGATGAATACACGTATGTCATTTCGAATGGTCATCTATCTGTGCAAGTTAGATGTTTGATGTAATTTTTCGCATATACAGGGTGTCCCGTACGTACCGCATTTCCTTTATACCACGGATTCCTCACTCAATTTCGAGAAATAATTTGTATGGGAGGAGAGCCGGAAAAAACACGGTGTGGGCGGTAGGGGTGTTTTGTGATTTTGGGTACTTTTTATCCTAATACCATGTAACTTTTTTGTTATACACCCTATGAAGGTGATTTGCATCTGAAGTGATAGTAAACCCTCTACGGTTTCCAACAAATGCCCAACCATAACTCTACTCCCTTTTCGTCGGCAGGTATAGGATGTCAAAATCAAAAAAATTGGATAATTTTGCAATTTCTTTTTAAATTTTAACGATTTTCCCGCCAAAATGCATAACAACTATACAGTTTTATGACAAGATTTAAAGACCACGGAATGTTACGTTTAATTTGACTATGCGCATGTAGCTACCTAAATGCTACCGTTTTTGAGATATTCCCGTTTTTATGATGCATAATTTCATGAATTTTGCTAATTTGCGTGGAATTGCATAAAATTAGGCGCGATTTCTATTATTCTTAGCAAAATTTATGAAATTACACATCATAAAAACGGGAACATCTCAATAACGGTAGCATGTAGGTAGGTACATGCGCATAGTCAAATTAAAGGTAACATTCCGGGGTCTTTAAATCTTGTCATAAAACTGTATAGTTATCATGTATTTTGGCGGGAAAATCGTTAAAATTGAAAGAAAAATTGCAAAATTATCCAATTTTTTGATTTTGACATCCTATAACTGCCGACGAAAAGGGAGTAGAGATGTGGTTGGGCATTTGTTGGAAACCGTAGAGGGATTGCTATCACCTGAGATGAAAATCACCTTCATACGGTGTATAACAAAAAAGTTACATGGTATTAGGATAAAAAGCACCCAAAATCACAAAATCCCCCTACCGCCCACACCGTGCATTTTCCGGCTTTCCTCCCATACAATTTATTTCTCGAAATTGAGTGAGGAATCCGTAGTATAAAGGAAATGCGGTACGTACCACCCTGTATTTCTATAACGGTTTGTCAGGCAGAAAAAATTATTACAACCAATATATATATTATAGGTATTCATATTCTGAAGAAGAAATCAGTAATTAAAATAAATTTTATGCATGAGTGTCCAATCCGTTTTGCTCTACCTTAATTATTTCTACGTGCTACAAACGGAATGACAAACTTAGTATAGGTACCCTATGATTTCAACAATGGTATAATAACTACATACTTAATAAAAACAAAAACAAACACAACTGTATTCCTGCATAAACTCAATTTTACAAAATCATCAACTCTCCTCAAGGTACAAAGAGAATATTATAAAAACTTTTGAAGACCGGTAGAAAGAATTAAAAAACATAAGTGTCCCGGCGAATAAATAACTGCGAACATTTTTAGCTCATCAGAGTGTTTATATTACAGGACCAGAAAGGAGCAGGACCTTACAGGCATACTTTCTTCACCAAAAAAACTTGAAGGATATTTGTATTTATTTGCTGTTCGAATGCTAAGGTTACGTCGAGTGGTCTATATGCAGTAGTTGTCAAACATTGAAGAAACAGTATTTTTGTAGAGAAGAAGATGCATTTTAGTAGTTTATTTCTTACGGATTAAAAGATTTCACTTGCAAAGGAAAGCCCTTGTATGTATAGGACGCGAAAAGGAATTTTAAAATCAAGAACTCCTATGTGTTAACTTGCGACTACCAAAAGGAAATAAATTCCCAAACCTTTGCAATGTGGTTTGCAAAGAAAATATTAAAATTGATCATAGCCCTAGAATTCTGTACACGGCTTTCTCGTAAAGTATGGTAGTCTTACAGCAATTTATAGATTTTGCTCATATACTAGAGACACAGTCAGCCTAGGATATTTTCACTATATATATAAAGCTCTTCAAAATGCACAATTATGATTATCATAACCGTTGGTACTACAACGATCTGCACAACTGGCATACTTTCAGCAAAGAGGCGGCTATATTTACTACTAGGGTACGGGTACTAGTGATATTGCTCTTCGTAAATCTAGAAATCAAAGAAAAACTATCTGCAAAATATTAGGAAAAAATTATATTCTTGTACAAAAAATTAGCATAAATAAAAACTAAATTTCTTTCAAGTTCATTTATTGATACAAACAAAAATTTCTTCACAATTTTTGTTTGAGAAAAAATATACAGTTTTCTTGGTAACTCTTAACAAAGGGAGATGTTGTAAGAATGTAAGCTATGCTCCTCAAATATTTAATTGTTTTCTAGTTAAAATAATTTTCAAGATTTTAATATGCCAAGTATATGAAAGATTTTAGCTTGCGGCAATCGTACCCATGTTCTACACAGATGAGCAATATCAATGGTCTTTTCATTTATTCATATTTTTTTTTTAAATCTTATCATCCAACATTTTTTTAAATTAAATTCAAAGCCTTTCCATTTTTATATGTATGTAGTTGACAGTAGTTTTTAAAATTGAAGTTCAAAAGTAAGTCGACTATGAAAAAAAAAAACTCACTTATATTTTAATCCCTCATGAATTTTTTTCTTCTTCGTTTCTTAGACATCGCATTCCTTTAAGAACTGATAAAAATAATAAATATCTAAGAGGTATGCTGCAAGCATGTCCAAAATAAATATAAATAAATAACGTTAACTTGTAAAATATTGTTGGAGTAAAAAAGTAGTCCATCAATTGAATGTGCCAGATTGCAGGTAACTGTATTCTCGCTAACTTGAAGAAAAATATCTCTACCTTATAATTGAATTTCATTTCTCCTGGAAGAAAGTTACTACAAAGTTAAGCCCTTCGGCTTTGGTAGTCGCTTCAAGAACTCCTAATTAAATTAATTCTACAAAAATACTGAAAGGAAAGTAAGTATATTCTTACATTCTAGTTGAATAAAGGGCAATTAAATAAAATCAAGGGGTTGCACTGCCCAAGGCAAGGTTAAGCTGTTATAGTTCATAAGCATTCTAAGCCTGTTGAAAGTCGATAGGACTTCAAAGGAGAAATATAAGAATACTTCAAAGGTAGAAACTATGTGGCTCAAATTTTAAAAGTTGCGAAGACAGTATAACTGTATTAATTAATTAGCGAGTTCAGTGTTATGAATATATTTTCTTATGTGATACAGCATATTGCATTTACATACAAATTAATTAAGAAACATTTTAATGTTTCTTCCAACCAAACCAATAGCACGAGGAGGAAAATGCTAAATTGAGCGTGCTTTTTAATAATTTATATTTCTTTGATAATATTCATCAGTTTGTCACCTTTTTCCGTCCAAAATATAATCAGATACACTTGTGATTTACTTATCCTTACCTAACTAGTTCCTTACAATGCACGTAACGCCTTCAACTGCCTTCGGCGGGTGATGTAATAGATAATAGATTAAAAATTAGTTCGGAGTTCACCCAGATAATGGAAGTTGACAGAATAACAAAACCGGGCGGTTGACGGACGACAACGAAATGGTTATTCTAGGTACTGTCATGTCAATCTTTATTACAGCCATTGCACTGAATACTTAAGATTCGGGGAGATATTACTTATCAAAGACTTGTAGTGGATGAATGGATGAATAATACAAAGATTTGGCGACCGTCTATGTTTCGTAGCCTGGATTAGCGTTAACTTAACGTCTGAGTTGAGCAGTTTAATATTTTGTATTTTACAAAATAGTTTCCACATTTTACAACTAGTGCGGTATCATATGAGCAACACTACCTCATGGTTTTATACCCTAGATGAAATCTACAGGGTATACTAAGTTTGTCATTCCGTTTGTAACGCACAGAAATAATAATAATAGATTGGACACCCACGCATAATATTGAAAGCTACTTTGATTTTTGAATGTCCGTCTGTCCGTGCGCACGATAACTCGTGAACGCGTTCACTTAGAAAGCCGAAATTTGGTACACCGATTAAAAAAAAAAATTAAAAATAAACTCGACAAATAAAAAAACTACAACTGGTCTAAAACCAATTCTTATGATACCCTAGATCGGTGGTGGCGAACCTATGGCACGCGTACCAGAGATGGCACGTTCGAAAATATTTGCTGGCACGTAAACGATTTATTATTAAATTGGATTCAATATACATTAATATTAAAGTGAAACCATGTTTTGGATCAAGTTGAAACTTGGCTATGCATTATTATAGTGCAACTGGGACAACAAGTTAAAAACGAAAATTGAGAGAACCTAGGATTACCCGAATGGTAAAATCTTCTTAAATACCTTCAAAATCCTTTCAAACTATTCATAATAATACACATTGGGTCACACTACCATTAACACTTTGAGAAAAAAATAAATTTCTCATTGCACAACGCACTAAAAGGAGATGTGAAATTTCTGTCAAATAAAATTCTCATTCAATTCTTCATTCATTCTTCTTAATGAGAAAAAACATAGATCCTTTCAAAATTGTTTCTGTAACGACTGATGGTGCTCGTAATATGACTGGAGAGGTAAATGGGCTTTTGAGCTTGTTTGACCAGCTCGTTAGATATTCAATTCAGGGTTTCCATTGTATCATACATTAGCAGGCTGTCTGCAAAGGTCGGTTTAAAGTCATTGGACGATATTATGATTCCTGTTACACAATTAGTAAATTTTATCTTTTCAAGCCCTTTAAATAAACGCAAATTTTCTCAACTATAAGACAACTGTACAACAATGCCGATAGTTAAGTCGTGGAAGAATTCTCCAAAGATTCGTTGATTGTTTAGATGAAATGAAACTTTTTTTAAGTAACGAGAAATTAATTGAAAAGTATAACCAATTAATGGACACTGAAAGGATTTCAAAACTCATGTTTTTTACTTACTTGTGTTCTCACTTAAATTGAATCAATGTAAAACTGCAAGGTGGTAATAAGACAACTATTATAAAGTTTGATATAATTAAAGCTTTCGAAACCAAATTAGATATTTTTAATCGGAACATTATTTCGAATATATATGTAAATATCTTCCAAACATAAGTAAATTTTTTGCAAATTTAGATTCCCATGAAAAAAATAACAAAACTAAATTAACAAAAGATTTTTTGAAATTATTCAGTGTCTAATGAACAAATTTACTCTAAATTTAAAGAATTCAGAACATATGCGGGAACATAAAAGTTCATTATGTTCCCAGACACGATATCGGCAAATAAACTTAATTTAAAGATTTTTGAGTGACTAAATTTAGATTGATTTTCAATACAGTTACATAAGGATACAAAAGTTTGTCGATTTCAAATCCAATCAAATCAAATAAAGGTATATTTATTTCAAAGCCCCTGCTTAAAGCAACGTATAACGCTGGGCTCCACGATGATACATAGTTTAGTAATCAGTTTACATAAATAAATGAATGAATCAATCAATAGCAAAATAAACAATATTAAATTAAAGAGAATTAGTTCAGATTAACTTAAATTAGTATGTTTAGCGTGTTAAACAGTCACATATAGTCTTATCATCTAAATATTAATTACAACAGTTCATCTACATTTGACCACATTTAGTTACATTGTGTCATTAACTAGGACTAAGATTAAGATTAGACTAGCCCTGAGTAGTGGTTAGATTAATGGTTAAATTACCCTAGTATCGATACTAACAATTATCTATAATTATAATTATCTTTATCTATACCGACATCAGTATCCGCCCTATGACTCAATCCTCAATGCGTCAATGCAGCCTCAACTTAAAATAGCTCGATCTAGTTCGGGAATGCAGATTGGGAAGAAGTATAATGGAATATAAGAGAGTAAACTACGGATGAATATGACGGCTCGTGGTAAGCAGAGTGAAAGTATCCAATATACTCAAATAGTACAGTTCATCAATGCAGACTATTGACTATGTGATCAGTAGAACAAATAGTTGCACGGAATTACAAGTTCAGTTCAGTTCAAGTTCCCCGTAACGAAGTAAAGAAATAAAGAAAGTAAAATCAGATAAAATAAAATAAAATATAATAAGATAGAATAGATAAACTAAAATGATGTGACAAGAGGTAGAATGAAAAGGTGAATGCAGTGAAATGTGGTGAAATGCAATGAAATTTGGATAATGAGACGAAGCAATAAGTAATGAAATTGAATAAAATAAAGCAAGTAAGAACGGTAAGGACACGGACAAGGAGATATGTCCAACCGACATGGCCATGATCGTGACATGACATAGAATGTCATGTCCATCATGCCGCCTGTGTTCAGCCGGCCATAAAAGCTTCCAATAAAAATGAGAGTAGCTAATTTCAGGGGGTCATCCCGTGTGACTGATTCAACAACACTTTTATTTTTGTTTGCATAAATTACATCCAAATACATATAATGAAGAATATGTGGGTAAAGTGATTTTCCAATATTTGGAGTCGTGCGGAAGTTACAGCGTTCAGGTATTTGGAGCGTGCGGTCCAGCATCGGACCCTTTCTCTTTCGATTAGATTGCTTACCTGAGCCATTTTAATACAAACGCAGGTGCATTTGTGCACAATAGAAAGCCGTTATATTTCTAAACTCATTTTTTGTTTAGAATAAAACGGTTAGTTTAGTCTTGATTGAGTACCCAAAGTGTTTAAATTTTATTTGTGATAATAAATTTTTAAACGCGTTTTCCTCAAAACTGTATTTTTCAAACTAGTGACCCCGATATCTCGCAATCTATGGAACGAATTCTTTTGAAATTTTATTGACTTATTCAGGACTCATGTAGACACTTTTCAAACTAGCATAATTCGAATTCATCAAACCGTTTTTTTTTTTACATGTTGAAGAAGTAGCGAAAAAACACCAAAATTAACGAAAAAATGTTCAACAACATGTCAAAAATCTACCTTTCAATATTTTTTAATAATCCAAGTTCAGAAACTAGTTCATAATTCACAGATCAAAATGATGCCATTTGATCTTTTTATTTTTTTTTATTTTGGATAAGCGGAAAGCCCGCAATCGTGGTTATCGAAAAGATGACTAAACTGCCGTGTACTCCAGCAATGAGCAACGATTTTGGGCTGAAAAAAATTTAGGAGTGTACTCAAGGCATGAATAAATATGTATGTGATTAAAATTTCACATTTGTATGTTTATTTAGTTTGCATCAGAAAAAAAAAAACAAAAAAAAAGTGCCTTCACACGGGATGATTTTTATTGTACTAAAAAGTTCTTCAGAATATGATATCCTATAAAATTGGTTGTAATCAGTTTTTCTGTCCGACGAACCGTTCTAGAAATATATCCGAAAAACCACTACAGAAATCAAACTTGCATAGATCGCTGACCATACGAAATTTTATACAGGCATTCATCTAGGGTATCGTAAGAATTGGACGTAGATTAATTCTAGTTTTTTTACTTTGTGTTTATATGTTATTTATTAAGCTAAGCTTAGGGATACCATACCCTATGATGCATAGCATAGCATGGCAACAAGGAGATAGGGAAAGGCTTAAGGCACATGAGGAAAGTGACAGAGATGCTGTTGTATGTTGTAGCGGAAGCTACAAAATAATCTTTATTTTTGTTTGTTATTAAAAATAGAATGAAAAATATTTTTTTTTGTCTCATTAATATTTGCTCTGACTGTAAAGAAAATAAAATATTCAATTTGACGTTTAAAGGAAAAACATTTTGAAGAAAAAACTTTGAACACAGATACACACTACTGTATACATTTTGAGAAAATACACATCAAGACTTTTTGGAATGTATTGTTTTTAAAAATATAGAATTTGTGTCAAGGATATTTTAGTAGTAATTTAAACGCCAGTGGGCAAACTTATAAAAGTAATAATTGAATCGCCAGAGGGCAAAACTTGTAAAGTTTTTGTACATGTACATATACATACCTACACAATTCATATTAATCATTCCAAATTAATTATAAATCATAAAATATTGCTGCATCATAATTTCATTCACCATTCGTTCAACTGACACAATTTCATAATACTCAGTGTCAGCAATATAACGATCGCACACCTCAGGTGAGTGAACTTATGATGCATACTTTATTTACAATATGTGTCGACATAATTTTCTGCAGCGAGCATTTTTTTTGTAATTAACTTTAGTGCTTAAACAAACAATCATAATGTATACATATATATAGATTGATCTTTATAATAAAGTTCAGTTCTTGAGTAAAGACGATATACCACAACGTGAATCTTTTACTTCGAAAATTTGGTCCTTCGAGCCAGCTGAAAGTGAACTGATTGGCCCAAGCCATAATTTCTTCTTGTGTGAGGCTGCACAAGGGTCTAGTACAAACAGCAACGATAGTCTTAATAAAGATACTATCTACAAATCAACAAACCTAGAGAACATAGGATCTTTAGGTATATATAAAAAACTTCATCCTCTGGAACAACATGTCCTGAGGCACTCTTTACGCCATTTGCATTGAGGAACCAGTGTCCTCAATCACACTTAACTTTTCTTCTACACAGGTTTATAACAAGAGTCCGCAGTAAGCTGATTGCAAATGGATCAATTAATCATCAAGCAAAACGCTGATGCCAAGAAAATTCAGAAGATCTCCAATAACATTACAAATGACCCAATTACTAGGAAGACTAAGGAGTATTGCGCAGCACGCTTACAAGTACTAAATAATACATGGGAGAGTTTTGAGCAGCGCAACACTGAATTAGAGCTACTAAAAAACAGATACCTCAGCATAAATACTTTGAGGAAATTTTTTTCTTAAAGATCGAGAAAATATATGAAGACGCAAGGGAAGCCTTTGAAAATGCTATTAAGAATGCAATCGAAAGACCGAAGGACACTGCGAGAATAGAAGAGCAAGTGAGGACTATAAGGAAACAAAATGCCTACCTCTACAACGAGTGATTGTTCGAATCGAGCTAGAATTAACGTCTCAGACTTCTGAAGCATTTCTTGTTAAAAAAAAGCAAGCTTTGAAATGGTTACTGGGAGCACATTGTAGGTAACCATGGAGAAATTATGTCCGGAGCTAAATTTAAAGATGATTACTTTGATAATGATGTATTCGCCACAACAGAAGATAAATACCAGGCAGTGCTTATCAAAATACAAGAGCAGCTCAACAAAATATCTGCAGAACAGGTAAGAATGCTGCCACAGCCGCAGAACCAGATATTAGTTTCTGCAAGTCGAACTGAAATTGATGAAAAGAAGAACCATATCAAGCTACCAAGTATTGACATTCCTGTATTAGCCGGAGACTATCTAAAATAGCAATCATTTAGAGATTTGCTCTCAGAGCTAATACATAAGAACGATAAAATGGCAAATGCGGAAATGCTATTCTACCTTAAATCAAATATAAGGGGTGATACCGAATGAGCTGATTCAACATATATCAATGATGAATGACGAATGACAATTATAATACAGCTTGGAGCATACTTGATAAGCGATACAATAATAAAAGAGCATTAGTGACAGCACAACTTCGTACTTTATTCATTCAACCTGAGCTCAGCAAGGAGGCGGCAGAAGGTTTGGAGAAACTACACGATACTGCAACAGAAGTTGTACAAGCCATTTCGAACTTGGGAATCGACACAGAAAACTGGGATGCAGTAATAATATTTCTATTAACACAAAGGCTTGATAAAGAAACTCACCGATTATATGAGAAATCTCTGAAAAGTCCAAGAGAAGTTCAAACGTTAAAGGATTTCCTTGAAATTTATCGAAAATCGCTTTCAGGGATTAGAAGCGATTGAGCCATGAAAATGTTACACAGCCTATCAACAACTTGATAAAAGGGAAAAATTAATGAAAATCCACCATATCTCAATTAATCGACAAATGTGTCCAGTCTGCAAAGGTGAGCACAAAATATATGGTTGTGAGAAGTTCTCAAGGTTAAATACCCAGCAACGAATAGGCAGTGCGCAAATCAAACTTATGTGCAAATTGCTTAACAAGGGGACGTCTAACAGTTGACTGCAAGAGTTGGCGAGTGTGTAAGATGTGCAACAAAAAACACCACACACTGACACTTCTACATTCGACCCACCCAATTCAAAAATCGATAAACATCCTGAAATCAAGACCAGAGGCACTACATCGGCACTAAGCATAAATGTGCACGAAGCATAAATGAACTAATGATGATTGGTCCTCAATTACAGGACAACTTACTGTCTATACTGTTGAAATGGAGAAAGCACAAAATTGTATTTACGGCGGACATTGAAAAAATGTACCGTCAGAATTGGTGTTAAAGACCAAGACTACCAACGAATACTCTGGCGAGTTTCACCAGATGAATCGATTCGCGAATATAAATTGACAACAGTCACATATGGTACAGCTTCGGCACCATTCCTCGCCATTCGTACACTACAGCAACTAGCCAAAGACGGAAAACGTACATATCCTACAGCTTCAGAAATTATCATGAACGATACATACGTAGACGATGTCGTCTCCGGAAGGAACTCAGTGATTGAAGTTATTAACTCCAGCACGCAACTTATTAAACTTTTGAAGGAAGGAGGTTTTAATCTTCGAAAATGGTCAAGCAACAGTACGGATCTTATCAACAAAATTCCAAGAGACCTAAGAGAGAATGCAAACCAGCTTGACTTCGAAAAGGAAAAGACAATAAAAGCACTAGGCGTAAATTGGAATCCATCTACTGACAACTTTAAAGTACAACTTAATATAGACATTAATTCAAGCCCATCAAGTAAACGTGAATTATTGTCAGAAGCTGCAAGAATATTTGATCCTATTGGACTCCTAGCATCAGTGATGATAAAAATTAAACTATTATTCTAAGAAATATGGTTACATGGATCCAACTAGGATGATGAACTTCCCGTTCACATACGGCAAAATTGGGAAAGAATAAAGTCAGAAATCCCAGGCTTGCCACAGATTCCAATTTCCCGATGGATTGGCTACACAGGTAAGGGCTGTAAGTGCGAATTGCATGGATTCTCAGATGCATCCGAAAGGGCATTTGCTGCTGCAGTTTATCTTCGAGTAGTGAAAGGCAGACAAATTTCAACGAGTCTTATAACTGCGAAGACAAGGGTTGCTCCACTTAAATCCAAGCTATCCCTACCCAGATTAGAGCTTTGCGGAGCAGCACTGCTGGCTAATCTGATCAAAGAAATCCAAAAAGGTCTGAAAATCGAGAACCTGCATTTCTATGCCTGGACAGACTCCACTATAGTACTTGCATGGTTACAAGAAGACCCACATAAATGGAAAACATTTGTGGGAAATAGAGTATCTGAAATTCAAGCAGTCATCGACAGCAGTAATTGGTTTCATGAGAAATCTCACGAGAATCCTTCTGACGTAACATCGAGGGGAATATATCCCTCTCACCTAAGGAATCTTACGCTATGGGGGGAGGGTCCTCAATGGCTTAAAGAAGAAACAACCGCCTTCCTCAAGAACGTCCCACAAAACATCGAGGAAGAAAGGAATAAAAAAAGAAAGTAATAGTCAAAGTCAGTACTGTAACGAGCGAAAGGGAACCACCAATAACTCGGCTACTTCTTCGATGCTCTTCCTTGGGAAAATTACAACGCATACTAGGCTACTGTAATCGTTTTATAAACATTGCAAGGGTGACAAAAATTCTAAGGAATACGGAACCATTATCAGTCGATGAAATCAACAAGGCAATAAAATTTGTACAAGGCAATCACTTTCAAGAGGAAATAAGCAAATTATCAAAGAGTCAAGAGCTACATAAGACAAGCAGACTATATACACTATCTCCCTTCTTTGACAATGATCAACTACTCCGAGTGGGTGGCCGCTTAGAAAGATCAAACATGCCTTATGACCAAAAACACCCAATACTAATACCTTACAATAGCGAATTCACGGCAATGATAATTCACAAGGCGCACAATGATTCACATCATGGTGGAAATTCTCTAACATAAGAAATAATACGGCAAAAATACTGGATACTGAATGGGCTTAAGGCAGTAAAAGGACATATCCACAAATGCGTTAAGTGTCATCGATATAAGGCACAAATGTCTCAACAAATGCTGCCAACAGGTAGAGTCGTCCCCAGTCCTCCATTTACACACACTGGTGTCGATTACGCCGGACCCTTCGAGATGCTACTAGCAAAAGGTAGAGGCAATAAAACTCATAAAGTCTATATTGCAATATTTATATGCCTCACTTCAAAAGCGATACATATAGAAGTAGTTACTGACCTTACATCCAAGGCATTCATCGTAGCCTTTAAACGGTTTACTAGCAGAAGAGGACCAGTAGCACATCTTTACAGTGACAATGCTACAAACTTTGTTGGCGCAAATAGAATATTAAGTGATCTTCATAAATTAAATTCATATAAGACTGATGTAAATACAGCTCTACAGGAAGTCGGGACACAGTGGCACTTCATACCTCCCGCATCCCCCCCATTTTGGAGGTCTTTGGGAGGCTGGCGTCAAATCTATTAAATATCCCAAGCTAAGAGTTATTGGAGAAACGATACTCACATATGAAAAAATGTGCACGTTAATGGCGCAAATAGAAGCATGTCTCAATTCGCGGCCACTTTGTCCACTCTCAGAAGACCCAGAGAGTCTTGAAGTACTCACTCCTGCTCACTTCATAAGGGGTTCTCCTATACTGACAATTCCCGAAAAGGATCTTCTAGAAACAAATCCAAACCTACTAGATAGATGGGACCGCACAGAAAGAATGAAACAGGAGTTCTGGAAAAAATGGTCCATTGAATATATAGGAAGGTTACAGCACAGACCCAAGTGGGCTCAGCAGCAAGAAGATTTAATAAAAGGAAATCTAGTGTTGATAAAGGACGAACAAATGCCACCGTCAAAATGGGCAATTGGTCCGATAATAGATACACATCCTGGAACTGATGGTCGAACTAGAGTTGTAACACTACACACAAGGAGTACTAAAATAAAACGCCCAATAACAAACCTCTCATTACTCCCAATAATCGATAATAAAATAAGGGAATCAGTTGCTCACATAGAAGATTCAGATTTGCTAAATCCAGAAATTATGCTAGAATCAGAGCCGAAGAGCCAATAACGGCAGATAATCCCAAAGAAGGAAGTTATGAAAAAGAATCTAGAATCATACCCACATCACGAGGGTACAAGCCAAGTAGATTAACATATTTATTCATATTCACGTTCCTATTCTTCATAGCCCTTGGCGAGGAAATCAAGGCCCCGTACCAACCAACAAAATTCAACAATAAGGAAGGAATCTATTTCGAGGACATCTCTGAAGTACAATTATATATTATGATTTATCAACATACTGGAGGGAATTTAAAGGAATTAGAAAACTAGCAATACGATTAGGCGAACTCTGCGAAGTGAAGGTGGCCAAGGAATTGTGCAGTGCCACTCTGCTACAATTGAAACATCAAATTCTAGAGTGTGAATATATAAACGAGGTTCTCTATCAATAAATTGAGAATACACGAACTCGAAACAAACGAGCCCCTTTGGAAATAGTTGGAACTATAGCAAATAAATTGTTTGGCATACTTGAGCAAGATTTTGCTGATAAATATGAAAGGCAAACTGAGAGTATCAAGGAAAACGAAAACATGTTCCATGACCTCCTGATGAATCAAACATCAATTGCAGAAAACACCATCAATGACTTGAAGAAAAACCATCAAGCGATTCAGTATCAATTGAACGTTGTCGACACGCAAATCGAAGCAATCATTCTCATCAAGAAATAATGGTAACACAAACTTTCACTTCTGCAGCTGTTCTCATTACCTTAAGCATAGTCAACTTTCAACACATCCAAAGAAGCATTCTATCAGTGTTAACGGACACCAGACACGGACGGCTAAGCCCTTTGCTCTTAACTCCAACCCAACTTCACGAGTACCTCAAGATCATACGGGAACAACTACCGGAGAATCTAAACCTAGTTGGAAATGGTAGTCAAATCTCATTACTTGCAATTTACAATTCCATGCATGTAATGATGAGAATCACAGAAAAGAAAGTATTGCTTGACACACGTGTACCCCTACTGAGGGCAGAATCATATCGGTTGTACAAACTAATACCGATACTTCATCAAAACAAACACGTATACATTCAACCTTCAACGACATATCTGACGATTAATCGACATGGAGATCGCTACAGCCCTATTATAACTCAAGAGGAACTACGAATGTGCTTACATCAAACAAATACTCAACTAATCTGAGTTGTTAACCAATCAACGAATAATATCATGTTTTTGCCAATTGAGAAGTAAGCAACCAGAAAGGGCATAGATCAAACTCCACGCAGCAGGAACCTGGTTATATATAATGGATGCAGAGACGCATTTCGACATAATTTGTGAAGAAACTATGCACTCCATATCTTTCAAAGCCAGTAGGATCCTTCAACTTCGCCCAAACTGTATGATCAAGCCACCTACACTATATATCAGCTCTAACAACGAACTATCGGGAAACATATACTCATCGTTCATTCCTAACGGGCAAGTCATTTCAAACCATCTCAACCTAAGCGCTCGATCACAAGAAGTAGTCCAGCTTCTACAAGTGATTAAAGAAGCAAGTAGTATCAACCTAAGCGAATTAGAAAATTCAATAAAACTTCAACAGCAACGCATCAACAATATGCTAAAGCTAACCACCCATGACCTTCATCATTATACAAGCGTATACATCCCCTTAGCGATTATGCTCATGTTCTGCGTATACTACATCACAAAAAACTAAAGCTTCAAGGGAAGAAGATTAAACAACCGCAGCCAGCTTCACGACACCTAACACAAGGGGATAATCAACCAGACCTGCCGTCACTCAACCTTGAAGGGGGAGAATGTACATAATACATATGATGTACATATGCATACCTACACAATTCATATTAATCATTCCAAATTAATTATAAATCATAAAATATTGCTGCATCATAATTTCATTCTTCAATTGACACAATTTCATAATACTCAGTGTCGCAATATAACGATCGCACACCTCAGGTGAGTGAACTTATGATGCATACTTTATTTACAATATGTGTCGACATAATTTTCTGTAGCGAGCATTTTTTTTGTAATTAACTTTAGTGCTTAAACAAACAATCATAATGTATACATATATATAGATTGATTTTTATAATAAAGTTCAGTTCTTGAGTAAAGACGATATACCACAACATGAATCTTTTACTTCGAACAGTTTTAATTTTAACGGCAGATTCCAAATATGTTAAATATTACTAAAAAAAACTTTTACTACTACACTTTTAAAAAATATAAAAAATATTTAAAAGATTTAAAATAAAGAATATATTTTAAAACAAAAAATAATTATCATTAAATAAAAAAATAATATAATTTTTAATATTTATCCTACAATAGATTTAGGATATACATTGTTATGTACCTGTTTTTTTAAACCTTGGATTAGGTTATCCTAAGTATACCGTTCTGAATTAACCGCAAGTTCAATTCATCCTAGTTAAGTTAGGTGGTTGGCAGCAATATATCCGATTCGAGTATGAGCTTTTGGAATTTTGGTTTCTACATAATTGTCAGTCTCAGAGAACCTGGGACAGATCCTCTTGAGTACTGTAATCACTTGCTCTATTAGGACAACAAAAACTATTTACTAAAAGGGTATACGAATCATAGAAACTACAAGAAAGTACATATGTCGCATATAGCGATTTCCTGGCCATAATACGAAACATAGAACCAAACCTAATATGCTGTAAAGAAACTGCTCAATATGGATGAGACGTCAGAGCAGGGATTATTCCATGCATCTAACCGAGTAATGGCTTTTGCAGTCATTTTAATTGTAACACGTCTCCTTGAAATAGTAAAATAAGCAAAATAATCTTACCAAATGCCTGTACTAGCATAGTCATACTCGCTGATATACTTCTCTCAATCTTGAAGTGGTCGCTCGTGTTGTTGTGGGAATGTGAGATCGGTACATTTGTAGAGTTGAGGTCTCTCTGAAAAGAATAGGATAATATTTAAACAAAGAATCGTGTCCATCTAATGAAATACTTATCTGAATTGAAGAACTCTCCTTTTGTTGTGTAGTATCATTATGTCGCATCTGTTTCTTCCGTAAAGATCTTATTACTGCTCCACTTTTATCTTCCAGGCCAGCCTAGCGATGCCGGGACGTCCTTGAACGTCCAACTCATGCAAAAGTAATCCGAACATAGACGCAGTGGCAATAGCAACACACTAATCACATCAAACAAGACATACATGGAATGTCTTAACGCCGCGCCGCACTGAGAGTACTAAGAGACCGGCCGACAAATTAGTAGTATTGTGTAACAGAAACGGAAGGTAATATTGCTAATGCACTAGTGACACCACTTTAGATGTTGTATCACAACAAACCTAAACATTTATTCGAATAAAATATCACTTTCAGTAGTCTCAGTACTCACGGGAGAATAAAAGGAAACAAAAACTGTGAAAATGGAGACCGAAATGCCATCTGTTGCTTGTAACTTGCCGCGAGTGTTGACAATAACCTAGTTGATGGTGGCGAAACCTATTGAGTAATCGGGCTTTTAATAACCAGCTTATTGAGGCGAAGACATTTCAGTTTCGAGATTGGTTTGAATATGTACTTTTTTTTTACTTTTAAAACTTTCCGCCAATCATGGCATGGAATATGGATTTTTAGCTGCCGTCGGCCACATTCGGCACATTTTGTGTGAAAAGGAGGTAGAGCAAGTGCCACAAATATACCCGCGACAGTACACAGTTTGTTCCTGAAAGTCTTGAGAAGCGAAGCTCCTGTTCAATTATATATAAAAATATAAAATAGTGATACCATCTTGATGGTAGCCCATCAGAGTTCTTTTGCAAAAAGTATAAGAGGCGACGCTGGGAATTTTACTTTCGATTTTGATAACGTAGGATACCTAGAGTGATTCAAGGTCAAGGGGTCGATTTTCCTCAGGAAAGGTGACGGCATTATAGCGGTGGATTATTATTATTATTATTAATTGTGGGGGATGCAGACAGGATTTCTGCCTCTCATCTTGTCACTGCGACCTATAAGATCTATTGTGACATTACCCCTTGATGCCCTAGGGCGCCCATTCGAACTTAAGGTCTTTGATGAAGCCTATAATATTCTTTAGGGCCATTTTGTCGACATCCTCTGGCAGTGAAAATGCCTTTCCTAGATGCCTTAGCCTTATGCGGCACAGAGCTTCACAGTCGCATAGGACATGTTCAGCGGATTCATCGTCTTCCATACAGAATCGACAAGTCTCATCATTGTCCTTACCCATCTTTTTAAGGTGGTATCTAAGTGGGAAATGCCCAGTAAGTAGGCCCGTTATGAGCCTTAGTTCCTTCCTGCTGAGTGTGAGGAATTCATGGTCCTCTGTTGCGAGTATTTTCCCAGTATTCCTTCTTAGTTCTGTCCTCCTAAAGCCTGATATGAGCTGAGAGGTGCCTTTTTGGGTGTCCAAAGACCGGCTCAGGGCCAATAAACGGAGATTCGGCTCCTTCCTTTGCAAGGCGGTTCGCAATCTTCTTTCCCATAATCCCTTTATGTCCTGTTACCCAGATCAGTGTCACCCTATTTGTCTCGGCCAGTTGCTTTAAGACAGTAAGACAGTCCCAAACCAGCGTTGACACTAAAGGTAAACTAGTTTAATGCTTTAAGTGCTGTTTGGCTGTCTGATATTATGTATATTTTTGCTCCACGAATATTTGTATGGATTATTTCGCGAGTGCAGAGTTCTATGGCGTGTATTTCTGCTTGAAAAATGGTTGGTGAGGTCCCCAGTGCCTTTGCGAGATGGCACCTTGGCCCATATATGCCCACGCCTGCTTTACCTTCCATTTTGGATCCATCCGTATACCATTTAAGAGATCCTTTTTCAAAGGGTAGGTCCCCAGTATGCCACTGTTGACGGTTCCCCACGATCACCTTAAATGATGTTTCAAAGTCATGCCGTTTCGGCATAACGTCTGAAAGTGGGTTAGCCTTCGGGTCCTCTATGAAATCTTGGAGGACTTTCAGGTGGCCAACCAGATTATTTGAACTTAGGAGGTTTGCCCTTTGTAGCCTAATTGCACTAAGTATGGCCTGCTCCTTAACATGCAAATGTAAAGGTAGCAAGTCCAACATAGCCTTTAGGGCCGCAGTTGGGCAGGTACGCATGGCACCGGATACTCCTAGACATGCAAGCCGTTTTAGTTTTTGTTTGCAAACTAGCTTGAGCTGTCTCTTGTTTTGTTTTTGGCCACCAAACGAGTGAGGCGTATGTGACCATGGATCTTATAAAAGATTTGTATGACCACAGAGTCATTTTTGGTTTAAGACCCCAAGTTTTGCCAAAAAGCCTGCGGCATGTCCATGTTGCCACTGTAGCTTTATCCAGTATTCTTTTTAAGTGAGAGTTCCAGGTTAGTCTATTATCCAGAGTAATACCTAGATATTTGACTTCCTTTGAGAATTCCACTACTGTTCCCTCAAGGGATGGTGCTTTTAGGTAAAGCTTCCTTTTTCTCGTGAATGGAGCAACTTTTGTCTTACCAGAATTGGCTCGAAGTCCCAATATTTGGCACCAGTTGCAAACTATGTTTAGGGCATTTTGCAATAGATCAGAGATTAATTATCTGAACATGTTTGCCCCTAATTGTAATGACCAGGTCATCCGCATATCCCTGATTGTCATAGCCGGAGTTTGTTAGCTTCCGTGGGAGATCATCTACAACCAGAGACCATAGTAGAGGGGACAGTACCCCACCTTGGGGACATCCCTTGGCAGCCACTACTGTAATAGAGTCCTCTCCCAGGTTAGCTGTGATTCTCCGGCATTCAAGAATAGATTTTACCCATTTTATCAAGGAAGGTTCAATTCCTTTTTTGGTAGCTGCATTCTCAATGGATTCAAAGGAGGTATTGTCAAATGCTCCTTCGATGTCTAGGAATGCGCATAGGGCAGTCTCTTTATCCTCTACTGCCTTTTCTAGTCCTAGGACCAGACTATGTAGGGCAGTTGTGGTAGACTTTCCGGCTTGGTAAGCATGTTGATTTGGGTGCAGCGGTGATCGCTTGTGTGCACCGCTCCTTATATAGTTGTCTAACACTTTCTCCATTGTTTTGAGGAGAAATGAAGTTAGACTGATAGGACGGTAGGATTTGGGTAATGCAGGTGAACGCCCTCCCCCTTTAGGTATGAATGTTACCTTAACTTCCCTCCACGTCCTTGGTATATATCCAAGAGTATAAGAGTATATAAGTATATAAGATTCTGCCAGAGAGACTTTTAATCCTGTTGGGGGCCTGCATTCAGGTCTTAGCTCTTCAGGAATTTCGTCGTCATCTTGCATAATTCTCGAATCGGGAAAATGAGTTTGTAATAACAAACTTACTGTTTCTTCCCGGCTACTCGTGTAGCTACCATCGACTTTCCGTAGCAGGCCGATACTATTGGTGTGATCCTTAGAGAGAAGTTTTTGAAGCCTTGCACTCGTGGGTAGATCATCAATACCCTCGCAGAGATTTCTCCAAGTTCTTCTTTTGGATTTCCTCAGCTCTTTACTGTACTCAGTCAAGGCGCGCTTGTATTCATTCCAAGCACCTGTTGTTTTTGCCTTGTTGAAGAGCTTTCTAGAATTGGCTCTTAATCTATCTAGTTCACTGTTCCACCAGGGCACAGCTCCGTCGTTGCCCTTTGTTTAACAGGACAACTTTGTTCATAGGAGTAGATGATCAATCTATGCATTTGAGAGGAGATACGGTCTAGATCCATGCGGCTCTCAATTTGACCGTTTTCGAGCTCCTCTAGACCCATTCTGATGTATACCCTGTAGGAATTCCAATCAGTGAGACGTGGAACTCTTATTTCCTGCCTTTGTATAGAGGTAGCCCAAATATCGAACCTGATGTGGTTATGGTCCGACATTGAGACTTCGTTTGAGACATGCCAGTTTGCAATGTCATCCGCCATATTTGGGATGATGATTGTTAAGTCCAGCACCTCTTGGCGAATGGCATTGAAGAATGTTGGTTCATTCCCTATATTAGCTATGTCTATGTTATTTTTAACTAAATAGTCAAAAAGGTGCTCACCTCGTCTGTTGGTGTCACTGCTTACCCATAAAATGTGGTGGGCATTCGCGTTACACCCAATGATATAGGATTTATTCCTTTTATAGCAGAAATCCAGAGGTTTTGTAATTTCCTCTGGAGGAGGTGTATCCGTATCTCCCGGGAAGTAGGCGGAGGCTATTACCACCTCATGTTTGCCTTCATCTGTTGGCACCTCCACTATGGCAGCCACTAGGTCCCGAGATATTAGTTCTGTAATAGGAAGGAAGTTAATATTAAGTTTAAAAAGCATTGCCACCCGTGGTGTGTCATGATTCCTATTATAGATCAACTTACTTTGGTTAGTCGGAAGCCCTTTCACTAGACTTGCAAGAACCCAGGGTTCTTGCAGGAGCGCTATGTCTATACCACCCCTAATGAATCTTCTGCTAAGCACATCCGAGGCAGCTTTTGCATGATGAAGATTCACTTGGAGTAGCTTGATATCACTCCTGTTTTCAGTCATTATGAGTGATCTCCTTTTTTGGGACTCTTTTTCGTTCCCATTTTTTTGCCCTTCCCGGCTTTCACCCCTTGGTCTCTATTAATGGGTTTTGGCCCTTTTAAATAGAAGCTTGGGGGTACTGTGGGTTTGCCGGGCGGTTTTAATTTAACCACTGCCTGCTCCCCAGCAATACTGGTCAGCCTGTTGCCCCTTTCTGGTGTTGAGGGTGTCACAATTACCGGGTTGTTAAGTCCACTGGTAGTTGTGGCTATTTTTTGACCTGTTTTGGGTTACCCATTTGGGGTATCGCCCTTGTTGGCTCTGGTTAATTTTAGTTATAACTGCATACGGTCCCTCCCAGTGTTGAGATAACTTTGGAGAACGTCTCGTGGCCTCGTGCACATCAGCTAATCGTTGTCTGAGCTTTGTTACGAAGTCTTCTGGTAACTTTTGTTCGCCTTTGGGTATACCAAACTTGAGGTTGCTAGGTAAGCGCATTTCCTTTCCGAATATGACCTTAGATGGGCTTTGTCTGGTCATTTTTTAAACAGCTGATATATAAGACATTTGAAGTATAGGAATATGTCGAACCCAATCGCGCTATTATAGTTGAAGACCTTCCTGAGATGTTCGATTAATGTTCTGTTGAAAGACTCTTCCATGCTTTGATTTTTCTTTCGTCTCTTATCTTTGCTTCCCTTGTACTAAAATTTCTTGCCCTTTTGATTGCCGTTGTCATCCTTTTCATTGCCGCCTTTGCGCTTCTTATTATCATCATCGTCAGAACCTTTGTCTTTACTTTTTCCGACCTTCATTATACCCTTATCATCGTCATTATCAGCAAGGGTCTAACTTTACTGTTCGCCTTTTTCTTTCTTTCATTGTCCTCGCTCTTGGCTTTCTTTCCTTTCTTCTTTTTACTTTTATCACCGTAATTATCATCATCTTTGGATTTCTTTCCTTCTTCTTTCGACTTTCGTTATCGTCATCGTAGTCATCGTCATCTTTTTCTTCCATCCGTCCGCAATGTTTCCATTCAGGATTGCATTGACGTTGTGAAAAGGCTCTGCATTTCCGTTGATACGTCCTTTGCGGCATGGATTTCAAAGTCATGAGGTTGCAGTCTAGTCTCTCCACGGAAAGCTGGCTCTCTAGCTCGCCATCTTCTCCCTTCTTTTTCTGTTGTTTGCATTCGTCCCCGTTTCCTACAGTCGTTTTGCAGGTGTCCCAGTCTACTACATTTCCAGCATCGAATGACACCACGCGAAGGAGTGGTCTCTGATGACGGTATTTTGCTGTGAGTTTGCTGCCCAGCTCGATACCTTTGCCCAGGTCGATATATCTACCCTTCTTCTAGCGCTTCCATTTGTCCGCGTTTTCTGCAGTCCCTTTGGAGGTGTCCCAGTCTATTACAATACCAGCAACGAAGAATACCGCGTGAAGGAGTGCTCTGTGATGACTGCATTCTGTTACAAGTACATTCCTCCACTGAAATTTCTCTCACTCGTACTGCACTTCGAAAAGTTTGCCTGGCAGATTCATACGCTAGTGTATAGGCTAGTGCTTCTGCTGTTGATTTCTTTCCTGCTAGCCTTAACGCTTGTTGTAAATTTTGATCTGCAATAGCGTGCACAAATGCTTCTGCTGCCACTTCATTAAGGAAATCCGCATTTACGCTAGAGTATGAGAGATAAGCTAATCTCTCTACATCAGCCTGCAGTTGTTGTAGTGATTCGCCATGCTTTTGAATCCTGTTGCGTAGCTGTAGGCGATTTACTTGCTGTATGCGTGCATCTCCATAACGTAACCCTTTCGCCGGTACTAATTAAGTATAATCAAGCTGCCTTTATATCGGTATAGTTTGTAATACCTCTGATGCAGAACCTCGAAGTGCTAATACCAGATCTGTAGCTTTGTCTCCCTCATTCCATCCGTTTACTTCAGAAGCAGCCTCGAATTGTCTCTTGAAAATATGCCACGAATTTTGTCCATCAAATATTGGAGGCTTCATTCTGCCTGCATTGGATATTTCAATTCCCTCGTGCCGTGATTGTCGATGCTTCATCTTCTCCAAATCTGATTTAAAGTTGTCAAGCTGTTCGGTGACTTTTTGTTGAACTTCCGCAACTTCCTGTTCGATTCCCAATTTTTAAATTTTGTTCGTCTAACGAGTTTTTCAGGAAATTCTTTTGTTACTCTAAGCGAGTTTCTAGGCAATTCTAAAGAGAACTCTTTTGTTCATCCAAACGCGTTTCCAGTGATTTCTTCTGTTCACCTAAACGGGATTCCATGGAATTCTTTTGTTCATCCAAAGCATTCTTCTGCTCATCTAAACGGGATTCCATAGAATTCTTTTGTTCGTCCAGACGGGTTTCTATAGATTTCTTATGTTCCTCATTAGCATTCTTTTGTTCGTCCAAACGGGTTTCCATAGATCTCTTCTGTCCCTCGAGAGAATTCTTTTGTTCATCAAAACGGGCTTCCATTTTGCTCCTTAAAGTACTTAAAAGCTGTTCTATGTTCATTGCAGGCTCTTCTTCAATTTCTGGTTCTTCTTCGAAAACGAATGTCTCAGCATTCTTTTCTTCCTCTATCAAAGCTTGTTTAAGTCGCTCGACTAGAACATTCTTTAGGCCAGTCGTTTGTAATGACCGCTTCCCCAACTCCACTTTCAATTCCTGTATGCGAAGCTCCTCTAGTTTGCGTCCCATTCTTGCGTCTTTTGTAATTCACTCACTCACTCACTCACTCACTCATTTCAAAAAATTAATCACTCTTTGAATTTCAAAGTCAAATGCCACTACTTTATTTCGCGATTTTATTTTACTTCTGACACCAGTTGATACGAGCGTGGCCTTAGTTCGTTATTTAAAACACAATATTTCAGATATAATTTAAAAGTTCTTTCTTTATTTAACTTTACCGGTTGCTCTCACAGATTCACAAATAATGATCAAACCAACTCTTTATAGTTATCGCTAGTACTGTACTTCTAATTATCACAATCCTAATAGTTTACTTCGTTCACTTCACTGTCTGAAATACTACTCGCTTCCTGGATGTGAGAAGCGCCGTATTTATACTCTACGAAATATCGTAGAACTTTCCTGAATATTCCGTTTTCCGAACCCAAGGTTTACTAAGATGTCACTAGCCTAAAGTTGCTTTCATTTCCAACAGATGTCGCTTGTGTCACTTTGTGGCACGTAACAATATATATGTTTATGGTTAGCTTGACAATACGAAAAGATTCTTCTCCTTTGCAAATCTTGGCAAAATTCATGTAACCAGTTTAATTCGGTACCTCATTTATAAAGAAAAAAATATAAAAGAAAATGGAATACACACTGAAGTGAGTAATTTGTGTTGCTGTGATTTCGGCGGGAAGGATCTGTGTTTTCTTTTAATTATGTACTCCGATATATATATATCCTGGCTACTTGACCGTCATGTAACGGATTGGTCGACGGTGGTTAATATTTTTACTGCTAGCTATGAAACGTAATAGTGAGGGGTTAGTAAAAGCCCATGAAATAAGGCAGTTTCGTTACGTTTAATAGCAGAATGGTCGCTTAAGCCATTTACCTTGAGAGGCGGACAAACAGTACAGGTCCTTTAGTCTACATAGTCGCATAAATCGAACTTAAGGAACAAAATCAGAGTGCAGTAGTGCACATGGTGAATTTGTGAATGCAATAGGATTTTCCGTTAACTCGGTGTAATTTGAATCACATGGTGATTTTTTGAATACAGTAGTACCTTCCGTTAATGCATTGTAATTCGAATCACGTTGTGAATTTGTGAACGTACCAAAAGTCCAATACTGTTTCTTTTAAGCTAATTAGTTTTCCGTGTAAGTCGTTTTGATTTCGATACACTTTAAATTAAATTTTAAGTCTAATAAAATTTCGATTTGGTTCCTTTAAGGTAGGATAGTGAATAAGTAGTTATTTTCAAATATCGTTGGCTGAATGGCTCTTGGATAAGTACTTTCGAATACCAGGTCATTATTAGCTGTTGTGTATCTTCAGGGTTGTTCAGCCGGAGGTTTTAATCATAACCTACCTTGTTCAACTCAATAAATTACAGGGACTCCAAGGGTCAAGTAATACCGATGCCTATCTAGGAAGATATATATATATCCCAGTGTGATTTTGTAAATAAATATAAGTTTTGTTTAAACCTCAATCAAGTCACTTATGTCGTATTACTAAATATACTAGTTTACGTTAAACTTCATTTTAATATTGTTTTTTTTTTAATATCGTCTAATTTTTTTTTCCTTCCAATAACAAGCGAATCAATAAGAAAGCACCTTACCTTACTCTCGTTTCCATGGCTGAAGTGGTTTCGTAACTTCCTGCTCCCCAAAAGTTACATGGCGCCCAACATTTTCATTACTGACTTCATGCCGGATATTTCTACTTCGGTTCCAATACGAGGTATGCTTAACGAACCTCCCCATCTCCCTGAGCCGGTCGCAACCAACGTTGTGTGAGTCTAGGCACGTAACAACATATAGATATATATATACATATATATATTTATATAAATAAAGAACTGGTGAACTGGAACATATTTATTTTGTTGCCACACTTCAACCACAGTTTAGTTGGTGACCACGAACAACAGGACAGCCCGTTGACCCCGAACAACAGGACAACCCGTTGACCCCGAACAACAGAGCAACCCGTTGACCCCGAACAACAGACAACCCGATGATCCCGAACAATAAAACAACCCGCCGATTCGACGATTCTAATATTCTAGTTAAGGTATCCCCCGCCAGTGGTAAGGTACCTCTTTCTAGAATAATAGAATAATTAAAGAAGAAAAGAACTTAAAGAACTCAAGAAAATTTAAAAAAATTAAACAAAAGAAAAGATGAGAGAAGAAATGAAAATAAATAAGAAGCGAAGAAAATAAGAAAAACAGAATAAAGAATCAAGAATCAATTAAAGAAGAAAGAAGATTAAATATAGAAGATAGAACAATTCATATATGTCAACTACAGAACAAAATAAGAAGAAAAGAACATAGTAAGTTTTAAATTTAGACTTAGATTAGATTTTGTAAGTTTCTATATTTATCTGATAGGATATTTTAAGATTTTTGTTTCACCTATATTACATTTAATATTTTTAATTTTTGTGAAAATAATTGTACACAAAACACAATTACAACATAGTAGAACATTGCAAAAGTACAAGTTTGGTACAAAATATATCGATGTTTAAAGTTTGTACGTTTCAGAATGTTTTTGGTCCCATGAAATAAAAATATTTTTCATTTTAGTATCGCGAGTGATTGTGTGAATAAAGCTAGGCGCAGACTGACGCGGTGGTGAATGCGGTAGCGATGGCGGTGGTAAGGCGGTTAATCGCTGCATTTGTTCTCAAATATGTCAGCATACATTGTTGCGATTTACTGAACAGCGATGAGCGGTGGTGCGGCGATTAAAAATCGCCACCGCCACCAACCGCTGCATGCACCATTTCACCGCGTGATCGCAAGTAGATTATAATAATAATAATTTATTCATGGATATGTACAAAGGACTACATTTTTTTTAGTACAGTACAAATGGAAAATATAAAATTTAGTGAAAGAGAAAAAAAAAATTAAATTTAAGACCACTCACACTCGAGCAAAGAGTGTGCCAATAACTAAGTAAGCTTACACAAAAAACAAAAGCGCGGCAGTGACAAACAAGGAAAAATTTACAGGAGCAATTGAAGAAACGTCTACTCGATATCGCACATCACGCTGAACTTGATAAGATAAGTAGCAGGTGCAGAATGGAATGTGAACAAGTGATTGAAATTGTGAGAAAATATCCAATTTTGTATGATTTGCGTCATGAAGACTATAAAAATTTAAAAAAAAAAGAATAAAATATGGGACGAAATTGGAAAGGAAATGGGAAAAACTGGTAAGTACATTACATTCCATTTATATTTAGTGCATAAAATATATTTATCTTTTTTCTATATTAAAATATTTTACAAAGTTTTGGCGTATCTCAAAAGCCTCATTTCTTGATCTTTTTGCATCTTGTTTATAATTTGAAAAAGCTTTCATTTGAGGTTCAGGAGGTTCTAAAACTGCAAAATAATTGTCTTCATAAGTTTTAGATCTTAAAAAATTATGCAATATGCTTGAACTATTTTTATTGTTGTTGTTACATTGGTTTCTAACGGCCTGAAAAAAATTCTCCATTTTTGAGAAAGAATGCCAAATGCATTCTCCACCACACGTCTAGACGTACTGAGACAAGTATTAAATCTCTCTTTTTCTGGATTATATCTCGAAACTCTGTAAGGAAATGGCCGCATAAGGTATGTTTTCAAAGGGAAACCATCGTCACCAATCAATACATAAGGGGTAGTTGTTGTTTGATTCGGTAATGATTTTGCTGATGGAAGGGCAAACTGTTCATTTTCAAATTTTCTACCCATAACTGATTCATCCAAAATGTCAGAATCACTGTTTTTCCCGTACCCGTCCAACAATAGACAATAGAACAATTGAAAACTTTTTCAAATAAGAAAAGTACATAGATCCGCTTTTTTCAGGACACTTAATTGTAACATGCTTTCCATCTATGCTTCCGACACAGTTCGGAAATTTCCATTTTTCTAGAAATCCATTCGCTGCTGCTTCCCAAGTATGTCTTGTAGGCTCGGGTAAATAAGTCGATTGCATTCGTTCCCAAATTGCTTGACAGACTTCTCGAACAATGCAGCCTATAGCAGTAAATCCTACTCTGTAGCTACTGCCAATTGTCTTGAAGCTGTCACCAGTAGCTAGAAATCTGAAAACATATTTTGTTTATTAATTATAATAAATTTAATTATTTTTCTTTTTAAATTTCAGGAAAAGAACTAAAAAAATATTGGAAAAATTTAAGAGATTCTTACAGCAAACATTTAAGAAGTATAAAAACCCATACAGGCCAAGCAGTAAAAAGCACGAACGCTTACAAAACTTGGCCATGGGCAAAACATATGGATTTTCTAAGGCCTTTTTTAAAATTTGCAAAATCTGCAACAAATGTTCGCAGCAATGGTAACGGGTCTAATGATGAATTGCCTGAAAGTGAATATTTATCGCTAACAGATAATTTAGCAGCATCAACCACTTTAGAAAGAGAACTCATTCCATCAACACCAATTCCTAAAAAAACCATGGTAGAGTCTGAAAATGTTGATACTGATGTAGGACACGTCATTCCAAGCAAAAAGAAGAAACTTATAAAAGAAGCTGAAAGTAGTTGTACATCAGGAGTCGATAAGGTCATATCGTTTTTAAAAGAAAGGAAATCAGACACAGAAAGCATGGATGCAACAGAGCTGATATTTTTGGGATATACGAAAAAAATAAAAACGTTTTCAGCGAGAAGACAAGCGCATACTAAATTGACAATTTCGCAGATCGTAATGGAGCAAAATTTGTTGCAAATGGAAGAGGACGAAGAAAACTCGATAGCGAGCTTAGGAAATCATAATTTTCAAAATTTTTCAAACACTACTACCTCTGCTTCTGCTGCTTCTTGGTATGAAAATTTCAATGCTGATATGGATGAATTTAACAATTCAATTTAAAAGTGAAAATAAATAAAATGTAATACATATACGCGTTTGGTGAAATACATATGAATTCAAACATTAAAATATATAGTTTTCTTACCGTAGAGTAATTGCCAGACGTTGTACTGCAGGTATGGCACAACGAAAATTTGTATCATTTTTTCGAATATTCTGTTCTATATATCCCAGTATTTCATTAAAACTAGGCTCCGTCATTCTAAAGTATTGATAGAACCGCTTTTCATCTTTCTGCAAATCTGCGAACAAGGTGTAAAATTCTCCTTTGATTTCTCGGCTCCAGTAGATGTCACAGCTCCATTTCCTTTTTTTAACTTCGTTTCTATAATGGAAAATAATTTAAAAATTTATATACATAAAGGTGAACTATAATATAATCACAAATACTTACTTTTCTTCATCTTCGCATAATGCAAACATAAATAACAAAAGTTCTTCTTCAGTATTTCCACTCATTTCAGTAGTACCTACTGATTCCTTTCAGAAATCTTATTAAAATGAAGCAAATTAAAAAATAAAAATCGCAATCGCCACCGCACCAGTGTGAGTGGTTACCACCGCTACCGCTTCGTTTCTCCAACCGCCTTACCACCGCCACCGCCACCGCCTCCGCCATCGCCACCGTGTCAGTCTGCGCCTAGCTTAAGTGAATTTTTCTTTTTCATAAGATATATATTTTTTTGTTGTGGTCTAAAACTATTGTCCAAAAATGCCAGGAGACGAAATAAATATTCAAATGTCGCAGCGGCTTCTGTCAAGCTACCAACCTTTTGGACACCATGATCAAAAGCTTGGTTTATACGAGAAGAGGCTGAATTCCGAAATAAAGGAATTCGAACTGACGAAACGAAGTACGGCCATATAGTGCAAACCCTTCCGCTGGAGACGATTATGAACGTTTTGGATATTCTTCAAGTACCCCCACTACAATTAAATACGAAAATCTTAAAAAAACTCTAATTCAAAGATTCAGCGATTCGGAGGACAAAAGATTAGAACAACTTCTGTGTGCCTCAGAAATAGGAGATAAAAGACCTTCCGAATTCTACAGGTTTATGAAAACCCTCGCTGGTAGTTCCACAACATTTGGAGCAGAATTAATTAAGAAACTATGGATGAGAAAACTTCCTGCAAACATAAACATAGCATTGGTTGCTTCAAGCAAAGAAAATATAGAAGATTTATTGGAACTTGCAGATAAAATATTTGACCTTACAAAGTTACAATATGTTTCCTCCATAAATAAAACTTTCGATTTACCATTACCCCAATAAAATTTTTCAGCAATAAATAACGATGTACAATTATTAAATAAAACAACAATTTTAGAAAACAAATTACAGAATTTAGAAAACTTATTTCACAATTTTACAATGAATAATAATAATCATAACAACAATCATTTTAAAAATGATGTCAGATACAGATCACGAAGTCGTTCACAAAGTTATTCAAAAAAAAATAAATTCAAATTTTTAATTGACACTGGGGCGGACCTTTCAGTATTACCTAACGCTTATTTTAGTAAATTCAAAAAACCCAAATCTAACTTTAACAGCAGCAAACCGTTCAACAATTAATACATATGGCACGAAATTGTTGAAGGTAGATTTCGGATTAAGACGAGATCTAACGTATCCGTTCATTAAAGCGGAAGTAAATAAACCCATTATTGGGGCAGACTTTCTCGAAAAATTCAATATATTGGTTGATACTAAAAATAAAAAATTAATTGACGGAAACACGTCGTTGTAAATAGAATAACGATAAACTCAAATACCCCTTCGCCACGTCATTACGGTTTCGATAATGAATAAGGCAAAATTTTACAAAAGTTTCCATCATTAACTCAAGCACCTTGTTACGATGCTCCCGTACGTCATAATATAGTACATCACAAAAGGACAACTTCCTTTCTCGAGACCAAGAAGACTCGATATACAAAAATTAAAAATCGCAAAGTTGGAGTTCGAACATATGGTTAAATTAGGTTTATGTCGCCCCTCTTCATCACCAGTTTCTTCTCCAGTACATATGGTACCGAAGAAAGAATCAACAGATTGGCGACCTTGCGATTACAGACTTTTAAATACAAATACTACACCCGATAGATACCCAATCCTACACATTCAAAATTTTTCATTGAATTTAAATGGTTCTTCAGGTTCTCCAAAATTGATTTAGTAAGGCCATATCACCACATTCCAGTAGCCCCTGATGACATTTTCAAAACAGCAATTACTACACCTTTCGGTTTATTCGAATTCACTAGAATGCCTTTTGGTCTTAGAAACGCAGCACAGACATTCCAGCGTTTCATGGACCACGTGTTAAAGGAACTAGATTTTGTTTTCATCTACTACATAAATGATATTTTAATAGCAAGTAAAAATAAAAAGGAGCATGAATCATACTTAGAGAAAGTTTTTACATGGTTAGAAGAGTTCGGTATAAACATCAATTCCGCAAAATGCATTTTTGGAGTAAATTCTTTAGATTTTTTGAGCCTTAAAATTACTAAAGAACCGACCACAAACCATTAACGTCCGCAATCTGGACCAAGACAGAGAGAAGTCCCAGACAAGCTAGACAGTTAGATTTCATAACACAATTCACTTCAGACATCAAACATATTAAAGGAAAATCAAACGTTGTAGCGGATTCATTATCAGAAGTACATAGTAGTCACTGATGAAAATGATGAAAATATCTACGAAGAAATAAAAATAAAATAGACTTCGAAATTAGCGCCAAAAACCAAGAAAACGATGAAGAATTGAAACACTTAATTTTCATTCAAGGAACTATTACAAATTCTAAGTTTAAATTAATAGAAACGGAATTACAGGTTTCCAAAAACAAAATTTGGTGTGATATTTCGTTAAATACCTCTCGACCATTATTCCTAACTTTTAAGACGAAATATTTTCGAAATTATTCATACTCTATCACATCCTGGTATAAGAGCAACTAGAAAATTAATTTCCTGAAGGTACTTTTGGCCTAGTATGAATAAAGACGTAAATTTATGGGCAAAATCATGTTTATCTTGCCAGAAGTCAAAAATTTACAAACATACGAAATCAGAAATTGGCAAATTCAAAATTCCAAAAGCCAAATTTGAACACATTCACGTGGATATAATCGGCCCATTACCGCCTTCAGAAGGATTTACTCACGTATTAACTATCATAGATAGACTCACATGATGGCCCGAAGCATACCCGACATCGGATACTACGGCTAGTACAATAGTTAAAACATTATACGCACAATACATTTCACGATTCGGAATCCATCTTGAAATAACGACGGATCAGGGTGCTCAATTCGAATCAAAATTATTTGATGAATTTTCAAAATTATTAGGAGCACACAGAATCCGTTCTACACCGTATTATCCACAATCCAATGATAGAACGTTTCCATAGGCAACTGAATAATTGGGTTTTGCAAATGCCAGCGATTCTTTTAGGTTTTAGAACCACGATAAAAGAGGATCTTAATTGCTGTCCAGCTGATTTAGTTTATGGGCAAGCACTACGCATGCCAGGAGAATTCTTTATAGATATGTATTCCGAAACCAACATTGGATCAATCAAATTTTATTAGAAAACTGAGGAACCACATTCAAAATTTTGTACCAACTAGTACTAGAAGACAAAATAACAAGATATTCGTACCTAAAGATCTAAAAGATTGTAAATTCGTTCTCGTGAGGATAGATCGTTCAAAATCATCATTAAGTTAGCCATACGAGGGACCTTTTAAGGTTATTAAAAGAAATGACAAAACGTTTCTAGTCGACTACGGCGGAAGAGAGGCCACGATTTCTATCAATCGTCTAAAACCTGCTTTTGTGGACATGAATATAAATGACCAAGATATAAAGACAGATTACCATTTTAAGAAAAAGAAAGTTTCGTTCAATTTGTAACTATTTTTTCTTTTTTTTTTTGGTCGCCATCACTGAGGGGGTGTTGATGTAGCGAACGCTACAAAATAATCTTTATTTTTGTTTGTTATTAAAAATAGAATAAAAAATATTTTTTTTTGTTTGTCAGAGTAATATTTGCTCTGATTGTAAAGAAAATAAAACATTCAATTTGACGTTTAAAGGAAAGCACTTTGAACACAGATACACACTGCTGTATACAATTTGAATGTATTGTTTTTAAAAATATAGAATTTGTGTCAAGGATATTTTAGTAATAATTTATACGCCAGAGGGCAAACTTATAAAAGTAATAATTGAACCGCCAGAGGGCAAAACTTTTACTACTACACTTTTAAAAAATATAAAAAAATATTTAAAATAAAGAATATATTTTAAAACAAAAAATAATTATCATTGAATAAAAAATAATATGATTTACAATTTTTATCCTACAATGAATTTAGGATATACATATAGATATACATATATATATTTATATATATACATATATATATTTATATAAATAAAGAACTGGTGAACTGGAACATATATATTTTGTTGCCACACTTCAACCACAGTTCATATGTCACTCTTGAGTATCGCAGATTGTAAGCACGAGGAAAAACAGAATTGATCGAGTGAGTCGATATGACAAGTCATTTTTTTGCCAAATCGCCAATGAGTTTGGAGGTAGTATTTGGGGGAGCGAGCGCCTCTGCATAAATATAATTTTTTTTTCATATTTGAAAAAAGAAGACGTCCAGCAGGAGTTGAAACATAAGTAATTGGAAGCATAACAAAAATCTATTATTTCAAAATAAAATTAATATAAGTACCAACCTACATATGAATTTATTAACAAATGAGGCAACTACAACAGCTTCCTTCGTCTAGGTTTCATTCCTGCAAAATTATCTATAACCATTTTATATTTCACATCAGTAGTCAACTGTCTTTCAATGGAGAATAAAGCTAACCCAGTAATCTGTGTTCGCCCATTATTGATTACATGTAGGACTTAATGAGTTTCAATCTGCAGTTCTTTCAGATCGCCCGCAGCTGCACTACTTATTGGTAAAGTCAAATTTTTTATATAAAATCGAGGGTCATTGACAATCATGAATTTTAATACACTGTTTATGGACATTTCCTCGATATTTGAAATATTTTTAATACTTGTGACTATTATCTCTCTGTAATATATCCTTAAAATAATGAAACTCTTGAACAAGTTCTGCTTTGCTGTATATGACGCCTGAGTACTTATATGTCTGCCAAAAATACAAATTTCTCGCACTATCTGGGTTTTTGTAATCTTAGCAACTAAATTTAGAAGCCACACTTTTAAAATGCTACAATCTTTTATCGCGCCCACACCTCATTTCATGCAACATATTTGTCATTTCCAGACACATATTTGCCAAAAGTCGTTTTGGCAAAGAACTTTTTGGAAAACGACTTTTTTGTCTTTGATCTCAAGTGGGAAAGATTCCCTTTTTAAAGTGTCTTTTAGTAAAATGAACTTTTTGTAATACGTCTTTAGGATAAACTTCTTTGTAGCAAACGTGTTTAGGGAAGTCAATAGAATAGAATAGAATCTGTCATTGAATCTGTTTTAAGTAGAGAATCACAACGAAAGGTAGGTATAGGTTTACAATCTTTACAATTTTGCTGGTGCCGTGGCTGACAATTATTTTGATAAATCGTCGTGGTTTGATAGCTTTTGTATGTATAACATGTATAACTGATACAATTATTTCTCGCAAAACAATTTTCAATTTTAACCAATCCCAATTATCAACAGACATTTTTTTCATATGCTGAATAGAGTATTTTTTAAAGAAAATACACAAAATCGAAAATGTGATAATAAAATTATTTCTATTCCCAATTTCTGTTTTCGGAAATGTCGAGAACGAAAAATTTTCATAAAGGTTCTTGCGAAAAATACTCTATGTTCATAAAAATGAGTAGTGAACCGAATCAATCCAATATTCTTTGGGGTGCTGCTAATCCCTGAAGAAAAATTTTCAAGTAAATTCGCATAAAAAAAATTATATTAAATAAAGCCCGACTATGTAAGTCACATCTTTCCGATGTGGATTTCTTTTCCATGAAGTAGATGCAATTTGTAGGAGAGGCAAACTCAAAACGGTCAAAATTTTATTGCATGTTTGCTACTTTATCTTACATATTATTACAAAACATATACATACATACACAAATTCTTCAGCATCACAAGGCCGTGTTTGGGCAAATACTGTTTAAATTATGACGAAATAAATATTCGTTATTTTTAGAAATTATACTTAAATATATTAGAATAAACTGCTTCACACGAAAATCATAGATAGTATATTTACACTTAAATTCGTAGAATATGTATTTCGTTGGTAGAAAGGCGCCACATTTTGATGATGTGCTCCCTCCCTAGATACGCTCCCGCCGGATGCTCTCTTTTGGACAATGTCCAATGAAGCGAAGGCTGTACGATCAGCCCCGGTGCAGACGTGAGAATTGTATTCCATTCTAGGTCTTATATAGGACTTGTAAAGGAGCGCTAGATTTGACAGGCTGAAGTATTTTTTACACCTTTTCAGAAATCCAAGGCATCGAGATAGTAGAACTAGTTAACTCTGGGCGTTCAGTTTATGACTAGAGACATTCTCTCCTAAAATTTAAATGCACGGGACGTCAAGAGCAATTAATATTCGAGAGGATAATAATAATAATAATAATTAAGAACGAAAAGGAGAAATATGACCGGCAATGAGCACGACGAACTTTTTAGCCGATCGATTGGGCTATTTTATTTCATATCAAGAGACGACATCGTCCTGTTTATTGGCACAAGAGTCCTTTGAGAGGGCAAAATTGGAGACGTGAAGTTGAGAAACGCAACCGATTCGTACAGTAGCTGTACCCTTTTTCACTTATTTTATTTTATTTGCTTTTAGATACAAAGCCGAAAACCTTCTTCGAATGCCAACATGCTCTCAGCTACAAGCCGGGAAGTTTTACTGTTCCCAAAAGTATTTTATGCTTCATGAAGAAAGGTTGAACATGATGCATTTATTTTGGCATATTCCAAAGTTACTAAACCTTCACGCACCGATGGGAGAGCTGGTTCCGAAAGGTCCATCAAAATATCAAAAATATAGTTTTGCAAAATTATCAATAAAAATGATAGGAGGTGTCATTACTTTTGAATTATAAGACAAGTTGGCATACTATGGAGATTATGATCAAATGCTAATTAAAAGACCTTTACAAGTGAGAGAAGATTTTTTATTGTTAACTGCAGAAGAAGCCTTAAAACATTTGTTTTAACGAAATAAGAAAAGGTCAGCAATGAGCTATATGCGAGAAACATCCTATTGCAATTAAAAATGAACTAAGTAAAAGAATAAACAAAAACATCATAAATCTTCACAAATTCCCGATTGAGAAGAAAAAGATATATGTACACATTTTCTAGACTATTTTCGAAAAATTATATGAACAAAATTGCAAAAGAAATGTTAAATAGATAATTTGTTAGTTTTGAACAGTTTCACACTGACCAATCAGAAGTTAACAAAGTTCCAATCTATGGAAATGAAGAACTGTTTCTTCAAGAGTAACTTAAATTATTAAACAATAATTCAATATATTTCAAATAACAGGTACAAGAAAAACAAATTTGGAACTACATACTTAGAGATGATTTGTCCAATAATTAATTAGTAATGAACGTAATTTTACTACTGGGAAGGATTTTGTTACGAAAAAGAGAAATTCGTTGTTCAATACTACTTTTGATGCGCTATGTTTCTTAAAAAAATTTATCAAACTGAACAAAAAGCATTTAAATTTTGTTTTGCAATCATTTTATATCTAAACCCACATATTGAAATAATAAATATAATATGTTAATTCAGTATTAAAGAGTGGTACATATGTTATTGTTATATAATCTTTTAAGTTGAATATAACTGAATAAGTGTTATTTTTTATATTATATTATACTAGAAGGAGCCTGTCAGCGTTGCCCGGTGATAATATAGATACCTACATGGGTGCGAGTGGGGTGGGGTGTATAAGTGTGCGCGCATACATTCATATGTATGGGAGAGTGTTGCTCTCTACGTCCCGTTTTCGAACTTAAATTTCCCTTTTTTTAAAAAAGGCCTATGTACAACATTTCAGCTCTCTACGTCGACGAGGTAGGCAATATCTAAATATATCGTGAAAAACTAAAGTTTTGTAAAGCAACATCATGAAAGGATTGCCCGAGTTGCTCCACTTTTGAGCCTGTATTTGCTATTTTTATGAAAATATGAGCTCTATACCTCGACGCTTTCTCAGGCAGCTTCCAACTATATAGTGAAAGACCACTGTTTTGTATGGCAACACCAAGAAGGGGTTCCCCGATTTAGTCCATTTTTACGGGTTCCCTGTTCAAAGGGTAACAACGGGAACACTATTACTATGACTTCGCTGCCCGTCCGTCCGTCACCAGGTTGTATCTCATGAATCGTAATAGGTAGATAGTTGAAATGTTCACGGAGTGTGTATTTCTATTGCCGCTATAACAACAAATAATAAAAATAAAATTAAAGGGGCCCTCATACAAGAAACGTGATTTTTCGGCGTTTTTTTCCTCGTTTTATTCTCATTCATTATTATTATCATAAGGAGGCATTTTTTTTAAATGACAGAATAATTATTATTTTTTCAAATGACAGCATTATTTTTTCACATGACGCCTGCTCTCATTTGAAAAAATAAATAAAAAGTACCTACATAGTGTTAAATTTTGTACGATGGTACGGAACCCTTATTGCGGGAGTCCGACTCGCACTTGGCCGGTTATTAAAATTTTATTTACCATTGCTATGGAAATATTACGTACCAAATTTTGTGTATGGCAACCATAGGAAGGAGTCGCGCAATTGGTCCCATATTTGAACTTAATTTACACTTTTTTAAAAAAGGCCCGTGTTCAAAATTTCAGATCTCTACTTCGATGCGTGAAGCAGTGTCCAAATATAGTATAGTGAAAAACTCAAGTTTTGTATGGCAACATCAAGAAGGGGTCACCCGATTTCGACCACTTTTGTAATTTTATTTACTATTGCTATGAAAACACCATGTTCCAAATTTTAGTTCTCCACGTGTCGACCCGTTCCCAGACAGGCCCAAATATATTGTTAAAAAAAGAAATTTTTGTATGGCAACCCTTCGAAATAGTTGCCCGATTTGTCCCAGTTTTGAAAATAAATTTACATCTTTTTTGTTAAAAACGCCATGCATACAATTTGAGCTATCCACGAAGACGCGTTCTCAGACAGTTTTCATATTGAAAAACCAAGATTTTTGTATGGAAAGACCAAGTAGGGGTTCCCCGATTTTGTCTGTTTTTTAAATTTTATTTGCTATTGCTATGAAAACACCGCTTACCAAACTTCAGCTCTCTACGTGCACTGGTTGTCAAATAGTGTCCAAATATATACTAAAAAACGATATATTTGTATGACAACCCTACGAAGGAGTTTCCTTATTTAGTCTATTTTTCAACATGTTTTTTTCAATTTTTATGAAAACGCGTATACAAAATTTCAGCTTTCCACATCGCCATTTATCCTATCTCGCAAGTTGGAACCAACCAAAGACATTCACAAAATTTCATTGAAATCGGTTGGGCGGTTTCGCAGATTAGTACAAACACAGTGACCCTGGATTTTTATATATAAAGATGAGAATTCCCTAGATTTCTGAGAATTAAGAGGTATTTTTTTATTTTCTCGAGAAATGAAAATTATCGAGAAATCTTAACCACTATACTTAGGTACTTCTTTAATTGATTGTTTTCTCTTTTGTTAGTATGTAGGTGGTGCATATTTTAGGGCACTGAATAGATGCCTTCAATGCACAGCAATTTGTGCATATTCCCATATATCCCGCTGCAATTCTTTTCCTCGTATTCACTGCGAAAAAAGAACGGATGAAGGCTTTCGAGCAAAAATATATGGATTTCTCTGCCAATTAATATGGTGGACAATTTTCCTATCGGAGACTCGTTACATTTAATAGATCTTAGTATCATGACGAGATGTTTACTAGGTTGGCGAGACGGCTCCTTTGGAAATTATAGAACAAAGTGGTCAGGGCGCGATATTGAAATCATAGCAAACTATCTTGTAGAAATGAAAATGCCGAGGGAGATACATAGAGCTGTAAGAGGGCTTGATTGCCTATCACACTGGTAAGCATTAGAAGAGTATAGAACATTTTTGCATTACATTGGAATTATTATGCTTACCGTATGATGCTTATGAACATTTTCTAGTTTTCTTTTGTGCTATAACAATTTGTTCATCAAAGAACTATACACATTTATTTGATTCAGCTGAGTCACTTTTACAGCATTACATTGAAGTATTTAGAGATATTTTTGGAGAAGATTACATAACTAGTAACATTCATAACCTTACGCATTTAGTACACGATGTTAGAAAATTTAGTGAGCTAATATCTTTCAGTTCGTATCCGTTTGTAAGCAAATTGTATAAAATTAAAAATTTACTTCGGGTGGAGTTAATCCTTTACCACAGGTGGCTAAGAGAATAAGTGAGTTTGGAGGTTTTGATGAGCTTTCTTCCCGAAATTGTAACTAATATTTTTCTATTTTGCATTTTAGAAAGGATGGGGAAGGATTCTCAATACCTGTAGCAACTCTCTTTTCAAAAAATGAAGTTGTTGTAGTCAAAAATGTTATTCTACCTGGCAACGTTGCGTTCATTTGTGGTTCAAATTTAATTTCTATAGATGACTTTTTTGAAATCCCAATTAAGTCATCATACTTTGTTACATTACATTCGAATGGTCTAAAGGCTGCAACCTAGAATTAAAAGGGGTTAACTGATAGAAAAGAAAGTTAGTAATATAACCTGTGTTGTTATCCGTTAATTTGTATCGTTCATGTCCTACCAGCCAATTATTTGAGTGATGCTGCAAAGAAACTGTTTTATTTTCAGATAAATATACCATACCTCCACCTACCCTCGGCTCTGTTATGATTGAGAGGTTTCCACCTATAGCTGTAGAGCAGAAAACTAAGGATCCTTCCTAATATTCCACTCGATTGCTGTGTAACTCACTCAAGCAGTTTACTTTTGGTTTGCGAGTTGTCCTCAGCTAAGCGCTTATCGAAGTTAGAGAAAGATCACATGAATTATCCTACCAGTTTACAATTTTCTGGATGATTTGCGGATGAATCAACAGGAAAAAATCACCTGGAATTAGGTTAAGATTAGAGTTTGATCAATATTTTTGAATTAGTCTATTAGTTCTAGTTTAAGTAACACTATATTTAAATTTATTAAACCGAAATATTTGCAGCCCATGGAATATGCCGCGATGTGAAATGAGCCCCATAAGTATACCTATGAGGAATTAACCATACGTAGAGACACCTGTCAACGAGAAAGATTTTACGCGAAATTTTCGTACTTAATGCCACGAAAAGAACACACAAAAAGTATAGATCATTTTGAAAATAAATTTTAGAAATTAATATTAAATTATTTTCACCGATTTCCAGTAAGTGACCCGATTGCAAAATCTCTTGGAAATAGTGGCTGGAAATTTCCAAATAGGGGGCTGTCATTAATCACAAAAAAAAGGCAGATAGTTCGGGGGGCATTTGGTGAAGCAATAGCAGTGAGGTAAAACGGTAAAAAAAAAAGAAAAAAGGAAAAAAAGAAGATTAAAATAAAGCAAGGTCAAAGGTGTCGAAAGATCAAGAAAAGCGGAAAATTAATTCGACGGTGAAAAGTAAAGAAAAGGAGTAACAAAAAAAAGAGGAAAGTTAAATTAAAAGTGAAGACAGGAAGAGAAGACAGTTAAAATCAAAAGCAAGTGGAGCCAGGAGTTCGGGCGAGGAATTGGAGACCCCGTCAGGACATTACTCCTTCGTTTGCCTCCAATGAACATACTATTTCCGATAAATCCTGTGGGGATTATTATGTAGGAGCTGAAAAATATCTTCAAGCATTCCGGGTCTCAGAAATTGTTCCCATCATTAGTCACAAGTAATTGACCCTCATTACTATTGTGTAATATAGATGTATGAATACTTTGTTGGTCCAAATAATTGTACATATATTCGACAGTTATTTCTTCTGACTGCTCTAATGATTGGGGTACCTATACATCGGTATCGCTTATCTGATACATATTGTGATCTTCGTATGATGATCGTCTCGGAAAAAGTGTTAATTAGTATGTAAATATTACTATATTATTAATAAATAAAAAGATTTCTCTTTTGGATTTTTTACCGGGTAAAACTTAATTTTGTTCAAGAAAGAATTTTTTGGGATTCTCCGGTATATAGCAAAAGCTAAAAAATGTTCTAATTTGTTATTTCATCACACAACTCATTAATTTTTGGTGACAAGTTTCAAGTCTTGGTTTGACTCATCAACAGGTAGCGAAATTGGGTGATTTGAAAAACAAATGAAAAAAATGAAAAAAAGAAGAAAGAAATGAAAAGTTTGAGAAAAATAGAAAAAACAATTTTTTTATTTATTAAAAAACGTAAAAAAATTTTAAAAAAGCAGATTCATTCGAAGCGAATCGAACCTGTATACGCCACGTAGTGGGCTGAAAAATAAAGAAGAAAAGGAAGAAGAAGAAGCGTTTCGTGTCAGCAGAAAACCTTCCACTCATCGGTGCAGCTTGGTTTTCTGCCTGCTGCAGACGCTTGAAAATAGATCAAACTCATCTCTTCTCATATAAACTCAGAATAAATTCTGGGTGTGAATTATATTTGGGACCTGTTGATGAGTCAAACCAAGACTTAAAACTTGTCACCAAAAATTAATGAGTTGTGTGATGAAATAACAAATTAGAACATTTTTTAGCTTTTGCTATATACCGGAGAATCCCAAAAAATTCTTTCTTGAACAAAATTAAGTTTAACCCGGTAAAAATCCAAAAGAGAAATCTTTTTATTTATTTTTCCTCCTCGGCTTGTATAGGAGTGTTTTTTCCTCATATAATTCACTCCCAGAATTTATTCTGAGTTTATATGAGAAGAGATCAGTTTGATCTATTTTCAAACGTCTGCAGCAGCCAGAAAACCAAGCTGCACCTATGAGTGAAAGGTTTTCTGCTGACAAGAAACGCTTCTTCTTCTTCCTTTTCTTCTTTATTTTTCAGCCCACTACGTGGCGTATGCAGGTTCGATTCGCTTCGAATGAATCTGCTTCTTTAAAAAATTTTTACATTTTTTTAATAAATAAAAAAATTGTTTTTTCTATTTTTCTCAAACTTTTCATTTCTTTCTTCTTTTTTTCATTTTTTTCATTTGTTTTTCAAATCACCCAATTTCGCTATTTGGGACCTGTTGATGAGTCAAACCAAGACGTGAAACTTGTCACCAAAAATTAATGAGTTGTGTGATGAAATAACAAATTAGAACATTTTTTAGCTTTTGCTATATACCGGAGAATCCCAAAACATTCTTTCTTGAACAAAATTATATTATTAATATATAATAAAAGCCTATCGATGGAATGACTAATTTTTGCCCAGATGAATGCTGAGATTTTTGGCTTTGAATAATTGTTCTGTTGCTTTTGCTTGACCAAATTGTTCTTCGATTGTTCCAGTGAAAGGCAATGTAAATATAGTAATAGGTTATAAATACTATACTCCTAAGCAGTGATTTTGCAAATGGGTTAAACTTTTCCTCTGACGGCAATAAAACAAAAGAATCAAGAAGGCTCACCATTAAGAAAGTAGTAACTTGTGATGATTTTTTTGTCCAGTGAACGCAAATTTGAAAGAAAAGTTAACCCCATTGAAAACTATTAGTTGTAAGTTGGACAGTACTCAATTTAGAAAGTAACTAGCCTCGTTTCCAGCAATTACATCCGTATGTTTTTTATTGTCATGCTCAAGAATTTCATTTGTCATATTATTAAAAAAGACTCTTGGAGCACGGCCAATGTGCACACGTTGTAGCTTTACTTTTTTTTCAGATACAGACTCTCTTTTTGTTGAAGCTGGAATATCGCTATCTTCTAGTTTCATGATGTGCTTGCGTGATGTTTTGGGCAGAATAGTTTGTTGTTCACTTCCCAGCCATATGGAAAAAAAGACAGCAGACATTCTTCAGCTTCGATAGTTTGAACTACATTGAAATTCATATTGCTGAAAACTATAACAATATTGAGTTACACTATAAATAATTTACACTAATTCCACTATTTTAAGCTTACCTGAGCTAATATATGTACATGCAGCCCACGATTATGTTTTTTCAGAGCTTCACGCAATAAATTAGCACGGTTCCACGAAAAAAGTCAAACTTTAAGTATTTAGGCTTATAAAAGCTCTTCTATGGCTTAGAAGTTCTTTTTGTGTGTCTTTAAGTATTTTAGCAGCTCTACAACGAACCTCTTGGCACCTCAAGTGTCAAAGGGGTTTTATAACGGACCTATTTAGCCTTTTAAGTGCTATAATGTCTTAAAAATAACCTTTCCTGGTTCTATAGGTGTTATAATAGTTTTGAAATGGACTACTTGCTTTAGACGACGCAATCTTTGTTGGTGGTTTAATTCAGTTATAATCAATTCTGAGATCTTCCAAGGTTTAAATATGGAAATAGCCAACACGAATAAAATCTCTTTGATATAACTAAGACGCCCATTGAAACATAATAGTCCCTCTAATAACCGACATAGAAGCGATTTTTTTAGGACTCTTACGGGTCCGTGGGTATTATAATGGTTTCGCATAATACCTTAGGCTCCGCATTAAACTTAAGTGCTATAACATGCATAATGCTTTTAATTATAATATCTTTTGTTAAATATTGAATAATTCATATATGAGCTATAAGTCACTCGTATACTTGTCCTTATAATGCATTTAAATTTATACACATAAATAAATACCTAAGTTTGTTTTGCCATATATCCAATTACTTGTATACAGAATGTAAGTATTGTATAAGTAAAGAAATCAATGTAAATTTGTTTTATTTTATTTTATTTTAAGATTTTTAATATATTGGTTTTTTAAGACGCCCGTTCAACCATAGACAAACTATAATAACATACAAAGACTGGACACGAAGAACAAAAATATGCAACGCTTTTCTAGAATATAAAAAAATTAGCAATACCTCGACGATGATGCCGCGACTTGGCACTTGATGACGTGCTCAAAGGGTAAGCCAGCAATTCTTCGCTCCATACAAAATCACCGTTGCCTCGACCGATGAAGGAAAGGCAGCATTTTTTTCCTAAAAATTTACTGGAAATTTCTTCCTTGGAATTTTTACGCATTAACTGCGGCCGAGAGCAGTGCCTCCTGTGCCGACCTGATAAAGCGAAGCCCGCATTTTTCCAATATTTTCGAATCCATCGAAATAATTTATATAAAATGGTGTATACCTTGTAATAATTCCAGTATCATATATTTTTCAACAGTAACCTACTCACGTGGGGTTAATTTACCTGAAAGAATTTGTATTTTTTATTAATATGTATAATTATAATAATAATATATAATATAAAAAATTGCGGCCTTCCGTTCATCGGGTCGCGGCAACAGTGATTTTGTATGGAACGAGGCAATGCTGGCTTACCCTTTGGGCACGTCATCAAGTGGAAAGTCGAGGCATCGTTAATTTTATATTTTAAAAAAAGTTGCATATTTTTGTTTACGTTTCCAGGATTTGTATGGCGTTAGGCTGTCTATACTTTAACGCTAATTGTGGCTCTATGTATAAGCGTTATAACAGTTCGTATTACCTTACTACAGAGCCCTTATAGAGCTTACAGACTTATAGAGGCTATAAATACAAATACAAAATTACAAAAGTTTTAGTACTATAAAGAACCATAATGAGCTTATAAGGGGTTTATAAAAGCCACCCATAAGTTTCCTGCACCAAACCTTAAATGCACTGGTGTTAAAAGTTGGTGCTGGAAACGTATCTGAAACCAATATAAGAATTCAATTGTTAGTTGGGAGGGCTTGCTCGGTTTAGCCCATTTGTGCAGCTTAATTTACTATTACTACAAAAACCCAGTATACACAATTCCAGCTCTCCACGTCGACGCAGTGCCAGGCTGTGTGTTCAAATATATGATGAAAATCGAAAATTTTGTATGGAAACCCTACGAAGGAGTTGCCCCATTCATCACATTTTCGAACTCAAATTTGCATTTTTTCAAAAATGTACGCCGACATATTTTCAGGCACTAACCAAATATATAGCAAAACGAATGTTTTGTATAGCATTTCGAACTGGAATTTGCTGTTTTTTTTAAAGTCCGTGTGCAAAAGCAAAATTTCAGCTCCTTAAGTGAACGCGTTCTCCAGTTATCGTGAGGACAGACGGACGGACAGACGGACGGACATGAAAAAATCAAAATAACTTTTAATATTATGAGTGGGTGTCCAATCAATCTTTCTCTACTATCATTTTTTTCATACGTTATAAATGGAATGACAAACTTAGTCTACGCTATGATTTCTAGGGTATAATAAAATAAAATTAAATATTAAAGGGGCCAGTTTTCGGCGTTTTTTCTGTCAGGAAATTGTATCTCATGAACCGTAATAGTTAGACACGTGAAATTTTCAAGGAGTGAGTATTACTGCAGCTGCTATAGCAACAGATAATTAAAATAACATAAAGTTAAAAATTAAATTGGGTCCCCATACAATAAACTTTTGTTTTTGCTTGATCTGAAAAGTAGTGTTAAATCTTGTACGGAACTCTTCGTGTACGAGTTCGACTCGCACTTGGCCGATTTTTCTCATATAGTGTAGAGGTGGACTAACGCTTTAGAAAATTTGGGTTTAAATTAATTACATTTACATTTATGTTCACGGAAATACCTATTATTCATAAGTAAACTCTCATCGAAAAGTGCTGGTTTTCTTCTGAATAAGAGTTTCATGGAAATAATTTTTAAATTTATGCATAGTTGCTCACTCAATTGTCTGGTATCAATACGTTACAACTGTAATGATTTTATCTCGTGTAGCAAAAAGTTATAAATAATCAAAAACGAAATTTATAGTCTCCTCTAGATGTTCAATAATGTTAGTACGTCAAAATCATAAGCAGTCAGTTAAACGGTTATGTTACTATATAGCGTAGATGAATATATTTTTAATAATACTAAAAGATTGTGACCGAAACAGCAGAATTATATGCGAAAAATAGTACTAGTTTTAGAGAAACCGTCGATGACTTCTCATTAGCCGATTGCAAATAATTTTTTTTTGCTTTAAATAGTTAATTTTCAGGAAGTAAAAATTTATCATCCATTAATTAAAATGAAATAAAAACAGTAGGTACACAACATTCTAAAATCATTCTGAGAGAGCGGCGGCGCCACTAGTCGTTTATAAATATTGAAAAACATAATAAACACCAAGCATTCAGTGGTTAACGCTTCGCTTCAGGCGCAGGTGTTATATCAAATGTAGAACCCCTTCACCAATATAGGACAACTCCCTTTCACAACATTTAAGTAAACTCTTATATGATTAATTCATGTAATCTTTTACATGACTATCATATTGTTACAAGCGCGATCTTGGTTCGTTATTTAAAACACAATATTTTCGATATACATAATTCAAAAGTTCTTTCTTTATTTAACTTTACTGTTTACTCTCGCAAATTCACAAATAATTATCAAATCAACTCTTTAGTTATCACAAGTACTGTACTTCTAATTAGCACAAACCAAATTAGTTTACTTCATTCACTTCACTATCTGAAATAAGACTCGTCTCCTGGATGTGAGAAGCGCCGTATTTATACTCAACAAATGATCCTAGGGCCTTCCCGTAAATTCTTTTCTCCGAATCCAAAGTTTACTAAGATGTCATTAACCTAACCTGGTAGCTTTTGTTCGCCTCTGGGTATACCAAACTTGAGGTCGCTAGGTAAGCGCATCTCCCTTCCGAATATGACCTTTGCTGGGATTTGTCCGGACGAATTATAAACAGCTGATATATGCCCAATTAGAAATATAGGAATACGTCGATCCCAATCGCGCTGATTATAGTTGATTACCTTCCTTAGATGTTCGATTAATGTTCTGTTGAAGCACTTTTGCATGCTTTTATTTTTCCTTCGTCTCTTATCATCTTCATCATCATTGTCTTTGATTCCTGTGTCCGCAATTTTCATGCCCTTTTTATTCCAGTTATCATCATTGTCATTGCCGCCAACTACACTGCACCCTTCTTAAAATTGCTCGTCTCGAACAACAGGTGGTCCACGTTCTTGATGCTTGCTGCAGTATTGACGCAAAGATCAGGTGAACGATTTTTCGTTTGCCTCTTGTACCACGCTGAATCCTGTATACCATGTTATTATTTCTAGTTTCTACTGCATACGGTCCCTCGCAGTTTTGTGGTAATTTTGGAGAACGTCTCGTGTCCTCGTGCACATCAGCTAATCCTTGTCTGAGCACTGTTACGTAGTCTTCTGGTAACCTTTATTCGCCTCTGGGTATACCAAATTTGAGGTCGCTAAGTAAGCGCATCTCCCTTCTGAATATGACCTTTGCAAGGGTTTGTCCGGTCGAATTGCAAACAGCTGATATATAAGCCATTGGAAATATAACATACGTCGATCCCAATTGCGCCGATTATAGTTGACTACCTTCCTTAGATGTTCGATTAATGTTCTGTTGAAGCACTTTTGCATGCTTTTATTTTTCCTTCGTCTCTTATCATCTTCATCATCATTGTCTTTGATTCATTTGCCCTCAATTTTCTTGCCCTTTTTATCGAAGTTGTCATTTCCATTTTACTTTTATCATCGTAGTCATCATCGTCTTTGTATTTCTTTCTTTTCTTCTTTTGACGTTCGTCATTGTCATCCTAGTCATCGTCATCGTAGTCATCGCCATCTGTCTCTTCCATCCATCCGCAATGTTTCCATTCCTGGACGTTGTAAAATGGCTTCTGGATTTCCATTGATTTCCATTTCCGGTGTAGGATATCACAGTCTTGAGGTTGCATTCGAGTCTCTCCACAAATAACTTGCTCTCTAGCTCGCCATCTTCTCCTTTCTTCTTCTGTTGATTGCATTCGTCCGCGTTTACTGCAGTCGTTTTGAAGGGGTCCCAGTCTACTACATTTCTAGCATCGAAATAGACCACGCGAAGGAGTGGTATGTGATGAAAGCACTATGCTGCGAGTCTGCTGCACAGCTCGATATTTTTGCCCGTCTTCTGGCGCTTCCAGTCGTCGGCGTTTTCTGCAGTCCCTTTGAAGGTGTCCCGGGATATTGCAATTCCAGCATCGAAGAATACCACGTGAAGAAGTGTTCTGTGATGACTGCATTTTACTGCAAGAACTTTCCTCTACTGAAATTTCTCTCACTCGTATTGCACTCCGAGAAGCTTGTCCGGCAGATTCATACGCTAATATATAGGCTAGTTCTTCTCCCGTTGATTTCTTTCCTGCGAGCCTTAACGCGTGCTGTAAATTTTGATCTGCAATAGCGTTCACAAATGCCTTTGTTGCCACTTCATTATGGAAATCCGACTTTACGCTAGAGTATGAAAGATAAGCTACTCTTTCCACATCAGCCTGCAGCTGTTGTAGTGATTCACCATGCTTTTGAATCCTGTTGCGTAACTGCAAGCGATATACTTGGTGCATGTGCTCATCTACATAACGTAATTCTATCGCTTGTATTATTGTTGTGTTGTTTGTAATACCTCTGACGCAGGACCTCGAAGTGCTAATACCAGGGCTGTAGCCTTGTCTTCATCAATCCATCCATTTACTTCGGAAGCTGCCTCAGATAGTCTCTTGAAAATATGCCACGAATTTTGCCCATCAACTATTGGGGATTTAAATCTGCCTGTACCCGATATTTCAATTCCTTCGTGCCGAGGTTGTCAATACTTCAGCCTTTGCATATCTGCTTTAAGGTTGTCAAGCTGTTCCGTAAATTTTTGTTGTTCTTGCTCGATTTCTTCAATTTTAAAATTTTGTTCATCTAACGAGTTTTTCGAAAAATTTTTCTGTTCCTCCAAACGAGTTTCCAGACAATTCTCCACAGAACTCTTTTGTTCGTCCAAACGGATTTCCACAAATTTCTTCTGTTCATCCAAACGGGATTCCAAAGAACTATTTTGTTCTTCCAAACATGATTGCAGACAATTCTTCTGTTCCTCATTAGCTTTCTTCTGCTCATCTAATCGGGACTCCAGAGACTTCTTTTGTTCCTCAAAAGCATTTTTTTGGTAGTTAAAACGGGATTCCAGAGAATTCTTTTGTTCTTTCAAAGCATTCTTCATCTGTAGGGCTGAAAGCTCCAATTTACTCATTAAAGCACCCAAAAATTGTTCCATGTTCATCTGAAATTTTTCTTCAGCTTCAGGTTCTTGCGAATCGGCTCCGAAAATAAATAAATCTAAGTCACTCGACTAGAAAACTCTTTGTGCCTGCCGTTTGCCCAACTCTACTTTCAAATCCTGTACTCGAAGCTAGTGCAGTTTACGCTCCATTGCTTTAGGTTAATAATAACACTATGTTTTAAGTCAAATGCCACCACTTAATTTTACGAGTTTATCCCACTTCTGACACCAGTTCTTACCAGCATGGCTTTGATTCGTTATTTAAAACACAATATTTTGTATATAATTCAAAAGTTCTTTTTTTATTTAACTTTACTGTTTACTCTCACAAATTCACAAATAATTATCAAATCCACTCTTTAGTTATCACCAGTTCTGTACTTCTAGGTATAACAATTCAAAATAGTTTACTTCGTGCACTTCACTGCCTGAAATAAGACTCGCCTCCTGGATGTGAGAAGCGCCGTATTTATACTCAACAAATTATCCTAGAACCTTCCCGTAAATTCTATTCTCCGATCTCAAAGTTTACTAAGATGTCACTAACCAAACGTTGTTTCCATTTCCAACAGATGTCGCTTTGTCACTTTCTTGCGCGTAACAATATTATAATCATAATCAATAAGAAATATTCAAATATGAGAAATATCTTATATTTGCCGTTCATGAAAACAAAGCATTTAAAATAATAGATGTTATCTCATTAGAAAGGCAAATGCACAATAATACTCGATAAGAAGAATATATGTATATAAGTGATTTCTTAAATTTTTAAGTCAGTCTTGAGCCTTCAGTCTGTATTAAAACTTAGATGTCGATCAATAATTAATAGTCGGTTGACCAATTTAAGTGTCATTGATTAAAGTGTGTTTTAAGTTATAAAATAAAAAATTGTTAGTTGAAACTCACTATTTGATTATTCAATTCGAAAATACATATAAAACTCGGGCGATTTTCACATTTTTCCGTACGAAATTTATTGTTGTACTCGAATTGCATATACATAGGTATATGTCATAATAAGCAGCGATGTAAAGGACTAAAATTTTGACTCAACTCAAGCAGTAAGTCCGCTCAACAGTTGAGCGGTGGTCATCGCTCGAAATTTGAGCAGACTCATTGGTTGAGCGGACTCAACCTTGAGTGGACTTGAGCGGACTCACTGCTTGAACGGACTCATCGTTATAGTTCAGAGGACTCAAATCATGGTTTAACGAGAATCTGATTTAATTAAAATTGAAACTGAAATTTCAATCAAATAAGGAAAGCTTCCAAAAAACCCATTCAATATATTGTATTATATTAGTATCGCTTTTCCTAATTTTCTTAGCCAACATTTGTTCTACGCTACGCCATTTTGGACTAAATGATTGAGCGGACTCAAGTCCTGAGTTGAGCGGTGAGTTGATATGACAAATGAGTCTGCTCATTTACAACCCTGATAAAAAGATAAAGGTAAGAATTTGTTTCTTCTGGAGCAATTTAAGAACTAAAAGATTTGTTGATATTATTATTTAGAAAGATACTCAAATCCTACAGGGAGAAAGCTGAATGAAATCATTGTTTAAACCAGCCGATTTCGAGTTCAAAACGGAGCACTTTGGAAACATTCATATTGAACGCATGTATCCTGATTGTTTTACGTTCAAATCCTGAAGAAATTTTATATTATCTCGTTCATATTAAATTTCTGACACGTTCAGAATTCAAACATTATAAAATATTCACATCAAACAAACTTGCGTTCGTTTCAACAATGCAACTGTTAAAAAAAATTATTTTTCGCGCTTTAATTGAAAACTCGTTTAATTATGTTAACATTTCACTTTTGAAAGGATAATGTACTGGGTGGCGCAAAAGTAATGACCCTATTCAGTTCAGCTACAACTTCTTTTTTAAATTAGAAAACTAGAATTAGTTTTTTATATATGTATGTATATTTGTGCCATGAAATTTCGTCGCATTAGGATTTGAAGATGATGTCTCTTAAATGGTGGACTCCGGAGTTGATGCACATTTCAGCCCTATTTATAACATTTTCCATAACTTGCCGTAACACTTCCCGCGATATGTTCCTTATTTCTTGATGAATGTTTTCTTTTAGGGCTGCGAGAGCCTGTGCTTGTTCACATACACCAGTGATTTCAAATAACCCCAAAGAAAGAAGTCTGGACAGGTCAGATCGTGTGATTTTCCAGGCCAAGGCAAATCGACAAAACGAGAGATAACACGGTCTGGAACAGCGTCTCTCACTAAGTCCAAAGTGTTGCGCGCTGTGTATACCGTGGCACCGTCTTGTTGGAACCAGATGTGTTCCAGCCCCAATTCATCCAAACTGGCTATCAAGAACTCACGTAATATGGTTCTGTAGCACTCGTCAGTGACAGTTTTCCCATTGCCTGCAGCGTCTTCGAAAAAATAAGGTCCAATCACTCTTTCAGCACAGACGCCACACCATAAAGTAACTTTTAGTGGTGTTTCTTGAATAATGCGCAGATTTTCAGTGCTCCAGGAGCGAGCATTCTGCTTATTGACATGCCCCAAGAGATGGAAATGCGCTTCCTCACTCATAACCAATTTTGAAAAAAAAAATCAAATTCTTCAAGAGGTTTACGACACGCTGGCTGTACTCTAGACGAGCTCGGTGGTCAGTAGCAGCAGGTGATGAGTCATCTGAGTTTTATACGGAAACATCTTCAAGTCTTTGACCAAAATAAGCTGCAGAGTCCGCCTGGAAATGCCCAATTTTGTGCCTCGTCGCCTTGTTGATGTTTCTGGACACTCTGCCACATCTTCACGCACAGCATTGATATTTTCGGCTGAACGGCCTGTTCTTGGTCTGCCAGACTTAGGTCTATCCAATGTTGCGCCAGTTGCTTCGAGGCGTGTGGCACAGCGTTGCATTATGCGACCAATCGGTGCCCGACGGCGGGGAAATAGGCGACGAAATTTACGTTGTGTTTTTATCACTGATGAATTATTCCGTAAAAACATTGACACGATTATTCCACTGTTTTGGGGAGTATAACAGTCCATGTTTATGTTTATTAATTTTACATTTGTTTACTACACACACTAGGGTATTTTGCGGGAGAGTTAGTGCGGTGGATAAAACAATCCTACCGCTGTCACGTCACCATTAACAAAAACATTCGTGCCTAAACAAACCAAGCACCACATCTGGTTCTGAAGTGACCCTTAAACCACTTACATTTATTCACGATGAGGGCACAAATGGACTGTCCTCCTTGCCATTACCCGATCCACCCAATGGTATTGCGGGCAATATTTTACAATGCCCCTAATGACTGATCTGAAGGGTAGTATAGTGAATTTGTCGAACCTTCATCGTAGAGAGGGCTCCGGGAGAGAATGAGGGAGACGAATCAGTTATTACCAACGCATTCTAGTATTAACTTCCATTTTATAACACGAACTTTATGCTCATAACGCTATCGAATTGGTAGAAATAGTACGACTTAACTCGTATATTCGGTAAGAAGAATCTATCTTAAAGAAGGTTCACTTCACGAACGATATTCATTTTTCTGTATACGTTAATTATTTATTTTTGACAAAATAATTAGCCACTATTTGCAAGTGCAAATCTTACTGAGCAAAAATGTTACATTATAAGCTAATATTGCCAGTTAAATTAGGAAACAAACAAAATTTAACAAAAGTAAAATGTGATTATTACCAAAGAACATATATTATAACTTAACAAGAAGCTACATCTGTCTGTAAAAAGGCACAAGTTGTATGCTTAATTGTTGATGCGGTTTTGGGTGGTAACAGACAGGAAGAAGTAAAGGTATTGAGACTGAGAGAATGCTCTGTTCTCCCTGTCTCCGCCACACAGCTGTACATGAGAAGACGCAGATGCCAACCACGCAGTTTCATGTTTCAATTTGCGGCCTGAGTGCTTATGGGCAATTCCTATCCCATCCGCTCATCACTATTCTTCCTCTGTTCTACTGCAATGCAATGTAAATGAACATTTTCTTAAACAAAGTATTCTTGATTCTTGATGAAACCGGTTTCCAAGGGAAGAGGTAGAAGATGCAAAGAGAACACGTAATGTAATGCATGGGCATGATGCGGATTGGAGGTGCAGGTTCTGGTGAGCGGCAGGTCGTCAAAATGCAAAGAGTTTTAGTAAAATTTATGCGGGTTGTAATAATATGACCCGTCATATAAAACTTCTAAATATACGAGATGCGTATTCTTTCTGTTAAATGTTCTTTGTTATTACATATCGTACGTTGTTAAGCTTAAATGCAATACTATTAGACATAATTCTTATTAAACGTAAGTTGCTTGCCTGAGTCTACTATTGGAAGGTATAATTCAATTCATTCTTTTTCTTCTGCTTCCCTTCTTTTTTTCTTACATACTAGTAAGCTAGAATCTATAATTGGTAAATATAATTCATTTCATCGTAATGCACTTAACTATAATCTAATACTCACACTGGCCTCTATCTAATATAAAAGGCGAAGCTGAACCCTAGCTCAGGTAGGTATATTCATTATTCATGGCAACATGTTGAAATACAATTCAACATCAGTAACTATGACCCCCATTTGGTTTCTGGTATTTTGTTACACCAAGTCTAACTGTATAATAAAAATAATATAATAGTAGTATAGTATTTGTACGTGTTAATCCTTATATACCACAAGATCAATCACACTTCGCTCTTACAACTATCTGCGTGTGAGTGTTCGAATTACATACAAGTTCGAAACGTCTGAGCATTCAGCATATATGATCTAAACAAGTTCAGCCTCTATGGCTTATCTTATTTGCTTATCTATCTAAAACGTGGCATGTCTTTACCATGACATGTTCGCTATGTTATGAAGCAAGAGCATGGTGCATGGCTCTCACGAATCACAAAGTTTCGGGTTTCATGTGCATATTTTTATAGATGCCCGTGCCACATAAATTTTACTAATTCAGTACCGATTAAACAAAAATCACAATTTATCGCTTCTATGTTGCACACAAATCGCTGAGTCAAGTGTTCACTCATCCCTGGTAGCCAAATCATCATGAGTACATTAATGAACTCATGATGAGTACTTAGATGAACGTCATGATGAACTTTATTCTAGCTCCGGGACTGAACTCACTTATTTACTTTCCCCTCAATAAATGAGCTCTTCAATGACTACTCTGCAGTGCCTCATTGATGAATGGCATTACGAAAATGTGTGGTAAACTCATTAGTACGTAATCAGTGACATTATGAAATAAGGAACTAATGAATATCTTGATGAGGTAATTCAGTGATTCATAGACTAATGACATAATGAACATCAGCGATGAACTCATTGCTGCCTCATCAGTAACAATACTTAAGTAAGAGTAAATGAGAATATCAATGAGCACACTAAATAATTCATCAAATTATTAAATTATGTCAATCAGTGATGAACTCATTGGTGCTTCATCAGTGATAATAGTTGCATTTTTCGCATATGGAAATAGATTAGGAGTAGCAATAATTTTTCCCATTTAATTTCTTCTCATAGAACTATATCTTGGGATATTTTTGACGAAATGCGAATCAAAAATCAGATTGCTATTCACGTTACTATTTAAATGCAATTTTATTTGGAAATCGCTTTTTGTCACATACGTATGTATATCCTAAATTAAGGCTTTATCAGAAGTAATTAACCACAAGAATTTCCTACTGACCATGACCCCGATCCATTCGTGAAAAAAATCCATGTAATATAAACCATGCAATTCATAAAAATATTTATATTTAATTATATTATGTTCGAAGTTTCTATTATAAGATAAAAGGTGTCTCATACGTAAAAATTGAGTTAAATAAAAAATCATTGGCAAAATACAAGATTTTATATTGTTTCTTATTGTAATTCATAAAATTAAATGATAATTATTCTCAGTAATACATAGGTTTCAGGTACCTAGAAAAAGTAGGTGCAAGAGTTCACTTTAAAAAATCATTGGCAAAATACAAGATTTTATATTGTTTCTTATTGTAATTCACAAAATTAAATGATAATTATTCTCAGTAATACAGAGATTACAGGAAAAAGTAGGTGCAAGGGTAAATTTTAGTTTAGCTTAGTTTTGTTTTTGCCTGGAAATATTTTTCCAATATTTTTTAATTCACCGAAATAATTTACATAAATTGGTTTGTCTACCTTATAATAATTCCCGTATCATGCTTTTAACATTCACGTACTCACCTGGGGTTAATTTTACCTGAAAGATTTTGTATTTTTTATTAGTATGTATGTTTATTGTATATATGTATATTATAATTGCATCACAGAATGAAAGTACATACTGTATTGAAAATAAGTCTAGTCGGCCACTAAAATGAATAAAAATTCTACCGAAACATTTAGTGTTTACGCGTCTATGCTCATAAAAATTGTTGTCGCCTTCCAAAAGGAAAAAAATTCTATTAAATTTCTAAGAAAAAATTGCGGCCTTCTCTACATCAGGTCGAGGCATCGTTGTTAGATTTTATATAGATTTTATATCGGCCTCGGCCAATGAATAGAAATTCGAGGGAAGGAATTTCCAAAAAATTTCTAAGAAAAAATTGTGGCGTTCCCTTCATCGGGTCGAGGCAACGGTGATTTTGTATGGAGCGAGGCATTGGTGGCTTACCCTTTGGGTGCGTCATCAAGTGCCAAGTCGAGGCATCGTCGAGGCATCGTTAGTTTTATATTCTAGAAAAGCGTTGCATATTTTTGTTCTACGTGTGCAGGCTTTGTATGGTATTAGTTTGTCTATGGTATTGTCATATCGACTAAGATTTCGAATTATTTTCGGTTTCTCCTCTCACGTTGGTTTTAAAGTACCACATTTTCTGGCATGCGCTCATCGGCTGGTTATGTAGTTACCAGTTGCGCAAGCAAGTCATGGAATTGGCGCCACTTTAGATAGTCGCCATCGAATATTGAAATTAAAATCCTTGGAAATTTCATCGGTACATTATTGTTTGGAGTATCATTTATGTTGGTCATGGAACATTGAGCCAATTTATCGGAATGCTTGCTGATTGTAGATCGCAACATCTCTTCAAAGTTGAATTATTCATCTATATTGTAACCAGTTGATGCTGGTTCGTCAGATAGCTCACAAATTTAACTATTGCTTGCCTTAATTTGCGACCAATTTCTCTCAATAGTATTTATATTATATTCGTAGTACTGTCTAGATTGTGGTTGATGTTCGTTGGCTTGAATTCCTTGCAGCAACCGACGAAAGGATTCCAACCGCACCCCTTGTCTTCTGATTGCTATGCTTAGACCATTGTCTGCCTTAGCAGATTGTGGACAAAAATTATCGCCGACAGCTGGTGCAATTCGCTCTCCCCTCTCCATTAGATGAGCAGGAGGAGCATATACATTGTTGTAACCATCATACTTCTTGCGATGTGCACTTGAACTAGTGGAGGTTAACAAGGACTGGTTTGGATGGCACTCCTTTCTGGTTGTGATTTGAATGGGTTTGCTTAGAACTTGTTCGTGCACACGATTTTTCTTTTGAGATGATAGAATGGTATTATCGATGCTGACATATAGTTAGGCTCCTTTATTGTCGTGGTAGGGCAGTCAAGGTGCTTGTACCACCTTGACTGTTGATGGTAGTGTATTAGGCGCTTGTACCTGTCTGTACACTAAGAATAACAATGATGACTGTTGAAAAGGAATTGGTTAAATAAAAACAACTATCTCTCATGATTTCAAGAACACAATAAAAAATATGTAATTTTCCGCATCTTATTTATATAACTTACAATCTGTTGTGATTGCTCCCTTTCACTCATTGTGCAATTTCCACGGAAGTCGTACATACGGATTTTATAATTCATAATTCACATAATTCGCAATGTCATCTGACGCCGAATTCCCCCGTGACCATGAAGTTTTTTTGATAAGCGGCTGTGGGAAAATATTTTTGCATTGCAAGCTTTTAGTTTGTCGAGAGGAAATGATCACGATGAGTAAAAAGGCACTATGACGGCAAAATAAAATAAAATTAAATTACATCAAAATTTATGTGAAATGCATCGGGATAAAACACAAGCTGCAAATGAGAATAGTCAGGACGTCGAAAAAGAAGAAGAAATCACAACAGAAATCGACAGTTGACGAAATAGAGCAAGTAGAAACAACACCAACAAAATTGGAAGAAAGTAACCAAAGGACATCGGCAATAATGGATAATAAGAACCGCATCATATTAAAAAATATAAATATTAGATATAAAAATATAATAATGTTGCATAATCTATAAATAAAAATGAAATGATGTACCCTGGTAATCGCATCACAGCAACCCCTTCTCTTTGTTGCCAATTTGCCATACAAAACTTTGGTTTTTCACAATATATTTGTACACTGCCTTAGAACCTGATGACGTAGAAATCTTAGATTTTGTACACGGCGTTTCCATAAAAATTGTAAATACAAGTTCAAAATTGGACTAAATCGGGCAACCCCTTCATGGTGTTGCCATACAAAGCTTTGGTTTTTCACTATACGTTTGGAAACTTCCTGAGAAAGCGACGACTTGCAAAGCTCAGATTTTGTACACGGCGTTTCCATAAAAATAGCAAATAGGAGCTCAAAATGGACTAAATGGGGCTACAGCTCTTGGTGTTGCAATACAAAACTTTGATTTTCACTATATGCGTAATTCTTTCTTTGTTATGATTGCTATGGTCCTGGAAAAGTTTGCAGGAAAAAAAATTGCTAATGATTCCACGGTCAACGCCCGCCGATGAACTTAATGTATTATTGAAGTCCTCCATGATGAAACAAAGGAAGTGGACACCTTAGATTCTACTGCAGGCCGATATATTGAACTGATATTAATGATGTTTAGAAGATGTATTCGAAGCTGTTCAATGTGAAGGTGTGCTAATTCCAGCGGGGTATACCCATATGTTCCTCTCAGTTTTCAATTCCGGTTCAACGGTATATACATACCTACATACATTATTCCAAAAAGGCTTCTAATAAATATGCTCCATTTTCTTAGAAGGTAATTAAGAATAATTCAACTGTCAACCAGATTCATCACAACAATGCTACGTTAAAAACTCATTGTTGCTTGCCCGTCTCACCCACTATTCCGTGCAAAGCAGGAGGAAGCGATGCAACGCTGCAACAACAGAAATTTGCACATGAGAATGTTGCAATAGTATGATGTGTAAACTGATTACTATATAACAATGATAACTAGTGACTAAAAAGAAAAAATTGTTGAATAGGAAAAGTGCTCTTCACTAATACCAGCCCTTGGCTGTCTGTGAAGATGTCCAAATAGTTCTTATAAGAAAAAAACAACAATTAGTCAGACTAGAGAGATGGAGAGAAAAGGAGGATAGCTCTGCATTTATAAAAAAAAAACATGCCAGTTGACTGCGGGACATGGAAAATGGTTAGGTTTGAATCCCGCATTCAGTAGGTTTGGCAGCGAGACGCCTCTAGCGAGCTCTGCGCCCAACAGCCGATTTCCATTTTTGCGTTCACTATATAGTTCTACACACAATGGTAAAAGTAAATTAGAAAGAATTCTTGAAATATCTGGGTACTCGTTCTTTGGGTGCCAGGGCACAGCGATATCAGCGGAAACTAAAAGCGGATAAGCTTGCTCGGCTTGGTGCAGCCTCGGAGGAAACTTTTTCCACAATCCTTTGGTTAGATAACCCTTCGCATAGAGCTGCAAAGAAGCTATGAGGCAAACTCAGCCCAAACCTAACGAATAAGCTTTTGGGGCGAAACAAGCTAACCCTGAAAACCCTAGTTTCATTTCTCACTGAACACTCTTTTCTCAGAGGTCCCCTATACAGGATGAGACTTGTTGATGATCCTATACGCAGGAGTTGCGGAGAGATGTCCCAAACGGTGACTCATTTTCTTTGTCACTTTTCGGCTCTCTCAGGAAAGCGTTACAGATTTCTTGGGTCACACATGCTGAATGAAATGCATAAAGCTGGCAAAGGTGGTTGAGGGCCATACTGAGTGTTATAGGAGCGTCCAGTTGAGACCTATGAGCTATTGCTAATAAGTCTGGAGGGTGAACAATGGGCCTTGTTGTGGCTTACATTCCAGGGACACTTCGGCGTCAAAACCTCTCGTCATGGCACATAAATGATTCTGTAAACTAGTAATGTGAGTTGTAAATTGCGAATATATTAATGTTATTATTTATTCGGTATGAGTATCGTTATTTTGAAAATGGATTCAAACTATGCACTATCAGTTGGAGGAATATTTAGAATGGTAGCTCTGACTGGCATCCCCAGCTAGTTTTCTTTCAACTTTTATAGCTTCCCATTTCCCATATTACCTGCTATCTTACCCATTAAAAAATCACTCGCCGATTTCTTTCCAGCATCACAATAATATGTACTACAGGAAGCAGAGAAACATTTAGAAATTATATTCTTATGTATTCATTATGAGCCGAGATATCAACCCAAAAGAACACCTACGACTACAATTAAAATTTTTCCAGAGACGGTACAGATGGCAGCTCATCATTGCATAATTACTGCAGGCGACTCGCCTAGCATAACGGACAAAAGCAATTCTAAAAATAAGGTAAAACGTCATGGAGAGGCATGTGGAGATCCTATGCTCCCAAGAGAAACAAAAAAAGGAAAAACCTATTTGACTTGTCAAGGTTGCACAAAGATACACATATTGAGTGTAAACTCGTATCGACGTCGTTTTCATAATAATAGCTGTGTTCTTTTATGTCCGCAGAACAGGACAGCACAAAAGATACACACAAGAACTCCTCATATATTTTTATAGAAGATTTATAAATCAATTGACAGAACAATTTGTTCTCTCCAGTATATGGGAGATCTAGAACAAGGTACACAAAAGAACACAGCTAATAATAAATACCAATGTTGCCATACAAAACTTTGGTTTTCCACTTCACTTCACTTTTATTTTCATCTATGGTATAATATTATTGCTCTTAGGTAGACTAATTGAAATAATAAATTAAAGTAAACTATAATACACGTTGAACGACCATTTCTTAGTAATTAATTAATTAATTTAAGAAAATGTCTTAACAAAAACATTTTTCTTGCCCTAAAATTCCTTTGATATATGTAAATAATTTTAAATTTTTTGAGAGCAAGGGGTTGCCGATTTAGTCCATTTTTGAAATCTTAGTTACTATTACTATGAAAACTCCAATTTACCAAATTTACAAACGCTATCTCGACGTGTTCTCTGGCACTGGTCAAATATATAGTGAAAAATGAAATTTTTGTATAGCAACCATACGAAGGGCCCGATTTTTTCCATTTTCAAGCTTAATCTACATTTTTTTTTAAATGGCCGTATGCAAAATTTCAACGGACAGACACACAGACGGCCAGATAGATCGACCGACATACGGACATGTAAAAATCAAAATAACTTTTAATGTGGGTGTCCAATCCATTTTTCTCTACCATCATTATTTCGAGGTGTTACAAACGGAACGACAAACTTAGTATACCCTATAGATTTCATGTAGGGTATAAAAATGATGAGGCGGGTTATTGATGGTATACGATGAATTTAGAGGTTATGGAACGGTACAATTAGCCCTCTCTATTCATATTAAATGAATAGCCTGTACTACAGGAAAATCTTCAGACAAGAACTCATTCCTTATTTTGCGCACTATTCTGACGGTCATTTAATTTATCAACAGGGTAACGCTATGATCCACATAAACAACTCGAAAAATGCTGGTTCTTGCGGCATTATGTCAGCCTCATCGACTGGTCGATCTGTTCTCTTCATGCAATCTCTATGGAGGGTGGTAAGGTCGAACAGTTTATATAGATGCCAAGCAACTTAATACCATCAATGAACTCATTAAAGATGCCACTGACGCTGCTTCGCTATCCTTGACATCAGAATTTTTGGATATCGTGGCGCGAATTACTGATTATTAATAAAATTAGTTTTTAATTCTTGTTCAGTCTCGGTATTGTTAAATAAAATAAAGTTATGTGCATGTATAACAATACAACAATATTTTGCACATTTATCGAATTACTCCACTCTAACGGAGATGGGCTACTGCATTATTGCATAGGACATCTAAAGCTATGCAATGCAGTGTACAAGAAATGTTGCCGATTTCGAACTTATAGCTGAACCACAACAGACGTATTCGTAAGTAATGTTACTTAAATAATACTAACGCGTCGTTTAAATTAAACAGACGGTTCGGTTCCCAAAATAACTTTAAGTCAACGGTAAGGAACTTTCGTTAAGTTTAAATATCAAATTTCCGCAAGTAAAGTGTGGTAAGAATCGCGCATTCGGTAAGGACTTATCTGTTTATGTAGTGATATTAATGAAATATTGCTGAAATCCGTAACACTCTTGTTATTTTATTTTATTATAGAAGAAGTATATGAAAAGAGGCGGTCCATTCTAAGAAAATGTTCGGCAAGGAGCTAAGAAAGCTGGATATTACTTCTGGAAGTGCTACTGATTTTTCTTCAGATTATTTTTCAAATTTTTATATTTTTTATATAATGTTCATAAAAGGCACAATTAAAGTTGGAAGTTGACCAATAAGTATGTAAACCTCAGTCTCGTTGAAATTTGTAAAGTTTTTACGTGGTTCAGACTTTAAATTAACAACTTTTATGAAAAACCAGTTTACAAAATTTCAGCTAAATAAGTCAACTTGAACGTGCGGTCGAACGAGGAGACGGAGAAACCTATGAAAATATTTCTGCTATGTTCTATCCATCCTTTATTGTATTATTATTTATTTCAATCCTTCTGACATATTTTACATAAATTGCAAGTCGGCACCATAAAGTTCAACACAGTGGGAATGTTCCGATATAAAAATACATTCGGAGTTAACGGAAAAGTCAAAGCTGCAATTCAATAATTTAATCCATCTTCGGCACAATCGCAGGCGACTGATCAACCGCAATTGCAGCTCGAACCTAACGTAAGTATCCAGAGCACCTTTTCTGTGTAAAAAAATGTGTTTTTTTTTCATTCATGTAGAACAGTCGTCTTTACGACCCTTTTACATAATATTACTACACAATTATAGGATATTCAATTTTCAATTGAGAAAATTTGTATGTTATTTAGTTATGTCTGCCACTTGTGTATGAATACTTACATACTGCATAAGCTGCTTTTCCGCTCTGACAGGCCAATCGTTTACTTTAACCAGAAGATAATCTTTTAATTAAAAATAGAAAATAGACGATATTCGATGCTTTATCAAAAAACCAGATTTTCGAAAATATTTTTAAAATATTTGTATTTCTGTTAACACATAAATTTCATCGGGATATTTTATGGTGAAACAGAAATTACTATTAGGTGCTATAATTATTTCAATTGAAAATAATTGTGGAAAGAAATACTTAGGCAGACTGGCGATTTTATTGTTTTGCAAAAGAGAGATTCCGAGTATGAGCATCGAACGAAATAATTTCTTTCTTAGGTAATGTAATTTAAAATCATCACAATTGTTAGTTTTTTTTTAGGCTCTTAAATCATATAAAACTTGATTACTCTAATAACTTACTGCGTAATCTGAAGTAATGAATGTGATATAAAAGTAATAAAGTAATATATTCGATAAAGGAATAGTTTGCTAAAGATAGAGCGAAATGATATCGAATATACAGTGTGTCCCAGCTAAGGCGGATTTGCTTCATAGGTAATGCTATCGTAACGGCATCTATAGCGGTTCTTCTTGAAAAAAGGTCATTGACCAATCAATGGATAGCTACAGTGCCTACAGTGCGTATACAGTTAATTCGAATAAGTTACAAGAAGAATCTTGTGGTATTGACCAAATCCGCCCTAGCTGGGATACCCTGTATAGATGCATACATATATGATTGCAGCATTGTTTTGATATGTAAATTCGTTCATAATTTTATTAGGAACCTTAAAATAATTAAAACTTATTCATGGTGAGCCAGTCCCAAGTTAAATTCAATGCAAATGACTTCTGAAGAGAGCAATTTAGTTTACTTCAATGGAGAAAATGCGACATGAAATTGCGTGCTAGTTAAAAATTGTCTGATGTTGGTGCATCAAAGCTGCCCGTGCGTAAGCTATTGCTTTGTAGTGATCTTGGCTGGTGGCAAAATTAATTGCTTGAATTTTCTGAGAAGCTGACCAAGTTTCTAGATGCTCTAGCAAACGACCGTTAATGCACTTCCTTATGACTAAAAATAACACGGGGTCTTCTCCGTTTAGTGTGCCTCAGATCAGGCGTCGCAACTAACACTGCTTCAAGGCTAGTTGAGTCGGGCCAGGGTGATAGCAAGGCATTTATTTTACATTTGTTTACACTAGAGTGTAAGCCTGTGAATCATGAGGTCATCGGCTTTATTCGCTTGCATTTCCTTCTTGACCAAATACGATGTGCAGCTTACTGTTCTAGCCTTGAATGCATTACACGTTCTGCAATAAGTAAAACTCACGAGCAGTACAAACTTGAGCGCTTTATTTTGTCATTTGTAATTACTGCAACACTGACAAATGTCATTAATAGGCGTAATTAGATAAATGAGCAAGGACAAAGTGCAGTTAGTAATATGCGCCATTAAGCACTACTGTGGAAAGTTTTTGACATTTGGATTATGACTCAGGATAGGAAAAAAGCCTTTGTTTAGGTAGGATGATTTATTAGTCTTCAGTATTAAGATGGTTGAACAACGAGAATCAAAAGGAAACCGAATTTCTGGTATCCAAGAAACTTTTTCTATATGAACAAAGAAAAAGCAACATATGTACTTTGAATTTTCATTTGAAGTTTTTACCTGACTCTAACAAAGAAGAATGGAATTTTTATGGAAAAATATTACAAAATTCTTTAAAAACAGGCAACAGTAAAGCATTCCCGTACAACCAAACAAAAAGCAGCTTTGTTTATGGTTAAATCTAAATATCGCCGCTCATAGCCTGCTAGCAATCTTGTTTTTGTCTTTTTTTGATTTTGAAGTTGGACAACTTAAAGGATCTTCATGGCTTCGTATCGTTGTAAAATGAATTACAAAGATGTTTAAAGTCAAAAATTAAAGCCAAATATAGATAATGCCGTTCCACGATCTAATACATGACCCATAAATGTACATAAAGGAAGTTCACGTTTGTCTTGATCACCCCAAGCAATTCTTCTACCGTTGCGGACAAAAAATTATTAAATGGCGTTAGTTTACCTGGACCATAAAATAAACCAATATCAAATATATGTTATGAGTATGAACTGTAATGTAGACATACAAAAATAATCGATAAAGAACTGATTCCACTTGATGATATAGGAGTATACCATCTCATCTAATTATCAGGACAATTGTATCAGTGATAAGTGCTCTATATTTAAAAAACTCTTGCAAGAAGTATGCGATTCGTAAATAAATACATACTTATGTATATTGACCACTGTCCATGCATCTACTAATATATTTCTTGGAGTGTTAAGAAGGGTCCGAGCATCGAAAGGTACATTTTTGTGTTTTCCATCTAGAATAAGTGTTTTAAGCAATTTACATAAATCTTTTGAAGGTACATTGCTATTTATATTATGAGAATCTTAAAGCAAATGGGAAAATTCTAAATTCATTGATAATGAAAGTAAACTTGTATATGAAAAATAACATTTCCTTTATAGTTGAATCGTTTTCGTTATAGTATTCATAGCTAAATTGTATTTCAGAACGAGGCACTTAAATTAATGTTTCCTAGCACATCTACATGTGGCACGGAAGTAAAAACATTTATTATTTTAGTTTTTATGTCCTTTGTATACTATTTTGCAGTCTTGTATGATTTTGAGTACCAGTACCAGTAAATACCAGTTGGTGAAAAATATTCAGTAAAAACTCAAATTTCTTTACTGGTACTGAAAATTACCAATACCAGTAAATTTACTGGTACTGGCGAAAGCCAGTAAATCACCAATAACTACCAGTAACAACCAGTACGCCAGTAAGCGCCAGTATTAACCAGTAACCCCCAGTTATCACCAGTAACCTACTAATAACAAGAATTAAATACCAATTTATCCACCAATCGGATAAATGCATGATATATAATTTAACAAAAATGCACATAAATTATTCACTAATATCATCTATTCTTTTGTTGATAAAGTATTTCTGCCGCGTATTTTACTCCTTCGGCACGATCTAAAGAATATTTTCTTAAACATTTTTTTCTTACAACCCCAAGAAAAATTTCCCCTCTTTTCTAGGTCGAACTTACGTCTATTCGACGTAAATTAGGGCAGCGACTAATTGTGGTTAAGTTATGATTACCTAATAATATTTACGCCCGATTTACGTAAGTGGAGAATAATATTAGGGAAATAAGGGAATATTTCGCTATAGAGCACAGGACACATTTCTTGATTTGGTAAATTTAACGTAAAGTTTAGGTCGAATTTACGTATATTTTCCTTAATCTCGACCTATTTTGTACATAGTTCAACTCATGTCATCGTCTGTGTTTATGCAGAACGAATTTCATTTTATATATAGTTTCCCTAGTAGGTAATGTATGAACAAGGCACATAATCAAGGCCGTATATATAGAACACGAATGGGAGGGGTTTAGCCCAATAACTAATACCCTTTAGAAACAAAAGAATAACTGAGAATTAATCTGAACTAATAATAATCGGAATTTTATGTAAATTTAATATAATTTATTAAGCATATAATTTATGATGAGACTCCAATTGAATCGAACAATTCTATTCATCTATAAGTGCTATATTTTAAGATAATTGAGTTCACGGTATCTCTCAATTAAGGTTCCGCAGGTCTACAGAGATTTAAGAAGTTAAGTTTGAAAGCATGTTGTTTAACTCTTATTTACATCCCAAGAAAACAAATTATAAAGGCCCACTTTTTATAAAAAAAAGAAATAATTACCGAATTAAATTTTGTCTCTTCCTTCTTGCGTGAAGTGGGAAAGTACTTCATTCATTTCAATTTTAACATTACGGTGAACGCTTACCAGAGCGATTTTATTGGTAGGGCCAAAAAAGTAATTTAAAACAAATTTTATTTTTTATTGCATTTTAGATATAACTATGTAATTATCTAAAATGCCTTAAAAAGTAAACAAATAAATTTTTAAGCTATTTAAATAAAATCATGGAAAATATTAGTTACCATATTTTAATTATTTACAACAAAAGTTGGTGTTTTAAGGACGGAAAACAAATTATAAAAAAATGTGAACACAATTTAAAATACCACTGCGATTAAGCTACGGTGTATGAAAGTAAGCTATCGTGGTAGACAAATCGTGATGAGCTCATCAATGAGCTCCTTATGAACGTCCTGATGAAATTTATTCGAGTTTGAATCAAAACCGGAAAAAAATCATTTATTTACTTTTTCACAGAACTGTGAACGAGATATTGCATCTCTTTCATTTATTTAGAAACATAGGGATACTTTGTTTCTCTTTTATGCATTTTACAACATTTTATGAGCAGTTCGATGAGTACATAATGAGTGTCCCGATGAGCCTATTAATGAGCATATTCATGAGTGTCACGATGAGCTTATTAATGAGCATGTCAATGAGTATCATGATGAGTTCATAAATGAGAATTTGATTTTAAGATTGATTTCATATATTTTTCCGAATTCAAACTCCAGCTGCAAACCAAACTCTGAGACGCTGAGCCGTAAGGATTTGCGGATAACATCTTGTTCAGCATATGCGACAGTCTTTCCGCGAAAGAGCAAATCAAATAATTAATTTAAAATCAATAATTTTTAAAAGTAAACTTAAAATCCGATAAATCATAAAAATCAATTCAAATTTTCCTTGTAGAAATGTCATCTGACACGGTGATGATAAGAATAAATATTTATTTATAATTGCTGGCTTAGTATATAGGGAGCAGTTTCATGATATCCAAATAGCTCTTCGATGAGTTTTAATAAATGCTCATCGGAAGGCTCATCGGGACTTAATTTCCTATATGTTGAATTGCAAACACCTTGATGCTTTTCAGTCAAATTAGTATTGGTTTACATAATCACCGACACTTGATGGACAAGAGACAAGGTGAAATTATGAGCAATTTCTTCCAGAGTACCATCTACTGATGTGTATATACATACATACATACTGGACTCCTTATTTTCTTTCTTTATTTAGTACACGTTTTTCCTAAAGTTGTTTTATCAGAAAGGGCCACGGAGGAAATAACATGACAAAATCAATTGGTGTGAGCTGCTACAATATAAAGAATTGTGAGTAAGAATTTGGCTTATCAGATTAACGAAAGTGTAGGCTACACCAATGCGGGATTTGAACCCCTCCAACCCACCCCATATATACTGCCTTGCACATAATACCAACTTGAATGATTATGAGAAATATTGCTTTAATAAAATATTTGTGGGCTTATTCAAAATTAATTCTCTCAGCTTCTAAGCGATCAATTTAAAACGAACAAACATTTTGTTAATAAATATGGAATTAATATTTCGAAAAATATTAACACCCTTTAAAAGTATTGTATATTTAAAAATAATTTTAAAGTTTCTTAAATTATTCTTTGGTTTGCCATTTAGAAGCTTGAAATTAACTTAAATATGTGTTCTTAAATTATTCTGAAATTAAAAAAAATTCATTTGTTTTGGTGTTTTCATCAATAGCTATGGAAAAAAAATTTAGGTTTTTCTATTCATTCCTTTAATATATCCCAGCCATGTTTTGTTAAATAAATATGGCGCATATTACATCTCGACCTAAAAGTTAGTCTGATTTAAAATTTTTCCATACGACGACTTTCGTGGATGGCAAAGCGAAACAACCAACATTTTCGACTTTGAGGGCATAAATATCTATTTAATAATTTTGTGAACAAAGGCAACGATAATGTTTTCCAATAAAGAAATTTCGACTTAAAATAGGCATTTCGACCTAAATTATGGAATTTCGCCTTAAATACGTAAAGGAGATTTGACAATTGAAAGAATTAAATTGATTGACAAACAGAAAGAGGATAAGGATATCTAGATATTACTATGTTTTATTAACATCTTAAGAATAGTAATTAGCATTATCATTTGCTTACAAGATTCGTTAAAAAGCGGGTGATGTAAACGCAGTTGAATATGAGTGTAATCCGCATGGTTGGGCAGGAAATAATGAAGTGTATTGGCCCAAATCAAGTGTAGCATCTTTGAGAAAAGATACAAATGGAATTCCAAAGCCTGATTGGCTCCGATATGAATGTGTCGTAAAAAGGACCAACATTTTTAATTTTGATGAGTCGATTTAATAGCAGGATACTGAAGCGAAACAAAAGTTAATGAACCTTAATTTTTGGTTGTATTATAACGTAATTTCAGCTATAAAGCATTTCGCTGAACGTGCCCATTTAGTCCAATTTACCTTAAGGTTTACTTTTTTGGGAATTTGGACCTTGAGGGCGACCACAATCAAATAGGGAATTATTCAGGGAATATTTACCTTATCTTTTCTTGAACTTGGGAATAGATCCAACTACAAAGTCCATACATTTCCTTAAGTAAAATTTAAGTAAAAAGTAAGGAAATTTGCCTCAGATTTAGGAAATTTACCTTATTTATTTCCCTATTTTTCCTCATTTCTATGAGGTAAATTCAAAAGGAATTTTTACGTTATTTTTATCTAATAATTAACTATAAAGTCAAGATTACTATGAAGGCCTAATTTAAGGAATTATTAAGTAAAATTTCCTTCCTAATTTACCTTAAAGGAAAGTTGTCTCTGAGTTTAAATTCTTAAGTCTAGTTTACGTAATTTTAACCAAAAATAGGTCAATCGGCCTTCGATGATAGGAAATTCAACCTCCAATATTACTTGGGACCTTGGCTCAAAATTCACAAATGTCAAGTTATCAATAATTTTCAACGTCTTTTCAAGATCTTTAAATGAGATGCAACAATCTTTAAAGATCTTTAGTGCAAATGTAAATCTAACTTTTCAAAGCTGGATCGAATTGCAGTGTCTCCTTGGTTGGGTGGATAAGGGTTAGACAGGATATCAAGGGAACCAGGGTTCGAGCTCACATAGTCCGATAGAGTTAGGTAATTTTCAGTATATCAATAATACAGTACAAAAATAAAATTATATAGGATCATATATACGTAGTGATGAAGGAAAAAAATAATTCCGTAATATGTCCAAATACACATAAAGTGTGTCGATAACAATCGTTCAATATTTCTGTAAAGGTTTTCAGTGGGGAAACGATTCCGAATTTGTAAATATAACTGAATAAAAATCTTTAGTTAAAAACATAAATTTCCTTAAAGCTTGCGTTAACTTTAACTAGTTTTCAAGACCGATGTCTATTTTTAACACTAACTCGATTATTTTCGTTAAAGAATATTTCGTAATTAATCGAAACCTCTAAAGCTCTCTAAAAAATTGGTTGGCCGGCACATCCTAGCCTAGCGTAGAATATCAGAAAAAAATTGGTAAAACATCTTTCTACTTATTTACTCAACAGATTAGGTGCATACCCGCCTAAGTATATTTAAAATTATTCTATTGTTTTTACAAGCTTATTGCATTACTCAGGGGGTTAAAATAATTGGAAAATGATACAAATTTTCAACAACAAAAAATTACTTACCTTAACTCGATTTTTTAGCCGCAGAGCGCATAATAGTTCCGAGCAGCAGAAGATTTGAAGGTAGATAGATAATGACACGATTTAGCCAGATGAGCTTAAAAAGGATCTGTCTAATTGAAAGTAAGGAATTAGTAAATTCTGTTATATTCAGTCAGTAAAAAGTGGGTTTTCTGGAAAATTGTTTAAAGATATAGCTGTCACTTAATGTAATTTTCGCCAATAAAATAAGGAATGGAGATTTTGTGCCGATTTATAAAATATAAGGAGATTTCTCTGCTGATCTGAGTTTTAACAAAATTATTTTACACGCAAAATGAAATAGATATCGGTTGGATATACCTTCAAATACTGTCAGAGAAATAATTTGTATGAAAACTAAAAACATGCCCAGCCCTGATTGGAGCTGGAAAATCATAACAGAAGCGTCGCTATAATGCTTCAGGCGTAGTTGAAATAGGTGGATTCACTGTCGGAAAAGACTTCTATATAGCATGCATATTGTTGTTTTCAAACGATAGTATCAGTAAAACAATTAAATGCCTTGATTCCCTCCAATATCCGCTAATTTTCAGATTTACTAAATCCAAAAAAAATCTATATATTATTGGATATTGAAGAAAAAAATGTGATTTATGCTCCTTTGCGAATCAAATAGCCCCAATTCACATAGAATGAAGAAAATAAAGCATTCGAATAGACTCCATAGAGCTTTCGAAGACAAAACTGGAGTCGATGGGTATCTAAATTATTTCCGCAGTTCGCCTTAAATTGGAGGTGCAACTGTTGAACTTACAAAGTTTCGAGGCTGTGCGTTTATAACTACCAATCAATCGCATCTTCAAATATTCAAGGAAACTACGTAGCTTAAGAACTTATATCTTCTCTAAGAAATTACTCGTTAAGTGGCATCCTGTAAAAAACAATATAACTTTATAATTAGTCTATGTTCCTTGTTCTAGAAATGTTGCGAGAGGTAAGAAATATCTCAAATACGATGTATTTTTACAGTTAACGATCCTCTTTGCTGATCCGTGACATCTCGCCCAAACATGTAAATAAGCGACATATCTTCAGTAATAAGAAATGTATAGGCTGAACGAAAATGGACGTACACATAAGTAAAATTACCTACGTTAGCCGAACGTGCCCTTTAAGGGGGTTGAAGTGGCGACTACCTTTGAATTATCTATACACATGTAGCCGCAACTTACTACGGCTGTAAATCGAACATATTAATTTAGAGCTTTGTCAAACCACTTCTTCACTACCTAAATCTCAAAATATGATTTCCATAAAAATTGGGTCCAACTATTTCACATCACTACAACTCAAATGTAAGGTGACGCGAAGCACTCTAGACAACCTCTTCGTTTGCCATTCAAAGAACGCCTACCAGCTGTATACCAATTGGCCGTTCAGTTTGATCAACGTATACGTTTCATACCGCAAGTCTAAATCAAAAATATTACCCCAGAAATTCTTGACGAGGAGCTACTTATTACAAAATCAGTATAATGATGATCTCCAGTAAATATCTAGATGAATTTTCCATGATGACTTCTACAAGAAATGATTAATATGCCATTCAAAATAGAGATTACCTGAGGGAATTTTGTTTTAGGCAGGGAGACGAGAGATTCCAAGAACGTAGGCCAGGGTGGCCCATTGTGCTAACTTGATAGAAAGTGCATCATCATTCCCGTCCTCTTAATGAAGCATATCAGGACTTGGTGAGGTTATCCTGTAGGTAATATTCCCAACAAAGCTCTTTAACACGAGTCATATTGACAATTTGGGGTACAGAAACTGTCCAATAAGAATACTATAGAAGCTTTTTATTATGCCATTAGATATACTTAAGATTTAAAAGTTTGAGTGAAGGTGAATTTAAAAAAATTAGAATTGAAAATAAGATAGAAATCGGGTAAAAACAAAAATAAATCCAATCAACAATTTTATATTATACATAGAGTGGTGAAATATAAGTCTGAATGCATTTGGGACAATACAAAATTTAATATACCTGTACATATTTTTAAACACTAAGAACATAATTATGTGTTACACATAAAATAGTATTGGACACAAACTAAGTCACACTTAATAATAACTGATTTTTGGGTATTCTTTCCAGGAAAACAAGCGATCGCTTTTGTTGTAAAATACATATATAATTTTTAATTCATTTGCTCGACGTTTCGGATGCAAGTGGGGTACTTTTTCAGGAGTCGTGCGTAATTGCAGAAGCTGGTGAAATATATTTATATATATTTAGTGCTAACAAAATATCCGCGCAACACGAATCTTGCTAATAACTGCATAGTTTAGTATGAGTATTTGTTCAAGGTGAAAGATGAGTGTGAAAAGTATAATTTGTATACAGGTATAACTAAAGAAGCAGGGGATGTACAATCAGTGGAAAGAGTTACCAACAATTAGATTGCTTCAATTTATAAATCAAATTTCGGGGAACACCAGTATTTTAAAGGTTTGTGTATAATCTAGTTTGGCGAGAAACTGCATTGCATTGTTTTCTCTCTCTTTAATATAAGGTTTTGATCCCGTAAGCAGCATAGTAAAATTTGGTGCCACATAAAATAGAAAATGGGTCAGTAGTAACCCCCATTATACACTTTTGTTACTGCTGGTATTTTTCGGGGATGTAAAGAACTCAAATTTTGACAAAACTTATCGCTCAACTCAAGCAGTGAGCCCGCTCAACAGTTGAACGGTGGTTCATCGCTCGAAATTCGAGTGGATTCACTAATTGAGCGAACTCAAACTTGACAGGACTCAATCTTGAGCGGACTCACTGCTTGAGTGGACTTGGGAGGACTTATCATTTGAGTTAAATGGACTTAAATTATGTTTTAAATAACATAAGGAGAACCTGATTTAATTAAAATTGAAACTGAAACTGAAATTTCAATCAAATGAGAAAAGCTCACAAAAAATTCATTCATTATATTATATTAATTTGGCTTTTGCTAATTTTCTTACCCAACATTTCCCAATCAGAATCCGCGTCTTACTTTATATTTTTTCCATTGATATGTAGCATCACTTGCATTTCAAAATTTACGTCATTTAGGCGACATCTATTAGGAGTTAACGTTAGTTTTCCTATGCTACATAAACTTTCCACGAAGCACTACTAGACAGTGCTGTGTTGTATTTGGTAAAAATACATTTTATCAGCGAAAAACGTTTATTTTCAAAGAGGCTCGAGGTTTTGTTTGTGGCAAAGTTATACTCCAAGAACATTTCTGACCCTCCATTGAATTTTGGTCATCTTCACAATCTGAATGCCAAAATGGTGTAGCATAAAAGAATTGTTGGCTAAGAATATTAGGAAAACAAAATTAATATAATATAGTATAATAAATGACTTTTTTGGAAGCTTTCCATATTTAGTTGAAATTTCAGTTTCAATTTTAATTAAATCAGATTCTCCTTAAAACATGATTTGAGTCCGCCCGCTCAAGTAGTGAGTCCGCTCAAGATTTGAGTCCGCTCAAGCCGCTTAGGGAGGGAGTCCGCTCAACCATTGAGTCCGCTCAAGTTTTGAGCGGACTCAAGTCCTGAGTTGAGCGATGAGTTGATATGACAAATGAATCCGTGCATTTACAACCCTGGTGTTTTTTATATAAAATTACTGTTTAGAAAACATGTTATAACACAACATAAACTGATCTAAAAATAATGCATTCAGTTGCAAATTCATTAACACCTTTTACTTAGTACGAACATTTTTCAATTAATCAATTAATTACGCAATAGATTTCAAATAAGAAAAATTTTCTATGTAGACATAATTTATATTTCATTACTCTCTGACCATAAATAAATTGTAAATATTGCTTAGTATATATAGGTTCAAATTATATATAAATCGATATAGTGTAAGAACAAATACGGTGTTAACAAAATTCCCTGTGAATACTATCAACGTTAATTTACGTCCCATCCATCCCATCCTATCCAACTAATTATCTCGCGCCCCCACCAGTGGTAAGCACAAGTAATATTCCTAGTCAAACACAGTTTACCTACATAGTTCTACCATTGAACTATTCAGCTTGGATTACGTTCAAACACCATAATTTCCACAAATTTGTTGTACTTATGTACTATTTTTTTAACACCATTAGAAAGAAAACATATTGGGTTTGGCTGCAAATTGTTGCAAATTAAAGGTAACGTTTTTATAATTTTTTCCAATAATTTCTTTTCAAATCGACACTTTGTTAAAGAAATTTTTAAGGAATCTGAATATATCTAGTATAAACTATTTGCACTAAATTAAATCTGAATCTGATATGAAACACCGTGGCAATGATGGTTTTTCAATACGCGGGCTTTTGTAAGCTTTTGATTACAAAATATTTCAAAAATTTTCTCCTACTGAAAATTCCATAAAGATATATTTTCAAATTTTTTGAGAATAATGTAAGGCTAAAAAAAGAAAAATAAATATAAAAAAATCTGCGTCAAAAAATAGAAAATGGTTTTCACTTCACTGAATGATTAGGGGAAGTGCTGCACTTTGGTACCTTTTTTGAAATAGTCTTTTGTTTCTTTACAAAACTAATGAGACAAATCTTAAGATACCGATAATTATATATAATGTAATCCAACAATAGTCGAATATGCAGTTTTAAATTTATATTTCAGGTTATATGAAGGTTATATGAAGGTCCTAATTTCGGTCCAAGGTACAACATGATGCTGTACCATGGACTGCGGGGTATTGTACCTTCACAGGAAGCGCCAGTGATGCCAATCACTAAAAATCCTGCACCTAATGACGTCAAGGGCTTAAGACCAATAAGCTTACTATTCTTTCTAGCGAAGGCTCTCGAAAAACTCATGGCTAAGCAAATATCTGAGCACATAGATAATACGAATTCCTTGTGCCGTTGGCAATCAGTTTTTTGTACTGGGCATAGCTGTGAGACAGCACTTTTAAAAATCATTACAGATATTAGAGCTACTCTGGATGATTTTCCTTCTTGAGTTTACGAAAACTTTTGATAGCATCGATCACGTGAATCTTCTTAACACGCTTAAGTACTTCTTTCGATTCGATTGGCCTGCGCTGAAGTAAATTAGTAGCTTTTCGGACAATCGCTTGCTGCGAGTTAAGGTGGACGAAATTATTTCCCCCAGGATTTCTTTGACTATCGCAGTATCGCATGGATCAAAATTAGGACCTTTGCTCTTCAGTCTTTTTATTAATGATTTGCCAAGTGTTATCAAAAATAGTTCTGTTCATTTGAACACTGATGATATACAAATATACCTATATCGTTCAATTGGTCTCTTAGAGGACAGTGTCATCAGAATTAATGAAGATCTTCACAATATTCTAAAATGGTCAATCAGACAGAATACCTTAAGTGTCATCCAATACCCAACGCTAGTCTGCGTGGTGCATATGCCGGGGTTTGTAATAAATAAACTTTGAATTTGAATTTGAATTTATTAGCGCAAGTTTGATGTAGGTACGTGCTCAACCAAAAATATTATGGCGTAACGTGCGTGATGCTGGCATATATGGAGGCAGGACCGCTAAGCAACCTGGGCCCACTTGAACTTATGAATTTTTCATAACTGGTCATCAATCTCAAGAAAATAATCAATTGTTCTTGGCAAGCTTGGATTCGCTTCATAGCTCGGGTTTAGTTTCCGGGAAGTGGATCGAACCCAAGCCTTGAATGCGATTTTCGCTATTAAATCTAATACTCTCGGCCCTGACAATATGTCACCCCGTTTTTTGAAGCTAATTGCGCCGATCATTATAGGCCCACTTTTATATATCTTCAATACCTGTTCCCAAAAATATGGAAAACATCGCACGTACTTCCTATCCTTAAGAGATCTGCGGCTACAACTCCTGCTGATTATAGATTCATCAGTTTACTTTTCTTCGAAGGCTCTGGTGAAGCTACTATGTTGGCAGTTTAAACAGTGCACACTGCACAACAACCTCATAAGTAGCTGTCAATCTGGGTTTCGACCAAGCATAGTTGCGAAAGTGCTCTCGTTAAAGTCACAACAGGCACACGCGTTGCACTTGATAGAAGAGAGATTTGTATTCTGGCGCTTTTAGACTTCTCCAAAGCTTTCGACAGTGTTTGCCAAGTAAATTGTTTAATAAATTCCATTTTTCGTGTCGAACTGTGCATTTAAACAAGGAATTCTTAATCCGGCGATCATAAAAGGTTACCCTTGGGGACAATATTTGCTCAAATTTTCTTCCTCTGTCTTTTGGAGTACCACAAGATTCCATTCTTGATCCTCTACTCTTCAGCCTATACAATAATGATCTGCCTGAAATAATACAAGATGTCAATATTCATATTTATGCTGACGACGTTCAGGTCGTCCTCCAGGTCTTATCGAAGACTATGTGGTTCGGATGAACTGCGATTTACATAACATATACACCTGGTCGATTGACAATAAACGTTAACTAAATCCAAGTAAGTCACAGTGTATCGCTTTTTCATTTGGTACTTTGGACTCATCATCACTTCCTCCTATTATTTTGAATGGTTTTTCAATTCCGTATGTGGATAAAGTCCGTAACCTTGGGGTCACTTTAAACTCTAATATGAAGGGTTGTGATGTCGTCAACTCTAACCTCTCAAAGATCTATGCCACCCACCGCCGCCTATGATTGTCTGCTAGAATCCCCCAAGGTTAGCTGACATCTGGTTAAGTCTGTAATAATACAGCATTTTGTACACAGCTGACTTGTTTTCCCGATGCTAGATTCACTCTGCTCCAGAAAATTACATGTTGCATTTAACGATGGTGTAAGGTTTGTTTTCGGGTTACGAAGATTCGATCATGTGTCTCATCTGTATTTTGCACAACTAGGTTGCTCTATTGAAGTGTATCTAAGGCGCAGAGCATTACTCTTCCTATTCAACTTACTTCACAACTCTCAGCGCACAACTGAGCTCCTGAAGACCATGTTTCAACCCTTGAACTCTACCAGAGGTTACAAAGTGCTAATTCCACGTTTTCAGACCTTGGTTTTTGGTAGATCTTATATTGTTCAATTTACTCGAATGTGGAGTTCATTACCACACAACTTTCAGAAGGTAACTCGATCGGCACTTTCAGGCGTCTTCTTGTAAATTTCTTGACATAAGTAGCTTTGTTGTCTTTTCTACGCGCAGATTATTATTATTATTATTTTATTATTATCGTACTTATTCCAAATTCATAAATATTATATTCTATTCTATCTGTTGCTTAGTAAAATCGGATAAAAGAGCCTTTATGTAGGTAGTACCTACAGTCCGTGTTAAAAATGAAATGACCAAGGTACACACATGTCCAAGATACACCATCTTCCGCTACCTACATCACCAAAGTTCTATAGAGTTTGCTTTCATTTTGCATTTAATTAAATTTTTAAATTATATTATATTTGTGAATAAATTTTAAAATTTTCAAGGTACGCAATGAAAACATAGTCAGTGCAGCAAACTGCAATTTAGTTAAGAATTTTGATAAATATTTGGAGCTCCAAATTTCATTTTCGGGAAATTGGTTTTCACTTAGGGTTAAAATTTGAGTTGGCTGGATCTTACTTTCTTTATGTACATTGAAAATTTTAAAATGTATACACAAACGTAATATATTTTCAAAATTTAAGTAAATGCAAAATTGAGGAAAACTCTAAAGAACTTTTGTACTCATCAAGTGAAAAGTGAGAAATTATTTTCTATTTTTTATTTTCAAGCAGTCTTTTTTAAAAAGATTTGTTTAAAAATATTTGTTATTTCATTTAATTAGCTTATACATTTGTTGTGCTTAGGGGCTAGTCATAGTGCTTTCAGCTTTACAATTTGGGTAATTTTAACATAGAAAATAGTATTAATGGCAGTTAAGTTTCGTTACAACAATCTTTCTGTACAGCAGAAAAAAATAAGGCAGTATTTTAATTCCCAAAGTATTCCCTACTTTATTTGATATAATACAGAAAAGCACTCAATAGTTATAAGATTGCCCTGTGTTACAACTGAAGAGCGATTCTGTTTCTACTATAAATGAAATAACTGTGAGAATATTTGCAACATCTGATCTATTAATACAGATCATGCTATTAATTATCCTGTGGAACTTTTAAACTCTCTTAATCCAGTTGGCCTCACCTCATACATTAATACTGACAGGTTGGCATATAATCTCGACACGAAATTTAAATGCCTTGACTGGAATAATTGTACAGTTATTGAATGCCTAAAATGAAACATAATGGAAGCAATCAAATTAAGCGATATGGTAAAGGCGGTAATATGCACATAATCTAGAATATCCATAATTAAATTATTCTCTTCGATAATGCCACCTATTAGCTTTGAGCAAAATTGGACAGTAGAAAAAATATTTCGTGGCTTATTTACGCCGGGCTAAGCAGAGTAGAATAGCTAGTAGCGTATGTAAAGGGTAGTAAAGTTACTGTCCGTATTTCACCAATTCAAGCACAGTTAATCAAACATTTAATAGAATTTAATTTTTCCATCTCTGGGATCAGTATATTAACGCGTCTCTCTAATTACATTGAAATGTGTTTTTTTTGCAATGCACATATTAAAAACCTGAATTATTTCAAAATTAAAAAGGTTAACGGGATGGGAAAGAATACTTCAATTCTTTTCATTTGGCCTATAGTATCTGATTTAAGAAATTAGGCAGTAATCAGAATCACTCAAGCTCAGACGACGAACGTTTTTACCTGTTCAATGCTCACATTTCATTCGTTACGCACCAAGAATCAGCTGCGGAGCTTCAAATTGCTCGCTTTGGAAATTAGAGTGTAGGTAACCTGACATTTTCAGTAATTTCTGTTGACTTTGAGGGTAAAATCTGTCAGAAATTTGGTGAATACAACGGAACTATGATATGGCGTTGTGCACGCAAAGCCTAATATCTTAAGCAATTGAGGTTATTGCTCGGTCTACTCTGGGCCCGTGCACCAAGAGAGATTTCGTCTAGGCCATTGTCTCATTCTAAGTCCAAACAAGTGGACACACAGCACCCATATTCCAGAGAAACATGCAACGATTCGGAAAGCCTGTGTATGTATTAATTATATAAATCAGTGTCAGACTGTCAAGCATCAGAAATTATGCGAATCTCTTTCAGTGGTCACACATGCCGTCATTTGTCATTTAGCCATTGGTCCATGTGCGGAAGCTTTTTCAGTTTTACTTAATTTAATTAATCTGTCAGCAGCTTAAGGCCACGCATGACAGATCGGTTTTATTAGTTTTATTTTCGTCAGTAGGCAAATTATTTCATATGGCAATTGCTTCAATTTTGGACTGATTTTATTTCAGCTGTGAGGTATACATACAACATTAATTAATCCGATTTTGAAAAGTCTGTTTAAATGTAGCAAAAATGCTATCGTATGAAATTAACTTATGAAATCTTGCAGTTATTAGTTAAGGTGCTCATTATGTGAGTTGAGATGCTGTTGAACTTCAAGATCTTATATATTTTATATATGCGATTATATACCTATGTATATATAAATATCTGCACTATGGTTAGTAAAATGGTGACAATACTATCTTGCTGCTCGACATTTTTGAGGCCAGCCATTCCCTTTAACTCGTACACGAATTTGTCTATTTCTTTACTATTTTCGACACTCTCGTAGACCCACTTTTCGTCATCACAGCGAGCTGGAATTTGGCACACAGGTTCATGTCGCGTGACAATTGAATCTATCAAAATTCGAACCGGAAATTTCCATGGAACACCCGGAAAATCGGGAAAAATCATTTGAAAATTTGGTACAAATTTGATTAGTGATAAATCCGTTTCAGGAAAAATGCAGAGTTTTCCGATTTTTCCGAAAAATTTTCCGGAATTATCGACTTTTCCGGAAAATTTTCCGATTTTTTCCGGAAAATTTTCCGATAAAAAAGTTTTCTAAATTATGCCGGATCAAGTTCCCTATCAACTGGCATCATTACTTTCTCTCCGACAATGGTGAAAACTTGCAGAAAAAATCGAGGAAAATTGATGTAAAACGCTTTTCCGGAGTTTTTTCGACCAAGGAAGCGTTTGAGCGTTTTGCAACCTAAGACAAAGTTGTAGAGCGAAATGAGTTGCATAATAATTTTTACTCGTATAATTTTTTTGAAAAAACTGGTAAATCAGTGTCTTTGCAGACGTCATAAAATTGTTTTAAAATATCTCCATGTAGCACGTAATAACAATTTAGTTAACGTGAAAAATGCAGAAAATTAAATAAGAAAAAAACGAGTTTTCAAACAAATCTGAGGCCAAGCCGCATGAAAAAGTAGAAAATAAACTTTCCTTCACACACAGAGGTGGACTCAGATTTTATTCGCTGACAATCCCCGATATATTTCAGTATGATCAATCAGAGCTAATAAGTGCTTTGATTCATGAAGAGAAAGAATATTCAAGAGAAATGTCCCAATCAAAAAATCTGGTTCCACCTCTGTGTGTGAATGAAAGTTTATTTTCTACTTTTTCATGAGGCTTGGCCTCAGATTTGTTTGAAAACTCGTTTTTTACTTATTTTATTATTAATTTTTATTAATTTTTGTTTTCGGAATTCATTATTCAATCTACCTTGTTCTCTGCACTCTGATATTACATTAGTTACTTGGAGGGGTGAACATGGATTAGTTTTATATTCACTGCGACTTGAAAGATGTATTATCAGTTCCTGTTAAAGATAATTCCTATTCTAGGTTGAGATGTCAATGATGTTTAGGACCTTTGTGTAATTGAATTGAGGTTCCAAACATAGCCCGGTGGAAGGCATGCATCCTTGAGTTAGAGTTATCTACGCCTAGCTATTGCTGCGTCATTACAGAGCGAACTGCTCGGAAGTTTTGGTTTTACGGGCCAGGCCAGGCCAGTGCGGACGAGCTCGCGCCGGCCTGCATTTCCGCGGCGCTTGTTGGCCCTAGTTGGTTTGAAGCACTATGCCTAGTTTTGATTAAATTGGCATTCCAAAATTCCAGTTGCAGAAATTATCTTTATTTCTGTAGCTGCATGAAGAAATGACAAGCTCGCAGAGACCACCACGGACTACTTTGCACACACTTGCGCCACGCCTTCGGAGTTACTTACTCGAAATGGATCGGATGGGTCATCACAGCGAGCTAGCGCCACCTTGGACTAGACCCTTCTCATGGCGTTTTGCTCCTTGCTCGCGCGGTGCATATGAGGATAATTTTATTTCTCCTCGATAAAATGTTGAGGCACTGCCAACAATCATTAACTTAATGGCGAAGGACATTAGAGTCTTGAGGGCAGATTGACGGAAAATGTTGATGCTTAAACCGTTTATGGTTTGTTTAATGCAGATAGTGGTCCCATACGGTATTTGTTCCAGCAGTTGGTGCCTTCTTCAATGGCCATTGGTGCATATACAGGGTGTCCCGTAAGTCGACGTCAAACCGTAATCGGGTGATAGACCAAATCATAAAAGTTATCAGAAAAATATAAAAAAAATCCAAGTCATGTATTTTTCAAATTATAGACATTTCTTTTGTTTTCGCGAAAATGAACACCCTGTGATGGTTTTTTAGCTCCTGTTACTACAAATCTTTACTTTTTTTCCATTTTATTTTTCTTATGTAATCCCGAATAAAGCCTATCTAACCTGTTGCTTTAAATTCTAAGCCAACTGTTCCAGCTTGAAAGAAAATGTCACATTTTGCCGAACCAAGAATAGAAAGTTAATATTTCACCCAACTTTAACTGGCTGTAATGAAAAAAAAATGTACTACGCCAGTTTGGCAAGTAACTTTAAAAGTTGGTGCATTTAATAAGGATTCCAAAATGGTGTACCACTTGCTACAATATTTCTTAGATTGCGGAAAAAAAATTTCTTCAAGAAACCCGGTTTCGAAAAATTTCTTTTTACCTACTAAAAATGATTCTAGTGTACCGTTGCCGGCACTTGTCAAGGCATTGAATTCGATGCCAACTGCGATACCATGCAGGCAGTGAAAGGAAGAAAAATATATACAAATGAAGACACTTTGTTTTTCTTTGAATTATTTTTCTCCACCACTTTTTTTTATTTTTACCATATTTGAAAATTTACTTTTCTCCTTGCTCAAATTATATATGTCATAAATTATCACCATGGCGAATTAGACTCGAAGCTCCTCTATCGGAAATTGAAGTAAGTAACGTTCCTCTAGCGTTTTGCTGATTGACAGCAGACAGTAGGTATTGGCATTGTGACAGGTTATTGGAAGCTACACTTTGTCCAGTCTACACGCTTCAGCTCCAGTTGGTGTACGTTCGGCCACTCTACTTGGGCCCACACGCTTCAGTTTCAGGTTGTACCTACGCAAACACTCAGCACATTTACATGAAAACTTGAGTACTTGACTTGAAATCCACTTGAAGCTCGGGTAGGGCTTGACGTGACTTGAATTTTTATTGAATTTAATTTTTCAATTAGTTAAGTTGAAATTTACGCATTGAATGAGCCTTTTCATGATATTTTGATTACTTCAAGCATACTTCAATTATACTTCAAGTATTAATGTAAACGTACTGAGTGTCTCAGTGAGTCAACTGAGACACAGCTTTGAGCAACCGTCTCAATTGTTTCAGTTCAGACCAATCAGCTGATTTTCCAATTTTGATATTTAAATCATTTTCATATATAAAATAGATAGTTATTAATTGAGGAAAGTATCGTCAATTTATTTAAATAGCTTTAGAATATTTAATTAGATATTAAAACAACAAAACCACGAAACTTAGTCAACTGAGTCAACTGAGACAAGAAAATGCAGTTTCACTTGTCTCAGTTGCACAATGGTTGCGTTCGATTTTTGTAGCTCAATATGGTACTGAGACAGTTCATCGAAATTGCAGTCTCACTGAGTCAACTGTGACTTTTGTTGAAAACCAAACCAGATAAAAATGTATTTTAAATAAATTTAAAGTTTTCTAATTATGTTTATAGTAGTTCGGTGTGTATTATTGAAATGTAATTTAATTAAATAGATTAATAATATCCATTGATAAATAAAGTTTTTTTTACTTTATTTTAGAATACCAATTTTTGAGTCTGGATTACAAATACAAATCGGGAGTAAAAAAGCGCAAAAAAAAAGGTTTTGAGATATCAAGAGAGGAATAAGAATCAAAAATCTCCAGAAAATTTAGGGTTTGTATTGAACAATCCAAATACTACGGCAACTTTACCAATTTTTGATAACAATATCAAAGAAAATGATGAACAAGAAGTTCAAGTGACCATCAGCAAGAACAAAATATATCTGATGTCTACATGAAGAATTTCAGACATACGATGTTACTGAAGAATCTGGAGTTCCGTTAAGTTTGCAACACACATTAATGGATTCTTATGATGTATAGGTGTAATTGAAACGGAACGCTTAGGTCCAGGAAAGTACCCCCAACGTATTCCCAAACGCTAATAGTGGAAATAAATTTCCTATTAATTTACTTAATAAATTTTGCGAAATGGTGACCAAATACCTTGCGATTGGCTGGTTTGGAGCGCTAGTAAACAAGCACTATTTTGTTTTCCGTAGACTTTTAAATAAAGCACCTATTGCTATACATCGAATTTAGCTTCGAAAACTGGATACTCAACTCAATAGAAATGGTAAAAATTATACGAAAAATTTAATTATATGGAAAGGCGAAATTTAGAGAAAAGATTTTCCAAAGCAAAGTAAATTCATTACTTCAAAATTGAATTAAGGATCAGGAACGAAATGGAAACAAATATTACATAGAATTTTAGACGTAACGTTATTTTTAGGAGAAAGAGGTTTGCCATTTCGAGGTAAAACAGAACTGTTAAATGATTCCAAAATCGGTAACTTTTTAGGAATTTTAGAATTAATAAGTCATTATGATCCAGTATTAGAAAAACATTTGAATGAAGTAAAAAAATCTCAACAATCACACAAACGATTACAAGTACCTTACTTATCACCCGAAAGCCAAAACGAATTTATACAATGCTGTGCAGATATTGTTACAAAAACGATTCTTAAGGAAAGAGAAAAAGCAAAATGTTACTCTATAATCGTAGACGCAACCCCCTATTCGGCTTATACTGAACAAACAGTTTTAGTGTTACGTTATAGGTATGCAATTTAATGATGCAGAAAAGTTTGAAATTAAGGAAAGGTTTTTAAAGTTTGTTGACTGTAATCAAAAAACAGGTGAAGCGATAGCTAATTTAAAATATGGAATCCCAATTACCGATTGTCGTGGTCAGAGGGGTATCAGAGGGGTATCACTTTTCTGTGAATATTGTTAATACAATACTTGATGCTGCCATTATAGCGAAATTGTATCATTACTTTATTATTTAAAAATAATACTTACAATTAGATTTATTAATACGTCGAAAATGGAAACGGAATCTCGTACTGATATTTCGGTGGAACAGACCTTATTGTCCGATGATTTAATGTTTGTGCAGTATGGAATATCGTCTGCACAACTTGTTTGGCAACCAACTTCCTCTGAAACCTCTTGCAACACATGCCTCACCGATATTTCGTATGAAACTACAAATTTGAGCAGGGGAGCATCTTTAAACTATTTTGCCAAATACAAAGATCCTTCAGAAAGAGAGAACGAGTTAAAGATATCATCAGACCCAGTAAGCAGAATTTTAACCCAATGGGGATTTGAAGACCTACTTCCTAAAATGCAAGGTATGCAATATTTCGGAATTAATATCTATTAATTCAAAGTTGATATTATTATATATAACTAATTTTAGCCGAAGAAATCGATATCACAGCTTTCAAGTACATGCAACCAGAATTCAGAAAAATTCTATCTTCTGGTCTAACTATCGGAAGGCAAATAAAGTTTACAAAATTTTTGGAGCAATGGCAACAAAGAGAACATATTAGTCTTGGTTTGCAAGATTTAAGCCCTGATCTTCAAAATTCACCGTCCACCTTTGCTGTCGAGGAAAAGGCAAACCAAAATTCGACAAAAGTGGAGTTGCTAAAAATTCTCGAAAGTTGCCCAGATGGTAAATCTCAAGCAGAAAAAAGAGCTAAATAGCACCGCTAGGTCGAATCTAGTGAACCTGATAGTAACCCATTTTATGAATAACGACTATGAAAACTTTTCTCAAAGTTTAATTTTGAAAAAAAAATAGTTTCGCGATATTTTGGCCTTGTGCTTGCCATTCGCTTAATATTTGTTGTATACACGCTGCAGAAGCTTGAATTGAAGTAGTTACCTTTGGTTACAATTTAAAAGAAAGTATCGGTTGTTCCTTACTTGGTTTATCTGATTGGTCAGCAAGGATAGATGTTGTAAAACCATTTGCCAATAACTTAGCAGGATTATGGCAAGCAGTTAAAGAATTTCCAGATTTTAATTTAACTGCAGAAACTAGATCTGATTTAAATGGCATTCAAAAGTATTTAAACACTTTTGAGTGTTTGAATTTATCGAATATATGGTTTAAAATATTAGCTGCGTTTTTTTATCTCTCTGATCTGATCTGGTTCAATTTTATGTACGTATAACAACAATATTGGAAATTTTGCAAAATGTAAATGAAAATATTGACATTGAAGAAAGCAACATCAATAGTTTGAGTTTTGATTTAAAAAATATTAGAGAAAAGTGAAGTGATATTTTGACTGAATGTAAAATTGTTGCAGAAAATTTTAAAATCGATTTTAACTCTAATTCGTATGGTAAAAGGCGTAAATTTAGAAAAAGATATGCAGATAAATTATGATACAGAAATAACGGGTGAAAATTACTTAAAACGGCAGGTGTTTTACAAAATTTTAGAGTTTATTATCGGCGATATCGAGCTTTGAATGAAATATGTTCGGGTTTTTGTGAAATTGTTTAAAAACTGATGTTGACTCGTTAATACAAAGTAGTAATGATTTATGTAATAAGTATACTTCTGACATTGCCAAAGAAATTTCAGATGAAATAACTCTTTTGATAACCATTCACCAAGCCACATTTTGTGATAATCAGTTGCTTCCTATACATTTATTAAATAAAATGAAACAACTGAGAATAGATACCATATTTCCTAATATTTGCATTGCATTGAGAATACTTTGCACAATACCAGTTACTGTGGCTCAAGCGGAACGTTCATGCAGCACATAAGGTTTAAGGTCAATGCCAATAAAAAGCGCGAAAAGCTTTATTACATTGATTTTTAATGCATAATTAAGTTAAATAAAATAAATAATATAAACTATATTTTGTTATCTACTTTTTTAGACTTTTTTAGGTTTTTCCCTATCTCTCGATGACCCTGGCCTTGTCAAAACCATTTAAAGCCTCAAAGTTGGTTTTGGAGTCTAAAACCATCTTGAATTTCCTCTCTCAGAACTCTGGTGTCAATTCTCTCTCACTGCACACTCCCTTCTCAAGGGTCACCTACAAAGGATGAGGTTTATTGATGATTCTGTATGCAGAGGATGCGGGGAGGAGTCCGAAACCGAGACTCACTTTCTATACTACTGCCCGGCCCTCTCAGGAAGGAGATACAGATTTATTGGCTCACACCTCCTGAATGAACCTTTCCTTTCAACTTTCCGACCCTCTCAGGAAGGACATACAGATTTCTTGGCTCACACCTCCTAAACGAACTGCATGAAGAGGTCGGCAGGGAGGGTTGAGACCTATAACCAATTGCTCATAGGTCAACAATGGACTTTGTTGTGGCCTGCGTTCTAGGGATACGCTGAAGTTTGTACATATTCAATCCATCCATACATACTTACTTCATTCACCTATACTTCATACATATAAAATAACCCACGGAAACCATCTAACGTAAACAATACAAGCAAAGTTTTTTTTCTCATTTATTTTAAGGAAATCCTCAGAGAAATTGTAAACAGAGTGCAATGAGTGCAGTGCCGTTGCTGATGCCTGAGAAGGGTTCGTACGGGTTCTGCTAACAAATCGGAGGAAGCAATTTTCTGGTACAACCCAAGCAAGGTCATGCGATATCCTTATGTTATATTATTTGCTAGAATTCATTAAAAATTTAGTTGCTAGTTTGGGGCCCTTCAGTTTCCGTGGCTTCCCCGACTGACGGGTATGCGAGTGCCTTATCTACACCACTGCTGCAAGTGTCTGCAAACTACTAACATGTATAATATGGACCTCTGACATACTTAAATTGTTTACATTAACATGGGATCACTTTTCTATAAATATCTCTTTTTGGTTTACCTACTTTATTCCGTTGAAATTCAAATAAAAAATTCTATACGAAATCTACTATAATCAAGTTTCCCAAATGAATACATATGTAGAATAGAAATAGATAGCAATACAACATTTGTGATCTTTTAATCTTTTGTTTGTCCCCCATACCTACTTTAAGGGATGGATAGACAAAAACTGCTTAATTTCATTACCTTGAAAATTGAGATTAAGGAATATTTGATGTTCTAGGAGATAAGCTTTCAATAATAGTAATAATTTTTAATATATTTTCAATTCGTTGAACTTGTAGTATGTCTATTAAAGTGAATATGAAACTTGAAATTAACATAATTGTCACACCCCTGCCAAAAAAAGCTACCCTGTATGAAATAGAAAATGAAGCAGTCTATGTTATATCTACATGCTAGTGCTATAAACCACCAAAACTTTAACGAGGCTCATTTGAGTAAAATTACTTAGAGGCAGTGAAATTTGTGATGGACACGAGGAACGAAAACTCCTTTTATTGGGTCAGTAACATTTTGTGGCACCTACATATGTTATCCAGAGTAACTAACTATTGTTGCGCTATCCTGTAATTTGGAAATTACAGGCTAGATTTTGGATGGCGGTGAAATTTCTTAAAGAAATTGTGCTACAAGTTACAGTGCCCTGTGTGGCCTGTCATTACAGGTTAATTTTTGTTATTCTTGATAAATAATAACGGCAAAGGGCTGCTAATATGTTCATTTGCTTGTTTATGTACCTTATGATTGGTTCAGTTGTTTTCAATTTGAAACCCCTTTTTTGTTAATAATGACGTACCCGCGCAATGATATACTCAAAAATAAACTGCTGCTTTCTCTGCATAAATAAAGAACAAGAAAACATCCCACTTTCCGAACTCAAAGAAAAGGTTTTAAGAAAAATTGAGGAGGCCCAGTGCCGGACTGGAAGCACGTGCGATCGGCCGCTATCCCGGTGGGCCGCTGCTCTTTGGGGCCGGTGGCCTCCGAGTTAACCACACATGACCACACGTATTCATAGTATTCTCTGTTCGAACACTGTGACTGCGGTGGGAGGAGAGTTATGTGTTAAAATACTAAGAAATGTCTTGTCAGGGTTGTCAAGATATCATTATATACATATATATGACATATTTGGCATTCTCGTGGCTTCAAGAGCAAATGTACTTTCTAGATTTTTAATAATTTTTAGATAAATTTTTTTTTGTGGAACCTACTCTATTAAGTAACACAAAATTACCTTAATATATTTTTTAACTCATTTAAAACAAATTCAAAATATACAAAAATTGTTTTAAATTTTATTTTTATTTTTCAATTTTTAAAAAAGAAGTAATTTTATTTCATGTCCAGGGTTTTGGCTTTCAGCTGTAAATGGCACCAACATATCGGCCCTAAAAGGTGAGTTTATCGTCCTTCACATCATTGATGTTGGAAATATAATTAAAACGACAGGGGGAGTATGATATGTTATGAACAGTAATTGATTAGTAATTTTATAGGTAATTTGACGTTGGATTTAGGTAGGATACTGGACGCGGCAGAGGCAGAGTTTCGTCACCGGTCTCTGAGTGTTGAACTCTTAGTACGTATAGTAGTGACTCGTACTAATCCATCATTACCAGTGTGAGTAGCAACCACTCGCCCTAGTAGCCATTTTCCTGGTGGCACTTTTTCTTCTTTAATAAGCAATAAGTATTGGTTTATTGTTTTTCTAGTTGACTTAGCTGTAAACGAGTGCTGTACTCCATCGACCATCTTTGCAACAAATGTTGAACAAGACGTTGACACTGCTGCCATCTCGATAAAAGGTTTTCCTTCAAATTCAAGTAGGATGGCTCAGGAACTGATATGGGAGGTTCCCCAATCTCCTGGTTCGTTGCTTATGGAAGACTCGAAGGCCTAGAGTTTAACGTAGCTTCAATTTGACGAAGAACGGTTGCGAGTTTCTCAGATCTTAACTTAGATGCGCCCATTACTCGTTTAAGATGTCCTTTGGTAGATTTTACCCCTGCCTCCCACAAGCCGCCGAAATGAGCAGATGAAGGTGAGATGAAATGCCATGCTGTATTCTTTGTGGTAAAATGTGAGCTGATGTGCTCAGGTAATGAGTGCTGCGCTGTCTTAGCTGATCTTTTAAGTTCTGCATCCGCTCCAAGAAAATTGGTGCCGCAGTTGCTGTATAAATGAAAACACTTTCCTCGGCGAGCTATAAATCGTTTAAACGATGCTATGAAGGCATTAGATGTGTAATCGGATACAGGTTCTAAATGAATTGGTTTCGTCCTTTAAATGTCGATCGACCTCTACCCTTAGCTACACGGATACTTATTAGACCAGAAAAGTCTACACCGGTGTGTATAAAATCTCTGTTTGGGTTAATTCTTGGCTTTGGCAAACTACGCATTAATTGGTATTGAACGGTTGCACTGTATCTTACGCAGGTGATGCACTTTCGGATTCGCAGCTTGGCAAGACTTTGTGCATACACAATCCAGTAATCTTTTCGCAGGTAAGCACGAACTACTAGAATACCCCCATGTAAGGCAACAATATGAGCATAGTTTGCCAGCAATGATGATAACGGATTCTTTCTTGATAAAATATTTTGTTGTTTTATTGACATAGGAAGGTTGGCTGCATGTAATCGCCGGCCAATGCGAAGAACTAAGTCATTATCCAAATAGGAGTTTAGATTACTAATTGTGTTCTTCCTTTTAACAGGTGTCTTTTGACTCAATCTTTAAAACTCTGTAGGGAAGTCCCAGTGGCGGTTCATGGGATTCAGAAGAAGGGAAGCAATACATTTTATATAAATTATAGCTCTGCTTTTCAGACTATTTCATTGCTACTATAAGTAATTATACATGTAACAAAGTCAATGATGTCAATAATACACAATATAAATATTCACATTTATTCTTGCTCTTGAAAGAAAAGGAAGCCATTATCATCGTTAAATAAATCAGCAATGCAATCATATCTTTCATTTATCCATTCACAGCAAATACTGCCTGCCCCATAATTATGCAAATACAAAAATTTCACTCAATATCCCCTTTCACAACGTACGCAAAAAATCTAATCATCTAATTCATTCTTTTGAATTCAATTACCATTATTATTGTATTTAGGTAGGTATACTCGTTCGCCGGAATACTCAAATAAAAGCAAGAATTCTACATTGTCTCGTAATTAAACAGAAACGTACGTAATATTATAGATAGTCAATATCTTATTTTTGCATAATATGAATAAAACATGTTTAAAAAAAATTTATAATAAAAAACATTCAAACATTTATAGTCAAACGAGATAATATAATTTTAAAATATTGTTATTGTATAGATTCAGTTGTGCAATGAAACTTTTCTGGGGTGAAAAAAAAAATAATTTTTTACTTAGCCTATTATTTATTTATGAAAGTTATTTATTTAAAAAGTTTTTTTAATATACATATTTTATTTACTAATCACTACATTTTTGCTAAAGGCTCATATAACAATTAACAGGACATACAGTAGGTTTACAAGAATATTTGAGTACTTGGCTTGAAATCCACTTGAAGCTCAGGTAGGGCAGTTGATTGAATTAATTCCAATTACTTGAGTTGAATTTTTCTTGAATTTAATATTCCAATTACTTAAGTTGAAATTTACGCATTGAATGAGCGTTTTGATGATATTTTGATTACTTCAAGCATACTTCAAGAATACTTCAAGTATTAATGTAAACGTACTGATAATTTATCTAATATGTGCAAATAACTCGCATCTACTTACGTTCTTTTGCGAATGTTGTGATGTAATTTTTTTCCTCTGCGGTAAGTATAGTTTAGAAAATTATCGCACTTTAATGTAAATACTTCCATGTAAAACGTTTTACACGAAAAAACTGGAAAATTTATTTCACATCAAACCCTTCGGTTAATCATATAAAATTTAAATGTTCACATTAAATATGTAAAATATTATGCTGAAGCGTTTAAAAGAAGAATCAGCCCCCAGCAAGAACTTACACGCCCGTTTGTACACAAATTCGAAAATCACGCATTTTAAAGATATTCGGGTGAAAAAAGTCGGCTATAAAGTTTCTTACAGAACAAAAGATAATATGCCATTTAATAAAACTCAGCAAAAGCTTCAATTTGGTATTACACACGGCCAAAATTGGATAACGCCATGAGTGTAGCTACCACCCTCCCACCAAAACCCCCAAAAACGTAAAAAATTAAGCCCACTGACTAATTCTAAAACAAAAAATACCATTTAAATCCATCCACGTTTACTATTTTAAAACAATTCCTAAAATTTCACAATATTCGTCACGAAGTTCGGATAAATGTTATTTAAAAAAGCTACGAATTTATTATTAACATCTGGCAGCATTTAAATAAATCGTGAGCAAGACCGACACGCACCCGCACCAGAATATACTCCAGAATTTATCAACAAAAGTTACTATCAGAGGGTGTAAATCAATTGCCAAACGCTACGCTGCGGCCAGCGTACCATAGCAATGAACGCATGCAAACTCTTGAGTGAATATTAGTCTAAAAAGTTAAATGTATTTAACGTTTTACATTGGCTTTGTTGTTGTAAATACGCTGTAGGGATTTCAGCGTCACTGCGATGCCAGTGGCAACGGTGTTTGATTCTAATGCCGTTCCATCTATACCACGCGAATATTATGTAGCTTGCTTCACAAGCTTCACAAGGTGGATCTGGTGTTAGGTAGAATGATGGTGGGTGGGTCATTTTGGACAGCGTACCATACAGAATGTTAGTAGCGATATAATGACATTGGGCTGGGTCAAAACCCTCGAGAATACTTCACAAGCCATGAAACAGATTCCCTGCCTACCACAAGCGAGGCCCAACGTAGTCCTTACATTCTAAAATATTTGCAGTGTTCTTATGTAAAAGTGACAAAAGTTTGATTTGAATAGCTCCTCCGCTCTAAACTACTATTCATACAGAAAAATTGCGTTCTGTTTATATTAAGCTTGCTTTCTCATCTTCCGAACCGTAAAAAAATTTTCATACCTTTTCTAGCAAAATTATTTAAAAAAAATTATCTTAACCAAATGACTACGATTTCTCAAACAAATATTTTCAGCTGAGTAATCATTGTAATGTCGCTGTGCCGTCATGGTATGCCTCAGGCTGATGATATCGAAATGCCTACAGATTCGGACAACGGCTGCACATACCCATATGCAATTAACACTCCGCTGAGAGGTATTGAGCGTAAAATGGTAAGGTTACTTTGTAATCAAAACTATTTTATAATTTTATTTAGTAAGGTATATAGGAAGTGTAGCCTTTGGGAAGGTAAGGAACCAAGCTTTAAATTAATGCCAGACTATTTTTCTTTATGGATAGTAGTTTAGGTTCTATGGCATATATAAAGCCAATGTTTAGCACTTTTCTCTATGTATCAATATAGAACATTTTAGAAAACGGACTAAGCACGCACACATATAGATTTCTGTTTCATGGCTTGGGAAGTATTCTCGAGGGTTTTGGCTGAGTGGTATGTTCTTAGTTTGTAGGAGAAAATTCGGCGTTACTTATAAAATATTTCAGGTTGTATCTAGTGATGTCAGAGGACTAAACTTCTTTGAATTTTATACATTTGTTTAAATATTCTAAGAATATTTTAAAACAACATATTGTTTGGATTTTTTTATTTTGTCAAGGGAAGCAGTGCTTCCTTTGCTTCTAATGAGGAACCGCCCCTGGGAAGTCCATTGATTGCACTATTTTACATAAACGTATGAGAGCTTGATTCGTTTCTCATACCGTAAGGTAGACGATTTTTCTACTTGTGCTTTTCTTCGTTGGTCTATTTCGACTGTTTTGAATAAACCTTAGTCAAAATGCAGTAACACGGATCAGTTTTGTTAGAGATGAGAAGCGGCTTAGAAAATCGAAGTCTGACGATATTGTAGCAGTATAGCAGAGCTTGGCTTTCTTTTCCTCTACGTCGGCATCTAACAGATCTATTAGTGCAGATGACGGCCATTCCGCCTTGAATTTATTTAACCAACTCGGACCTTGCCACCACAGAGAGTCCTCCACTAATTGAGATGGGTACACTCCTCGAGTTGCACAATCGGCTGGGTTTTCTGCAGAGACCACATGATGTCACTGACTTGAATTTAAAACTTCCTGAATTTGGCTAACTCTGTTAGCCACGTAAGTCTTCTAACGAGAGGGATGGCTTGGTATCCAGACCAGCACAATGGTGGAATCAGACCAGGCATATATACAGGCATCAGGAACATTCATTATCTTTATTACATTCGCCAAAAGCTGCGATAATAACAATGCTGCGCATAGCTCCAGTCATGGTAGAGAGACTTATTTAACTGGTGCCACTCGGGACTTAGCTGTCAGCAGGCACACAGATACTTCACCTGTAGGTGATAAAACACGGGAATATATAACTGCATATACTTTAGTTGAACCGTCCGCAAATCCATGAAGCTCAAGTCGAAAACTAGATTGCCTCCATTGCATTCATCTTTGAAGTTTCATTTTGGATAGTTCGGTTAATTCTTCTCTGAACCGAAACTAAGTTAAGAGACATCGACTTTGGAAGAAAAGCTTGGCTAAAACAATACTTGGAGCTAACCATGCTAATGGATCAAACAGAGGTGCAGTGTCCGGCAACAGAGAACATTTAGTGGGTGGTGAATAACATTCGGGAGGTTGAATGTTAAATCTAAGCTAACCACCTGTTGGACTTCAATAAACAGCTAGGGTTTTGACTACTTCTTCTTCGCCGAACATAAGAGGTATTGGATTTTCTTGCTTTTCTGGGGCAATATTTCTAAAAAGCTTTTCAGAGTTCGAAGTCCACTTTCGTAGTTCAAAACATCCTTTATTCAATAAAGAAATTAGATCAGTTTGAAGTTTTAGCGCTGTTGGTTCATCATAGCATCCGAACATCACATCATCCATATAGAGATGATCTAGGAGAATTATAGCCGGTTCAGGATACTCAGATTTGTACAGTTCTGCTAACTCATGCAGGGTTTTTATCCCTAAATAAGGTGCTGCTGAAGTTCCATAGGTAACCGTTAAAAGCCTGTATTCGCTAACAGGTGCTGCTGTGTTATCTCGTTTGTGTCTACTTTTGAAATAAGAATTTGTCGGAACATTTTGGATATGTCCCCCGACAAAACAAACCGATGCTTTCCTAAATGAAAAAGGATGGATGACAAATCATTCTGTAGTTTGGGGCCTGTAGCTAAGACATCATTTAGAGATTCACCGCTCATAGTTTTTGCAGAGCCGTCAAAAATACGCCGAATTTTTTTGCATGCGCACCACATGATGAGGAAGATAATATAAGGAAGAATTGTCTTGTTGGTTTTCAACTAACTCCATATAACCTAGTGCGATATATTCTGCCATGGATTCTGAATATTCTACCTTAAGCTTGGGATTAACCCGAAATATTGTTTCCAAATAATGCAGGTGCTTGAGGGCACCTTCCTTCGAGGTGCCAAGACATGGGTATGTAGTCCGTAACTTTATGGAATGGGAGATGAAGAATGAATCGGCCTTCATCATTTCGGGCATATGTTCTTAAGAAGAAGTCTTAACACGCCCCATCAACTGGAGATAGGATGGTTACTTTGGTGGCTCCTTCACTTCCCAAGACTTTCTTAACAGAGTATCTATGTCTATGCAGTCAGCGTTATTTATAGTAGTAACGTGGGAATGCACTTGAAGATAATTTTTTGATTGAGGACAAAGTCCAGATAGAATCCATCCAAATAAGGTTTTCTAAGCAATTGGTACGTTGTTGGATGGCGCTTTTATACCTTCTTGTATGTTAAGTGAAAAGGCGTTTGCACCAAGGAGAAGGTCTACCCTGTCTAGGAGTTTTCGAATACCGCTGGCAGATTCTTGCATAAGATGGTGGTGCGGAGTAAGCGTGGTTAAAAGAGCGTTAACTATAGCACGCTTATTTTCATAGTGATCGGATAGACTTTTCCAAGTCTGATTATAATTGGTTTCAGTAATCTGCACGTGGTGTAGAAGCTAAGCTGGATGACTACTCAAATTCGATTTAAGATAATGAAGCTTCTCAACTTTAGATAATCTACAATTATTATGTGTACAGGTCTCTAAACGGTATACACTTTTAATAACTTCCATGAAATTTACCAATTTCAATTCGTGGAAGCTTAACAATTATATTATTTTCGGCATTATCAACGTTCTGATTCGTTCCTGGCTGGTATCCCGCAGGAGGTTGATTAGTAGTGAGCTTCGCCAACTCTGCAGAAATCTCACCGTAAATCTCGAAATACAGCTATTCAAACGCGGTATATGTGTCCTCCGTAAAGTACGGCTTATCTTTGTCATCCTTATCTTTTACAACTAATGCAATTATTTCTTTGTGGGAACTTCGAAAACTGGACCACTTGCTTTAATAGCTTCTAATCTTGCTGTATATTGGGCTATAGTACGGTGCTCTTTGAGTAAATTACTAAGATTCGATTGAAATTTTAGTTGCTTCTCATATACATTTGCTTGCAATTCTAAAATCTTATTCATTTTTAATTTAAAAGTTTTGTTCCAAACACACTGGAGGTTACGCTTTTATTTGTAGGTATATTAAAATTAATATGAACCGGGAAAGTCACAATATGGGAAAATTGAAAATATCTCAAGTCAATTTAAATGCAATGTTAATTTGAATCACACAAAATATTCATATTAGAATGACTACTGTTGTCCATGTCGTTACATTAACCGGTTTTGTTAATTACTATACCGAAAAGAGTACTCCACGTGTGCAAAAGAATGTCTTTTTGCTAACCGAATTATAAAAAATTGTTCACAATTTTTCATAAAATATTCATCACTTTTCACTGCAGATAAAATGTTGTTTATAAGGTTGTTAATATGTTCATATATCCGTAGCCCACAGCTCTCAATATAATAGGTATTGCTATTTTGTTAGTAATAATATACAAAAAAATTTACGTACCAAATTCCAAGGTGTACGGCGCAGAGTAAATTTATTTCGCCGTATACTCATCCAGATGATTCACATATAAAAAATAGTCCATGTGCTGATATACCTAACTAATCAATCTGTTGTGATTAACCCGCTATCCGCCTTGAAGGACCAATGTATGCACAACTCTCAATAATTTTCTTGTATTCAGCACAAAAACTCCTGTAAATCTGCGCTTCCCCTTTCAACTTTTCTATAAGTATAATCTTACTAATCTTTGCCGTTACTCTCCAAATAAATACCAGCAATAACAATTCGATCTTTATTTTGTCAATTCTCGCAACAGACTGAATATACATAGCTACATAGTTCCCAAGCAAACTTGAGTCGGAATTGATAGCTGTAAATTTAGCAACAACAGAATATTCGATCTAGTGACTGGTTACAAATTCATGTCGAGTTTGCTTGGGTTACATATTAACAAACTAATGTAGGTATGTACAGATAAATTTTGTTCTAAACTGACAATAAATTTCTGTAAATTCATATTGAGTACAAGAAGACCAAAAAGAGAATTACATTATCAATCTACAGCAATATATGTACCTTTATGCGACAGTCCCAAATCAGGACTAGAAACCGGTTGTAGGCCAAAATCTGGGCTACCCGTATAAACGGCACAAATTGGACTAGGACATTTGGACTTGTGCAAAGCAAAGCATATGACATTTGACTCTTGACGGATAATACATAAATTTACAAAACTATATAGTTATCTTACTATCTCGCACAATTATTAACATTTTTTCACCTCCTCGGGACTCCAAAAAACTTTCCTTACTATACAGACGCAATTTTTAGTTTATGAAAAATAAATCAGGTCTAAGCTCAATTCAATTTGGGGCAAGTCCAAATTTCGGACTTGCACGTTTATACGGCAAAAAATTCGGACTTTGGCCTAGAGTAGGCCAAAGTCCCGACTTTGGTTATCGTATAAACGTAGCCTATGATGTAAAAAAGTTCGGTGTGTGCAGATCTTCTATTGATGATACAAAATGTGTTGAATAGGTGTGTTTAGGTAAGTATACTGTGTACTGTCTTGCAGGTGTAAATGGCACCAACACCATACAAAAATTTCGCTTTTTTACAATATATATATGAACACTGGCTGAGTACGCGTGGATGTAGGAATGAAATTTCGTATACTGTGTTTTCATGATAATAGTAAGTAAACTGCCGCTCTGGCCTCCGTGCTTGGGATCTCTCGTCCCCTTGCCTTTAATAAAAAATAAAGCTTTAAAAATGGACTAAATCGTGCAACCCCTTCTTTGTGAAGCCATATAAAAATTTTGATTTTTTACATATACCGCAACACCGATCACTCCTGGACGTTTTTATTGTAAACCTTCGGGATATGAAAGCCTATGAAATTGGTTTTAATCATTTTTACTGTTTGACGAACCGTTCTAGAAATATATGAGAAAACCACTTCAAAAATCAAACTTGCACAGATACGAAATAACCTACGGGCATTCAGCTAGGGTATCATAAGAATTGGTCTTATAGACCGATTCTAGTGTTTTTACTTGTTAGTTTTAATTTTACGGATCAAACTTACCGATAACTTACATATTTTGTGCATACATCTTTCGTCTATATAAGGTTCTGGGTTTCTCTTCTTTATTAAATCTTGAAAATTCTAGAAAAAGTCCCATTTTTTCTATTATTTATTACTAGTGGTTCGGTATTTAGCATGGAATCTATGCTTGACGTATAACATCATACGTTTATTAGAAGACTTCTCTCCGATTTGCAAACATTTTAATTTTATTAAATGCGAAGTGCTCATTTGAGCCAGACGTATACTGAGTGTAAAAATGACTTCCGAATAGAAAACTCTGTTTTCCTACACTTGTGCTTGTTTCAGTACGAGGTCAGCATAATAATGTGGGTTGTTTTCCTTGAAAATTTTTAAAACCCCAAAGGGGTTTGAGGTCATGTGCCCGGGCTGTTTCGAAGACCCAGTACGGCTCTGGAGGACAGTAGCCCAAGCCGAGAGGTTTAATTCAACACACAACAGACCACGTGTCTACAAAGAGGGAGACTTAGTTTCAAACATGAACATCCAACATCCAACAACCACTAAGCAATCTAAGTACGTGTTTAGGGTACCAGGAGAAAAAATTTGACTTAGAAAACAGTTAATTTTTTAATCAAAAAAATCCCTGAACTGCTAAATATTTTAGTACTCGTTTGATTTAGCAGATACTTAAAGATTATGTTTTATTTATGATTTGTTCTGCACTTATTTTCCTTCATATCCCGGTATTCGTTGGTCAGTTTGATCCATTTTTAGCAGGTCATATTAACAAATATGGAAATTCTGGCAAAAGAAATCCTTCTTACCTGTCGAAATTCAATTATTTGTTCAAATGGTACGCATATCATTGATAAAGTGAAACCTGCCGGTTATTTTGGTATATCAGTGGATTCGACACCAGGAGGCTGATTCTGATCTTTTTTCGTACTTTAATGTCAAAATATTCGCCTAAACGAAATGAACTTTTCTAGTGATTTTTTTGTGTTTTTATTTAGTTCAGCAAGCCCTGCACTACGTAGAATGATCTGAAAATGACACTTCACATTACAGACTCAAAATATTATTTCGAATTTAAGCACTTGTATTGCTCTAATTAGGTGTAGAATATCCATTAACCACAGTATACAATTTTTGTCACAACCTCGGGTGCAGTTGACTAATTTGTCGTACTTTTAGGCGTGTATTCTGACATTAATTCATTGCAAGTTCATTTTAGTTTATTTTGTGGTTGATGAAAAGGATAAATTAAAATGTATATGGTGAATATAAAAGTACGATAAATTTGAGGTGAAATGTCAAAATATGTGACTAAAATATACGCCTAAGCTATGACAAAGATCTGTCTAGTTAAGTATTGTACTTAGATACTTAAAGAATGGACAGCCTAGTGAATGATTTTCAGCAACGACCAGACAGTGGAAAATCCTTAAAGATTGTATTGGAAACGAAAGTGTCTTAAAATCCCTATCTGACACCAGATTGGCGGCATAGGCTATGGCTACAGAAAAGAAAAATAAATTATTTTCCTGGAATTTTAGAAGCACTTGATTGCAATATTGTTACTTTGCAGCATTTACATTCTGCTAAAAACCTCTGATAAAATGTACTTAATTCGGGTTTTACGTACTAAGACCATATTGATGATTTTTTTATTAAGTAACAGAAGTTATTAAAATAAAATAAATTCAACTTTATGCCCTAGACACACAGCACTCTTAGTGAAGAAATAACTAACGACTCATTAGTCTATAATGATTCATTATAAACTGCGGACACACAGCCATTTCTTTAATTAAGTTGTGCTGTCAAACTGGTTTTGATGAACTTATCACATTAAAGAAGCAATATGGATCGAATTAACGTGATAAACTTTGTTTTTATTTATTTTATTTTCAATTTAACAATTTCCAAATGAGAAACACATTTTATTTAAAAAAATATTAATTATATAAATTATGATTTGCATTTCTTTGCATTTCTTCTTCTTATTTTTCAAATCGGCAGAGCGGAGCTCCAGACTTACATTATATGCCAAATCTAGCACATTTTTCCTCATTATAGCTATAATGAAGGAGGAAAACACTTCATTAATGTATTTCATTATCATCTGATTTTCGAGCTATAATGACATATACTATTTGACACACGGCATTTTAATGAATAGTTAGTACAAATGATTCATTAGTTCGTGCTGTGTGTCTAGGGTATAACAAACAAAATAACTTATCAAAAACATTTCTTAATGAAAACAACAAACAATTGTAAAATGGAATAAGATAAAATATGATTTTTTTTATATACTTATGAAAAAAAAATTTAATAAAATATAACTAAGTTAAGCTAAGTGAATTTCTATTACCTATATAGAATATAAATGTACCCTGATAAATTTCTATTACAATTTTAGTAAACCTATTCCTTTTTAGGGTTCCGGGCCCAAAGGGTAAAACGGGGAACGCTACTACTAAGCCTCCGATGTTCGTCCGTCCGTCTGTCTGTCACCGGGCTGTATCTCATGTATAGCAATAGGTAGACAGTTGAAATCTTCATAAAATAATAATTTTATTTTTTTATTTATTAAAGGCGGCCCCCATTGTGATTTTTTCGACGTTTTTTCCTCGTTTTCCTCTCATTCATTATTATCAATAGCAGGCATTATTGGTAGACAGTTGAAATTTTCATAAAATAAAATTAAAGGGTGGCCCCATTCAAGAAACGTGAGTTTTTTGTCGTTTTTTCCTCGTTTTCCTCTTATTCATTATTATCAATAGCACCATTTTTTTTTCAAATGACGCTTACTCTTAAAATAAAATAAATAAAAAGATGATCGCGGCTTACTACGTACTAATTGGTTTGTTGGGTTTTCTTTTAAACTAGTTAGGTTCTTTTGAGTATTTCTAGATTCTGTTAATTAAATACTACCTATTGGTCTTGAAGATTCGATTAGATTAATTATTATAAATTTTATTTATTTATTTATTTCCATTTGTTTACTGTGTACGAAATTAAAAATTAAAAACGAGTTATTGTTTTGATCTAGGTTACTTTTAATTCAGTTAAATTTTGTACGACGGTACGGAATCCTTCGTGTGCGAGTCCGGCTCGCACTTGGCCACTTTTTTTTTATATAAAATATATTTAAATTCTTACTCTAAATCTCACATTTGTTAATATTTTAATTTTCATAAATTTAAAAGAAAAGACCTAAACATATTCTTATATTTAAAAGGCGATACATTTACTAAGCTGGTAAAGAAATTAAAAAAACAATATTTATTTTATACATATATACATATATGTATAGGTAATAGCTATGCACTTGACTTAAAATTTAGTAAAGTCGAGTAGCGATATCCATAAAAGTATTATTTTATAAATTCAGTAGGAAATGTAACAAGAGCATCCATTAAGAGTGCCTGGTATAAATACTCCCAAACAATCCTATTCATACTTTTGTAGACGACAGCACCCTTGATTTCGTGTACCCGTTCGACTCTATAGCTGATTCCCGTGGGAATACTACAGTTGACAAACGAAGCCACATGTTTAGTTCACTAAACCATGCTCTTACAACAATACTTGTTTGGGGCAGAGCGAATCGGGTCTTGTTTAATGCTTCCAAAACGCAACGTTGTCTGTTGCCACTCAAACGTACTGCAATACCCGCTCAATCCGTTTCCGTCGATGGAGAAGATATCTCAAATTCGCCATCCCATAACATCTTAGGTATTGAAGTATCCAACAATCTTAGTTGGTCTGATCACATTTTTCGTATTTCCAAAAACGTGATGAAATGCCTGGGCTTCTTGCATAGAAGCAAGAAATATTTTACACCATCAGACATGGCGTAAATCTACAAGTCTCATATCAGGCCTAGATTAGAATATAACTCCCATATTTGGGCTGGACACACTGCATTGTCCGCGTTAGCCAAAGTCCAAAAGAAGGCCTTCCGTCTTATTGGCGATGACACACCAATAGCAACTTCTGCATCCCTGGAAAACTGGCATAATGTCGTTTGTCTATCTTTTTTTTATCGCTACCAATAGCTAGCAATAGCCATAGTGCTCTGACGAAATCTCTAACCTGATCCCTTGTAGAATTATTCCTATGCGCACCACATGAGCTATACAACGAGCTCACCCTCACACTCTTGAAGTCAAATTTGGCCATACCGTGAAATTACGCGAATCCTTGATATGCAAGACAGTACGAATGTGGAACAGCTTGCCATCATCTGTTTTCCCCCTTAATTCAACCGTTACCTCCTTGACTCAACCTAATAATCCCTAATTCCCTACCCCTTCTTTCTTTCCTTCCACGGCTATGCTGCGGAACCCGAGAGCTTTGGCATCACCATAAAAAAAACACAACTATAGCCCCCCTTGCTGAGATTCGAGTGGGTAAGAAGTTGATGAAATTCGTTCGATTCCTTCTTCAACTCATTTTATCTGTTACTGTTAATTCGAAAATTGATAAAGGTGAAAGGAATCATTGTAAAATTACTATGATAAAACGGTTATTTGTTTAAAATAACACATTAATCTCATTATAGATAGCTACTTCAACTGAAACAGAACTGCTACTGCAGTTGTTGTTTATGACCACTTAAATGCCTGCTTCTTGTTTTTATTTCCCTGCTTACATAATTACCCAAAAGAAATGCTTACTGCAAATGTCGCGAACAACAACTTCTTTACCTATTTCTAAGGAGTTACGAATAAGGAGAAAATTTAATAAAGCATTTGTACCTCCAAATAGAAAGAAAATAATTCAGTTTCATTGTCATTAGATTTAAACTCCATATTAACAAGTAAAAATGCTAGAATTGGTCAAAGACCTATTCTTATGATACCCTAGATGAATGCCTGTATGAAATTTCGTATTGTCACCCTTATGTGCAAGTTTGATTTTTGAAAGAGTTTTTCGCACATATTTCTAGAACGGTTTGTCGGACAGAAAAAATGATTATAACCAATTTTATAGGATTTCTTATTTTGAAAAAGTTTTTAGTACAATAAAAATGTCTTGGACTGACCGTTTTCACAGTATACGTAAAAAACCTAAATTTTTATATGGCAACACCAAGAAGGAAGATCCCCATTTAGTCCATTTTTGAAATTTTGTTTGCTAGTACAATGAAAACACCACGTACCAAATTTCAGCTCTCTATATTGATGTGTTCTAGGCAGTGTCCAAATATATAGTGAAAAACGAAAGTTTTGTATGGCAACCCCACGAAGGAGTTGCCCGATTTGTCTCATTTTCGAACTTAATTTTACTTTTTTTTTTAAAGTCCGTGTACAAAATTTCAGCTCTCTAAGTATACGCGTTCTCGAGTTATCGTGCGCACAGACAGACGGACGGACGGACATGCAAAAATCAAAATAATTTTTAATATTATGCGTGGGTGTCCAATTCATTTTGCTCTACCATCATTATTTCGAGGTGTTACAAACGGAATGACAAACTTAGTATACCCCTATAGATTTCATCTAGAGTATAAAAAGGACCAGTGTAATTGTCGATAAAGTGACTACAAACCTCTGCTAGTTACCTATCGTTATGGAGTCTTAGAACATATATTCATCAAACAGGAATGCTTATAAACTACATTAAATGAAGCTTCTCCATGCTTGCGTTTAGCTCAAGTTTTCTAGTGTTGTAGTTCAATGCATGTATACACAGCTAGTAGAACTCATGGAGGTTCACAAATTATTCTAATAAGAATTTGGTGCCATTTCTTTGCGCTGGCATTGCTTTATCGTTGGTCCCACTTGGTACTTGTCATTTTTGTGCTTGCGTTTCATTTGCTCTGCATTTTCCGTCCTTCGTTAAAGTCGTCCCCTTCGAGATATTATGAAGGGAAGAAAGCTTCAATCATGCACACGAATTTTATACGGTACCCGCATACCTGTTTGATATATGTTCTAAGGCCGCAGTTGCATGGCATCGCATGCACCACATAAGTCAAGTAAATTATTGGGAGATGCCCTGTTTGATTATGTAAGACCAGTATTAAAAGGGAAACACTAGAAGAGAAGCAGAGATATCAGGATGTTTCCGCTTAGGAGGTCAATAGAACCAGCTCCTGCTCTAGTACTCACCTATATAAACAAAAAATTGTATGGCCTCCTTAAATCAACTGTTGAGGAGTTATAGGGTGATTAAGAAAAAAGCTAGTGTTTCACAAAACACCCTGCATCTTAAAATATACAGGGCATACGGTCACAGTTAAGAGCTTATTGTGTGCAGATCTTTATGGCCCTTCCAAACAACCCTGTATCGCGCTCTCCTCAGAAGTTATAGTGGTCTAAAATACAAATTTGGGATTTTCTTACCTTTTGTTTAATTTAGCCTCAAAAAGGTCGTTAATATTTTTTTTATAAAAACTGGAAACTGTAGACTCTCATGTTTTAATTTGATTTATTATTATTTATGTCCTAACTGTAGCCGTTAAAGAGTTATTATATCTTAACCTATTCTCACAGCTATTCTCAAACCCATTTTTACAGATAATTTGTTCCCTTAGTGACTGAAAATCGTAATTTTTTAAAAAAATTGTCTAATTTCGGTATGACCTGAATAGGTTTTGAACTAATAACTGTTTAACGGCCACATTTAGAACATAGACTGTAACAGGTCAAATTAAAGTGAAGTGTCTACAGTTTACAGGTTTTATAAAAAAAAGTTATGTTAACCCATTTGTGCCCAAAGTTTAATTTTCGCCATATTTTGAGAATTCGGTTATTTTTGGATTATTTAGTAGTTATAAAACATATAAACGATGTTTTTTTTTTTACTTCTTAAAATTTAAAATACGGGGTGGTGCGAAAACGCACTGTGGGGCTTTGTCAGAACAAAATAAAATACGGTTTTTATACTTTAACTTTTAGTTATATTCATTCAAACTAAACAGTATTTAATAGTAAATAACAAAAATAAACAAATTCTATGTAAAAAACAATAATATTTTCATGTCACATTGAGAAAAAAGTTCAAAATAATAATGATAATTATTTCAATTTATCATAAAATGTTTTGAAGCATTTATCATGCAAAGCGATCTCACAAGTTTCACATTTCGTTATTGTGTGACTATGACATTGCTTACATCTCAGTCGCTTTTCTCCCCTTATAATATTGTGAATTCCAGGTGTCAGTAACGGAGATGGCCTTGCGGTATATCCTTGTGTAGACGGTTTCCCATATTTTTCCAAAAGCACTTGAGATAACTGTTGACGGAATTCTAAGCTATCTAGTGTGCAACCATAGGCTTTCGCAAGTGTCCATGCATTGGTAACTTTCAAGTCGATCATCCACAAAACGATTGGCATATACCATTTTTTTTCCCGAACACTTGTTCTGTAGTTAGATATATGATTATCTAACTGGTCGACACCTCCCATATACATATTGTACACTTTAAAAATGTTAGGTTGCGGTACATCTACCTTTTTCTTCTCTCTCTGCACATATCTTTTCACGTGGCCTGTAGGATTGACGCCATGACTGTTAGATAACATAGTAACTACCTGATTGTCTTTCCATCTGGTTATTATCATTTCGTTATCATCGTGTAAACAATGGATTCGTGTTGTCCGCGTTTCGTTTTGTTCAAAATTTTTTTGTCGCTCATGTTGATGTTTTTTACCCTATTTTCACGCACTGTTTCGGAAGCACCATACTGCATTTTAGATAATTTTGCAACCAGATCTGGATTCGTGAAAAAGTTATCGAAGATAAATTTAAATCGAATATCTGGCATTTGCTTTTTGAACTTTTCTGCAAAAGTGAGAACCACATATTCGCCGAGCCCCATTGATGTTTCACGCAGTTGGCAGCGACCTTGGTATACGTCGAATTGATAGCAATACCCTAGTCGACTCGCAGCAACCCATGCTTTATACCCAAAACGTACTGGTTTGTTTCTAATGAATTGTTTGCATGGATTTCTTCCATAGTATGGTATCATGGCCTCATCAACTCATACATTCTGTTCTAGCGGGGCATATTTCAAAAATTTGTCATTCAAATGGTTAATAAAGGGTCTAATTTTTGAATATCTATCATTCTTGTCCAGGTTACTATTATCACAAAAATGTATATTTCGAAATATTTCATAAATTTTTTTCCGACGAGTCCACTGTGATATCATGGTGTTGTGCGCGTCATCTCTTTGCTCCCAGATCATGCGTCTCCTCGGAACCCGAACATACCCAGAAATTTTCAGTGCTCCACAGAATGCGTAAAAGTGGTTTACGTCTAAATCTAAATTTTCGTTTTTTTTTATTGCTGGCATACGCTTTAGTTTCACTGACAATATTTTGAACAATTTCTTCGGTGACAAATAATTTAAAATATTCCAATAGAAAACAGCCATGAAAATCTATTTAATCTCCAATAATGATCACGGCGTTAAAAATACAACTAAACTAAAGGATTTCGAATATGAAGAATATACTGAAATTGTTTTACATTAAAAAAGTAAGACTCACCGCAGTCATTTCACTATGGTTGATGTTATCACGTCAGCGAAAAATTCACAACTGATTTCAGAGCAGAGTACACATGCAGCTACGTTCTTTTTCTCACGGAAACAATTCTTACGGTACGAGGAGCCGTTAGCCTGCCTATTGACTGCAGAGTCGCATGCCACACTTAATCCGTAAAAATTAAAAAATATATTTTTCTTAAAGAATTTATCTGGTGCGTTTTTGAACCAGAGGACATAAATGGGTTAAGAACCTTTTTGTAAAAAAAATAGAGGCTAAATGAAGAAAAGGGTAAGAAAATCCGAAATTTGTATTTTAGGTCCACATAACTCCTGAGAGAAGCGGGGTACAGGGCTGATCTTATAGCCTTAGAAAGCCCATGAAGTTCTGCATAAAATGACTTCTTAAGTGTGACTATACTGTACTTTTTAAGATACAGGTGTTTTGTGAAAACTAGTTTTTTTTAATCACCCTGTAACTCCTAAACGGTCGAAATGGCCCCTCCTACCATACAAATATTTGTTTGTATATGTGAGTACTATCACCTCCTGCTCTATTGACCTCCTCGGCAGAAACACTCTGTATAGCCGAAAAGATGCAAGAAGTAGAATTTATGTTGAATTTTTGGAATGAATTTTGACACAACGTAAAGTAAGACAAGTTCTACAAAATGAGGAAGTGAACTTTTAAACATGCGCGATATCTACGAAATTTTAGCTGATCAACTGTGTACTTCACGAAATCAATTCGAAGAATATGAAGTAGCTACAAAAGAAATGCTACCAGATGTGGATTACAAGCTAAAAGGTATCCAATGACGGTGTGTTACGTGCTCTTCGGTGTAGGGTGTAGGTTTAATTACCTTGTTCAAACAAGACATAAACACGACATGAATAGGGCTCCATGTGATCTTTCACTCATAGAAAGGTACATCACGAAACCTGTAGAGATAGTACTACTGATACGAAAGAAAATACTCGCCGGTCAATATTATTGGTACCCCTTTTATTATACCTAAATATATTTATAAATGTATTCCCAAATAATCAGTAATACGGAACGACTATCAGGCCTAAAACACTAACCACTTTAATTTCCAATGACTGAATAAACTGTACTACTGCTATACAGGTGATACGACAATTACAGCGTGGACCATTTACTGTAACACATTAGATATTTCTGATTAAGTAATAGGCTAATGCTAGCCAACACCGGATTTTCGCCGACACCAACCAGTCGTGGGATTTACGCCGGGGCGGTTGTACTCTGACAAGGCGTATTTTTAATCTATACACTAATGCTCAAACGCGCTTATATATACATATATTAAAAAAAGGAACTAGTTAAGATTAGGAAAAACTCTTAGATTTTGTTCAAATTGTGTACTTGTTCCAATTTACTCACAAGTCACGAATATGAAAATAATTTTTAGCGGAAACTTATAGTTTCCGAGATATTTAGCTTTAAAATTCTCGAACTTTGCGATTGACATTTTCACAATTAATTTACTTTTCTTCTTCTTATTTAGAATAGCAACAAGAAGGCAATGGTGGATATATACCATAATACAAACATAACAAGGTATGGCCGATTCGAGAGGAATTTTTTGTGTTGCTACGTCATGAAGTGACTAAAGTCATTTCCAGCGAATTTGTTTTGAGTTTTTCGTATTTCATTGACTGAAAAACGATTTGAATATATTAAAATATTTAACCAAACATTAGTTTCTTCGTTTAAATTACTTGAGGAAAAGTAATTATATGCTAGTGGGAAAGCAAAGAAATTTCCAAATAGAAATTTTTTTCACTATGATATGGACGATTGAAATTTAGACGAATAAATTTCTGACAATTGTCGCAACCAATTGACTGATTTTCCGGTCATGCCTTGTTAATCTTTGTATCATGAGTACAGACCTTCCGAGCATCCGGGTTACCAGCATTGCGTTTTTTTATTCATTCTGAGTATTCTATTGATGTGTAGTAAAGTAGCATTTAGTTAGAATAGAATAGAAACAAATTTGTTAAGAACACAAACACACATACAAACCGGTAGGCGGCAGGCCACGTTAATACGCAGAATCATACAGGCAGACGCACCCACACATAGGCGCGCACACACATAGGCAGATACACACAGACGCACGCGTGTACACATGTATGATATTTCAACTATGTTTCTGGTTAGCATCTCATAAGGGGAAGCTGAAAGAAATCATTCGCAATTATTACATACATGCCTACTAAACTACTAAATAAAATGAGTAATACTAGAGTTTACAATAACGTACCCAATCTTGAAACGACTGCCATAATACAGTTGAATTAGTCTCTGCTATTAGGGACCGCTATTATAGGACTTTTTTAAAAAATCTTGAAATAATAGTCAAAATTTAACTTTTTTTTTAGTTCTATGTAACTGTTATAAAAGACTTTTAAAATATTAGATCATAAGATAATAGTTCTTAATTAAATGTGTTCTTTTAGGCACTCATAACTGTTACCGAAGACTTTTATTATAGCTTATGAAATCATAGAGTATACTATATTTGCCATTCCGTTTGTAAAGCACAGAATTAATGCTAGTACTGAAAAATGGGTTGGACAACCACGCATAATATTAAATATTATTTCGATTTTTACATGTCTGTCTGTCCATCCTTCTGTCTATTCGTCCACACCATAACTCAAGAGCACGTCAACGAAGAAAGCTGAAATTTTGCACTCAGATTTAAAAAAATGCAAATTAAAATGCAAATTTAAGTTCGAAAATGGGACGAATCAGGCAACTCCTTCGAAGGGTTACCGAACAAAAATTTCGTTTTGCACTACATATTTGAACACTTCCTGCAATAGTGTGTAACTTGTATTTTTAGGGTTCCGTACCCAAAGGGTAACAACGGGAATGCTATTACTAAGACTTCGCTGTCCGTCCGTCCGTCCGTCACCAGGTGGTACATCATGAATCGTAATAGGTAGACAGGTGACATTTTCACATACTGTGTATTTCCATTGGCGATATAACAACAAATAATAAAAATAAAATAAAAATAAAGGGGGCCCCCAAACAAGAAACGTGATTTTTTCGGCGTTTTTCATTATTATTATTATCTGTCTGTCACCGGGCTGTATCTCATTAACCGTAACAGGTACACAGTTGAAATTTTCACAGAGTGTGTATTTTTATTGCCGCTATAACAACAAATAACAAAAATGAAACAAAATTAAAAATTAAAGGGGGCCCCCATACCAAGATATGTGATTTTTTCGGCGTTTTTTTCCTCGTTTTATTCTCATTTATTATTACTATCTACTCTCATTTGAAAAAATAAATAAAAAGTACCTACATAGTGTTAAATTTTGTACCATTGTACCATTTGTAAATTAAAAAAATTCAGGTTTTTGGCGTACACTGTAAAAGTGATCAGTCCTAGACGTTTTTATTTTAATGAAAGCTCTTTATGAAATTGGTTATAATCATTTTTACTGTCCGACGAACCGTTCAAGAAATATATACGAAAAACCACTTCAAAAATCAAACTTGCACAGATGGGTGAACATACGAAATTACATACGGGCATTCATCTAGATTCTAGGGTATTATAAGAATTGTTCCTAGACCAATTCTAGCTTTTTTTTATTGTTTATGTGTTATGATAAGAGTTCCAAAAGATTTTTGTTTTATAAAGTTTCATAATAACAATATCAGAAGACTTTTGCACTTTTGGCGCAGTGCTAGGAGTTATCACCGAATTTTATTAATAAAAGTCTCTGCATAAAACTCCCATAAGGCTTTTAATTTTTTAGTCTGAAGATAACACTCGGAGAAGACTTTTATTAATTTCAGTCAGTCCATATCTGTTACCAGACATTTTTATTCATTTAAGTCCAATGATAAAAGTCTCATAAGACTTTTCTCTTTCAATTTTCCGATAACAGTCTGATCGGGACTTTTATACTTTACAGTCAATTATAATAGTTATAGAAGACTTTTATTTATTGACATCTCGTAATGGATCTATCACAGATCTTTTGCTGTTGCAGATCTTGGTATTTAAAAATTTTGGAGCAATTATTAACTATTTTCCATTACGTTTGAAGTATAGGTACCATTCAGTCTTGATGGAACTCTTTTAGCAGATTGACAAAAATAAGAGTTATTTACGGTCCCTGCCTATCATATATTTTTGATACAAAACAAACCAGGATGAGAAGAAGAGGAGAGGTATACTCGTATGAAGTAATTTTAGAGAGATATTCGATACTAAATGATGTGCCAGATAATGTCACCTTATCATCATTTGAAGGTGAATGGTATTCTCAGGGTTGCGAAAAGACAATTAATGCTTATACAGAGGACTTCAATAATAATTTTGCAACTGAGCTTCTGCAGTTTCATTTTTATGTGCGGCATAAATTCAATGCAACAATAACTAGAAAAACAAAATTAAGTCGTGCAGAACTTTATTAAATAATTTTTGAAGACAATATTGAGTGGGACTTCCAAATGCTGATATTCGATACCGCATATTCCTATCATTAATAATTGTTCAGCTGAGCGTTCATTTTCATAGTTAAAGTATACAAAAAATCTCAATAGAATAATTATGTAAGAAGGCAGGCTAAGTATAGAAGCAGATGTGTTACGGTAAATTAGCTATGAGGACTATCAAAACCTTTGTTGCCACCAGAAAAAGTAGGTGAAATCTTTTGTTTAAATAAATAAATTGGGCATTTACAAATATAAACATTATATTCTATTTTAAGTGTAAAATATGTTTAGAAAAAAAATATATTTTACGGTTTATATTTGTTGAAATTTTCAAAATTTAGATAGAGATAATATGGGGGCATCAAAACCGTTTCGGCTTAGGACCTCTGAGGCTTTAATCCGGCCCTGCTTCCGGGCAACAACGCAAGGTATAACCGAGATTCAAGGGACTCTATTTGATAAAGGCAGCTCTCTCTCTCTCTCTCTCTCGAATGATAGATACGTTGGATAGGAAACAAATAAATCTGAAGAAAAAAATAATGGAGATAAATGATAACTCCTAATAAAATAAAAAATAAATTAGCAAGTTTTGAATGAGTGGTATCTTTTCGGCTGGGAGTTGAAAATTGATGATATATAATTGAGCCTGGGAGCTGCATGTTGTGTAATAATGGCTGAGAGTTGCATAATTTATAATTGCGACTCGGAGCTGTATGATATGTACTCAGCTGAGAGTCGAAATACAATTGTCGCTAAGATGATTTGGCTGAGAGTCAGATCGGTTGATCGCTGAGAGCAGTACGTCGTAGGTTTGATACAAAAAGCAATAAAGGCAAGCAACGAAATTGTGTGTCTTGTCGTAGCCATTGGTAGCGGCAACTCAAGAGATTAAAGAAAATATTCTCGAACTATTTGTGTCCTGTTAATTTTTATGAGTAGGTATATGTCCGGCAATATTTGGGATTACATAGACTGAAGATTGAATGAGTTAAGAGTTGTATGAAGGTTAGGTTAGGTTAGGTTAGAGTGGCGGCTATTGGAAGAAGGTACATTTTCGTTACTTAAGAGTTATTACTCAATACTTTTGAAATGCCCCTACTTAGTACTTGAACATAAGTACTAGCGTCTATTTATTTGTACTTAAGACTTAGTTTTGTACTTAAGTACCAAGATTTTTACTTAAGTATTTCTGATTCTATTAAGGACCTACAAATATCTAACTCTTCGTAAAAAAGAAAACACAATCAATAGCGCAACTGATTTTTTGTTTAGTTTTAAAGCACGCGTCAAGGCAGAACCTTAGACAAACTAATAATAGACAAATAAGACTGGGCAAGTAGAACAAAAACCACTAACGTCTCGCTCGAATATAAAATCGACGATGCCTCGACTTGATAACATAACCACTGACATGTATAATATGGACTGATTGCGTTTATAGAAATACACTGCCGAAAGTGGGCTCACTTCTATATTGCTGACTTTCGGCCTAAGCACCAAGTACCAACTGAGATAGAACTAAAAGCACAAATAAATTAGTGGATTCGTTGAAATACATGATTTAAAATTAATCATTTAGGGATATTACTGCGATAGAAACTGTCTTACCAAAGACAATATATTCATTAGATACGCAGAAGAAATTCTAAATGTTTTATAAAATTCACTTTTCGAGCTGCGTGCTCACTTTTTCAACTTCCCGCCAATGATTTATTCAATGTTTCCACCGACGTAAGAGCTCGTTTTGACACAAGCAATTGTGCCCACGTGAAACAGAAGAGTAAGCAGTCCATTTCCTGATGATTTATTGGAATTTTATTCCTTAGAGTTGTTATGATTATTGGAGGATAATAGGTACTTGGGCGGACCTCTAATAGTTTTTATGAATGTAGCAATGAGAGGTGAAAGCTTTACTCTACCTGCGACGCCGAAAACTATAAATAGTAGCCACTGGTTACTAAACATATTATAGTTTTCAAAAGTTATTTATTTATTATTATATATTAACTGAACTTGATAAACTTCATTATATTCATTACATTTCTGAGTGGTAGAGGAAGGTCGGGTGAGCGGTTTAATTCAAATATTATCCAGCAGTGGTCCGAGAAGGATCTCTTTCTGGAAAATATTCAATTTGCCACCTTTAGATCGCTTATTTCACTGATGAATGTCAAATCTAATACCTCCTGCCTATAAACTGTGATAAAGGTGGGATTATTGCGCATATTAAAAATATTTAAATTGGATTCCATAATGAAAGTAAATAAGGACTGTCTCCACTCATAAATTTAGGTTCAACTCCATAGCTTGTGTTGGGCGTTGGCGTTGCATCATAAGAGAAGGTCGAGCTTTTTCGTCTCAGCTTCCTTTACGAGATTGCGCACTCTTGTTGGTGGGGGGTGAGATTATCATGCGCCATATATGTCGAAGCCAAAAAGGTTCACCTCGCAACTTTACGTCCCACTTAACGACCGCTAAGTCATTACAGCTGTAATTAGACATCAAACATAAGCTCTTTTTAGTAATAAAGGGTGTAGTGTTGGTACCTTAATCCCTATATGGCATCATTTCTGACCCGAGGTTCCTGGATTAAGGCAAAGTCAACGCTCTCCTCCACTGACAGGATGGAGAGGTTATCCGATGCCAGTCAGCTATGATGGAGACTGATTTGGACCACTCGCATCAGAGGACCCCAATTGCTGACTTCGCGGTTCGGTGGAACCTTGGCGTCCATTTTCCACCACCATAGCAGCTTCCGCTGCCTGCTGGCCGATTATGTCCTTGTTGAGCGAGTCCACAGTTTTTGAGGAGTTCGATTGCTCCTGTGAGACTCCTCTACCTCCATCAACTCTTCGTTGCCTTGTTGCTTCTTTGGAAGTCCACTGTACACATTGGCTACAATCGCATTAAAACCACAGTGAAGCCCGAAGTTGGCCTTCCCTGGCGATTGTCTAATGCGGGATTCCTCAGAGAGCTGGAGAATAACGCTCCTACCGGTTGGTTTCACTCCTGCCAAAGACAATATATTCATTAGATACGCAGAAGAAATTCTAAATGTTTTATAAAATTCACTTTTCGAGCTGCGTGCTCACTTTTTCAACTTCCCGCCAATGATTTATTCAATGTTTCCACCGACGTAAGAGCTCGTTTTGACACAAGCAATTGTGCCCACGTGAAACAGAAGAGTAAGCAGTCCATATCCTGATGATTTATTGAAATTTTTTTCCTTAGAGTTGTTATTATTATTGGAGGATAATAGGTACTTGGGCGGACCTCTAATAGTTTTTATGAATGTAGCAATGAGAGGTGAAAGCTTTACTCTACCTGCGATGCCGAAAACTATAAATAGTAGCCACTGGTTACTAAACATATTATAGTTTTCAAAAGTTATTTATTTATTATTATATATTAACTGAACTTGATAAACTTCATTATATTACTGCCAACGTACAAAGATTCTAAAAAACTACTTTGAAAAGCACTTCTAAAAGAACTCAGTACTTTTTATAGACTGAGTACTTAGTTACAAGTTCTTTTCATACAGGCGGTACTTGTACTTACGCTGAAGTACTCATGCCATCGGTACTTGTACTTGTAGAAGAGCTATAGGGTGCGATGAAACAAACTACAAGAGTTAATGAACCTTATCAGGTCCCCCAACTATTTGTCTGCTAATTTCCCCAGTTTGCAGTATTCCTCCTACGCTTAGCAAGGTGAAGGCATTCACACAGCAGGTGCTAAATACTTCAACCTCTTCCTCCTCCATACAGCCTCTTCAGAAATCATTGTATGGAGCTTGCATGATCTCTGCGTGTTTTCCAAAGAGGTAGTGTCCAGTAATAGCTGCGGTAAGATTGCGTATATCATTATGGGTCTTCTTCAGCAAAGATTCAGTCTTCACAGGACAATTCTCTGGCCAGAGCTGTCTTGAAATTACGCGTGAGGTCAGTTCTTCCCATCTGCGATTTGCCAGCTTGCTGGTCAGTACATCTAGAATCCTCTTCACTGATTCTAGGGGCCGATCTACGGGTTTCTCTGCTAGACATATATTCCATATATTCATAGCAGAACCCTTGGCCAGGGCATCCGCTGCCTCGATTCCAGGTATATCACTGTGACCAGGCATCCATCAGAGAATAATTCTGTGGTTAGTCCTGTCTAGTTTAGTCCTCATCGCTTGCCAAAATATTTCTTGCAGGGATACAGTGCAATGACCGCCTTCTTGACGCGCTTATTCACATTTATCCTCCAATTTTATTTGGAATCTAATATCACTCCTAGATATTTGACTGCAGTTGTAAGATCAAGAATAATGTTACTCAGTTTTGGGGATGTGAAAGTCGGAATAACTCTCCTCCGTGTAAAAAGGACTAGTTCGGTCTTTGCGGGGTTAAGCCCTCGACTGCAGCTTATAGCTAAGAAACTTTCGCAACGCTCTTTGAATTAGTTCACTTATCGTCGATAGAGATTTTCCCGAAACAAGCGTGACTAAGTTATCAGCATATGCTACCGTTTTTATACTTTCCCTTTGTACTCCTCCTTGTGAAGTACCTCTAGACACCCTCCTGCTATTCTTATTTGTACCGAGTGGTTACTGAGCATTATGGTAATCCATATAAAGTCCTTCGCAGTCACGTGCCCGCTATGACCTGCCTTAGGAATGGAGATCACTTTGAACAACTTCCAGATGCATGGGATAGAGGATTGGAGTAGGCAGCTGTTACAGATCACAATCAGCGCCGGAAATACAATATCTTGCACTTTCTGCAGCATGATAAGAATGATACCATCGATTCCTGGTGATTTAAAGCCAGCACCAGATGGAATTGCTCACTCTGTTTTCTCCTTGGTGACTATGTCCCGTATAGCTTCTAAGTTTGGAGTACCAGCGTACTCGTTATTATTATAGGTGTTGTCGCCTTCAAAGTTCCCAGGAAAGTGGGAACTCATAAGCAGCTCTAAAGTTTCTTCATCAGTCTCAGTCCACGTATCGTCCTCCCTTTTCAGGAAGGAGGGAACATTAGGGTCCTTGCTTAGAACATTCGTAAATCTGACAGATTCACTTGTGTTCCTTGTGAATTTACAGTAGCGCCCCCATGAAGAGAATTAAGTACTTTTGATTGAGGGTTTGTAGTCTGGTGAGACCTGCCTTATACTGGGCCCAGTCTTCCTGAATTCTGCTCGCTTTCGTTTTGTTTTGAAAAGTTTCCGAACGCTCTTCTTTGGACACTTAAGTTCCAATGCCACCATAATGGATAGGACTTCTTTGAAGGTTTACGTAGGGGGCAGGCTTCAACAAAGGCGGCATTTATATTTCTGACCGCGTTATCTATTGTTGACGAACAAGGTAATATCTCATATTAACGATCGTTTACTTTCCCCTCTACGATACTACTAAATTTATTCCAGTTTGTTTTACCTGGGTTTCTGAGTGGTAGAGGAAGGTCGGGTGAGCGGTTTAATTCAAATATTATCCAGCAGTGGTCCGAGAAGGATCTCTTTCTGGAAAATATTCAATTTGCCACCTTTAGATCGCTTATTTCACTGATGAATGTCAAATCTAATAACTCCTGCCTATAAACTGTGATAAAGGTGGGATTATTGCGCATATTAAAAATATTTAAATTGGATTCCATAATGAAAGTAAATAATGAAAGTAAATAAGTAAATAAAATGGTGGGGGGTGAGATTATCATGCGCCATATATGTCGAAGCCAAAAAGGTTCACCTCGGAACTTTACGTCCCACTTAACGACCGCTAAGTCATTACAGCTGTAATTAGACATCAAACATAAGCTCTTTTTAGTAATAAAGGGTGTAGTGTTGGTACCTTAATCCCTATATGGCATCATTTCTGACCCGAGGTTCCTGGATTAAGGCAAAGTCAACGCTCTCCTCCACTGACAGGATGGAGAGGTTATCCGATGCCAGTCAGCTATGATGGAGACTGATTTGGACCACTCGCATCAGAGGACCCCAATTGCTGACTTCGCGGTTCGGTGGAACCTTGGCGTCCATTTTCCACCACCATAGCAGCTTCCGCTGCCTGCTGGCCGATTATGTCCTTGTTGAGCGAGTCCACAGTTTTTGAGGAGTTCGATTGCTCCTGTGAGACTCCTCTACCTCCATCAACTCTTCGTTGCCTTGTTGCTTCTTTGGAAGTCCACTGTACACATTGGCTACAATCGCATTAAAACCACAGTGAAGCCCGAAGTTGGCCTTCCCTGGCGATTGTCTAATGCGGGATTCCTCAGAGAGCTGGAGAATAACGCTCCTACCGGTTGGTTTCACTCCTGCCAAAGACAATATATTCATTAGATACGCAGAAGAAATTCTAAATGTTTTATAAAATTCACTTTTCGAGCTGCGTGCTCACTTTTTCAACTTCCCGCCAATGATTTATTCAATGTTTCCACCGACGTAAGAGCTCGTTTTGACACAAGCAATTGTGCCCACGTGAAACAGAAGAGTAAGCAGTCCATATCCTGATGATTTATTGGAATTTTTTTCCTTAGAGTTGTTATTATTATTGGAGGATAATAGGTACTTGGGCGGACCTCTAATAGTTTTTATGAATGTAGCAATGAGAGGTGAAAGCTTTACTCTACCTGCGATGCCGAAAACTATAAATAGTAGCCACTGGTTACTAAACATATTATAGTTTTCAAAAGTTATTTATTTATTATTATATATTAACTGAACTTGATAAACTTTATTATATTACTGCCAACGTACAAAGATTCTAAAAAACTACTTTGAAAAGCACTTCAAAAAGTACTCAGTACTTTTTATAGACTGAGTACTTAGTTACAAGTTCTTTTCATACAGGCGGTACTTGTACTTACGCTGAAGTACTCATGCCATCGGTACTTGTACTTGTAGAAGAGCTATAGGGTGCGATGAAACAAACTACAAGAGTTAATGAACCTTATCAGGTCCCCCAACTATTTGTCTGCTAATTTCCCCAGTTTGCAGTATTCCTCCTACGCTTAGCAAGGTGAAGGCATTCACACAGCAGGTGCTTAATACTTCAACCTCTTCCTCCTCCATACAGCCTCTTCAGAAATCATTGTATGGAGCTTGCATGATCTCTGCGTGTTTTCCAAAGAGGTAGTGTCCAGTAATAGCTGCGGTAAGATTGCGTATATCATTATGGGTCTTCTTCAGCAAAGATTCAGTCTTCACAGGACAATTCTCTGGCCAGAGCTGTCTTGAAATTACGCGTGAGGTCAGTTCTTCCCATCTGCGATTTGCCAGCTTGCTGGTCAGTACATCTGGAATCCTCTTCACTGATTCTAGGGGCCGATCTACGGGTTTCTCTGCTAGACATATATTCCATATATTCATAGCAGAACCCTTGGCCAGGGCATCCGCTGCCTCGATTCCAGGTATATCACTGTGACCAGGCATCCATCAGAGAATAATTCTGTGGTTAGTCCTGTCTAGTTTAGTCCTCATCGCTTGCCAAAAGATTTCTTGCAGGGATACAGTGCAATGACCGCCTTCTTGACGCGCTTATTCACATTTATCCTCCAATTTTATTTGGAATCTAATATCACTCCTAGATATTTGACTGCAGTTGTAAGATCAATAATAATGTTACTCAGTTTTGGGGATGTGAAAGTCGGAATAACTCTCCTCCGTGTAAAAAGGACTAGTTCGGTCTTTGCGGGGTTAAGCCCTCGACTGCAGCTTATAGCTAAGAAACTTTCGCAACGCTCTTTGAATTAGTTCACTTATCGTCGATAGAGATTTTCCCGAAACAAGCGTGACTAAGTTATCAGCATATGCTACCGTTTTTATACTTTCCCTTTGTACTCCTCCTTGTGAAGTACCTCTAGACACCCTCCTGCTATTCTTATTTGTACCGAGTGGTTACTGAGCATTATGGTAATCCATATAAAGTCCTTCGCAGTCACGTGCCCGCTATGACCTGCCTTAGGAATGGAGATCACTTTGAACAACTTCCAGATGCATGGGATAGAGGATTGGAGTAGGCAGCTGTTACAGATCACAATCAGCGCCGGAAATACAATATCTTGCACTTTCTGCAGCATGATAAGAATGATACCATCGATTCCTGGTGATTTAAAGCCAGCACCAGATGGAATTGCTCACTCTGTTTTCTCCTTGGTGACTATGTCCCGTATAGCTTCTAAGTTTGGAGTACCAGCGTACTCGTTATTATTATAGGTGTTGTCGCCTTCAAAGTTCCCAGGAAAGTGGGAACTCATAAGCAGCTCTAAAGTTTCTTCATCAGTCTCAGTCCACGTATCGTCCTCCCTTTTCAGGAAGGAGGGAACATTAGGGTCCTTGCTTAGAACATTCGTAAATCTGACAGATTCACTTGTGTTCCTTGTGAATTTACAGTAGCGCCCCCATGAAGAGAATTAAGTACTTTTGATTGAGGGTTTGTAGTCTGGTGAGACCTGCCTTATACTGGGCCCAGTCTTCCTGAATTCTGCTCGCTTTCGTTTTGTTTTGAAAAGTTTCCGAACGCTCTTCTTTGGACACTTAAGTTCCAATGCCACCATAATGGATAGGACTTCTTTGAAGGTTTACGTAGGGGGCAGGCTTCAACAAAGGCGGCATTTATATTTCTGACCGCGTTATCTATTGTTGACGAACAAGGTAATATCTCATATTAACGATCGTTTACTTTCCCCTCTACGATACTACTAAATTTATTCCAGTTTGTTTTACCTGGGTTTCTGAGTGGTAGAGGAAGGTCGGGTGAGCGGTTTAATTCAAATATTATCCAGCAGTGGTCCGAGAAGGATCTCTTTCTGGAAAATATTCAATTTGCCACCTTTAGATCGCTTATTTCACTGATGAATGTCAAATCTAATAACTCCTGCCTATAAACTGTGATAAAGGTGGGATTATTGCGCATATTAAAAATATTTAAATTGGATTCCATAATGAAAGTAAATAATGAAAGTAAATAAGTAAATAAAATGGTGGGGGTGAGATTATCATGCGCCATATATGTCGAAGCCAAAAAGGTTCACCTCGGAACTTTACGTCCCACTTAACGACCGCTAAGTCATTACAGCTGTAATTAGACATCAAACATAAGCTCTTTTTAGTAATAAAGGGTGTAGTGTTGGTACCTTAATCCCTATATGGCATCATTTCTGACCCGAGGTTCCTGGATTAAGGCAAAGTCAACGCTCTCCTCCACTGACAGGATGGAGAGGTTATCCGATGCCAGTCAGCTATGATGGAGACTGATTTGGACCACTCGCATCAGAGGACCCCAATTGCTGACTTCGCGGTTCGGTGGAACCTTGGCGTCCATTTTCCACCACCATAGCAGCTTCCGCTGCCTGCTGGCCGATTATGTCCTTGTTGAGCGAGTCCACAGTTTTTGAGGAGTTCGATTGCTCCTGTGAGACTCCTCTACCTCCATCAACTCTTCGTTGCCTTGTTGCTTCTTTGGAAGTCCACTGTACACATTGGCTACAATCGCATTAAAACCACAGTGAAGCCCGAAGTTGGCCTTCCCTGGCGATTGTCTAATGCGGGATTCCTCAGAGAGCTGGAGAATAACGCTCCTACCGGTTGGTTTCACTCCTGCCAAAGACAATATATTCATTAGATACGCAGAAGAAATTCTAAATGTTTTATAAAATTCACTTTTCGAGCTGCGTGCTCACTTTTTCAACTTCCCGCCAATGATTTATTCAATGTTTCCACCGACGTAAGAGCTCGTTTTGACACAAGCAATTGTGCCCACGTGAAACAGAAGAGTAAGCAGTCCATATCCTGATGATTTATTGAAATTTTTTTCCTTAGAGTTGTTATTATTATTGGAGGATAATAGGTACTTGGGCGGACCTCTAATAGTTTTTATGAATGTAGCAATGAGAGGTGAAAGCTTTACTCTACCTGCGATGCCGAAAACTATAAATAGTAGCCACTGGTTACTAAACATATTATAGTTTTCAAAAGTTATTTATTTATTATTATATATTAACTGAACTTGATAAACTTCATTATATTACTGCCAACGTACAAAGATTCTAAAAAACTACTTTGAAAAGCACTTCTAAAAGAACTCAGTACTTTTTATAGACTGAGTACTTAGTTACAAGTTCTTTTCATACAGGCGGTACTTGTACTTACGCTGAAGTACTCATGCCATCGGTACTTGTACTTGTAGAAGAGCTATAGGGTGCGATGAAACAAACTACAAGAGTTAATGAACCTTATCAGGTCCCCCAACTATTTGTCTGCTAATTTCCCCAGTTTGCAGTATTCCTCCTACGCTTAGCAAGGTGAAGGCATTCACACAGCAGGTGCTAAATACTTCAACCTCTTCCTCCTCCATACAGCCTCTTCAGAAATCATTGTATGGAGCTTGCATGATCTCTGCGTGTTTTCCAAAGAGGTAGTGTCCAGTAATAGCTGCGGTAAGATTGCGTATATCATTATGGGTCTTCTTCAGCAAAGATTCAGTCTTCACAGGACAATTCTCTGGCCAGAGCTGTCTTGAAATTACGCGTGAGGTCAGTTCTTCCCATCTGCGATTTGCCAGCTTGCTGGTCAGTACATCTAGAATCCTCTTCACTGATTCTAGGGGCCGATCTACGGGTTTCTCTGCTAGACATATATTCCATATATTCATAGCAGAACCCTTGGCCAGGGCATCCGCTGCCTCGATTCCAGGTATATCACTGTGACCAGGCATCCATCAGAGAATAATTCTGTGGTTAGTCCTGTCTAGTTTAGTCCTCATCGCTTGCCAAAATATTTCTTGCAGGGATACAGTGCAATGACCGCCTTCTTGACGCGCTTATTCACATTTATCCTCCAATTTTATTTGGAATCTAATATCACTCCTAGATATTTGACTGCAGTTGTAAGATCAAGAATAATGTTACTCAGTTTTGGGGATGTGAAAGTCGGAATAACTCTCCTCCGTGTAAAAAGGACTAGTTCGGTCTTTGCGGGGTTAAGCCCTCGACTGCAGCTTATAGCTAAGAAACTTTCGCAACGCTCTTTGAATTAGTTCACTTATCGTCGATAGAGATTTTCCCGAAACAAGCGTGACTAAGTTATCAGCATATGCTACCGTTTTTATACTTTCCCTTTGTACTCCTCCTTGTGAAGTACCTCTAGACACCCTCCTGCTATTCTTATTTGTACCGAGTGGTTACTGAGCATTATGGTAATCCATATAAAGTCCTTCGCAGTCACGTGCCCGCTATGACCTGCCTTAGGAATGGAGATCACTTTGAACAACTTCCAGATGCATGGGATAGAGGATTGGAGTAGGCAGCTGTTACAGATCACAATCAGCGCCGGAAATACAATATCTTGCACTTTCTGCAGCATGATAAGAATGATACCATCGATTCCTGGTGATTTAAAGCCAGCACCAGATGGAATTGCTCACTCTGTTTTCTCCTTGGTGACTATGTCCCGTATAGCTTCTAAGTTTGGAGTACCAGCGTACTCGTTATTATTATAGGTGTTGTCGCCTTCAAAGTTCCCAGGAAAGTGGGAACTCATAAGCAGCTCTAAAGTTTCTTCATCAGTCTCAGTCCACGTACCGTCCTCCCTTTTCAGGAAGGAGGGAACATTAGGGTCCTTGCTTAGAACATTCGTAAATCTGACAGATTCACTTGTGTTCCTTGTGAATTTACAGTAGCGCCCCCATGAAGAGAATTAAGTACTTTTGATTGAGGGTTTGTAGTCTGGTGAGACCTGCCTTATACTGGGCCCAGTCTTCCTGAATTCTGCTCGCTTTCGTTTTGTTTTGAAAAGTTTCCGAACGCTCTTCTTTGGACACTTAAGTTCCAATGCCACCATAATGGATAGGACTTCTTTGAAGGTTTACGTAGGGGGCAGGCTTCAACAAAGGCGGCATTTATATTTCTGACCGCGTTATCTATTGTTGACGAACAAGGTAATATCTCATATTAACGATCGTTTACTTTCCCCTCTACGATACTACTAAATTTATTCCAGTTTGTTTTACCTGGGTTTCTGAGTGGTAGAGGAAGGTCGGGTGAGCGGTTTAATTCAAATATTATCCAGCAGTGGTCCGAGAAGGATCTCTTTCTGGAAAATATTCAATTTGCCACCTTTAGATCGCTTATTTCACTGATGAATGTCAAATCTAATAACTCCTGCCTATAAACTGTGATAAAGGTGGGATTATTGCGCATATTAAAAATATTTAAATTGGATTCCATAATGAAAGTAAATAATGAAAGTAAATAAGTAAATAAAATGGTGGGGGGTGAGATTATCATGCGCCATATATGTCGAAGCCAAAAAGGTTCACCTCGGAACTTTACGTCCCACTTAACGACCGCTAAGTCATTACAGCTGTAATTAGACATCAAACATAAGCTCTTTTTAGTAATAAAGGGTGTAGTGTTGGTACCTTAATCCCTATATGGCATCATTTCTGACCCGAGGTTCCTGGATTAAGGCAAAGTCAACGCTCTCCTCCACTGACAGGATGGAGAGGTTATCCGATGCCAGTCAGCTATGATGGAGACTGATTTGGACCACTCGCATCAGAGGACCCCAATTGCTGACTTCGCGGTTCGGTGGAACCTTGGCGTCCATTTTCCACCACCATAGCAGCTTCCGCTGCCTGCTGGCCGATTATGTCCTTGTTGAGCGAGTCCACAGTTTTTGAGGAGTTCGATTGCTCCTGTGAGACTCCTCTACCTCCATCAACTCTTCGTTGCCTTGTTGCTTCTTTGGAAGTCCACTGTACACAATGGCTACAATCGCATTAAAACCACAGTGAAGCCCGAAGTTGGCCTTCCCTGGCGATTGTCTAATGCGGGATTCCTCAGAGAGCTGGAGAATAACGCTCCTACCGGTTGGTTTCACTCCTCCACCTGGAGAACCTTCCAATCCCTGGACAGGATCATCGGATTTTGTGTTGCAAGCACCTGTATTAATTGCCTGCGGTTTAAGAACCGGTTCCGGTATCCAAACCCTAGCCCTCGGGCTTTCTGGTAGCTCCGACCGTGGGATGACTTGAAGTCTTGAATTACTCCACTTTTCCCCCACTTGGGCTACACTCGCCTTCAGGAAGTCCAGCGAGTATTGGTCCGAGCAATTGATGACCTTCACTCCTCTGAACCATCCCGAGGCGTCGTACTGTGGTATTGTGTCTGTTCGTCATCCCACGATCTTACCCTTTTGCTAGCAGCAAAGACTGCTATATTGATCCTCATTTTTCCCATAGGTTGATCGGAAGCCATTGTCCCAGCAAAAGAAACATTATGCGGGTCTTACGCCATGATATTTCTCGTCTATTTCACCGTATCCCTGTCCCTATTTGTTCAGGACTCATCGTCGCACCTTTCTAGTTTTTCGAGAAGAAACCCTTTTCACTCGAAACGTTTCTTCGTCTGAAATCCTAGGGTTTTCTTCTGCTGAGGTTTCTTGTGATCGGTTACGCATTTTGCCCCTTTTTGGGTGGAGACCAAAGGAGTTCCGCTTCTCCTTCGCTTAAGCTAACCACTTCCATACAGCTATCCACGCTGGTTAAGTCATCAGTGTCAGATGTCTGCTGACGTTGACCTTCAGCAGATTGCTGTTGGTCAGCGGGCAGAGGTTTGCCTTCCTTGGCAACACCTCCAGTTTTCTCCTCCTTGACATACTTTGGCACACTTGGAGGACAACAGTTAAATTGTCCGTGGCTTTTCTTTCCTTTTTTTTTAAAAGCTCTTTTCGAAATATTTTTAAAAAGCTGGGAGTAATGTACGTTATTTTGTTCTTGCAGTTGGTTGATTACTGGAGTAAATCGTCAGCAAAAATTTAAAATAATTACTTTCTATTACATCTTATCTTTTGGCTATTAGTAAAAATTCTCCGATGCATTTAAAATGTAAATCATTAGGAAATCTTAAATATAATGGAATCAAGCAGGAGAGCACCAAACTCAGATAAAGTTTCCACGATAACAATCAAAGACTGCCTTTAATTAGAGCTCAACTAACTTTTTTTTTTATATCAATAAAGAACTTACTTAAATTCATGGTAGAAGTCATTGACATATATTATCCGGGTAGCTTATATTTAACTCATAATAAATGCCAAGCAAACTCGAGTTAAGAGCAATACTTTCCAGGCTAAGACCGCCAGACATTGAAAACAAGTTTAGGTCTGCATCTGCAGCTAAAAAAAGCTTAAAGGTGGAAAAGTTTAGGCAAGTTCAATGCCACCACGTGGATGGTTTGCTTTTATTTGGCTCTTGCTGCAAAAATGCATATAACTAGCTATCAGGGGATGTATGATTTAAAAATATTTCGAAATAAGAATATTACGATTTAAATTTGGCAACTAGCATTAACACAAATTGAGTTATAATTAAATGTTTATGGGTTGGGTTGATCAAAAATACCGCCATCAATTAACTTACTTATCCTAAATTATTAATGCTTCTTATAATAACAGGAATTAAATTAATCGTTATGGTTTGACTATGGCGTCATTGTCTTTTTAATTATAGATGTACGATTAATGAAAAACTGGAATTGCAAGGTGTACAGTGCTCACAAACGATTAGAGTGTAAGCTTCTGTTTTACTACAAATGGTTGTTAAGTGTTGCGGTTCTCTAGTCTGCCAGTCGTATTGAAACTAATTTAGACCAGAAATTCGATTTTGCAACAATTTAATTTAATTGTAAACTAATATGTGACGAAAAGTAACGGGTTATTAAGAATAACGCTGTGTGCAATAACTTATGCTTAATTTAATTAAAATGAAAAATTGTATAAATATTCAGCTGAGACTAAACTACCTAATTGGATATATAGATTAAGTTTTTATTTATAACAACTTCGAGAAACGAAATTAAAGAAGAAAAAATATACGAAAAGAGAAAATAAACAAAATTGAATGAAATAAAAATATTGAACTAAAAAAAGATTAATATAATTAAATAAATTGATATTTAGGACGAATCTAGAAAGAAAAAAGGAACAATTATTTTGTTTTTATTTTTTTCGATATTGGACAGCGGTAGAATTTGCCACAATAGTGCACGATGTCCAATACTTACGGGTGCTATTGTCATTGTTTTGCTGACGACAACGACCTGAATCTAAATCTTTGCTGAGAGAAAGTAAGAGAACATGCATTGCTGGACCACAATTGTAAGGAAATTTACGAACGCGCGCTTTAAATTTAACAGACGTACACAAATTAACTTTAGGTCGTCAGAGAGGAACTTTCGTTAAGTTTAAATGTCAAATTGCAGTCAGTAAAGGTGCTGTAAGAGTCGCTCATGCCGTAAGGACGTGATGTGTCAAACAATTAAATTGTTATTAAATAATTAAAAAGTGCAATGTAAAAATTAAAATGGAACAACAATGGAACTGCGATTAATAGAAAGCACAAATCTTCAATTAAATACTTCCATTTGTTATTTTTTTACTTTTACCTCTTTTTAAAATTGAACACATAAAATATCAAGATAATAACCCTTATGAAATTTGATATCTGTTTAGGCTAAAAATATCGATTTTTCGTAAGTAAACGTCAGTCTCGTTAAAATCTTAAATTTCTTTACGCCAATTGTGGTCCAGCCTTTTTGTAACCCTTAGTGATGAAATTTTAAACAAGATGTCTGAGAAAATTGTTGATTTCAGAACCATAATTTGGTTTATACTTTTTCATTAATCTGACGAATATGAAAATAATAAATTTGCGCCTTTATTACATACAAACTTTGTAGATATTTGGTTAATTTGCTTCCATTGAAAAATAGATTACTCGAAATTTAAATGTAAACGTTCACTATAAAAATTGTTAATCGAGCCAGGTTGGCAGCATTTATTACTTATGGATCCTATATCCTCCATTTTTTTTTTTTTGAAAAACGTACGCTATCTCGCTCATACTCGGGCTTATATAAAAAAAATTTAAAAATCGCGAATAACTTTTTAAGCGTGCCTTTGATTGACGAAAAAACTATTTCGTTAAGCTCGCCGCGTAAAATTGCGCCGATAAAACAGTTCGTCTCTTGGGAGAAAATAAAGTTTAAGGTCAAATTACGTTTTGACGCCTGCGAGTGACAGCTGAAATTCATCTGCAAGTTGTGAAATTTTCTAAACTAGTTTAAACCGCAGGATTCTAATGAAAGTAAACACAATGAGAGAAAAAGTAAACACAAAATCATGTTTCACGCACTCATATATGTATGTATATATCAAGATAATCACTTTTGTGTTGAAGATCTTACCCAGGGGTTACACGTAATAGTACAGCTTGAATTCAAGCTACACTGCCATACTTCTTGCATGTGTAACTTCTACTGCCATGCTGGCAGCTCAGCTTTCAGCGAAATTGCATGATGAAAAAACATGGCAGCTGAGGTTATAATAATTTGACATTATACAGTTTTCAAGATGTCAGAAAAGAAATACTAGAGAGAATTTGATAAATTTATTCTAGGAAAATGAAATTTTCTGGGATCATTTGCATTACATATTTACCAACACCTTCCTCTGCATTTTTTCTTGGGTTTTTAATATTCTGCTACTTCTTTTATTGCTATAATTTTCCAATATACGCAAGACTTTATGCCTCAATGCCATTTTTATACCCTAGATGAAATCTATAGGGTATACTAAGTTTGTCATTCCGTTTGTAACGCACAGAAATAATGATGGTAGAGCAAAATGGATTGGACACCCCCGTATATAATTAAAAGTTATTTTGATTTTTGCATGTCCGTCTGTCCGTCCCTTCCGTCCGTGCGCACGATAACTCGAGAACGCGTTCACTTAGAAAGCTGAAATTTTGTACACGGACATTAAAAAAAAAGTAAAATTAAGTTCGAAAATGAGACAAATCGGGCAACTCCTTCGTGGGGTTACCATACAAAAATTTCGTTTTCCACTATATATTTGGACACTACCTGAGAGCACGTCGACAAAGAAAGCTGAAATTTGGTACATTCTGTTTAGCAAAAAAAATTTCAAAAACGGACTAAATCGGGCAGCCCCTTTTTGGTGTTGCCATATAAAAATTTTGGTTTTTTACATATACTTTGAAAACGATCAGTCCTAGACATTTTTATTGTACTAAAAACTTCTTCAGAATAAGAAATTCTATAAAATTGGTTATAATCATCTTTTCTCTGCGAAGAGCCGTTCTAGAAATATATACGAGAAACCAATGCAAAAAATCAAAATTGCTCAAATGGGTGACCATACGAAATTTCATACGGGCATTCATCTAGGGTATCATAAGAATTGGTCTTAGTTAGACCAATTCTAGCTTTTTCACTTGTTTAAATGAAGTTGCATGCAAGATGAGAAGACATCAACCGAACTGCCTTCTGCTGTCAAGTTAAAAATCACGTTGGATGGGGGGCTTGCATGCAAGCTGTACTATCTCGTGTAATCCCTGGCTTAAAGATTCTTAGTTTAGCAACACGCCCATATTTTTCGTGTTTGTTCAGGGTTTTTAATTGATTTCATCGTTGGAGCACCTTGAGAAATATTTCTTCATCACCTGGTGATGCATGCTGCCACAATATAAGTGTCAATTGCAAGTCAGGTTAGTAAGATATTAACTGTCACCACCAGAAACTTTTGGAACTAAGCTGGTAAATGGGACGACGGGGGACAACATTTTTTATCCAGTTCATCGAAGAACTACTGCAGGTGAGCCCCCGCATGTTGGTGTTATTGCAGTTTTGTTTAGATTTTCTTTTTTCCTTTTTGTTGCATGCTCTGCTCAACATTTACCTGCTAGCTATATTTCGTGTATTTGATTCTTCCAATGGAATTGGACTAATTTCTATGTTTTGTTTTCTTTTTAGAATGCCTTAGAGAAGTTCAGGGTGCTAACGCAATAAATATCAGTAAAATATGACATTAAAAGCATTGCAAATTCCGAATCTCTCGATCAGTCCTATATAAAAATATGCTCATATATTCTAGCCTTACCGGAGGCGTCCAGCGCCTACCAATTGCCGAAGTATTCCGCTGACAACAGATTTCTCATTTAAAAAGTTTAGTGTGATTGGAAATGGTGCTACATACATTGAATTACCAACCCGAGAAAGTAAAGCATCATGAATTTTTTCGTACAAATCATAGGGTATACTAAGTTTGTCATTCCGGTTGTGATGTATAGAAATAATTCTGGTAGAGACAAATGGTTTGGGCACTGACGCATAATATTAAAAATTATTTCGATTTTTGCATTTCGTCTGTTCGTCCGTCTGTCTGTATGTCTGCTTTCCGTCTGTGTTCACTTAGAGAGCTGAAACATTACACACGCACTTTTCAAAAGGATTGTAGATGTAAATTCGAAAATGGGACAAATGAGGATACTCCCTCGTAGGGCTGCCAAATAAAAATTTCATTTTGACTATATATTTTGAAATTCTGGAATACGTCGACGTAGAGAGGAGAACTTTCGGACACGTCAGGAAAAGAGTAAATACAATTTCAAAAATAGACTAAATCTGGCAACCCCTTTTTAATGTTGCAATACAAAAATTAATTTGTTTTGCGTGTACTTTGAAAACAATTAGTCTCTTAGACATTTTTATACCCTAGATCAAATCTATAGGGTACACTAAGTTTTTCATTCCGTTTGTAACCCTTAGAAATAATGATGGTGGAGCAAATTGGACTGGACACTCACGCATAAAATTAAAAGTTATTTTGAGTTTTGCATGTCCACCCGTCCGTCTGTTTGTCCATCCGTCCGTCTGTTTGGCCGTCCGCATGATAGCTCGAGAACGCGTTCACTTAGAGGGCTGAAATTTTGCACATAGGCTTTTAAAAAAAAAGTTAAATTTCAGTTCGAAAATGGGCTGAATCGGGCAACTCCTTCGTATTGCCATAAAAAAATTTATTTTTGTACTATGCATATATATGTATATATATTTGGGCACTGCCTGAGAACGCGTCGACTTAGAGAGATGAAATTTGGTACATGGTATTTTTATAGCAATTGTAAATAAAATTTAGAAAGTGGTCTAAATCGGGCAACCTCTTCCTGGTGTTGCCATATCAAAATTTAGGATATTTACATATACTGTGAAAACGATCTGTATTGTGGCAAAAAGTCCTTCAGAATATAAAATTCTATAAAATTTGTTATAATAATTTTTACTGTACGCCGAACTATTTAAGAAATAGATGCGAAGACCTATTTTAATAAGCAAACTTGCACAGATGGGTGACCATACGCAATTACATTCCTTATTTAAGTAGTTTTAGTAGTTAAAACCTACCAGTGACAATCACCGAACGTTGTATGATGAGTATCGTTACTGCATTCTTTATAATATATATATGTAGCAATGTTGATGTTTCGCTTGTATGTGGCCGGCGTGCAAGTGGCTCGCATAAATAAAAGCTTTTTGTGGCAATTTCTGAGTACGTGTGAGTGATAATAATAACCTTTGATATAATTCCGTTTTTATAAGAAATTGAAAATGAAAAGCAAAGTAGTATACTATTTGAATTAATTGAATAACAATTTTCTTTTTTTAAAGTTTTTTCGTTTGCAAAAAGAGTTTTTCCCACTCAATTCTCGAACTACGAATTTGGAAACAAACTCGGTCAATTTCATATTTATTTCATAGCAAAATTCTCTATAAATAACAACTGCCACATTACAACCTTTATGTTTGTAATAAGCTGTGGCACGTATTGGTGATAAGTTTTTGAATATTTTCTTGAGTCTTTGTGTGGGAAGTTGGTGAACTTCTTTGCATATACAGGAAGGGTCTTCCACTACAGCTTGAGAGCCCTTTTTGCCATTACTTCCCCTGATGTGTGCCCTTTTATAAGGTCGCGGAAGGATTCGGGTTCAGAAAATTGAAATTCTGCCCGTTTTCTAGCGCGGTAGTCAATAGCCTTATTAACTCCATGCCCCTCAAGCCCTAGTAACCAATCAAGGAATACTTTGTTTGGCTGGGGTAGTAGGCTAAGGTCGTTCCTACAGTCCCAAATCAGCTTTGAAGTGAAAGCATCCATGCCCCTCAAGCCCTAGTAACCAATCAAGGAATACTTTGTTTGGCTGCGGTAGTAGGCTAAGGTCGTTCCTACAGTCCCAAATCAGCTTTGAAGTGAAAGCATCTGAAATTAATGCCTTTATTGCGGCATGGCTATCGGAATTTATATTATATATGTATTTGTATGTCGATAGTCACTTTTGTATATTGATTTCTGCTTAAAAAACAGTTAACTTGGATTCCCGGGCCTTATATAATAGTAATTGTGCCATAGAGCTCCACAGATACCACGCAATTTTTTTTATCCATATGTGTACCAGACGAGTAAGATTTTGTTATCATTAGTTTACGCCAAAAGCTCTTGTCGTCATCAGGTATAACTGATGATAAAACTGTATTCTCATATTTTTAATTGAAATGTTTAATATATATCATTACTGTCAATGAGTTTGGGCATCACTATTGTAAATTTTTGTAAACAATGATACTATATTATATTTTGTATAATAACACAGAATAAAATATTCATAATAAATAACAGTTTTAAGATCTGTGTACCGGTTATTAATGACAACTAGCAAACTATTTAATGTATGTTCTAATTATCGTCGAAATTCCTCAATTTTACATAGTTCCATTTTTTTTTATAAATACTGATTACTTTTGGCCTATAAAAGTTTAGCAGCTAAATTGGCGACTCGACAAAAGTAGGTTTAATTAATTTAAATCATTGAAAAGAACTATAAGCCATACATAATTAACTACACCGGCGTATTTGTTTGCTTTTAGAGTTGTTTCGTTTCGGCAATAAATAAAACGAAGATTAAAATCATTATCATGAAAAATTTCCATTACTTGGTTCAGAAAGAGAAGAAATTAACATAGAGAAAAGATCTTAATTACATAGTGTCATAATGTTCGAGCAAAGTCGTAAGTCAGGCGGGTCAGTTCGGTCACCGGCTGGAACGTCCAGTTACTCATTTACGCACTGGGTACCTTTGATGTTCATTTTGTTCTTGCTTAGCTATCCCGAGGCTGATAATTTCCCTTCGCCTTAATTTCCATAACAATACCGTAGTATCCAAAATAAAGCATCCCACGGCAGGCCATGCAGCACAGCACTTTTCATAATTTTACGCTCTGCTGCCGAAATAGTTTTATCGGTCCTCCAATTCTGCTAGACACGAATATGTATTATGACACGACCTAGATTTAACCGTACTTAAGGAGTATGAATAACAATGAGCAGAAAGAATTTCTTCAAGGTATTAGAATCACTTCAGGCGGTAAATATTTGAACTTGTAATTGAACTGAAGTAAGAATTATGACACAATGCTACCTGTTAGCCTTGATAATCTTTTTCCCACATATGTATACGAGACAGTAAAAGCAGTTATACCTAATTTGAGTAGATTAAAGAAGTCAATTTTATTCTAATAATTGTAATGAAAATATATAATGACGTTATCACAGCTAAATTATGTAGTCATATGTACCTATCTATTACAATATTTAAAATAGCAGATTTTGTTTTCACATTTCGGCTATTTATGCGTCGTTATTTTGAGGACGTGAGATTTAAAACTGGGAATTTACATCAAAATACTATGAAATAAGTAAAATGGATGGACGACGCGTTCCCAGGCAGTGTCAAAATTTATTGTGAAAAATGATATTTTTGTATGGCAACCCTAGGAAGGAGTTACCCGATTTGTTTTTTTTTTGGACTTAGATTTACAATTCTTTTAAAAAGGTCTTGTGCAAGATTTTAGCTTCTAAGAACATGCGCTATCGAGTTATCGTGCGGACAGACAGACGAACAGATGAATGGACAGGCAGATTAATGGATGGACAGACGGATATCCAAAAATCAAATAAACTTTTGGTATTATGCGTAGCTGTTCAATCCATTTTGCTCTAGCAGTATTATATCTACGCATTACAAACAGAATGACAAATTTAGTAATACCCTATAGATTTTATCTAGGATATAAAAATGTTGATATAAGTATACAGAGTGTCCCAGACTATTATCACTATATTTTGCCAAATGATTTCTATCGTCAGGACAAGTAAAATATTGTATGGCAGTGGGAGGGGGCAAAAAGTCACCGTACCGAGTTACAGGGTGATCAGTAAAATATCCTGTTTTTTTCATTAAGCACTATCTTCAAAAGTAACCGTTACAGATACAACATAAGTGTAATGGGTTAAATTAAAGAGGAGGCTTTCGAAATTTTGTAAAAAAAAAGTGTATGTTAGTAGGGGTATTTAAAAAAAAACGGAAAAATTAAAAAAAAACGAAATTTTGAATTTGAAGCTTCATAACTCTAGAAGGGGAAGGGTTCGGGGGTGCCATACAATTTTTTACTGGACGAGAGGAATCATTTGACAAAAATATAGTAATATTAGTCTGGGACACCCTGTATAAGTATAAATTAATAGAATCGAGTTGCAATAGAAAATATCTACATTTCACGCTTATTGAAAAATATTCACACGCAGATTTTAATGTAACTTGTTTGGGAAGAGGATAGAGAACTGACCGTTTGTAAATATACTGCAAAACTTTAAATTTTTCATGCATTTAAAATTAATAGATACAGTTGAAACTGGTAATGCTAATTGTTTTCTGTTCTATTTTAGTCAGATTAAATGTAGATTAGATTTGATTAGATGATTTATTAAATGATTAGTTACGTTATTTATATGAATAAGAGCATGACATCTATCTATGTACAGATTTTCTGCTATTGTTAACTATATCTTTAAAGTGTTTTCTGTATAAAAACTTATCTCAATCTCTAAACTGATCTAATTTGTCTCTCTCAGGTAATCTGCATGTTTCCTTTTAAGGTTCCCAAGGGACCCTATTACTAAGCATCCACTGTCCGTCCGTCTGTCTGTTAGCAGACTGTATCTCATGAACCGTAATATGTAGATAGTTGAAATTTTCACAGAATATGTATTTATATTGCCACTATAACAACAAATAAAAAAAAAATAAAGTTTAAAACTTAAGGAGTTCCCATACAAGAAACGTGTTTTTTGCGTTTTTAGCTCGATTTTAATAATGGCAATACATGCAAATCCTTAAGTAGCAAATATACCTTCTTCAGACTATATTAGTCAATATATACTCTTAACTAAAACAAAGAATAATAATTATTCCTGCGGCATATAGGGGCATCAAACTTGGTCTGATCTTTATTATTTTATCTGTTTGCTTTGAAATTTTATTTCTAACATCTACATACCTTTGCTTTCTTAGTATTTCGTAAAAATGTTATTGGGTGTTCGAAGTATATAAGAGAGCACCAAGCTAGCAGGATATTGTTTTGTGGCTGTTGATTGAGTATTATATTCTAAGCCATTGATATCGAATTCAGTTTAAATTCTATACCTAGGATTTTTAATTTAGTGTCAGATAGATAGTTTTTAGCGAAGGCTTGATACTTTGTACATGCCTCTCCGCGTTGCTTTGACCATGACAAAGTATACATACACTAGATCAAGCTTAGAGGAAACTATTACGTATGATACGGAAGTAAATGGGCGAACAATAGCTAGTTGCACATTGGTTGGGAGAAGTTTTAGTTTTATGTAAGTACACATCTAAACAGCTGTTTGATTGTAAAGTGGTGTTCATTCCATGGACAGTATAACAAGCAAAAGGGCTTGTTTGTGACAGTTTGACAGTTCTACCATGCCGAATGGCAGCGAAAGTGGAACAAATTGTTTTTAGCTTTTTTTTACTTGCAGAAATAGTTTTCTGTCATTTTACCCCTTTTCCTCTAGTACAAGTTTGTGCATGCTGTAAGTTCTCTTTCTTCCACTTTAGATTTACATAGAAACCTTTGTAATAAAAATTTACTAGTGTGCTAATTAAAACTGTTGAAAGAAAAAGTATAATCACATTATAGAAACATCCTGCTCAACTGACAGTTTTGACAGAGCTGTTCTACTGTATGAACATACTGTGACCATGATATGCAGGTGATGTTTTTAATCTCGACAAGATGCTATAACGTCGAAAGATTCAATGTTTGATAATTTATCGATAGACAGTATGTTGTAACTCTTTCGAAAGGCGATAATTTCGATAGAATTTCACATAGTTTTGTTGACAATGATAAGACAAGCGAAGTTTATAAAATGTAATTAAAATTCATGAAATTAGATTTATATGTTACAATTTTTTTAAATTATGCAATATATATGATTTTACTTTTTTATTAAGTTAAATTTCTTAACTTTAGGAAAGGGCTGACTTGAAAAACAACATTTAAAAATTTGCGGAAATTCCACACAGAAAGGGGTAAAACCGAAGGAGGAATATATAAATAAATAAAATTATAAAACTTTTCAAATTTTCTTATTTTTTTTTTTTTTAGACTCATTCACAACTTTATACCGCGTCTTCATAATTATCTTTAGTCCCGAAAATTAATTATTTCTTCGTGATTTTCGTTATCCTCCACAAATAAACTAACTGAGCTTACAAAATTTATAACTTGCAATTTTACAATGTTAAAAAATTTCTAGAAAAGGAATTTACAAATTACGTTTGTGCCAGGGCAAACATTCGGAAATAATTTCGAAATAAGCAAAATCGCCTGTCGAATGAAAAACTTATGACATACCATCCGACCAATATCTTCGCTTCAATAATCACTTTCGATGCGAAGTTATAAGCATGTTGCTACTGATATTGTAATAATTGACTAATCGCGAAAACTCTTTCGTGGTATTATTCCACGCGCGTCGAACAGCGTTGTCTGAACGACGACGTACGACGCTGTAGTATACACATAACTTGCCCATGTAGTACAATGCAAGATCAATTATTGGCACTTGCTGTAAAAAGTTAGTTGTAAGAAAGTTATTGCCTAGAAATTTATACTTTTAAAATACTTACACCAATGCTACTCCACTGTTTAAGGACGAACGATGATGCCATCCACACTGCTATTTTTTATTGTCGTTTATATGTTTTTGGCTTAAGACCAATATCTTTTATACCCTAGATAAATGCCCGTATGTAATTTCCTAAGGTCACCTCTCTTTGAAAGTTTGATTGTTGAAGTGGTAATCCGCATATAACGGTTACTTGGACAGTAAAAATGATTCGGACCAATTTTATAGGGTTTCAAATTCTAAAGAACTTTTCAGTACAATAAAAATCTCTTATTATATGGAAACACAAAGAAAGGGTCGCCCGATTTAGCCCATTTTTGAAGTTTTTATGAAAACGCCGCATACAAAGTTGCAGCTCTCTAAATCAACGCGTTCTCGAGCAGTGCCCAAATATGTAGTGAAAACGAGATTATTGTATGGCAACTCTACAAAGAAGTTGCCCGATTTAGCCTAAAATTTCCTTTTTTTGAAGAAGCTCGTATACAAAATTTCACTATTCTAAGTGAACGCGTTATCGGTTAATATTATGAGTGTGTGTCCAATCCATTTAGCTCTACCGTGGCACCGCGCTCGTCACTCCGCGTGTGACCACGACTTTATAGCTTGGTTATCCGTAAATATTGAAAATAAATATACTTTTGAAACTTTTTGCAAAAATTATTGCCAGTACTTCTCTCTGCAACTGAGAGTAATGCGCTTCTGACCGCGACAAGTTGCTTGAAGTCAAAAGAATTGGTTTTTCCTTTCCCTCAATTATATGGGAAAGAATAACTCCTACTTCATAAGGACTAGGATCAAAAGGTATTGCAATGGGTAATTTTGGATCGTAGATCTCTAAGGTACTTTTTCTTTTTCGGACAAAAATTTTCTTGAGTTGTCAAAACCTTACTATCCCAATTGAATTTAGAATCATTTTGTAGAATGTCATTTTTCTTTCTCCTCTTATTTTTTTCAATTGTTAAAAGTACTTCTATCTTTAATATTTTTAGTTTGAAATAAGTTAGGTTTAGTTGTTGGTAGTCTCTATTCCTCATTACTCTTAGCTTCCTCTTATATAATGTACTAGGTTAAGATCTTAAGATCTTTTGTACTTCTACCAATATAATAAATTGAATTGAGTTGAATTGAATTATAAAGCCCATTTAAATTACTTGACCAATTCGGAACAAAGCACAGGAACTATTATTCACCGGAACTAAAATTTTATTGTTAGGTACATAATAATCGTTGTACGCCTTGCAAAATATACAGGTATCTGTTTTTGAAATTATTTTTGGTTCGAACTTCCAAATGCAACCGTCTAACGAAGGGTTAATTTTGTTTACCACAAACGTTTTATTCTTTATATTATTATTTACACTCTATATTTATAAATAATTTTATTCAAAAGACTTACGCCAATTCGGAAGCATTTCATCCAGCCATGATCCCTGGCAATGGTTTGTAATTTTTAATGCTTTTTATTACTATTAACTCTTTCCGCTACAGAATCTACTGTAACGTTGATTTTCCTCAATCATTTTATTCGATTTCCTATAACTGATAAATATACTTTATTTACAGGCTCTAGACTTACATGAATAAATTTTGGAATATGCTCAACTACTCGTATGATAGACGAGCTTCCATTGGTACATCTTCGACCGTAACCTTGATGTTTGCTGGAGTACTCATTAAGTTTTAATGAATAGGTTTTGCTTCTTCAATTTTGAGAAGAAACTCTGCTGATTGCGATTGTTTTCTTCTGAATTTGTTGTCGCCGAAAATATTCACGACGACTTGTTTGACATCTTGTAGAAATATGCCCAGTTTTATGACAATTGAATCAGTTCCCGCCTCGTGCTAGACAGAACTGTGAATTATAAAGACAACAAAATTGGTAACAGTTTTGTTTATCGGTATTTCTGTTTGGACCTAGCATACGGCTTGGAAAATTCCTTACGTGTTGACCTTTATTTGAACTTTGACTCACCTGACTAGACTTTTATTATGTCTTGTACCCTGAGAATTCGACTAAGACTTATTTTTATTTTTTCGCACAGCAAACGTGTTCACAACTTCAGATCTTGAATCGATGACTCAAGTTTTCCCTTCTGCCATTTCTCAATTAATGGCAATCTCACAAACAGCTTTGAATGTAAACTTTGATACCTTAAGCAACTCAGATCTTAAATGATTTATCACGCAACGCTCTTTGTAAATTATCACAAAAATTGCATTTCCGTGCTAATGCCGTGAGTTTTAAAATGTACCTACTGTAAAGCTTACAGCAAAACCCGACAAGTATAGACACTTATCGCAGGATTGAAAAAATGCTCATTTTATATTTTTTCTTTTTATTTTTTCTTGAAAATTTCTTATAAAATGTGTATGTATTGAATCCATGCGTTAATGTTTAACGAATAATTAAAAATTATTACATTTTTCATTATATCGTTTGTCCTATAGTAAAGTACTTTAAAGCTTCTCCTGAAAATTTGTTATTTTCCCATATATCGACTTTTGAAAAAACGCTTCTCAATTGAGCCCCGTTTGGGCGTTAATATTGCGCGAGAGATCTCTAATGCCTTTATTACAAACATGCAAAATCTTTATATTTACATCATGTAGGTACATGGTTGTTGTCTAGTAAAAGTGTTGCATAATTGGATTTGTTATTCATGTTTCTTTAGGAGCTGATATTCGTCTATTCTTTCTTTGAATAAAAGCCCCCGTTTTTCCAATTATCTGCTTAATTTCGGACGTAAAACTTATATTCAACAATAAAATACTTTTACTTGCTCACAGCTTACATAATATTATTTAGTCGATTTTGTGTAAGCAAATTGGCTTTGATATTATACTGGTGAATTGATACAACCTATACAATTATTTCGCCACCGAAAGTAGGAGAAACGTCTTTGATTTATTTATTAATTATTCAATTAGTAAACTTTTCCAAGGCATTTAGTCGCAGAATGTCTCTTATCGCTAATATACTATTCCTGTAAAAAAATCTAAAAATCTGTACTTTGGCATAAAGTCTCAGCACAGACAAGAAATATCTTTCTTCCTTGTGGTCTTACTTTCCTGCAGTTTGCTGAATTTTCGCGAAGTTTTTAAAGGATCTTTTTCTTATCTCTCTGGTAATCCTGGCTACACTGTAAAAATAAAGTATTCTTATTCCCTAAAATTTAGGGATCATTCACTACAATTTAGAGAAAAAAATCTACATTTTAGGGAATATGTCCTACATTTTAGGGAATTTTCCCTACATTTTAGATGCATTGTGGCACAATAGCTGGAAATTTTTGACGGTATACAATTTTAATAGCGTTCTTAGAAATCAGGATATGATTACTGTGAGTTTACACATGGAATTTCGTTCTAAAGCTTTCAAGAAAATAATTTCTTGTAAATTTATGTTTATATTTGACAGTTTTAACTTTCCCACTAGTACAGCTATAGAAGTTGTGAACGTGATCAGATGGGCAAAACTTTTTTTGTTGAATGATTACTGCTCTCCTTATACCTATTTATAAAAATCCGGGGTGTTGAAAGGCCTGAATTTTGGATTAATGATATTGGTTATTTTTCACACAGTTATGATGATTTACAATTAAATATTTTATCTCTCATGATATTTGGCTGCTTTGTAATACCAATCCTATGGGTAGAGTCTTTTACCAATCTGGGAGTAATATTAATTTATTGCTTGAAAGCTCAATTCCTCCTAGATTTGTTGGGCTTAAAATTGGAATAGTGCTACTGTACATAAACTCTATGTCGGATTCGTTCTTTCTGGGTTTCAAGTCAGTTCCACCCTATTAGTATAGACGATTATTTAGCAATGGATCATAATTAATAATATAATAATAATAATTATAAGTACCTACGGAAGCAAAGTGTATAGTTAAAGCTACTCCTTTATAATTTAAAAAAATTCTCTATTGCATTTAATGCAGTATAATTAGGGACATATATAGGCGTGAATAATGTAGTCGAGTGCTCATTTTTAATGATTTATTATTAGCAAATTATCATTTTTCGTTGTTCGAATTATCATGCAATTTTCTCTAATCAGTAGAAATCTTAACTTGATTTTACCAACGTTCATTCCACAAATTATTTTCTGATCTCACATATACAAAAAGTGTGTGCCTTGTTTAATTGAATTCCTAAAAAGAAAAACAAATAACTACACCAACCCACAAACAGATTTCACACTGCCACGTAAAGATAGAAAAAAAGCATCGACAAATCTAGAAAATGTACATCTGAAATTTCATAACTTTATGACATAAATGCCAAATCAATAATATTATAGCCTCACACATTTTCATAGAAGATTTATAAATGAAGCGAACAGTACAAATAGTTCGCTTCAATTGACAGAACAATTTATTCTCTCCAGTGTATGGGAGTTCTAGAACAAGGTACACAAAAGAACACAGCTTATATTAGAACGGCCACTTGACTATTTCCTTTGGCTAGGGAAATTATGTATATGTACCCTATCAGAAAAAATTATCAAAAGGAAATAGAAAAAGCTTTATTAAATTGTACAAACTATGAAGCTTCCGTCTTAAGTAAAATTGATTTTTCAGTAAACATATTTAATATTTTTAACGATAAATATTTCAATAGAAAACAAACTTTTGTTGTCTTTCTTAAAGTTATTAATAATTCCATATTTTTACATCAAATTTCATTCAGACTATTTACTAAACAATTGTTTGCATCAAATCTTCACACAATTCGTACGTGTGAGTAAAAACTATTTATAATTGCGAACGCTTCTTTGCTGCAGCTTTTGAAAATGTACATGACTTATATACATATGTACATACATTAGATACATACATATGTATATTAAACCGTAAATTTGAGAAACCCACTTACGATTTTTAACGTTTACTCGAAAGAGAAGATAACCTTGGAGTGATCATGCACTACCCTGAATTTAAGTTTGAGGTCATTGACAAAACGAGCGCCTACCCTTGACATTCATTGAAATTTCATAGATTCGTAGCAATGTCAAGAGTGGCCATGCTAAGAATAACTCGAAAATCTCATAAAAATTATGTGCACGTAAATAGATGTCGAAAGCGAAATATTGCGCTACACGTCTGCCCTGTCAAATATCAGAACAGAACATCTGGTGTTTCAGTGCAGATTGTGTGCGCGTTTTGGGATGAATTTGGCATGATGCTTTTGACAACATCGTGCTGGTCCCATCACACTGAGTTGACCAATAAGGAACATAGAGGTCATCCTAACGACCTACCGTAACAAACTTTTTATATATGTATATGTAGCTAAACATAAGTTATGATGAAAGCATTTCGCATTAGGATTCATGTATTATTATTAAATCGTATATTAAGAAGAAGAATTGCGCGATTCACCTCGTTCATTGACACGCTGATGTTGACGGTAAGTATTTGGAACGCGAAAAACACATACGGGCGTGATATTGCGATGCGACGTATTACGATTTTAATTATCGTTCGTTTGCCTTTTGTTTTTTTGACAGAAGGAGTAATGAAATTTTTTCCAATTGTTTCCGAATTGCATTACGATTTATTTTTTATCGAAACACTATGATAACAATTGTCAGGCTGTTACACGAATTGCTGTGATTGCAGTTATCTATCGCATGATTTCGTACCTACCCTTATCGAATTACTCACCTTAGGTGTAAGTAAAATGCATGTTTTTCAAATGAGGTCAATAAAAATTGAGCACTAATTCCTTGCTAATGCATTTACTCTTCTTTTATGTGCTAATGGGAATTCGTAAATAAATTATGATACAAAGTTGACAGCAAATGTAGTCTTCTCTGGTGTACCTACGGCCATTAGTGCTAAGCTTTATAAGCAGGTATAGAAATATTGATTTATTTAATTTTATGGTCGGCAACTCTTTTCTATTTCTTTATTTGTGCTTTATAATTTATATATCATTTCTATCAAAAATATCCCCGTATGTATATTTATCAACTTTCCTACTTAGCACTAGTAGGTATGTTAGTGTTATCTTGTTAATAGTATGAACTTCGAAGTAATGGTTAACTATATGAACATCTATGACGAGGTCTTGCTTTCTTAGCATTACTGAAAGTCTTAAAAATAAACAAATAAAAAAACTAGATGACTGTCGGTATGTAATTTCGTATGGTCACCGATCTGTGCAAGTTGATTATTAAAGAGGTTTTTGGCATCTATTTCTAGAACAGTTCGTCGAACAGGAAAAATGATAATAACAAACAAAATAGGATTTTATATTATGAAGAACTTTTTAGTACAATAGAAACGTCTAAGACTGATAATTTTCGTAGTATACTCAAATTTTTGTATGGCAATATAATGAAGGGGTTGCCCGATGTAGTCCATGGTATTTATATAATCTATATAATATTTAATCTTTTTTGTTTAATGTTTTTTTTGCATTGCATTTAATTCCATCCGGTGTTTGGTTTATGTTTAGCTTAACATATTAATACTAACACCGACTAACTGATGAAACGCATGTATTGTTATGCTGGTTCTGACAGTCATTATTATTTCTATTAATTCGCAGTGTACAAAATTTCAGCTCACCTACTTCGAGTTCTCTAAGTGAACGCATTCTTGAGTTATCATGAGGACAGACAGGCGACCGGACACACATGCTCGTATGTACTTTTGTACGGTGAACCCTCCGCGAAAGTTTGGTTATTTTAAAGTGGTTTTACACATGTAATTCTAGAACGGTTCGCTGACAGTAAAATACAATATAAACGTATAGGAAAGCGATCAATTTCATAGTATATGTATAAAACCGAACTTTTTGTATGGCAATAACAAGAAGGGGTTAGCCTATTTAGATTATTTTTGAAATAATATTTACATTTTTTATGCGAATTTTTTTAGGAAAAACATCGATCTAAGTTGGATTACAAAATAAAGGAGTGGTTTTATTCACTGACTGAACATCTTTTATTAATTTTTTTCCCAACGTTTCGACCCGCGAGTTTTTTCTAGTTCTCTTCTTGCGGTTATAAAAAAATATTATCATATACACTACTTTGAATATACAAAAATACCTTAAGATTATAATAAATTAGATTATAAATAACAAATATTAAAACAACAATGAAGATATATATATAATAATGCACTAATAATTACAGAAAATTTAAAATTTGAATAAAAATGTAAAAAAACCCTATGCAAATAAAAAAATACAATCAAAGTTCCTATATTGTGAAAAAATCTTGTATTAATGATGACAATGTATTTTTACTCGGTTTGAAACTGCATTCAGTTAGCATTTACATAGTTATATTATTGGAGAAGAGTTTGAAAAACAATTTTATGTAATTTCTGTAGAAGATTTAAGTTAAGTTAAGCAATGGAATTAAATGCATTAGATTAAGGACTTTCTAATCCTTTTATATACCCACACCGAAAAAAAAAACATTTCGTTAAAAAATAATTTATTCGTATGGAATAAATTATACATTTAAATACGGCGAAATAAATATCGTATTTCTCATCTATTTGAAACTATTAAGATAAATTTATTTGAGACAAATAAATGACGTTATTACAATAATTAGACCAATAAATGTTATTAGACCAAAACCAATGTGTTTATTTTCGGAGAATAAATGTTTTTTTTTTTTTTTCATTTAAGAAATATTTATTTAATTGCAATGAAGATGGTAATTTGGTAACGTAAATTGAAATGACGATCAACAAAAAAATCTCCATAATTTTTGTGAAATTACTCTTAATTATATCAAATTAAGGTAATTCAAATAAAGCTGTATTTATATGGAAAAAATTTATTTCTTTTGGTAGAAGTTTATATACAAAGCCCTATCACCAAAACCTTCCTGTCCTCTTAATGAACATCAGGCCTTGGTAAGAAAGGTTTTTCAACTCCTCTACAGATAGGAGGGCAGAACATTGAGTATCCAGCCTTTTCCGAGCGAAGGCCGAACAAGCACAAAAAAGTGTTCGGTTCTATCAGGCTCTCCTTTAGGCAGGACAGACACTCCGGACTGTCAACAACTACCATCCTTGTTAGATGAGTGTGAAGCGCGCAGGGTCAGTGATCATGCTAACCACAGTTCTACATTCTTTCCTTATAAGTACCATTAGAAAATCAGATATATTCCTATTAGGAACATCAAGTTACAGTTTTGTGCACCTGCAAGTACTCAGGTTCTCCCATCTCTGCTGATGTTTTGTATGAACATCCGCTTTCATGAGAGACCCGATACTCGAGATGACAACGCCTACAGCGGGCTCCGGAACAGAGAATCGGAGCCAGCCTTAACTAAAAGGTCAGACTTTTCTTTCGCCACCACAAAGTGACACCTTGCTGTAAATACACAACTTAACCACAAACGACCTGCAAACCCCAGTAACTTAGATGTTATCCCAGGGCCCCTAAGAGCCATGAAGGCTGCCTGACTATCCGAAAAGATAGCAATGTCCTTACTCTTGATTTGCATATTAAGGGCAACTTTCGCTGCCATTGTGATGGCGAAGACTTCAGCCAGGAACACCGTGGTGTGCCTTCAGAGTGAGTACTCCACCCCAAAGGCAGGTTCAGGAAGGTAAACACCCTCCTCGGCTCCCTCATTCGTGAGAGATCCGTCGGTGAAATTTTTTAGAGCGGACCTAGGAAGCTCGATAAGGCACTTGCCTCAGTCAACGATTCCCTTACAGGAAAACCCACAGAGAAGCGACGCGCGAAACGTTGCTCTGGAACCATTACATCAAATGGCATGCTGTCCATATGGTTTTCCAGATCCAGCCGACATGCCAAACAGCAATGAGCAGTTCAGCCATTCTCCCAACATCCCTATGAGCGCAATCTGCACACAACCCATTTGGCATCTGCCTGGATGAAAAGATCCAGTGGTGGTAGATTAATAAAGACCTCAAGGGCAGAAGTAGCCGTAGATCTCATGGAGCCCGTAATTCCTATGCAGGCAAGCCTTTACAGGCTTGCCAGCTTCCGGATCGCAGTTCCCACAAGCATCCTTGGCCACCATACACAGGGGACATATGTAAGCATGTGTCTCATGATCGAGGTGTAATCCCGTGCAATCCCCATATCAGCTTCGAGTCAAGGTAGACTCCGAGGTGCTTGACATGGGGAGAGAGTTGCAGAGTGCGTCCAAAGAGCAGGAAAATGCATTTGGTTTTCTTTGTATTGAAATACATTTATAAAATATATGGAACATGCATTTTATTATAAATTTAAGAAGAAAACTATGGTTTCATTGTTGAGGGTGGGATAGAACTAATGTAATAGGTGTAGAGAGTTCAATTACCCAATTTTGTAATTTTAACAAGGCTAGTAGTAAAAACTACGACTCAAGAGTTGTGTATTTTAGAATGAATATAGTAATGTCACTATGATTTAGTAAAATTTACAATTCAAGAGTAGTATACTTTACTATAGAGACCAGGTTCCTTTCAGTGTTAATACTATGGCCCAGTATAGTAAACTTGCTTTGCTAGATTTGCATGATCCGATTTTGTTATGCGTAAGACAATTATTACAATGGTTGTTTTGTCTGACAAATGCTCGGCTATCACTGGTTTTCATTCTTTTAATTTCTGCACACTGTTGAGATTATGGTCTAACAATAATATACAGAAGTTAGCCAGCCTTAACCTAATGCAAAGAAAAGAGGATAGACGATTACATCTCTTCGCAGAAGAAAGACTAAATTTCGTATAGATGGGTAAAATCGGGCACCTCTTTTGTAGTGTTGGTAGTCCAAAGTTTTGATTCTCGCTATATCTATGGAGACTGTTTAAAAAGTCGTTGATTTGACATAAGTAAGAAAATGGGCAAAATCAGGCAGCTCTTTATAAGGTTGCTCTACACAAATGGGAGTTCCCACTTTCCATACACATCTTTAGACCCGACATCAACAGACATGAAAATATTTTAAACGAAAACTTATGACACTCTGAACATATTTTATTAACAATGTTTATTTAAATTAAGCGGAGGAAAACTTCGGCGATCGGATGTAGCTTGAGCAACTTTCTTGGGTAAAAAAGTGGAATTTTTTACTTCTCGTGATTGCGCGGGATTAGTGCGTGGTGGAAAATGACATCCTATGAGAAAAATGTTCACAAAAGAGCACTAATGCCATGGAAGAAAGAACTGCAAAGATATATGCAAAATGTAGTAACTGTTGCCCAAATCCATGAAAAGGCGTGTTCTGGCAGCAAAAATGTCCCGAGAAAGTCTTCTGAATCGGCAAAAAAAAGTGCACCACCCGATAGTACTCGGCTAGACCTTTAATTTGATATGCAACATTTCATCTTGGAACCATCCCGCTGCTAAGATTCCTACCCCCACTCTAATAGTATGCAGAAAAAAAATTTCTTCTCCGAATTGTAGCTGATAATGAGCTGAGGCGAACAGTCAATCCCGTTTTCCGATCGAATATAACCCTATCGAGTGAGAGCCAATCTAAGGTGCGAAAAATCTAGTACCTCAGTTCGAATAAAAAAGAGGGAAATATTAAAAAAGTGATTATGGGGATGACTATTTATGCCTCAGAGTATAGGAGTGTGGCTACTCAAACATCTTGTCAGGACCTAAGGAATTAGATTCTGTCCTAGATTTTTCAAAATGTACTAGATTTATTTTTGACCCCCCAGTCTTCCCCCAGTTAATTAAAGCAAACTTTGTTAATAAAATATGTTTAGAAAATCATAGTGCAGCGTTTAAGATATCTTTCATGTCTGTTGATGTCGGGCCTATAATGAGCATTCTCCTTTACTCATTTTCCATATATACTAAAAAAACGGGCAGTCCCAGACGTTTTCAATGTACTAAACAGTTCTTCGGAATATAAAAAAATTGTATTAAATCTTTAACAATCAAACTTTCTAACTAATAGATAGGGTTGGCTGTATTTACGGATATTCATGTAGTGTATCGGCAAAATTTGTTAGCACAGTCACATATAAGAGCTTTCCGAGTTATTACAATAATCTTATTTAAAAAATGATTTTATGATATGGTGAGACATTAAGATTCCTTTGTCTAATAAACTGTTTAATTGATAATTATTATACGATGTTCGTTAATAAACTGAAATTGCATATTTAATGATTATATCAATTGTGAGGATTTCTGGTATAATTTTCAATTTTCAAAAATTACTAGATTATCAGTAATGAACGAATTACTTCCTGTCGAGTCTCTTTCTGTAACGCGAGTCGTATCATATATGATATATCAATTATTTAAGACCTCAGTTTGAAGACGGTTTCAATGCGTTTCAATGAATTTACCTGGAACATCGTAATATTTTTTTTTCGCAAATTATTCATTTATAAAAGGCGGTAATTGCGCTAATTTGAGTTAATACAACGGCTTTAATGAACCATGAACTAACGCGAGGACGCTGTTCGACTGTAAAGTAAAACGATAAAAACCTCAACCGGCGAGTGTTTAATTGCTCAGAAAGAATTCTCTGTAAAATTGTTAAAATGTCCAGACATTACTCTGCTAGGCGGCGTAATTATGAATTAACGTAATCGTATTAAGTCAGTTCAATCGCAAGAAACTTTGGAATGCTGCGCAGTCACTTTTGGATAAATTGTTTTCTGCCATAAAAAAAACCCTGCAAAAAGATCGCAAGACCTCCGACTGAATACAAACACCATCGAAATATCTGATAAAATTAGCGGCGATGGGTACGATATATACTACTTTGGATCAATATTTAAGTAGGAGCAATTCCAAGATCTTAAACAACCGCGATAGCCCATTAAAGAAATATAGAACTTTTTGAAAATAGTTTCTCAACTTAGTTGTATATTTTAATGATATCATATTTATCGATATATTGATAAATTGTATCGTGGGATAAAATATAAAAGACAAGGTTATACCTACCTAGATAACATTTACGGTAATGTTTTTAAAAATGTCTGACACCTATATATTTGGTTGCGTTATATAATGAAGGCTTATCAATTGGTTGGCGTTCATCTCTTAAAATATGCTTCAAATTTACGAGATAGATAAGCGGCGGTATGTATATGTATACATCAATATCAATGGACTTCAATTGAGAAACTTCTTATGTTTAGACTGTCAGTATGGTTTGAGATCTCATTATATTTATGTTGAAATAATTTTATTATTTTGGTACGTGATGGCATTTTATACAGTGGTACAGCGGCATACCTGAGGTAATAATTGTATTTTTGACAAAACGTCTGTTATTTTTTTATGTTTTTTTATGTTCTTCTTATCGTATTCTTTATGTGTGAACACAAGCGGATGTGGAACTAGTGCTAGATAGAGTCGGATTGACTGGATTTAGAATTGGAATTAATTCATTTGATTTGCATCCACATGTAATAGGGATAGCGAGACGTAATCACTCATATTCTTCTAGGAAATGAAAATCATGAAAAAGCTAAAGCTAGTACCTTTATTTTTCTTTTATGTAAATACATCCTGTAGAAGTCATTTTTGGGATTTAAATGTCTTCTCTTTATTTGAGAATACAAATTTGAAGTATTTTCTAAAGTTGTAATTATTTCTGGAAGTTGGCATTTATTATTTAGAAGTATTGCCGACATTCAGCTTTTTATTTTTACAAGTATGTTGTATATTGTTACAAGTATGAATACATACACAAATTAATTGAATTAATTTATTCATTTAGCTAAAAATGCTAGCTACAATCATCCTTGCATGCAATACTTAAATGGAAGCTATAATACAGAACAATACTATTAAAGATATTTCTTAATTGTGACTTAGTATTGTGAAAATCCATCGAATGAAAATTCAAACTAAAAGTACAACACATTCTAGACATAGGTTCGAAATGTCCATAGTTGGTGCAAAGGGAATAAAATCAAATAAAATCATTAGATCGCAATTGTCGAGATCGTGAATTGAAATTACTTTTCTCAAGCATCAAAGGCAGGTCGATGTCAGATTATATTACATATTTTCCCACGAGTTTCTAGAGCAAGAAGGTGTTTTAAATTAAATCTTTCATTTTAAGGGGGAAGATGAAGTCTAGGGCAAACAGTAAGAATCTCCTTTGCACGCTCTCAATACGATCGGAGTGATATTTTCAAGAGGGAGACCAAAAAGGATGCAAAATGTGACTAAAAAGAGTGGTAAAAAGAGCTTTAGTAATGTAGACATCAGCTGGCTCCTTTGCCCAGCGCTTTACAAAACCCAACATTGAGTTCGCTCTATTAATAAAGTGATCTATGAGAAAGCTGAAGGTGAGTTTGGAATCAAACAATACTCCAAGTCACATATTTTATCAACTTTCCAAATAACAACCGATTCGTAACATTATCAACATTCGAATGGACTCTCTTACGAGAGATAATGAGTACACTACATTTATCAACGTTTAAAAAGAGAGAACACTTTGACACCATTCAAAAAGTCTGTCCGGGTCACCCTGCAATTTGAGACAATTGCAATGCGAATCGATAGCTTTATAGAGTTTTTAATAATCCGCATAAATTAGTAAATCAAATTTGGTAACTACATGGGAAACATATATATATGTATATGTAAATAATATCAAGAGAAGGGACCTTAAGTGGTTACCCTGCCAAACACCGGAGTAAGCCGTTATTTTTTTACTCAGAGAAGAAGGGAACTGTATCCTAAGTTTGCGATCCTCAAGATAGGACGATAACCAATTCAACAACCAAATTGGTAAACCCAAGGATCTCAAGCTTGTCAAAAGCCTTGCTGAAGTCTGTATAAACACAGTGAGTTTCGCAACCATGCTCAAACGATTCGATACAGGTAGATGTAAACTGGAGTAGATTTGTTGTTGTTGACCTTCCCTTTATAAAAGCATGTTGATGGGATTAATAGTACCACTACAATGAAAATACAAGAACTCATTGAAAGAAACTTCAAACAGTTTGGGAATAAGACAATTTAACAATACGACGATGGGTGGTAACAAGCTTCCTTTTCCCCGGACTTAAAAATTGGGACAATAAATGACTCTTTTCATAACTTAGGAAATTTACTTAGCCGCAGTGATAGATTAAACAAAAATGTTAACGGGTAAGGAAGTGCTGCACTGCAGTTCTCAGAACAATAGGAGTAAACCATCGGTCCCAGCAGAATAACCAGAGTTTAGGTTGGACTTTATCCTCAACAGATTTTTAATCAAATGTGAAGCGAGGGGTATCAACTTTAGGAAGTGTCGTTAAGTAATTAAATTGAGCAAAATTTATCTCAGTGCCAGCAGTTAAACGATTAATGTCTCCGTTAAAATAATAACTTTTTGAGGAATATTAAAAGAGTTCAAGTAGAACCGACGTGTTTTAGACCGTAGATTAATTAGCGATTGTTTCATCGCCTCGCTAATCTATTAGGTGTTTGATGAATTCCGGATCAGACGAAGTGCAAGACGTTTTACCAGAAGCCAGAATTTTGAATCCAACAGCGACTTCTATGGCTCATCGGGTACTCGCCGTTTAAAAGACGACACTACACGATTTGGAAGGCAGTCTGCGGTTAAACTGAAGCATCTAATGCGTGGATCTTAAAACTCATTTTTGCGTTTACATAGTTGACGATAGATTGCGAAGAAGTACCATATTTTAGGCGAGTGAGTAAAATAGCTTTTGGAGAAGAAACAGCCTCAAGGATAACACTCAAGGTATCTGGTTGCTTTGAATTATCAAAATAGATCACAAATAAAAAGTACAAATTGAAAAATTATTGCATAGCTTTGTATGAATGCAGTTTTGATTTTGACGCAAAAATAAATATTAGCAGGAATACTTACTGGTAAAGAAATTTACCCTATTCTACATTCCGATTGAAAGTAAGAGTGCAGTGAAATTCCTGTTGAGTATGATGATTTCTGACCTTTTGTGATGCTGGGCTGCAATTTTTCTATAAATAATGAGGAATGGAAATGGATGTTGTGTTATATATACAGGTATGTATATGTATGCATACGAGAAAATTAAAATTCAAAGTACATAACTGTAATATATATTTGTTATAATTACATAATAACACATGGCGGATGTAAACCAAATTAAGAATTATGCTTATAATTTCAATTAATTTTATTTCATAACCAATCAAATAATTTGCTTTCCCCAAGGATGCAACTTTTAAACTTTCCTTGTAAATGTTTACTTTCACATTGTGGTTAATTATAAGAAAGCAGATTGGAATGAATAGATGCAAAAATAAATTTTGAAGCTGTCATGTTGTCTCCACCAGCCTCCCACTGGGCTATGATTGCAGTAGACAATTTAAATCCTACCTACACCTATTCAACGTATTTAATTAAGTATATATTTTCATATAGGCATCCAAATGGATCCATTTAAATACAGTTTGTATATTCAAAGCACCCTCTAGGTGGAAATTAGCTTTCTCACACCATACTCGGAACGAGATCTGCCTATAAATAAGTAAAAAGAGCTATTTGGCATACCCGCAGTGATATTAATAGATTCACGGCAACCAGTGAGGTTATTGATTGGTGCAAAAGCTTGGCAAACAGACTGACACTATTTTATGGACTTCTCAAAGATATTAAATACGATAATCCACTTTTTATATTTCCCAGGTTTCCTTTAACTTAGATGGTTTGTAAGGTATGACGTTAAAATGGTATTTATATCTGTTAGCTGGAGCTAGCCACCTGAAGAAACCAACCTGTCAACAAACCAAGAACATCACTGCTGTTAGGAAGACAATATGCAGACTGTGAAAGTAAGTGCGGTGGAAGCCACCTGTTTCATTTGTACGGGTATTGATCGCAAATTGGTGCACTGCTGCCAAGATATAAGTGAAATTACCATTCAAGCTTTACCAGTATTTTAAGTTGTTACTCCAAACGAAATATTGGCAGCCCTCTTAAAGGAGGTTCAGGGATTATCTATTAGGAACTAGGGTATGTTCATATCACAGCACGTAGATTATCTTCATTGTGTTACCTTCACGTTATGAAATTTTCCTTCGTTGTGAAGGAAGTCTTCGTTGTGAAGGATGTCTTCGTTGTGAAGTATGCCTTCGTTGTAAAGCTTGGCATAGCGTTCAATCCATACAAAATTTTAGTTTTTCTCTTTATCTAACTTTTATGTTCATCTATGGTATAATATTATTAGTCTTAGACCAATTGTTACTTTTTTCCTTGTTTTTATTAGATATGCGTGGTTAACTTAAGTGCGCGTCGACGCTGACCTTAAATAACTTTTAGGTCAGCTTAAGCGATGAATCTACGTCCTAAACCTTAGATGAAAGTATATGTTTTGATAATGTTTCCTTCATTTAAAATTTAGTAATATTTTATTTGCACTGGTTGGATCAGTATTAGAGGCAACAGGGTAAGTACAGATTGGAGATTTAACTGTTGCTGAGCACATGAAGTGTTTCACATAGCTCTTTAAGGCTGTTTTGCTAAACGATTTCTGAGGTAGGGCTAAATGACGAAAGCTCCTGTTCTACTGAATGAAGTTGAGCTGAAACCAATACTATGAAATGTGAAAAGGTACCTCAATTAAGAGCTATCATACGAAATATGGTCCGATATAAGATTACTAATTGCGAGAAATTATAGCGTCAGTTAAAGCCTCTCACAGACTCTGGTATAGGATTACGGTTTGCGCTCTATGTACCTTGGGGATAGGTAGTTAGCACTATTAAGCCGGAATTTATCATACTAAAATATTAAAGTTTCCTGTGATATATTTTATTTAATAAATAAAGTTTTAAGAATTGCCGATTAAATCAAATACCTTCGATGATTTCTTCGTGGTCTTGCATATATTCCGCTGCTCGAGCCAGAGCAAAATTTAGCTTAACTTCAGAGCAATATTTAGTTGTATTCAAGCTGAATCCCTCGTTAAGGAGAGTATAATCACGTCTCCGTTTGGCGCAGTCTGATCAGCCCTAAGGGCCACATGGAAAGAACAATTATTTCGTTTGTTCAGTATTGATTTTCATATTAATATTTTATTATTTTTTTCTATAAGTTTCATTGATTTTGTGTAATTAAAGTGTTGAAATGTTGCTTAGTAATTTTTCTAATGAGTTCATAATACACAAAAGGTTTTTAGTGGTTTGAAACCGCTTTACCAAGAGCAATGGAAGATCTGTCTACCAGAAAAGGATCAGTATGGGAACGTATAAAAAACATAAATTTTTCAAATACCTGAAAGCAAATGATACCCAAGCTTAGAGATATATTCGGATCATAGCTAGTCAAATATCAGCATCTCACACCGTGCCACCTAGTTTCCCGGAAAGCCAAATTTGCTACAATGTACACGAACTCCGTATTTTTAATCAACAGCAGCACAGGCATGAGTATAATTAATCATCATCTCACATAACTCAAATTTAATGAATCCTTCCGTCATGAACAGAAATGCCGAAACCCTCACTCCCAATGGAATCAAATGGTAATTTCCTTCACTCGTAAGTCTACATTTTGGTGGTTTGTGTAACTGAAGTAAAACCTATCAAGTTTCATATCTGACGTATTTTTAGAAATTCGTGAACTTTTTTAGGATAATTTAAATTATAATAACTTGTGTCCTATCTTAATTTGCGGCATCGTTGTCCCATGCTTGTGGATCCTAGTTACACCCAGATCATAACATCGGGTAATTTTTTAATTCGTCTGTCTCTTTCAGCGCCCCCGATAAATTATTAAGGGGTAGTTAAGGTTGAAAGGTAAAAAGATTTCAAATAAAATACTCTTTTTGATAACATTTTTCATAACTTTATTGATTTTTTAACATTTTTCACTACGTTAGTCTGCCGGTGTATTTTCTTTATAAAATCATAGGTATTTGTCACAGCGATGGCAATTTATCTGAGAATTCATGAGATCATAATTGAAATAGCAAGCATTTCATTGTAAACTGTAATAATGCATATAAATGCACAAACAAATATTTTTTTTTGCTTTTTAATATCACAACCAAAACTTTTGTTTCCTAACTAACTGGTTTTTCAGTTAATGCTTCATATGACAAGAATCTATTTAATAATAATTTTTGCATACGTCCAATTTGTTTATGAGTCTCAGTTGTTAGAGTAAACTTAACGAATAATAAATGCTAAACATAATTTCTGAACGATTTTACAAACAAGATTACATTTTTATTTACTTAAATTGATCATTTTATTTTTCTTTACTTTATTCAGTGAAACTTAATACATTGGGCATGGTCAGGGAATTGAATTTGCATATTTTAAACGCAGTTTTCCATATATCCGGCAAGCAATTTTTTAATCTACAGTTCATTAGCACTGCATTGGCATTGGACGGGGTTTTTACCTTCGTCGCAGAGCTTTCCAGACGTAGATGAATGACTCGAAAGCTCTAAATTTACTTGCCCCAGGCTCTAATGTGTCTGGTGCTTACTTAAATACGACTTGATAAAAAAAAAAGAAGAAAAAAAATAGCTAGCAGCTTATTTGTTTACATGCATGTATTTAGCAGGCTTTCATTCGTCAAATATTTGCCAACTGCTCAAACACATCCAGATGGCAACCATGACCTGGCACAATATTCAAGGTCACTAGCGATTGTTTGTAACAGGCTTAGTGCGAGTTATCACTTTAATTAACACAATCGCGGTTCCACCACACATCAGCGCATATTGAAACACCATGAAATGCTAGAGTCTGTGGAACAAATTTCCATTTATTTAAATGTCGATCAGGGCTAGCAGTCTAGCCTGTGGCAGCCGCTGATGATAATATGCGAGGAAATGAAAATGTCGATGGCTTTGCACCATTTCGATAAGTCATTGATCGTTTCTTTATGCGGCGTATTAAGTAGCTATATTGAGCTATCTTCTGTTCGCACACGTTAATTAATTGCACCTGATAAGTGAATTGCGCACACTTTTCATTTATCTTCGCACAGATTATAATATAGCAGATGATTCATTTGAACTTTGCTCTGCCTTTGATTGTCCAATCGATTTTTTTTTAAATATTCATATCAGCAATCGCGATATATAATTGAAGCGGAGTTACAAATCAGAATTGTTTTGTTGTATTTTAATTTAAATTATTTTTATCATCGCATGTAGGTATTTCAAATATCCGATTTAATATATAGTAAATAAAAATTAAAGGGGTTACTCTGCAATACAATATCTTGAATGTCAGACTTAGCATAAATTAACAATTAATTGCTCAGATATTATAGACGAGTACGTACATAGCAAAAGGTGCCTGAGATTACAGAAAAGGAGTAACTTGGGCTCTAATTATTTTTTGGATTTAACTTATGTTTAATATATATTTTAAAACACTAGCCAAACAAAATTTAGTTGATTTATATCCCCGAACGATTCTCGATTGTGAATAAAATTGTATTTTCATTTAGTCTAATCTATTCTTTCCAACATGCAATAAAAATATTAATTCAGTTATTAAATTTGTAAGCATCTAACTCTTTCAACTCTCATTATTATTATTTTTAGAAAACTAGCAGCAGCCTGACACAATGGCACCAGTCAAGTGACGTTATATGTATATGTCTCAGAAGGACTTGCTGCTGCTACTTTGCTAGGAAAACAATTCGCTGTTCTCCATATTTAAATAAAAAATAATTCTCAGAATTTTACTAAGCAAGGAAGTATACTTTTATTACATAATCTTTACAAGATATTTTTAGTAGTAAAAGGAACAGTTGTTTCAGATATAGAATGACGGAAACAGAGTCATCTTCCCTCTCAGGAAGAAAAATTGTAAAAATTTATATATAAATCTTTACTAAAGCACGTTCAAGGTTAGTACAAGTCTTGAAGTTTCATGAGGTTTTGGCTGAACCCTAGTCCTAACAGTGGCGCGCTGAGGCAATTAAAAAAACAAAAATAACTTTAGGATAACATAAATGCAATCATTATTTCACTCGGTTGTTTGGACTAGGGCTGTTGATAGAATTCGAAGCAGACGTTACGAAGCTTCGAAGTCGAATCCTTCGAGGCATGCACGTTTTGCCGAAGCTTCGAAGTATTCGAAGTTTCGAAGCATGAAAGTTTGACGAATTTGTTGACAGAAGAACATGTACAATATATAATTGTTTTTTTTAAAAACAAGCTCAGTTGATATGATATGGATCACGGTGGTTAAGTGGATAAGTTGCCTTACAGGAATGCCTGTTGGGGAGGGGGAGGGCGCCTTGGAATAATATGCCGTGACCTTAACCAGACTGTCCAATGCTAATTTGTCCTTGTTGTGTCAAAAATTTGCTCCAAGACTATAAGATTAAATAGCATATCTAGTATTTCTGAAGAGGACTTGAGAACTTAAAGCACCACAATTCCGGAAATTCGATGTCTTTCGATGTAGTTGGATCTAGTGCATGTGCCCAATCTCTTCGGTAAAATTACTTTTTTCTAACAAATACAGTTTGAAGACTTGGTTGGTATTATTACACAACTTCGTTCGATATTAATTTACTTTATATAAGTGAGATAGGAATGTTGAAATTCGGCCATATTTCACTTTATGAAAATCCAATAATAGTAAATTTCAGAATTCAGCAATATTTCGCTCGGTCTTGTTTCACGGTATCCAGTTTATCTATTCTTGGCCATTTACTTCATTTACTTATTCATTTCTACAAATGTTCTGTTTTAATAATTTCCATAGATACTAATAGGAAAATCTGAAACAGAACATCATTTTTCACCCAAAATATGAATAGAAATAGCTATTCAGATGTATGACTCACCTACAAACTAGCATAACAACTGATGAAGTGCTTAAGGAGTTATATGATACTGCAAGGCGACTTGACTTAAGCCTCGGTATCCAAGAGAATTTATCAGCGCAAGTGCGCTGTAATCAAACACGACCAAAATTATATGATTGGTTTCCAGGAAAACGTCGGCGTTTTCAGTCGACGTTTGCACTTCACCTATGGCAAAAAAAGAGTGAATTTTACAAAGGAGCAGGATGGTGAAATAAATTAATTAAATGATTAGTAAATTCGCAAGCTCCTCTTCTAAATATTAAATTAAAAAGTTATAAAAACCTTGCCATTAAAGATCAATAAATTAAATAAAAGAGGTAAGTCTATGAATTTTTCACATATTTATATTATATTTAATTAACTTAATTCGAAGAAAGAAAGAACCGTTTCTACTACTAAAACACGTTTTAACAGTGTTATGCATTTGTTTGTTGATGTTGAGCTGCCTTAAATGTTATTAAATTTTTTCTTGCTTTATTAAATATTTGTTCCCCGGAAAATGGAATTTTTGAATTCTTTATCAAATTGTGTCTTGCTGGCGAATGTTATACGTAGTTTATGTTAAATCATATGAAGACTGTCTGTGAGATATGGTTTCATCATAGTCTCCGTTAAACTTAACGCCGTATCCCCGATTAACATATAAGGCGGGCGGCGGGAGCTTGGAAAGGATAGAATGCTTCGTTTTTCTGCTGGAGTAATAGATAGGAGTATTTATATTGCATGGAAGTTTCGCAATATCACTTTTTTGTATGATTTAACACTGATTGAAGCAGCGCTGGTAATGAACGGAAGTATTCCGTGAAGTTTGGCCGTCATCCATTATATTTCTTTTAAGTCAAAATTTCAAAGGCCCATTCTTCTCTTCTTTTCTGAAACATTTCATATACGGAGTGTCTCTTAATTAGACTCAAAAATAATAGATCTCCTTCATCTATATCTTCCCCTTGCAGTAAGAAACGTTCACTTTCAAAACTAATTCTACTATTAAAGTTTTTTTATGTATCAACTAGAAATTCCACACACGACTGAATTTTTTTTCTTTGAAAATTGTACTATCAACGTCATCGATATGTAATGCATTTGCGCTGGCACATTTGCATTGCACGTTTGCTTAGGCGAAATCTCTTGGAAACAGTTGCCTTACACCTGTAAATATTAAGAAAGAAAGAAAATATTTTTACCACAACTTTTGTCTTAGATTATTGAATATGTGTACATTTATTGCTTTACTTAACTCTGCGTTACTTACTCTACTTAGATTAAAACTTAAAAGTTTGGGCATCCATATGTATAATCATAATTGTTTAACTGCAACTAAAGCCCAAACTTTTAAGATTTAATCTATGTTGTAGCAGCTTTTATTTTACAACGACATATCTCTTGTGTACATCACTGAGAAAGGAAAAATTATTGTTCTGCCCAATGAGAAAAATTTTAATAAGGGATATTAAACTTCATTATGTAAATTGATTCAATAAAATCTCTTACTCACTATTTTCAATTATGTCTCTTATTTCAATTTCAACAATACTGTCAAAGCTGAGACAACTTTGAACAATGGCACTATATATAATATATATATATATATATATATAAATATAATAACCAGTATGAAATACAGTATATGATTAATAAAAAAAATGTACTCAACAATATAAACGATGGAATCGACTTTATGGCGTTGGTAATTAGATAGTTAGTGATTGTCTTGTTCTAGTCGTTCCCCGGAACAAGATACTTTACTTCAGTCGAGACCCAAAGCAAAGTTATATTAGTAGTGTTTATTCTAGTCAGTACCCAGAATAAATATCTTTATCTCAGTCGAGACCCAAGATAAAGGTTTCAGATTAGTGAGTGTTATTTTAGTCGCTACACGGAATAACTATCTTTATCTCAGTCGATCCCCAAGATAAAGTTATTGAGTTAGTAAAATCTATTCCAGTCGAGACTCAGAATAAATGTCTTTATCTCAGTCGCTACCCAAGATAAAGTTGTTGAGTTAGTAAATTTTATTCCAGTCGAGACCCAGGATAAATATCTTTATCTCAGTCGGTACCCAAGATAAAGTTATTAGGATAGTAAATTTTGTTCCAGTCGATACTCAGCATAAATAAGTTTTTCTCAGTCGATACCCAAGATAAAGTTGATTTGTTAATAATTCTATTTTATTACCACTAGCCAAGTCGATTTCCAAATGATGCGCAATCTATGAAAGCTGGATGTGAAAAGAGAAAGATTTAAGTTGGCCTGCGACTTATATTGCCTCTGAATTGCGGACGACACCAACAAATTATTTTACCTTGCGCATAGCAACCAAAGTACATTGACCTTAGTGGCTGTGCAGGTAGCAACAGAAAAATCCGTTGACCTTAGCAGCTGTGCATAGGTCAGAAGAGTACATTAACCCTAGCAGCTGTGCAAGCAATTGGAATTTTGAGCATTTTTGTTGCCTGATTTTGCCTAGCTAATGTTATTAGACTTATAATTATACAATAAGATACCTATTACAATACTGCTAATTTGCTATTTTAAAGATACATTTAAATGTACAGATGATTTAATCTAATTCCATTTGATTTGCGTAATATTATCGAAGACAAGTTACTTTCCTCTCATTGGATTGTGTCCCAGATTTGCCTATGTGGAATGTAGCCATGATCTGTCGATTGATATCTCCACTAAAAACTGCCTTATCGATGTTGCTTGTAGGTAGGTATATGTACATCGTTTCGTTATCGACCTATTTTCGATGATTAGAAATACTTGGAATTAGAATCTTTTAAACTATTTTGCTTCCAGGTGGCTATTTAATGTTGGTTTGAACAATTATTTTTTACATTTTAGTGCAATTTATTTACGAAAGTTACATATTTTAAAAGTTTTTTTGATATATTTTATTTTCTACTTTTTAGTTATAAATTCCATACACTCCCTCCACTCGCGAATCCCGACTCTCGAATGTAGACTCTCAAATTGTGACTCTAGAATCTCGACTCTGTGAGATCGACTCTCGAATTTCGACTCTCGACTCTCGAATCTCGGATCTCGACTCTCGAATTTCGAATCTCCACTCATATCAAACATGGCCCAAATTGGACAACCTCAAGGGTGGTAGTTAGCACCCACACCTCAAAAATCCCAAAACTAAGAAAACTTTACCCAATCGGAAAGCTCCCCATTCACTCATTCTAAATCAAAAAGCCCATGTAAATAGATCCACGTTGATTATCCTAAAACTCTTTCGTGCTGAGGCACTCAGGTGCTCGGGCACAAACTTATTTAGTCAGGGGTTAGTGAGTTGATACAAGTTATTTAAAAACAAAATTACGAAAACCAATTTATTTAACTTTCCATTTTTTTTTAATACATGATCCCGTCGAGCTCCCTTTTTTCGAGGGATATACTTCTTCTCCTAATCTGATACTCCACTTCTTCGACCTTTTTGTTTTGTTTTAAATTTTCTTTGAATGCTTTCTCAAACGCAATAAATGATTTACATTTTCCTTTTTTCGAAATTGTTATACGATAGTTTTAAGTAGGCGTGAAGTCGTTAACTGTAGAAATATCGATTGCGCTCTGTTCATTTGTTTTGTTTTCAAACTTCGGGGCCAATTTTATGAAGGTCAGCTTACTGGATTAGGAACAGCCCGTAGGTGTTAATCTGGTATCCAGTATACTAATATCGGAAATATCGTATTTTCATGTTTTGGTGTTTTTCGGTGATTTCATTCAAATGATGAAGAGTCTGAACCTAATGAGTATAAGGTCTTCTAAATTTGAATTTATAATTAAGCTTGAAACTTTGTAGGTGCGCCGGTGCATGTGTTTGCACCGTCATGATAATATGGTAAGTTTTCCTTAATTATGATTTCCATTAATGTACTAATATATAAATTTTAAAAGCTATAATAGCACGTTTTCCAATATTATACTTTGTATCTTCTTGAAGCCAAATTTGCAAATTCAATCTAATCCAAGCTGTACCAATCAATTTGATTACAAATCAAGCAATATAACATTTTATCTAATATTAATAATAAGCCATTCAAGCAATACTAAGCTTTATTTAATTATCTACATTAACTGCATATTAAGCAATATATAAATTTATTCGATAATAATAATATGTAAGTACTTAATTCAAACAATAACAAATCTATTTTAATTATCTACATCCAATAAACTAAGCAATTCCACAATAATATCTAATCCTAACTTTTCTTGGAGGTAATGTAATCGCCGTCGTTCCCATTCGTATTTGCATGATGCTGGACTTAAGGCGGTTCTTCTCATATTTATAAGCTACATGATGATGTGATTTTTTATGCGACAGCCTTGGATTTACTTTGTGCATTTTTTGTTTTTTTTTTGTTTTAGGAATCTGGGAGGGGAAATTCTTCAGCAAAATATCATTCATGGCTAGATAAGTTGTTTTTCTTAACTTCTATTTGATCTTTATTAGTTTAAGTTTTTCCTGTACCTTGCAAAAAAAGAGATTATAAGTCAGCATTTGCGGCAACAATAATAAATACATAAAAAATATGATTTTCAAATATTGTTAATACTTACATTAAAAAAATCCATTTTTTACTTTATAGTGCAATTTATTTATGAAACTGGTTTATTTCAAAAGTTTTTGAAATATATTTTATTTTTACTTTTTAATAACTACATTTGTAAGAATGAATTATTTAATTTTAAATTATTACTTACACATTATTGTTCGTTAACGGTACATAATCTATCTCGCATATATATATGCATATTAATTCCCATCTACGTTCTCTTGCGAACATTGTGGTATAATTTTTTTTAGAAGATTATTGCACTTGTACTCAAATGTCAAAACATTTTATATGAAACAAGTAAAAACGCTAGATACATACACCTCTCTGCAAGTATGATTGATAAAAAGCTTTTCGCATATCTCTCTAGAGCGCTTCGGCGGATAGTAAAAATGATTATGACCAATTTGATATGACGTCATATTCTTAACAACTTTTCAGTACAACAAAAACGTATCGGGTGGATCTTTTTCACATTATACATAAAAAACATAAAGTTTTATTTGATAATACTAAGAAGGGGCTCGCGATTTAGTTCATTTTAGAAATAATATTTACTATTTCTATGAAAAGGCCAGTGTCCAATATATACTAAAAATTGAAATTTTTGTATGGCAACCCCACGAAGGAGTTACACGATTTGTCCCATTTTCCAACTTGAACCACGGACGTGCAAAAATCAAAATAAATTTTAATATAATGCGTGGGTATCCAATCCATTTTGGTCTTTGATCGTTATTTCAATGTGTTACAAACGGAGTGACAGACCTAGTATACCCAATGCTTTCATCTAGGCTAGGGTATAACACTGGAAAAATTCATTTCGCATCAAAACTCATAAACATAGAAAATTGAAATGTTTCCATGATATATATAAAAGATTAAGCTCAATAGTTTAAACTAAAAATCAGCCCCTCCCCCACACCAACCATACAAATCCAAAAATTACGCATTTTATCGATATTCGGGTGAATAAAAATCTGTTATAAAGTTTCTTACAGAAAAACAGGAAATATGCCATTTAATAGCACTCAAAAAGAGCTTTAATTTGATATTAAACACGGCCCAATTTGAGCTAGTAAGAGTTACCACCCGCCAGTGGCGGATTCAAGAGGGGAGGGGTCACGGGTTCATGATCCACGCCCCTCCCCCTTAAAAAGTAAATTAAAAAATATTTAATTAATTAATTAATTATTTATATAATTCAACTTCAAAAAATTATACAAAATATTTCTATTCCAAAACTTAAAAAAATAAAATTTTATTTAAATGAATATTATTGTATGTGATGTATGTGTATATGTTTTTTCTTATAATTTAAGTTTGGGACCCCAACTTTGGGTGATATAAAACACTCGAGAAATATGCCTAATCTACAATGCATGGTAAAACCACATCGTCAAAACGACATTGATTTTTGTGTTTGCTTCCCACTCATGCATTTGAAAATTCATTTTTGCAAAAAAGTCTCCTCTCTTTCATTCATTTGAGGCGTGAGCACGAGCTTATGCAAAAACGATGAAGTAATACCTAAGGTACCTATATTCAGCAGAATTTAGAACCATGCAGTGGAAATTAGAACAAAACATCTGTAAACTGGAACTTGTTCTTTCAGTCTTGAAAGCAATATTGTATACTATTCGACTTGTCCCAAACAATTTATTAGTTTACTACGTTTACTATATTATAGTATAAATTATTAAGACCATGTAATTCTACAATGAAATCGAGAAAGCAATTACATTTATGATAATTGACAGGTCAAACACTGTTTAATTTGGCATCTTACCACTACTTACATATTTCGTGTATTTATATGCATTTTTCAGCAACGATATCGTTTTGACGACGTGGTTTTACCATGATTTGTAGATTTGACATTACCTCCCAAGCCACGAAACAGACCCCTCACTTTCGCATCGGAGCCATAACTTAGTTCTAACTCCTAACACACTAAAGTATTTGTAAAACTGCTGACTCAAAACCCTCGAGAATACTTCACAAGCCCCTACCGCATGCTAAGCACAAGGGAGTCCTTACATTCTAAAATATTTGCAGTGTTCTTATGTAAAACTGACAAAAGTTTAATTTGAACAGCTCCTCCGCCCTAAACTACTATTCACACAGAAAAATAGTGTTGTAATAATCATAAGCTTGCTTTCTTATCTTCCGAACCGTAATAAAGTTTTCATACCTTTCCTAACAAAATTATTTTAAAAAAATTATCTCACCAAATGACTACGATTCCTCAAACTAAAATTCTCAGCTGAGTAATCATTATAATGTCGCTGTGCCGTCATGGCATGCCGTGGGCTGATGATATCGAATGTAGCTGCCTACAGATTCGGACTACGGCTCCAGATACACACATGCAGTTATCACTCAGCTGAGAGGTATTGAGCGTAAAATGGTAAGGTTACTTTGTAATCAAAACTATTTTATTATCTTGTTAAGTAAGCTATATAGGCACTGTATCCTTTGGGAAGGTAAGGAACCAAGCTTTAAATTACTACAAGACTATTTTCCTGTATGGATAGTAGTTTACGCTCTATAACATATATAAAGTCTGACTTTTTCCATAAGTTTCAATATAGAACATTTTAGAAAACGGACTCACAACGCACGCATATACATAGATTTCTGTTTCATGGCTTAGGAAGTATTCTCGAGATTTTTGACTGACTACGTCCATAAAAATACACTGCATAAAGTAGGCTCACTTCTATATAGAAACAATATTATAAATAAGTGGATTCGTCGAAATGAATGTTTTTGAATTAACTATTTGGGTTAATTAGTGATAAAAAGTGTTTTACCAAAGACAATATATTCATAGATACTCAACAAAAATTCGAAAGGTTTTATTAAAATCACTTTATAACTTCCCACCAATGGTTTTTTCAACGTTGACACCGACGTAAGAACTATTTTGGACACAAAAAATTGTACCCACATGAAATAGCATATCGAGCAAGCAATCCATATTATATATATTCCAGTATGTAAAACTGAGAAAAGTTTGGTTTGAATGACTCCTGCAGTTTGCACCCTAAACTACTATTCTATTAAAAAATTACACATCATCCACACCGGTTAATGCGGAAACCTTCCTATTACCTCACTACAGTACTGCAATGGTTAAACTAAGCGACTTAGGGTGCTGGATGTTTTATGTTTTGCTCAATTTATATGGTAAGATGACCCCCTAATTTCAAAACTAGATCCGCCACTGCTACCCCCAACCGCAAAACCCTGAAATGTATAAAAATATGTGCCTTATCGGAAAGCTTCCCATTCGGTTATTGAAAATCAAAAACCACATTTAAATCAAACCACGTTTACTACACTAAGGCTATTCCTAAATTTCACATTTTCGTCACGAACCCCTTACGCAGAAAGTTATAAAAGTTCTTAAGTAATTTAGTCAAAGGTTAGTGACTGAATAAAAGTTATTCAAAATATATAATAACTTCAATTTATCCATTATTACTAATTTAATTAAATAATATGACTTTTGGAGTGCAGTTTCACAAACTGCTATGAAACTGGTTATAATCATTTTTACTATCCCACGAATCATTCTAGAAATAATGCGAAAAACCATTTTGAAAATCAAACTTGCACACATGGGTGAGAAATTACATACGGGCATTCATCTAGGCTAGGGTATCATAAGAATTGGTCTTCGACCAATTCTAACTTTTTTATTTGTTTACTTATTTTGAATGAGGATGATCTAAGTAAGACATAAAAATATTTTTAAGTTTAGTACTAGCATGATTTTGCCTTAATGTTGCTTACCAATATCGTATTTAATTTCTTAGAAGAAATGAATTTGTTATCAAAAAATTTTTAGCATAAAAGAACTTATTCTATAAGTACATAACTAACAAAAAATATATAAGTATACGCTTTATTCATATACATATGCGTACTTACTGTTCACACATAATAAGCAGTTCAAAGCGGGTTTCTTTTTACTGTCAAGCATAACCAAATATTGATTTTTATCATAGATGTCTCATAGAGTACCAGAGAAAAGTATACAGATTTTAAATCGCCTGGTCCATTCCGGAATAGACCACAACATGTTTCAGAGGTGCACGTCATCAAGTGCCAAGTCGAGGCATTGTTAATTTTATATTCTAGAAAAGAGTTGCATATTTTTGTTCTACGTGTCTAGACTTCGTATATTATTAGTTTGTCAAATTGTAGGAAAATTGTTAAGTTCGATAGGAGAATATTTGGATGGTGCAAAGCCGTCATGCGATACCATTCCCATAAATTAGTCGCAGAGGTAAATGAATTTAATAAAGTTCTTTCTTTTAAATCAAATTAAATCCTAATAACTACAGCAAAATAAAAAGTACATATTTCCAAAAACTAGACAAGAAAGAAAAAACGTTTACGTCCCTCCCACCGCACCGGATATGTTGTGCTGTGTGTGCATCCTTCCTTTACTTTAATCAGTACAGCGACTTGAAAAGAAAAATGATGAGAGTTACCCCTGGAACAGAATGAAAGTAGCCACCACGCAGGAAAATGTCACGCAGAAGTAAGCTGTAAGGCAATGCCATTAAGTGACCGCAATGAACGTAGGCATCGTAGCCACCACGCAAAAGTTGGTTGACTTTCAACTTTAGCGCAATTAACCTGCGTTGACATTACACAGCTGATTAACATTTTGTTTGTTTTAAAATTTTGTATACTGAACATGATGAGTTTCAAAGAAAATTTAATTATGGTGGTGACAAATTTTAAAACTAATAATATTGTGGTCCCAATTTATCATTAATACAGTTAAAAAAATTCATTTAAATTTCATCTTGACGCAGTCATTAATGGCTATTGTGTTCACAATGTTTGGTGGCTACGATTTTGACACTTCATCACCGCATTGTGCTGGTGGCTGCGATGCATTCTGTTCCAAGCTTTATGTCGAGTGATTCATATTTTCCCGCATCTACCATTTTGAGGCAGTCGACCACATGTATACAAAACTGCTGTCAAAGCAACATTTGTTCTCGGTGCCTCAGAAACATGTTGTGGTCTATTTCGTAATGGACCGGCCATTTAAAATCGGTATACTTTTGTACGGTATTATGCGACATCTAGTTCTTATGCCATCTATGATTTTATGCAACCAAACCAGCCATATTTTATAGTTATTCGAACTCCTGTGAAGTTCGTGACTATGAATGAGGCATTTCGTGTGAGAAAATATGTCCCACAATACGCCAAGGAGAATTAAATTTCTAGGAAGGCTAACTGTTAAGGTCGTCGTTGCAGAGCCGTCATTATATTTATGAAAAAAAAAATATTTCCAATCCGGAGCAAATGTGCTTTGCAAAACGTATTTTTTTTCTTTTTGATATTTTAGGCTACTTCAATGGAAATTTTTTTATTACATCGATGAATACTTTGCCAACTTTTACTTGGTTCCCTTCCTTTAGCTCTTTATTTTTGTAGCATATTTACTCATTCCCAAAATTCTGGGAGTGTGATTGGGAGTGCGATTGTGAGCGAAGAGGTTAGCCAAGTAGTACTGCCAGATACAACTTCTTATATTTCAAATACGGTACGATAGAAGATTGTTATGGTACCTACATGGTACGCATCAGTTGGAATTATGTAAATGTTACGGATGTATTGTGCAGAACATTCTTGGATCCAATTATTCTTTAATTTCTGTCTTCCCGGAAAATTGCAGGCAAAATACAAATATCTACTTATTGTATGGAATATGCAGATATCTGGCAAGAAGATATTTAATCCCACGAACAAATTTCAGTTGTAAGAGTTTTCGCTATCATGCGCGTATTGAGTTTTATGTTAGGTTCTTTTTATCGTTCCTTCTAATATACATATATATGCCGTAGACATTTGACGTAACTCAGAATTTCACGAAAAGTCCAGAGGGTGGTATTACAGTATCGGCGGAAACGCCTTTAGCATTTGATGAAGTGACTGAAAATTTCAGACACATAATGTAAAAAGTGGCTAAGTCAAAACCATTACATTATTTGCCTACTCTCCATTAAGTGTCTAGACTTTTCGTGAAATGCTGAGTTCCGTCAAATGTCTACGACATATATATGTGTTCCTATGACTATATTTTACATAAACCTAAATTCGATGACAGACCTTACAACAGAATTTTGTCGCGCACGTTCCAGCGGGAATGTACGAATATCTCTTTAGAATTTTCTGGGGTCAGGGGAAGTTATATGTATGTATCTATGTAAATTTACAAAGTCATATCAATAGTAGAAATTTGGCAACATAAAATTTTGCGAGAGTTTTACAAACTTTAACTTACAACAAAAACGAAAAATAAGAAAAGCATGATAAATATTACCAAGCATAATGTGAATGTTGCGCAATTATAGATATAAGAATTACTTACCTCCTGTAGTTATGCAAATTCTCGAATAGGATATAGTATATATGTTAATCCTTGTACATATGTAGTTCATCATTATTAATTAATTGCCCCTTTATGTATGCTGGCAGTACTGCAGCCTTAGGTTTTCTTTTTCGGTTATTGGAAGCTCTTTGAACGACCGCCATAATATAGTGTATATGTGATTACTGTTTGCCATCATATTAAGTAGTTAAGCATTTATTAATAACTTAAGACTATTAATACTTAAGCTTTATAGACATCAGCATTTCGTTTATCCTTTCATGTATTCGAATATGACCTATGATGATGAAGCACATAAAAACACATAAAATGAAACTGCAATCGTGAAAACCAGTTTAACTGCTGATAATTTCCTTTCATGTTTGCAGTTCCATTTGCGTGTAAAATCTTAGTTGTTGAATGTCCATTTTAAGTGGTTTTTCCAAAATACTGGTCAGAGGAGATAATGTGTTTAAACACACTTTTTCGGATTATGTTTAAAATTCTAGCCCATATTATATAATATACTTCATTCACATTCTCTATGTGGTACAATCTTAAATTTGAAGAAGAATTTGTCGCGACATATGAATTTGTCCGGAGAAATTAATTCACGATGTTCGTTTCTGTAATTATAGAAATGCATTCTATGTTTAACGTGAAAATCGGAATTCATTTCTTATTTCGAAAGTCGATGAAAATACGCATTGCAATTTGCGAGTACATTCAATTAATGTTAACGAATTAATATTATTCTGCATCTCTGAATGTGCAGTTCAATGCCATGTCTCCAGTATATCAAGTGGCTTAATGACATCAGTCAAAACAAATTTCATTTCAACCCGGCACTCATGATATTAGCCATGAACTTAATAATGGACGGACGAATATTATCCCATATATCCCATCAGCATCACTCCTCTTGGACAGGTCTCCTCTACTCAAATTAGCTAGCGTAGTTCAGAACAGTTGGGTAGTGATCCTATAAATGTGTTCAATGTTGCACTCTGTGCGACAGAGGTACAACGCAGTAAGCGGATGCTTTCTGTTTATTTTCGTCTCCACCGGAAATGTTAAATACTCAAAAGAAAAGAACCAGAAATTTAGAAAAATTCATTTCACATATGTATGTATGTATAACGCTCGTGTCTGCTATTAAATGCTGGTTGATTGAGTATAAGGTCGTATACACAGGTCAACTTTGATGTGCAGATGGAGCTAATTTAATTACGAATAATTTCTGAAAGTATTAAAATGGAAAGTAGACGTTTTTATATAAGTAATAATAAAAACAGTATTTAATTTGAGTAAAATCTATAGTATTAAGGATTTTTGCAAAATTCCGACCAATTAACCTTCATATTAATCAACTATAAATAAAATTTCTTATTGGAATATTTGCAAAATAGGAATATAGGTATATATTGTATACCAGCTTAATTCTAAACAAAATTAAATTAAAAGTCGGTATTAGTCGTATAAGGTCAATCATTGCCAATATAATAGAGTTGTAAAGATTGTGATTCAAAGTCTTTTCCCAATAACAAAGATGTACGATTACATACGAAGTTTGAAGTATAATATGTTTTCACGGTATATGTACTGAGAGTTGCAAACTCAAAAATTTGTGAAGAAGTACCTAGTTATAAGTGGAAAAAAGAAGGAGATAGAAGGAGAACTTGAAAAATTTGATAAACTGTATAAACATGCTTTATTGCACAAACAATACAATTACAATATTATATTACCAAAGTTCTCTATATAAATCAACTAGATAATATCAAATAAATGTTGCGCTTTTTTTCTTGCTGTATACTTAGTAATTGTGTTAGTTACTCCTTAATCATTGTACAGATTTACATTGAATTTGTTTATCATTTCTTTGGTTGGCTTAAAATTTTCACAATTTGAACCCTGCTTTTTTAAAAAACACGTTCGAATACTTGAAGTAACCAGTCTATTTCTCGGTGCCGTTTTTATTAATTTCACTTGAGAGAATATTCTCTCCACATTCCCAGAAAAATAACATAATGAGAGTAATGAATATACAAAATTTATTATCTCGAGAAAAGCTTGTTCGTTGTCGATTTTATATAAAGCTAAAATGCCAAAATTTCAAGTGTTTTATCATCTTATAAAATAAAGTTGCTCAACATTCGGTATTGATTATCAATTTAGATGAAGTTTATCACTGGGAACTAAATGTAACTACTTATTTACAAGACAAGAAATCGAGTTGATTCTTATACCCTAATGAAATCTACAGGGTAGGTATTCTAGGTTTGTCATTCAGTTTGTAACGCATAGAAATAATGATGGTAGAGCAAAATGCATGGGACGACCACGGATAATATTAAAAGTTATTTTAATTTTTGCATATCAGTCTGTCCGTCCAACTTTACGCACCATAACTGGAGAACGTATATACTTACAGAGCTGAACTTTTGTACGCGGACTTTAAAAAAAGTAAAATCAAGTCAGAAAATGAGACAAATCGGGCAATTCCTTCGTGGGGTTGCCACACAAAAATTGTCCACTATATATTTGTATACATACATATATTGCCTGAGAATCCGTTGACATAGAGAGCTTAAATTTGGTATCTACGTGATGTTTTCATAGTAATAGCAAATAAAATTTCAAAAATGGAATAAATCGGGCAACCTCTTCTTGGTGTTACCATATACAAATATAGGATTTTTACTGATACTGTGAAAACGATCAGCCCTAGACACTTTTATTATAATAAAAACTTCTTTAGAAAATGAAATCCTATAAAATTGCTTATTAACATTTTTACCGTCCGACGAACCGTTCTAGAAATATTGCAAAAAACCACTTCAATAATCAAACTTGCACAAATGGGTGACCATAGAATATTACACACGAGTATTCATCTAGGCTAGGATATCATAAGAATTGGTCTTAGACCAATTCTACCTGTTTTACTTGTTTTTTAAAAATTTGTTTTGAATTTCTAGCATCTAAATTTTGAAAAAACTTGACTTAAAAATAAATCTTAAAAAGATATGCTTAATGGATTCTGTATAAAATTCACGGCAATTTAGTTTAAAAGAAGTGATCCTGTGTTCATCTACCTGGTTAGATAGTAAGAAGAAATTTAGTTTGGCTCCCAATACAAGATTTTAAATGTTAAAAATCCTCAATATATAAATTGTCGATATTAGAAGTATTCCAGTATACTTATGGTAATATTTTTTTTTCCTGATGGTACAAACTATATAGCTTAGTACTTTCTACTTGAAACAGTTAATTCAAGTTATTGAAAAAAGGCAGTGCGAGTTATAAAAACATCAAATGCTGGTTAATGATGGAATTCTTCAAAATGATAAAAACTGAAACGGCTGAAGCAAATGTGTCTTCTTTTGTTGCAATGGAAAACAAAGCCTTTAGTACTTCGGACTAAACTACTAAGCAATCTAGGAACACCAAAACAAAAAAGAAAAAAGTTTCAGAATCACCTTACCCCTGCCTTCCAGGGTAGATTGCATTTTTTAATTAGTATTGGTGTTTTTTTATTATTGGTATTCTTTAACCTGTTTTATTATCTAGAAAGTAGGTTTGAAATGAAGAAGATTTGGTATTAAAGAAGGATAGAAGAATATCTGTACGAAATAAAGGAGATCTCCTTCTAAAGCATCGCTGACTAACAGTAACAAGGAATCATACGATTGTACTACAGGACTTTTATAATAATTAATTTGTTATTTTATATTTATATTAATTTCAGCAATCATGAACAAAATATTAACACTTTAATGCACAGATTTAAATGTCTGTAAATTTTTACCTGATCGCTTGCAAACAGTATTATTTCTCTTTATTAAGCATACACGATACTTTTTTTTGTAATTTTTAGTTTTTATGATATTACACGTTTAATTTGTTCAAAGCTGTTATCAAATAATTTATATCAATAATATTTCTATTTTCTTCGTATCACTTACGATACCGTGACGTCACAGCTAAAGTGTCAAAATAACTATTAAGCATACCTATTACTTTGTATACCGTGATACATTTTAAGCTGTCAAATGATGTGTACAGCTAACTAACATTGACCCAAAATGTGTGATTCCAACGTGAATAATTTTTTTCATGCAGCTGTATGGAAGGTAAGTGGTAACATTAGGTTTCCGATTTAAAAATTGCAAAAAGAAACATAAACTCTGTAGTAATTTACTGGTGGTCGAGAAGAAGGAGAAGAAGAAGAAGGATTTCAATTAAAAGGATTTGGACGAACCCATCCATCCTTTCCGAGCATAAATATGAATATTTAGATACGACTATATTTAAAAATTCAATAAAATAAATCGAACTTTACTTAAAAGTTGAAAATTTCACCACAGCTGTAAAATAATCCTAAATTGCTGGCGGCTTCGAGGAAATTCACAAATACTATGAATTACTTTCAATGTTCAGGATGTTCTCTTCAGAAAAGCAATAATATCTTATCCCGTAAATATTATGCGAAAAATATTATGCTGTCTAAATTTGTTATACTTATATGTATTTTAGTCAGGAAAAACTTTATTAAGATTTAATAAAAAAAAAAACTTTACTTACTTGCGATCAACAAAATTCAACTGATTGATATTAAGGTTACTGATGCAAACTGAGCACAACAATCGGTTCGATTCAGTCAATTCCCAGTATTCTACTCCTTTCTGATTTTTAGTTGCTGAGTGACGTAAAATAGAGTACCACTTCAACACATACATTCATTTATTTAGGCACTCATTAATAAATGAGACGAAAAGTTTTCGAGCTCATGAAGAATTCAAACTAAGATTAAATCTATATAAAAATCCAGAAAAGATATTTGGTGTGCGAATATTACGTTAAAAACAAACAAATTATATATACTTTTTACATTTATTCACCCCCGGTACAACTTGAATACACACATTCATTTATTAATGCACACATTAATAAATGAGACCTAGGCAAGACCTAGATATATATCATATAGGTAAGCACTAATTCATATAAGTATTCCAGAACAGGATAACATCTCAACGAAAAATTGTTTCTATATATTAGTAATTTCCACAACTTAACCGTTTTTATTCTAATTCGAATTATCATGCGTTTTGGAATTTGACCATTTCAAAATCGCGAACAACACTTCAAAATTTCATATAATATTTCTTGACAGCCATCCACAAATCGTGACCCGTTTGCAGGCATTGTTGGGTTAGCCTGTTTTTCACAAAAATGCTAGGTTTAGAATAATATAACAACAACGACGAGTGAAAATATGAGAATTTTCTCTGTCCCCCCTACATACTTTAATTTTATTTACTTAAAAATCTATATTTATTTTAATGAATTGTTGATATTATAGTAGAGAAAATTCCAATAAAACTAATAATTTCGAATGTATTTGTAATTTGTTGAATTTGTAATATGAATATTAAAGCGAAAATAAAACTTGAATTAAGATAATTTGTTACGTACTCCGAGACGGGGTAGCTCGCTAGAAAATATTGCTAGTTCTGCACAGGTAATAGGCCGTTTGGGGAACATGACAAAATCCAGAAGTATAAAATCCAGATCTGACAAAATCCAGAATAAATAACAAAATCCGGAAATGAGAAAATCCAGAAGTGACAAAATCCAGAAGTGACAAAATTCAGAAACGACAAAATACATAAAAGTCAAAATTCAGAAATTGTAAAATTTGTTATAATTAAATTTTTTTTTAAAAAATTTCATAAATGGCATGAACTTCGCTTCGTAAATGTCATATTTACACTCGTCGTTATTGTTACATTAATCTATTTTAATACTATAGTTGGGAGTCTTATGTTGATATATTCATCTGATGGAAAACTACCATCTTTTTAAACGAAACTGGCTAACCCAACAATGCCGGCACATGGGTCACAATTTGTGAACGGCGGTCAAGAGACATTATATGAAATTTAGAAGTGTTGATCGCGATTTTGAAATGGGCCAAGGTCCAAAATGCATGATAATTCGAATTAAAATAAAAAAAGTCTAAATTTTGGGTATCCACTATATATAGAAAAATTTTTGCGTTAAGCTATTATCCTGTTCTGAAATATATGAATTCGTGCTATCTAGGTTTGTTCTTAGGTCTCATCTATTAATGAATATGTGTGATTGCGCGCACCAATATCTTTTCTGGATTTCTTCTGAACTTTGTCTCTTCTGAATATTGTCTCTTCTGGATTTTGTCACTTCTGGATTTTGTCACTTCTGGATTTTATCTCTTCTGGATTTTGTCAATCCTGGATTTCGTCTCTTCTGGGTTTTGTCTTTCTGGATTTCGTCACTCTGGAGTTTGTCTTTCCGGAGTTCGTACCCAACCCGGCCGTTTGTACATCAAAAAACGAAAACACTGAACTGAATAACACAAATTTTGCCCAATCTAACAGAAATTATCTGCAATACATGTAATAAAATATTAGTTATTTATTCTAATTACAGTTTCAATAAAGAAATATCCATATATAAAGCTTTATTTTAATTAAAATACATTTTTATGTTTATTCGTACGAGAAACAAATTTTCGTTCCGAACTTTCAAGTATATTTTCGTTCCACATACAAACGAATATTCTGTCGATGTTAAATAACCTCATTTCCGATTATTTACATTTGATAAAAACCCAAGGGAACATGACAAAATCCAGAAAAAAAAATCCGGAAATGACAAAAGCCAGATGTGACAAAATCCAGAAGTGGCAAAATCCAGAAGTGACAAAATCCAGAAGAGACAAAATACCAAATTAAAATATAATATAATTAAAAACTTTTTAAAAAATGTTTAAAAATGGCATGGACTTTGCTTCACATTTCTCATATTTACACTTGAGTTGAGTGGGCGATAAAGAATTAATGAAGTAACTGTACTTTATTAATTGTTTAATTTATTTAAAAGAAGCAAGTGTAAGTTTTTGTAGATTTGCATGTAAATATTAATTTTGAAAGGTTTTTCTCATTAAAATATTAACATCAAATAAAGGAAAGGAAAAGGCTGAAATCTATCATGTAGATAAGGAAAATAAAACAACCATTAATTGATTAGGTATGTGAAAAACGCAAATCCTATCATTGCCCATCAAGACTTACTACAACTACAAACTACACAATTAAAAAGCCAGCGACAACTCACAATCAGGATCCTGCTTCAAGTGTTCACATCCAAGAAGCAAAATATAAAAAACGAATCCGAGCAAACAGTTCAAAAGTCGTGTCAAATAGGTTCCTAGCTCTTGAAGAATTCAAATTAAGAGGAAATCCAGAAAAAAATTCCACTGGATTTCTTCTGGATCTTGCCTCTTCTGGATTTTGTCACTTCTGGATTTTATCGCTTCTGGATATTATCACTTCTGGATTTTGTCTTTCTGGATTTCGTCACTCTGCATTTTGTCTTTCTGGATGTCGTACCCAATCCCACTTCCAACCCAAGCTTTATTCGCCCGTTTTTGATATGTAAACATAGAAGAAATTTCCGGTGTGGAACTGTATATTTGTTCGTTTTCGTTTTTCGATGTGCAAGCGGTCTAAGGGTTAAGCGCTACGTGATTTTTCCCATGTGGGTTGATAAATAACGAAACCAATCTCAAATCAGAACAACAACCATATCAACTTAATAAAATTTATTCTTATGTAACGGAAATCGAAGATACATAGTATATTATTATTAATTATCCTAATCCCCACCAGTCTAATATATGCCTATGTGTAAATTCAAGAAATTAGAGTATAGCGATGCCAGTCAAAATACAATAAATGTAAGAGAAATTAAATTTCAAATATACTTAGTTTTGACTCCGCCTTGCTCTATGTCCTGGCTGTGGACTACTAGGCCGCGTGATCCCTGAGATAACAGAGCTTTAATTTCAGACCAAAGCTACTATATTCCCACGTTCCTCATTTATCTTGAATTGATACTTTTATTTATGTTATTTTATCCATTTTTCTTTGCCCCTTTTTTCTTTTCTTCTTTCTTATTACCACTCCTCTTCTTTATGTTTTTAACAAAACATTTCCACTCAACTCGTCGGCACCAGTGCTGTCGTTTGTACTCCGATCGGTGTATTTGTACCCCGAAAACTAATAACGTACTCCGGTACTACTCCTTTTATAAAAGTGCTCCGCTTTTAATTTCTTCATACTTAAAACTCCTATATTTGTTGTTAGCAAAAGATCCAAAAGGTTTTATTCACCTTCATTTGAAACTATACATTCGTAGTACATTTTAGTAATAAAATCTATTAACGGGTCCGGTTGAAAAGTTGGTTTGGTACTACATTTTACTTGATGAAATATACCAAACTGAAGTTAAGAGCTAACACATCTATGATTTATAATTTTTTTTCAGGGTTGTCGCGCAGTATAGTCGTTATTATGATTCGTTGGTTAAACGCTGTAATTGATATGTTTTTGAAGTGAATGAATAATAATAATGAAAAACTCCAGAAAATTTTATTCTAGTCCAGAAAACGATTTTTTAATCGCTCTTTTCATTTTCCTTTGTCTTTCCTATTTTCCTCATTTTCCTTCTTATAAAAGCTAAGTGCAATTAACAGTTAATTTTTCATGGAAGGTTGGGTTTTTGTTTATGATTCGGCGAAGGTATTTTGTGATTTAATTTAACTACATCATTTGTTTACTTTAATTCAAGGGTTGTAGAAAGGTTGATTCTTTGTAATAAAACAATATAAAATTTGTGAATTGTGAAAGAAGGGAAAAAACTTGGGAATAGTTCCCAATTTGCAAAATACGAAATTCAAGGAACTTACAGCTTACACGATCTCTGTGCAAAACTTTGGGGCCGACGACTAGGATTGTCTTCTTTTGTGGAAAAACTAAGGAAATATTTCGCCAGTAAAGCTGTTTTTTCTGAAATTTTGTTTTAAATATGATGTCCCCCGACGATTTAATATAACAACAGTTTAGTTTAAATAATCTGATTGAGATAGGATTTTTGACTTCTTGTGGACAATTCCACAGAAACAGTGGTATTTGATTAAAGAGCACAAATTTTGCCAAATACAAAATTCATGGAACTTACAGCTAACACTATCTTTTTTTTAAATTAATGCTCATAATGTTGTTAGTAAGAAGTTAAATTTTCAAGTTGGGATTTTAATGGGTTACGAGACGAGATCATTTTTTTTTATTTAATGGACTGTTAATGGGTCACATTTGAGAAGGCAAAAAAACTATGAGCTTGGTAAAAATTTTTTACGAGATCAATCATAACAAAATAGACTTGTATTACATTTTTTCCCAAAAAGCCATATATTAAACGAAAAAAAAATTCTTGTCCCCAAACTCATTGAGATCCCAATTTAAAAATTTGAACATTTACTAACAACATTATCAGCATTAATTTAAAATTAAAGCAAGGTAAGATTAAGGGGATGCATTTGAAGATAGTCAAGGATAAAGAATATATTTATTATCCTTAATTTTTTCTTCTTCTAAAAGGCATATCTTTTTATAATTTTCCCTCAATGACTGTACTACTTTCATTTTTAAAATAACCTAAAGGTCATGCTTTAGTGGTAATCAGAACCATAGCTATGATTTTTTGAAAATAATTCTGCAGACAAAAAATCGGCGAATTTTATGGATTTCAAAGTCCTTTAATTGGGTCAGCATGCGGCGCAGCACAAAAATAAGTAGTTGTATTCTCACCTCATAACTACTTAACTTTCAGCAAAAGAAAAATGAAGTAATTGTCAAAATATCCAAAATATATGTCCATAGATAAAGTACTAACGTCAATTCTTGACAATATTGCAGACACAGTATTAAAGTTTCTAAATATAGTGGTTATGGTACAAGCAATATGAATATGGCAAATGTATCCGAAGATCAAAGGCAAACTAGAACAATTCTTAGAAATTCATCAAACATAAATAATAAAGAAAACATAATTTCTTTTTACTTTTTTTTTTTAAAAGCCCAAATCCAAAATTTCACCTCTCTAAGTACTCGCACTCTTGAGTTATCGTGAGGACGGACGGACATGCAAAAATCAAGATAACTTTTAATTTTATGCATGGGTGTCTAATCCATTTTGTTCTACCAGAATTATTTCTGTGGATTACTGATTCAATTATTGTAAAAGATTTGAAATGCAGAAAAACTAAAGCGACTGAAGTCGTCAATACAATTTTGCATGATCACTATATTAAAATCCTTACAATTATTTTCAAAATTCAAAAGTTTTCAATATTTTAATAATTAAACTAATGATGGAATTTATGTATTTTATTAGTATACACCTGTATTAATTTGCTTTATGCAGGTATGCTTTTCCCAAGAATAGCTTTTCATAACAGAACCTTTTTACTTCATGCAAATATGATTACCTGAATCAAAGCTATTAATTAATGAATCTTTTAAATCAAAAGCTGTCAACTAAACTTAAGAAACTCTTATTGCTGGAAAACGCCAGTTATTGCCATATAGAAAAAAACAATATAAATAATGTAATAATAGTAGACATAGATTTATTTAAAAATATAAATATGACTCATTTGAATGAAAATGGGTTTTATTCACATTAATACGGTTTCTGGACATCCCATTCAAATTAATTTGAATTCATTAAATTTGGTTAGTCGTGTACTCCGTTTTTCCGAAAGTACTCCACTTTGGCAGCAAATTGTACTACTCTTGAAATTTTCCAAACGACAGCACTGGCCGGCACAGTATCGAAGACAAAAGCGGAAGAAAGCGTCGAGCTTTGTGCCTCTTTTTCTTGATTTTTTTCCTGTCGTTTTCTTCTGTCTAACTTTAGCACTTCCATCAAAATTTGTTAATTATTGCGTTCGCTTATTAGGAAACGTTAACTTGTACTCCACATTTGAGCTAGTAATGACTAATGAGTTTTATTTAATATTTATTTCATTAATAATTTTGTTTTGTTTATTGTCTTTTTATTTGAAATGTACATTTTAGTATTTGTTTATTTAATATTTTCACTTTACACATAGTAGCATTGTATCTTATTGTTGTTTTTTTAAAATTAAATTAATTAAATTGTCGTTATTTTCTTTTGTGATTTTTCTCATGTTAAAATTATTTTTGTTACATACTGCATTTTGCATATTGTTATTTTACAAATTATTAGATTTCTTATCACATTTTTTGTGTGTTATTTTTAATTTCATTTATATTCAACTTTCACATTAATTACTCTCTGGAACTTGTGAGCGCTGGACTTTCTTCCTCCATACAATGCAATAATCAACGTAAAGTTATCTACGAAAGAAAATAGAGCAAGTTAAATCTGAAATCAAATACTAAACTGAGGAGAATGTATGGCTGAGTAAGTGGCTTCGCGAAAATAAGAAAATTAACAAATCAAATTGTAGGTTAATATATTACTACTAAATTTGCCGCAGCTTCAAGACTACAGGAAGTACAACTAAACTAACGCTACTACTAATAATACTTCTACTACTATTACTTCATATTAATTCGAGTAATTTACATCTTAAGAACTAAAACATATGCCTAAGTTTTATATGTCCACTAAGTATAGCAAGACGAAATAATGTTTTAAATTTGATTTTTCTACAATGCGCCCAGCAAGGCATGACGACAGCTCCACTTTCGCTAAGCTCCTACTCATTCATGTTATTATGCTATTTATCCATGAAGATGACTGAATTAAAATCCGCTCCTTCATGCTATTCGCTCTACTCTTCCATATATAACCCGGGTGCATCATAATATGCATTAGGTGGGTGATGCCCATAAGGTCGGCGTACTTATGCACTGCAGTTACACCTTACGATGACGGATCTCTTCCAGGGATGTAGCCCATCAAAGCAGTACGATGGCAAGAAGTATGAAGAAAAACTCAGCTATATTACCAGTTCAAATAGTAGCACAAAGTTAGCACATAACACATACGTAGCAAAAATTCCTTGAGGACTGTAACAAATTGTCACACCCCATCAAAAGTCGACCCAAATGAAATAGAAAATCAAGTATTCCATTGACAATACTGTCGACTTCCACTTAAAAACATAAGATATGGTGCCTTCAATTAATTAGGCTGTTGTTGGTAAAGCATCCTGAGTTATGTAAAGAAAGATTTGTACTTAATTAAATGCTGCAAGTTAATTGCACTGCTATTAATATAACCTTTTATTTGAATTTATTTAGAGAAAGAGCGTCCGACGTTTTATTAAAGTGTGATAGTAAGGTGTAGAAACATAAAATTATTGGTGTGTGCTTTATAACTATAACAACAATATTTTCTGGGAATGGACCCATATCGATGTCTTCTATTACTATCAAAACTATAACTCATCGACCATTTCTAGCTTTTTCTACTGGTTTATGTATGCTTTTACACATGTAAAAGTGCCCTTAGTATTCTGTTAATCCTCTGCTGTCGTGCTAACTTTTCAGAGTGATATTTGTCTATGGTCCGTTTACAATTTTTATACCGTAGATGATGAAACAATAGGATATACTAATTTTGTTCGTCCATTTGTAACGCACAAAATGCGTTGGACACCCACACATTATTCAATATTATTTTGATTTTGCATGTACGTCTGTCTTTCCTCAAAATAGCCCAAGAATGTGTGCACTAAGTTAAATGAAATTTTCCACACGGGCTTTAAAAAAAATATATAACAAATCGGGTAACTCTTTCACGGGGCTGTCATACGACAATTTCGTTTTCACTACATATTTGAACACTGCCTGAGAACACGTTAACGTAGAGAGCTGAAATTGTGTACACGGCATTTTTATTAAAACGGTTAATATAATTACAAAAATGGAATAAACTGGGAAGTCCCTTTTTGGTGTTGCCATATAAAAATGTAAGTTTTTAAAGTATATGTATATATATAGTGACAACTTTTTCATAATATAAAATCTAATGAAATTGGTTATAATCCGTTTTACTGTCCGACGAACCGGTCTAGAAATATATGTGAAAAACTACTTCAAAAATCAAACTTGCACAGGTATGTGACCGTAGAAATTACATATTTATTACAAATTATAAAAATATAGTTATTTCAGAATTTTATTTAGACATTTTTAAAAATAAATATACAAGAACTAAACTAAACATATTTCATGCTTTTATACATAATAATTTTACCTTGTAATTCATAGTAAGAAACTGTGGATGAACAAATAAATTTAAAATAAAATAAAAAATTACAAGGACAATCAAATTAAATCGATATTTAAAAAATAAAGGATTGACATTAAAAAATAATTTAAAAAATACTAATTTATGAATTCATTGGTAAATTATAACAATCAATGGGATTTTTGTTTATATCGGAATCATATTTTAATACTTTTAATAAAACACATGCTGCACTGGATTGTTTAGTCAATCTATTTCCAAAATTGTTTTTTACCAAATTCATTTCAAAAAAATTGATTCACACGAATATAAGGAAGAAAAAATTTATAGAATTGCTACCGCCTGTTTTTTAAAGAAGTACATGTTGCAAGAAAGGCATTCCACGTTTTTATTAATTCTTTTTCCGCATTCTTATGAAAGGTACTCAATAATCGATTATTTTAAATGGTTTTCAGTTCATTTCTTAAACCGACAAATTTTTCCATATGGAACTGGATTGAAAATGAATCAATTGCATTTCAAGATCTTCTCAATTCAGTCAATCAAAAATCTTTAAATTAAGTTTATTTGCCGATATTGCGTCTGGAAACAAAATGATTTTTTTCTGCAAATGTTTTTAATTCTCCAAATCTTAAAATAAATTCGTTTATTAGAGACTGAAAAATTTCAGAAAAACCTTTCGTTAATTTAGTTTTGTAATGTTTTTCATGGGAATCTAAATTTGCAAAGAATTGGCTTTGGTTTGGAAAATATTTATATATGTTCGAAATAATGTCCCGAACAGAAGTCAGTAAAAAACATGAGTTTTGAAATCCATTCAGTGTCTATTAATTGGTGATATTTTTCAATTAATTTCCAGTTATTTTAAAAAAAAAGTCTAATTTCATCTAAAAAATCAACGAATTTTTGAAGAGCTCTTCCACGACTTAACCATCGGATGTTGTTGTACATCAGTAAACCATCGTACACTGAATTTACCTCAGTGAATAGTTGAGAAAATTTTAGTTTATTTAAAGGGCATGCAAATATAAAATTGTGTAACAAGAAACCAAGGGCGGATTCAGACATTTGCTCTAGGGGGGCGATTAAAAAATTTTAAAATTAGAAGTGGAAATAAGAAAGAGACTAATTACTTATATTACGAGGTGTGATAAAAAAAATACGGTGAATGGTTTTGTTACAAAAATTTTAATCAGTTTGCAATTATTCTCTTTCAAAGTAGGTATTCTCCTTGACTAGCGATGCACTTATCCCAACGTTGATTCCTTGATTGGAAGCATTTCTGGAAGGGCTCTTTCGTAACGGCCTTCAGCTGCTCTGTCGTGACCCTCTAAATGTCGAAAAAAGTGTCAAACGTTTTTCTTCTAGCAGTTTTTATTTTTGGTAAGAGACAAAAGTCGCATGGTGTTAAATTCGGAGAGTTACGGTGGATGTGGACAGACAGGATTAATTTTTTTTTTTCGAAGAGCTTGCGTATCGAGAGCGAGGTGTGGCACGGAGCGTTGTCGTGATGAAAGAGGAAGTCATTGAACAATTTTTCTGGCTTATTACGGACTCAGGCGAGATGTTCAGTTCTACTCCAAGCTCTCAAATAGTCAATCACCTGTTTGAACGAATCCGTTTTCCAGTTTTTGCACTTTTCGTTTGTTTTTGAGGTCCAAGGACGTCCCGGCTATTGCTCGTCTTCAACCCACTCATTTTCGCTTTTAAATCGCTCAAATCATTTAAAGACAGTCTTCAGAGTCAGTTCATTATCTCTATATACTGATTTTAACTATTTATGAGCTTCTTTTCCACTTTTTCCCAACTAAAACAAAATGTAATATTAACACGTTGTTCGAAATCCATAATGTGCGACAGACACGGTAAACATGACGTTACTCTTACTACTTTGGAAGCCGACTGACAAATCACAACTTGTTTAACCTTAACATTGACTTTCTGAAAAAATCAGGCTATCAACCGGATGCTTCAAATGGATATAGCGCTAGAAGTTGCTGCTATAAGCATTCATTCACCGAATTTTTTGATCACCCCTCGGATATTACTTGGCTACAGGTTACATGAGCGAATTGTTAGTATTATTATATTATACATAGAGTGGTGAAATGACTGAGTGAATTTGAAACAATACAAAAGCTTGATACACCTGTACAAAATTTTAAACAATAATATAATAAAGTATTTAAAAAAGCTATCGTAAATTCTCGATATGTAAGATTTTCGTAGTATTGGACAAAATTACTTAAAATCCTTAAGATTTTTGTAGGATTTAGAACGCATTTTGACAAACATATTTTTAAAATTTATAAAGCCTTTCGTAAAAAAGTAACGCACGTACGTTTACGATTGTCGAACTTGCTTCATATTTTTTACGAAATGCGAATTTCTTTTGATAATATAAAATGTAAAAATTGCGAATGTTTCGTACATATTCTTTAGAGAGAGATTGTGTAGTTTTATATGCACTTTCGTAAACTTAAGGAAAATATCGTAAAATTAATAAAAATACTTGCATACCCGAACAATGAAGTACAGCTACTATCTGTATCAATCAGTTTGCTACTAATTGGGTGCATTTCACAGTACAGAACTTGATCGACAAAACTTCAATTTGTAAGTCTGGCGTAATGACGGAAACTGGTGAAGGACTTATAGCGCTAACAAATTATCTTCGATGCACAGATCTTGCTAATAACTTCATAGTTAAGAATACGCTCACTTAACTATGAACTTATTTGTGCATGATAAAAGATGAGTGTGGAAACTGTTATTTTTAATTTAATTTAATTTAATTAAAGGAAGCAGGGGACGACTTACTTTATGGAACAGGTGATTTGATTACAGTATAAATTTTGACTTTATTAGAGCTATAGCGGGGAGCGATCGGAGCACTGGGGGGGGGGGGCTTGTATCCGTCACTGCAAGAAACGTAATATCGTCCACTGACTATAAACCGGCCTTTGCAGATAACCTGCTGATGTATGATACAATGGAAACTAGGGTTGGAAATCCCGGGATCCCGGGATCCCGAAACCCCGGGATTCCGCAGTTTTTAACAATTTCAAAATCCCGGGATCGAGCACTTAATCCCGGGATTTGAATATTTAAGCTTAAATAAAAATTTGCTTACGGTTTCCTGAAAAATTCTTGAAAAAATCGTATTTGGTTGAACAGTTTCAAATTTAAATTCTTGGAATTTTTTTTAATACAAATTCTTAATATTTAAAAATTTAAAAATTTCAAGCTCTAGGCAGCATCACATAAAATATGCTTATACTTGCTATGCTCCCGCAAAAATTTATTTTGAAACTGCTATGCTTGCTGCTGTTATTCGAAATTTCACTGCTGGGTATGCTGGGCTATTTCAAGTGCATTTGAATTCTGGTCATAGGCATGAAGGAAACCAATGTGATGTTACTGAGGTCAATTGTGGTCCAGTGGTCAAGAAGGTGCGAAAATTGATAGTAATGTTCAGACGATCGCCAACAAAAAGCGATGTTTTGCAGAAGTATGTTGCTGCTGAATTTGGGAAGCAAATAACTCTAATAAAAGACTGCAAGACTATGTAGGTGGAACAGGCTTTTGTCAATGCTGGAACGCATCTATTTATTAAAAAATTGTATACAAAAAGCATTGATAGACATATGTCCACCTGAAGAAGAATCTTTTGCTTTATCCAATGATGAGATTAAAATGGTATCCGCCATCATTAGTGCTCTAGTCCCAGTAAAAGCAACATTTGACGTCCTTTGCCGTCGGGATGCTAATCTGTTCACAGCCGATGTTGCCATAACTTTTATGTTAAAAAAACTTAAAGATGCTAACAACGTTATAAGTCAAAATTTGCATTCAGCTCTTATTCTTCGCATGCAAGAAAGACGAACAGATATCAGTGGGGTACTTCAGTATCTGCACAATGGTAGAACAAACGATCAGTCCGAATCCGAAATAGACTTCGTAACAGTTCCTTCTTCCATAAAATGTCGCAAATTAATAGTTGAGTTACTCGAAAGATAGACGCTTCAAATCCAGCTATATCACTAACATTTCATGAGTCCGAAATTATACCTACTGTGTCAAATGAGGCACCTCTCGCAATTGTTTCAGATTCTTCTGAGCTTCCATCTGAATCTCTTTCTTGTTGTCTTGAAGAACCTTTAAGTATTTCAGACGAGCTCAATAAAGCTATAAAAAAAGAACATTTGCAGAGGATAGCAATTCGATGTGAGACGCTGTCAGTGAAAATTCAAAGAGAAATGCTCTTATTTGAGAATGGAGGAACACGTGGTGACTTTTTGCAAAGAGCATACGATTTTTTAATGACTATTAAGCCAACCAGTGTAGAATCTGAACGTGCTGCGGCTGGATTGTTGGCAACTAAAATAAGAAGTCGTTTGTACGATGAAACTTTGGATGTGCTGTGCTTCCTCAAAACGTATTTTAAAAATAATAAAAAATAATTACGTATGAATGTTATATCTATAAAAACAATGAACTTTTTATAATTTAATTAAGAATGCATAATATTATAAAAACAATGAAATTCCTTATAATTTAATAAATTACTTTTTATTAACCTATTTTTGAATGCGTCATGTCATTAATTTTGTTGAAATAATATGTTAATATCTTTCAAGAACAAATATTGGAAAATCCCGGGACTAATCCCGGGATCTCGGGACTAGGTAAATGCAATCCCGAAATCCCGGGATTGAAAATATAGCACGGGATTGCCAACCCTAATGGAAACCCAGAATTGAATATCCAAGGAGCTGATCAAACAAGCTCACAAGGCCATTGACCTCTCCAGTCATATTGCGAGCACCATCAGTCGTTACAGAAACAATTTTGAAAGTATCTATGTTTTTTTCAGCAAGTGCATTTACAACTGCATTGTAAATATCTATTCCTGTTGTTGTTGTTGCTAATGATTTTAAACTTACCATTTCTTCTTTGATATTATTTCCAACAGCCAGCCGTAACGAATAAAAATTGCTAAACGTGCTGATCCAGTTATGTTAGTGCTCTTATCAAGACAGAGAGAAAATAAACCGGAAGAATTTATGCCCATTTTTTGCTGGTGACTTATGTTTGTAGCCCCAATGGCGAAGATCCTGTCTTTCACAGTCTTTCTAGCCAAAGGCATATCTTTTATTCTTTGGATAATTTTTTCATTATTTTCAATCTCTTCTAACAAAATTGGTGCACATTTTAACCATGCTTCTTTCATATATTCGCTATCACTATATGGTTTTCCGTGCTTACCAATCACATTTGAGGCAACAAAACATGCACCAATTATATTTGAACGACTATCCATAAATTTCAATAAAGATTTTGACTGAGTATTTCTAAGTTTAATTTTTCGAGCAATAAAGTCTTTTCGTTTTGCTCTGAAGAGATTAAGAGATTAAGCGGGTGGTAAAATCTCTGAAATTTTCGGGAAAAATGAGAATTTTATTTCACAGAAATTTCTCATCTCCTCTTTAGTACGGTGTTCAATGCGAAATTTCTCATTTTCTCATAGGATTAATGTAGTGCGACCTGATGTATATTATTATGAATAGCTTGAAAAGTTTTTGAAGGTAATAAGGGTGATAATTCTACGTTCTGCCAATTTTTGTTTTTAACTCGTTGTCCCAGTTGCACTATAATAATGAATAGCTAAGTTCTTTTCCCTCATTCACGCAAATAACGAAAGTATATGACATCATTTGTTTCTTTCTAGAAAACAAGGAAAATTTCCAATTTTGTTCGGCTGTGTCCTATCTTCTTATTAGGTTATCTTTGACGTGGGCTATGTGTAAGTACATGAATGTACACTGGACAGGTTCATTTTACAAAAGCACACGCAACTTTATCCAAAACATGGTTTAATTTTAAAATTAATCTATATTAAATCCAATTTAATAATAAATCGTGCCATAGGTTCGCCACCACCGATCTAGGCTATCGTAAGAATTGGTCTTACCAATTCTAGGTTTACACTTTTTCTATTTTCCTTCGTTTTCAGAGTCACTCAATTTCGCTTTTTGGGAATTTTTGCTGAGTCAAACCAAGACTTGATACTTACTGCCTTAAATCATAAAAGTTTTTTTTGCTTTTTCATTTTATAACAAAGAATCCCAAAAATTTTCTTGAACAAATATAAAGTTTACCCGGTAATAAATCACATATCTTGATGTACCAAATTTGAGCTGAATATCCAGAGCGCAACAATGAGTGATTAAAACTATCATTACAGACTCCAATACTTATTTGAGAAATTTTCAAATAATGGACATAGATTTTTGTAATATTTTCGGCATTTCTTTGGGTAAATATGTACAACTTATCAAATGATTAATATATTTTCAAAAAGTATTTATCAATGAATATAGAAATGTTAATCAATAATATTAGAAACTTATCGTTAACAAGGTGAGAATTAAGTATTAATATGGGCAAAAGCTAAAAAGCATCGACTGAAAATTTGCAGTTGTGTAGCTATGCAACCTGTACCTGTACGTACATCCTTAGCGACATATGAGATCCGTTTAATTAACAATGTAAATACTACGTAGAGTGTACACATCAATAGCGAAGACCTAAATTATGATAAACATCTGAAAAATATTAAGGTACTGGTTTACCGCTATTATTACAGTTTATGGGTGTCCAAATATGTTTAAGTTCATTAATGGCCAATGTACTCCTGGCCGTGCTGGCTAATCACCTTCATCCAAAGCTCGGAGCTTTACATTTTACCTAGTTTTGTTGCACTGAAGTCATTCACAAGAACTTACAGAAATGCAGAAACCGTTAATCACTTAAGCCCCATGAATCATTTTCCCAGTGAAATATTTCCGAAATTTCACGGTAAATAACACTCATACAAGGTCCGCAAGATCGATGACTCCCCAGCGGGCCCGCAGCTGCATTTTCGAGCTTATGGTGTATGAGCGTTGAGCGGTCATGAACCCTCGCATCGCATGTGGTGTTACGTTGACCGTGCGCGGTGTGGCCGCTTGATAATTCGCCGTAATGACTGAAAAACAATTTCTTGACATTATGGAAGCGAAAACATTTGGTTAATTTGTATGACAAGTGCAAGAGGAGGTGGCAGAGACAGCACATTGCAGCTATTTTTCACGGATGATTGGATCTGTGGGCCGTTGTGGAGCGAATGCACTTCATAGGGCTAATGACTGCTGGGTACATAATCTCAAGGTTGCTAACGTGTCGCGAATAGACTGATTCATCTTATTTTTGTTTACTTCTTTGGCTTGGGTTTAAAGTTGAGAATCTTCGTTCAGAAAACTATCTCGAATGAAATGTACTGTGACAAGGTATCATAATCTCAAATTACTCTTCCATTAAAATTGTTAACTACATATGGGTCTTACTCGGTTCAACATCTTCATTTTATATATGCTCAGGCTTTGTGCGATTCAACCACCACCACTTTAAGACAGTAGATGCGTCACGCTCTATGCAATTAAATATAAATCTCTTTTAAAGAACTAACAGGAAACTGACATCACTGGCTGAAGTATTGATTAAAATTTGTTATATAATTCATGATATCATCAAATTTGGTTTTAGAGATAAATGCAGGGGTCCTGACCGCAGGTATAAATCGCAATTCACCGCCAATGTCGTTTTTTTTCTCAGACTTTGCTACTAACAGTAAAACCGCAATGACTCTAAATAGTTGCCTTGAAAGCTTCCTTATAGTCAGAGAACAAAGTAAAATCAGATCCCCACAGTTCACCTTGAAACTCCGAAGCATTCCCCCTTTAATCATCTTTAATTTACAACTTAATAAGCTGAACAGTTTTATTGTTTATTTCTATGATATAGAAATTAGAAGCTTGGAATATTGGAGAGGTACTACATGTAAGATATGATGAAATATTCTTTCTCTAAAATAGTTTGCTCAGGTAGACGATACACGCATTATTAACAACTTGGGGTTTTTAATTGTCCCGGTATATTAATGAACATAGACCCATGCTATGCATCATGGCATGAGTTTTGTGCTAGCTGAAGTTGAAAAGCTATACCTTTTTAACAGCAATTAAAAAAATGCTGTTCCATATTGTAAATTTCCTATAATAGAATGCAACTAAAGCTCGGAAGCGTGATAAAATGATGTTTAATTAAAAATTACAGGAAGGAAAGTAAAAAATAGGTGCACCCTTTTGTATTATAGTATAGTGTATGAATTCATGGCCAGTTAAGAGAATCTTCTACTAGCAATTAACTTTAATGGAAACTTGTATAACATTACTTTCGCCAAAAACATCCTATTCCATTTTTTCCTATTTGAGTTTAAAGTGCTATGGGAAACAAAACGCAGCCGTAGATAAAGTTTTCAAAGTTAAAGTCATTCTGAAACTGGAAAAAACATCATGTTCGAAATACTGAAGAGATATATTTGTATATTCTATTTTATGAAATCATAGCGTATATTAAACTTGTTTATAACGCATATCCCATATATCCAACCATCCTATTTACACTTCCCATTTCCTCTCAAACTAACTCAACTAACTGAGAATCTCAAAAGCTATGGCTGACTTAGTGCAAGTGCAACAGCCATAGAACTATCCCACACGAGCATTCTTGATGCAGTATGCAAACCGGTTTTCTAGGAGAGAGATAAAAGAAGCAAAAAAATGTCTCCACACTTTCTTTTCCCTAGAAAACCGGTGTGCATTCTGCATCAAGAATACTCGTGTGTAATGGTCCATAAAATAGAAGCCAACGAAACTAAAAGTTGCTAAATGGGCCATCCCATACGAGTATTCTTGATAATGATCTCTTTGCGTCCTTTCACTTTTTTACTAAACAACCGGCTTGCATATTGTATCAAGAATATTCGCGTGTGATGGCCCAATCAAAAGGACAACAAGCAAGGGACCATGCCACGCGGGTATTCCTGATGAAGTATGAAAACACGTTTTTCTGGTGAAAATGTGAGAAGAAGCAAAGAGATATCTCTACAAAGTGTAAAGATATCTCTTTGATTCCTCTCAACTCTTTGCCAGAAACCTGTTTGCATAGTGCTTCAGGAATACTCGTGTGTGATGGTCCAATGAGGAAGGAAACTACGACATCATTGAGCTGAGGGATAAAGAAAATCTACAAAGACGTAGTAGATCATAGGAATATGAAGATCTAGTCATCGAAGGAGAATTGACATACGGATACAAAGGATGCAATGCACTAGTACAAGTTCGACTTGTAACACATAGAAAGAATGCTGTTAGACCAACATGGATTGAATACGCATAATAGTAAAAGTTTTTTTGTTTTTAGCATGTCCGCCCGTCCGTCTATCCTATCGATAACTCCAGAGCGTGCTTACATAGAAAGCTACAATTTTTTAAATAGGCTTTTTAAAAGTATATGTAGATTAAAGTTAGAGAATGGGACAAATCGGACAACTTCTTCGTAGGGTTGCCATTAAAAATTTCGTCTTGCATTATATATTTAGGCACTACCTGAGAAAAAATTGTAAATAAATGTTCAAAAGTGAACTAAATTGGGAAGCCCCTTCATAAAGTTTCCACACAAAGCTTTAGTTTTTACTTTATATAACTTACATTTTCGTCTAGGTTATAATATTATTCTTTTAGACTAATTATCACTTTTTCTCTTGATTTTTTCTTGAAATTGAAGTGAAGAAATACATTAAGAATGTGTCAAGAGATAAGAGCTAAAAACTCTTTAACGGCTACTGTTAGTACATAGGGTGTACGGAGTCAAATTAGAGAAGATAGTCCAGAGTATACAGTTTTTATAAAAAAAAGTTATATTAACCACATTTTTCTAAAAAAAAATGAGGTCAGACTAAAAGTTAGAAAATCCGAAATCTTTAGTTTAGACGACCATAATTCCTCAGAAAAGATGGCTAGCTGCTTGAGCAGTCATTGGAAATAAAGTTCTACATACAATGACCTGCACTTTTAAAATTACATGGTGTTTTGTGAAAACCTATCATATTTACCTTCTAATTCCCAAACGGTTGATTTAACGTTTTTTTGTTTTGCCTAGGTGAGTTTTATCATCTCCCGCTCTATGGACCGCCATGAACGAAATACCCTGTACACATGTTCAAGTAAATAAAATTCTTAAAACAATAAATATTGATTAATCCCGTTTTTAATATGTCAGGATTTCAAGAATAGCTGCAGAGTTAACTAAAGAAATCAGCTTCGACAATAAAATACGTGCAATATGTATCTTAACAACGGATTTTACGGTAGTCCAATTTCATTATCAGGCAGTCGTTTCCCGACGAACTATTATGAAGTCCATCGGTTTGTACCTGTCCGTCAGTCCATGCATCGGCACGATAACTTGAGAGCGCGATGAGAGCTTAAATTTTATATGCATACACGTATATATTTGTTTTGTATATAAAAAAGTACGATTAGATCTACATAAGCTTGAAATGGACAATTCCGCCAACATCTTCGACGTATTGTCATGCAAAAATTCTGATTTTTCTCATATATTTACATCTCTAGAAGTCGTTAGATTGTATCTTAACACTAGTGACAAAATAACTAAATTGGCAACACTGCCTCCTATAAATATAATGAAAGATGTTAACGTATTTAGTTCTTTAAACATACCAGTAAAACAAGTAAAAGAGCTAAAATTAGTCTAAGACCAATTCTTATGATACCCTAGATGAATGTCCGTATGTGCAAGTTTGATTTTTTTAGTGGTTTTTCGCATATATTTCTAGAACGGTTTGTCGGACAGAAAAATGATTATAACCAATTTTATTCTGAAGAACTTTTCAGTACATTAAAACCGTCTAGGACTGATCGTTTCTACAGAATACGTAAAAATCCTAAATTTTTATAACGCAACACCTAGAGGGGTTGCCCGATTTAGTCCACTTTTGAAATTTACTATTTTTATGAAAACACTGTGCACAAAATTTCAGATCTCTATGTCGACGCGTTCAGGTAGTGTCAAAATATGTAGTGAATAACGAAATTTTTGTATGGGAACCCTACGAAGAAATACCCGATTTGTTCCATTTTCGAACTTAAATTTTTTTTTTTCTAAAAAGCCCGTGTACAAAATTTCAGCTCTCTAAGTGAAGGCGTTTTCGAGTTATCGTGAGCACAGACGGACGGACAGACGGACATGCAAAAATCAAAATAATTTTTCATGTTATGCATGGGTGTCTAATCTAAGGTATATAGAATACTCCATTAGTGACGAAATATTGTGAAAATATATAGGAAAGTACGGTACAGAGAACACAATACTCTTTTCTTCATTCACTGAAGTACGTCACAGACTATCAGCTACGATGTGTCAAAATTCTTTGTGTTTGTTCTAACGTGGTTTTGAAGATACGTTTGTTTTGGTTTGTTACGCTTGATTGACTTCAACTTTTATTTCTTTTAGTAGGTATAATCAACTTGCTTCAATTGTATGAGGAAAAAGAGTGGTAAAGGAATTGCTGCCCGGTTCCTATTTGAGTGTGTCATAAAGCTAACTTAAAACCATTGACTTCTGCAGCTGTTATTTTTAATATTTAATATTTTTAAATTATCCTTTTTTTATTTATCTCCCTTACAAACATTTCCGTATGTCTGCACCGCTAATCAGAGATGTTTGTCGAGTAAAAAATTCCAAGAGCTATCAAGATGGTTCCATAAACACTCTTGTCTGGTGGATGATAAGATTGCTTTACATGCCTTGGTAAACCACAACTGGACCCTAGTGACAGATCTCTTTGCGGGCTCTTAAACCTTTTCGATTTAAAGAGTTGGGAAGGTGAGCACAATGGCCTTCTCATCTTTCTCTTTAACCAATCAGCCAACCAACATGAACATTAGTGACTTAAAAATAAAATTTCGTGTGTTGGCTAAGTCAGATTATGTAATAATGTGTACATACATGGTTCTAAAAAATAAAAAACAAGCATGAAACACATTTTGAACACTTTTTAAAATGATTTTGATTTCATTATTCCTAAGACTTCCACCATATTTCAGCAATTTTGAATTATAAGCCACCACATATTGCTATATGCTATAAATCACTAGCGCTGTAGACCTACGGAGTACAAGTTTCCCCTGACTGATGAAAATGATGAATCCACAATATGGTATTGTGTAAGCTTTATTAAAAAGATAAATTAAAAAATTAAATTAAATTACTTACGTGTGTTTAAATTTTACTAGGTTTTTGTAAAGGATTTAACAGAGGAAAACATTGGGAAATCATTGAGCATATCATGGAAGCTTACAGCAATGATTCGAGGATTGGCCCGGCTGCTTTCCATTTCAATCTATCTTTTAGTTAGCTTCATTACACTCTAAACCACATAATTCTAATTGCTATACCTATTTTATCTGATAACACGTTTATTGTGGTTATTAAAACAGTAATTATACACTCAAAATAATGTAATGATGTATTCATTTTTTTTTACAAATATTAACTGATTGTAAGTTTCAATTTTGTTTTTATTTATCATCAATGTTGGCAATTATTCCAAGCCCTCCGATCTGCAATATCTCTGTACACTGTTTTAAAGAGAGTGGACACGAAATCCCGTTTCTAAGATCTCGCTTTTTAAAATTCCGTGTAATTATAATCATCTGAAAAGGAAAAAAAATTTGACTGGAAACAAATGAAAAATCATTTAAAAACGATACGAATTACCAAAAAATAAGAAAACAAAATGAAAAATCAAGTGGTCTATCGATCGCTCAAATAATAATAGTAACGTCGAGTGTACAGAAAATTGTAGACTATTCTTACCGAATAAAGCCTAGTACGCTGTTCAAGCGAAAATTTCGCTTCATTCTGGGTATATAATTCTACGCGGAAAAAAGTTGTGGAGAAAATCTTAGATCACAAATTAAATAACATTGAAGTGACTGAAGTAATTCACCTAAAATCACAAATTAAATATATGTGCCAAAGCGCCAAGCATCAAAGGGTATATCTGTCAATTTTTCCGTCCGAAATATATGTCTGGATATATAAATCGCTGCGGAAAAATGTCTCCACTTCATATTAGCACTCTCGCATTCTGCAATCCATGATCTAAACATTGATTTTTTCTTTCGAACAGCATACTACTTTACGAAATCTCAAACCGAATTTTTCGTAGCACTTTTCGCCCAGATTTTTTTTACATAGATTTGGTATAGGAAACGAAATTTTCGCTTGAACAGCGTACTAGGCTTAAGAAACGAAATTTTCGCTTGAACAGCGTAGCACGCTATAGTCAGCAAAAAAATGGAAAGAGCTCCGACTGTTAATATAAAAGAGCCTACTTATTTAAAGGATATCCACACATTGGAGAAAAGAGCGCTAAGAAAATTCCCGAAGCACTTTCTCGGAAGCTCGCATGGCTTCTTTTGTATATCCCAGTTCATTGCTTTTTTTACATAGGCAAGAGCTTCAGTATTGTTTTAAGAAATATGTTATTCAATTATTCTTCTTTATATTAGCTTTCTCTTGAAAATAGTACTACATTGGACTTCCTTAAATACTAGCAGACGGATAAATTACCAAATGCAAATTCTTTCAAATAAATTTCGTGTATACCCTGTTAAAATGTACTTCATATTTTACAATATCCTTTATTAAATATAATAAGATCTTAAAAAATGGTTCGCGCTCTTACTTAGAGATATGTACCACCTAGAAACGGAACTTCTGGAAGGACCATTTATTTTTACCAGCCTTGTACTTCTGTTCAAATTTTACTCTGCTCTGGAAACGTTCTGTTTTCCTCTTAACTGGATCCTTCAGGTCCTTGACAGACATTTTAAAATGTAATATCTTGAACTGTGTAACGTGTAGACATCAAGTAATTATAGTGAAAATCTTTAAGAATGGCTTAATCTTAGACTACCGCACATAAAATAAAATCTTCAAACTTTATTCACTAAATTTTAATGTACAATGAAATAAAATGAGCTGTGCGTGAAGCGCCAAACCAATCCAACTCAGGTCTCTAGATCAACTCATGAAAGTGAAGTCTTACACACTAATACAATAGATGCTATAAAGAGTGCGCTCGTGAAAATTACTGAGGAATGCGCTCGTAAATATTTTGATATTTCATAGTGTTAATAGTGCTAATAATACGACACATTCACCTTGTCCATTTTCTTGGATACCTGTCAATCCCAGCTATGAGAGTATGTCCAAATTGCGATACGATTTTCCCTGTTTTCATAATTTTCCTCATCTTGGAACTATACAAAAAATGGAAAATAAAAATAAAATTTTATTATCATGAGTTATATAAACAAATAAGAAAATATATTTCAGTAACTTTTTAATACTTTTCATTTCAAATTACTTTAACAACAATAATTATTACGGTTTTACTTTGTGCGATAAACACAATCAAAGGTAATTGAGATAATAAATAGCAAACTTGCCTAAAAAGCAAAAAATGTTCGAAAAAATTGTCTTCAATTTCACTAAATTCTTTAATGTTTACAACGATTTGTATTATTGAAATTCGAAATTAAATTCAGAGCACTTTTAAATTTCTGACCGATAGCACTCGATATTTAAAATACACTAGAAACTTTCGAAATCTGTTAATTACTTTAAAGAAATATTTTTTTAGAAGAACTTTAATAGAGAATAATCTGTACTGTCACTGTCAGATTTCCTTTTTCTTTTTCTTTTTCATTCACTGAAGTACGTCACAGACTATCAGCTGTGATGTGTCAACATTTTAATGGGAATACCTAGTCTGCTACATATCTTGTTACGAACCACGTTCCACCATTAGGTGACGTAATATCGTGAAATATATAGCAAAGTACGGTATAGAAAACACAGTACCTATACTCTGCGCTCTCTCTGTCTTTCCTATAAAAATGCATATACACTAGCCACAGAATTACGTCACAGGCTATCAGCTGTATCAAAATTTTGGTGGGAATACTTGATCTTCTATATACCTTACTCTAATCCTTTTTCTCTACCAGCATTATTTTTAGGTGTTATAAATGGAATGACAAAAACAGTATACGCGATGATTTCATATAGGGTGTAAAAATATTGCAAAATACAGGAACTTATCTGTATGATTCGAACGTCAAGTAGATTTTATTATACCCTAGAATCTAGATGAAGTAATGGACATAGAGTATACCAAGCTTGTCATTCCAAGTGTAACACATAGAAATAATGATTGTACAGCAAAGTGAATTGGACACAATATTAAAAATATATTACGGAGAATATATTTTCAAGGATAGTTTTCAATTTTACCTTAAGCCAGTCATATTTTTAATGATTCCGTCACTAAAGGCGCCAGAGGCATAATTAGACACGAAGGGATGGAGACATCATAAAAAAAGGTAGGTACATGCAGATATCATAACTGCAACCCTCAGCCTTGTACTCAAGTGGACCATAATGCATTTTACCAATATTTTTGAATTCATCGAAATAATTTACATAGATTGATTGCCTACCTTATAATAATTCCCGCATCATATTTTTCAACATTCACCTACTGACGTGGGGTTAATTTTACTTTAAAGATATTTTTATTTTTAGTTATCAGTATTATATCTGAAAATAACTACAGTCGGGCACCAAATTAATAAAAATTCTCCAGAAACATTTTGTGTAAATTTCTAAAAAAAAAAATTGCTTATTTGCTTATCGACGCACTCGGCCTCCAAAAGTGCGTATAAATTCTAGGGAAAAATTTCCAGTAAAATTCAAAGAAAAGTTTGTGGTCTTCCCTACATGAGGTCAAGGCATCGTTGATTTTATATTGGAATTGCTGACGGCTTCGACCAAATTCGAAGGAAGAAATTTCCAGTAAATTTCTAAGAAAAAATTATGGACTCCATTCATCGGGTCGAGGCAACGTTGATCTTATATTGGAGCGAGGCATTGCAAGTTACGTCATTAGGTGCAAGTCGAGGCATCGTCGAGGTATCGTCGATTTTATATATTCCAGAAATTCGTTGCATAAATTTGTTTTACATGCCCAGGCTATGTATGCTGGCAGTTTGTCTATGGTAGACCCTTTTCAGTAGCACACGTGTGCAGCAACTAATATAGAAAGTAATTTAGCGAACCACGCAATCTTATTGTGCAAAATGCTCATAAACGAATTGGAATAATAACTTCTGGTTGTTTTTAGATGAAAGATAACATATTATAGATAGATTTAAGAAAATGGGTTAACTGTTGCGAAATACACCCTCAAGATGCCATGGAATGTAATGTAATTTTAGATTTTCAGTAGTATACGTTACGATAATCACCCTAGCTTCGGTAATTATAATCGAAACTGGATTTTAAAACCAATAGTAAAAGTTGAGACTAACTACACCGACTTACCCTTTGATTTGAAATTGAATTAATGGCACAAAAATTCAAAATTTTGCCATATGATTTCGACAACGACATGATAACCAAAATTTGAGGTTTGCAAACGAGAAAAGAAATATACACCCAAAATGTCAAAAGTAAAAGATAGGGACCCTATGGATTTTTAGACACCACTAAAACTTATCAATTTTCTGAAGAAAACAAAATTTGAAGTGACGTAATCTGTCATTTGTATAGAAGTTTTCTTACTTTTTTTACCTACAGATAACACAGCTTTATAAAAAATAGCCCACGGCTGTTTGAACTGTTTTTTCACAACAATAGCTGCGTTTTTTTTATATCTGTGATCTGATCCGAATCAAAGGAGATTATGGATTGACGTCGGTGTCAAAACCAGTTATATATTTACATGGTTTTCTAAATTCATAAGAAATTTTCACATTGCCATGCTATTGTAGGGTAGAAACTTCGAAATTTGAACCAAATTTTATTCAAGTTCTATTTTGACGTTTTGTGAAGATTAAAATCATGGCAATTTGATAATTTGACTCATATGTAAAATTATACATAGCTACATACAGACATTTTTTAGAAACAAATCAGCTTGAAATTTCCAATGAACCGGATCAATATAAAAAAAAACGCAGCTAATAATAAGTTAGACTGACATTAAAAATATTTTCCCAAACAATATCACAAACTGGCCTACTCTTAAAACTGTCCCGAATACGTAACACAGTGTTAACGAACGAATTTTAACGAAATAATTTGGATTGTGGAGTAAGGTGGGAGTAAGCCAGAAGAATAGGAAGAGCGTGTAAAAAATAATTAAATCACCACAGGCCTTAGTAATGGGCCTTTGAAAATATTTCTTATTTCGGGACCTTTTAGTGTTTGTCGACTGCCTTGCCCAGGAAGACTAAAGCGTGAAATACAATTACGGCTGATCTGTCGACTGCGACTTAATTTTAAGTCGTAGTCGACGCTGAGGTGAAATTTTCAACTACTTGAACAAACCAGAAGTCCCGACTTCTGCGATTGAACTGAAGTTGGCCGCAGCGAATACTAACTTTGCACTTTGAGCACAGTGTAATTTCAGTCGGAGTTGCAGTCGAAGTCGAAGTTGCAATTGTATTTTGCGACATGTACAGGGTGGGCCAAAAGTCACCATGGGGCCAAAAGTCACCATGGGGTTTAAAAATTTAATAACTTTTTCGTTTATATATTTTTTTTATTTTTTTTTTTTTTAGATTATATAAATAACATCTGGAGAATAAATAATGGAGAGATTCACAACTGAACAAAGAACCAGAATAATAGAACTTTATTACTTAAATCAGCGATCAATTATTTTAACGCAAAGAGCATTTTTAAACCCCATGGTGACTTTTGGCGCACCCTGTATTATTCTGGTACTTTGTTCAGTTGTGAATCTCTCCATTATTTATTCTCCAGATGTTATTTATATAATCTAAAAAAAAATAAAAAAATATATAAACGAAAAAGTTATTAAATTTTTAAACCCCTTGGTGACTTTTGGCCCTCATGGTGACTTTTGGCCCACCCTGTATTTACCATTTGAGCAAAGTCGAAGCCGAAGTCAAAGTCGTAATTGTAACTCGCGCTGAACATTTTCTTCTGCTCAACTATCCAAACCATATATATTCTTCAGAATATGAGTGAAGTGATGAATCATCATGAACGGTAACTAATTCTCTTTTTGAGTATAAGTAATGCGGCTTTGGGGTTAGTAAATTATCTAAAGCACTCGCAGGCTATATTAATTTTTGTAACTTTTTAAGGAGTAAGTAAATAGGACCTACATAGAAAAATATGGAAACTATTAGGAAGTAATCAAAAAGCACTTTCTACCCACCGTTTATCACCGAAATTGAAGGCAAAATGATGTCATGATACTTTTATTTAAAGTAAAATCATAAGAATTCACATAATACATCGGTAAGTCTACTAAGGAGGAAACGTGAAGGGAGAAATTATTTTCTATTTTTTAGTGCGGCTTTAGAAGCAGTTGTTTTTAAATGTTTTTATTTCGTTTAATTAGAGTATGAATTTTGATTTTATTAGAGCTCTAGGTGATCGCACCTCTGGCTCCTACCCTGTATCCATCCTTAGTTCTACGAAAAAGAGGTCTGTAGTTAGCTTTCATGAAATTACCAAAGTTTCTTTAACTTCCTAATGTTTTTCTATATTCTCGACATTTTCCTATATTTTCAATGATTCTCTATGCTAAATTTATCTTAATTACCACATAAGAGTAATAAATAATTATGCAAAAGTTTTCTGCAATAAATCCTTCATTTAATTGAGTAGCAAGAATAAATTAACGGATCTCCCAACTGTAAATAGAAATTACGTAAATGGGCGCAGGCTCCAATGCTATACACACAGTGATGAAAATCACGACATTTGTGTCAAATCTGACATGAGTGGTCATGTTTAATTGTGAAAATAAATTAATTTTAAGGCTAATTTCGATGCAAATGAGTTTATTACTCCCGCGGTTGATTCACCGCGCTGTCAGAAGTAATTTTGTTGCAGAAACAAAATAAAAATCTTGAAAATGTATACTTAAAACTTATAATTTATACTGTGTAAATATAAGCCCAAAACGCTGATGCCTGACAATACTGGTGAGATGAATAAAATAAGGCGTGTATTTGAATATATCGGTATTGAGCACTTTTAGCGCTTTGTAACTTTATTCACTTACACTTCGTATCTTTATTATTGCTCAGTGTGATCAATCGAATCGAACCTCTGACCATTTAGAGCAATCCCTCAGTAATACCATTAGAGCGCAAAAAAGTTCTTAATAGCTGACAGTTGTGTTCAGGTAAAAGCAAAACAAACAATGGAATGGAAAATTTAGCGGTTGATAAAAATGCAATTAAATTTTTTTATGTACGTTTTTAATTAAATAATATATTATATTTTACGCAGATTTTTGCTATGATAATCGACGAGCTCAATGGCCTTGAACCAATAAAGTGTCTGGTAGTTAGTATATTTTGATTATAAATGTAAATGATAAAAATTTCAAACACAATCATTGCAGCTCACAAATGAATAGACAAACCTTATTTTTCCGTCGAGCAAAATTTTAAAGTTCGACGAAAACTTAAGAAAACTGTGTGGATCCAAATAGTCAAAATAATTAAAGATGCAAGTGGACTTTCTCTGACTGCCCAACAGTGTAATTCAAAATGAAAGATTTTAAACAAAACATACAGGTCCATAAGAGCTTCCAACAGTGCAACTGGGCATGGTATGGTTAACTGGTCCTATTTTTGGCCTTTTTTGGCCGAGAAGGCAGAAACGATTTCCTTGACAACCTTTAGCAGCAGCTCTAGAATTCTTAAATGTTCGAATAAAAGATCTGTTTTTCCGCAAGATGAAACAGAACCATCATCTTCATCGTCGAAAAGATGTAAAGTCCCTGAGCCAGTTCAAAAGAAAGTACCTGTTTACAAAACTGAATGGCACTATCAAGAAAGGTAAACGTTAAGATAGCTTTCTTACTACAATGCCGTATTCACAATGCAGAGTGTAATAGAGTAGCATATAGTGGCCACTAGTATCATTTTTTTCACACGCAGTAGTGCGTATGACGATCTTTCTTTGGCTCAGAGTAGCTCAGAGTGGAGGTGCATGAAAAATGTAAATAGGTTCTATTCTAATTTCACGCTGACATTTACGAATGCTTACAAACTGAAATTTCGAACTACTAGCATGTAGATGGCGTGGAAAAAGCTCCATACTTCTTTTTTTCATAACTAACATGTCTTAATGTTATTTTCTGATTTAATACTTTTTATGAATGCTAATAAAAAACAAGAGGTCTCTTTTTGCAATCTGATTTAAAAACCAAAAAATTTTGCTAATTTTTATCTAGTTCCGAAACAAACTGATGCAACAGGTGTCTGCTTTTTCTAATTTATTGTTTTGACAACGATAAGGATGTTTATTTGGCGTCGCTATGGCATTTCGTTATATTAATTTCAAAGTTCATTGTTGTTCTTTGCTATGACGATTTGTAACGTTTAATTTCAAAGCTCGAATTCACTCTGCGCTGTATTGTGAATGTGAACAGCTTCAGTCTGGATTCAAAGCCCACTCTGCTCCAATCTGCTCCACTCTGAATTGTGAATGCGGCATAATGGAGAATATGATTGAAAAAGTGAAAAAGTGATTTTTTGTGTACCTTTAAATCATTGACATTTATGTAATACGCGTTTTAATAAGATGACTTTGGTACCTACATATAATATAATGAAATTTAGTGTATATCGAATTCTTACGTAACATGAACTGAACTTTGATGCTGTTATCAAACTATATAAAATATTATAACAAAATCGGCATGAAACTGGAAATATTTATCTTGTCCTCTATAAACGTTCTTTTAACGCTATATTCAATAGGTAATAACTTCTGGCTGTTAAAACGATGGCCTTTTTGCTTGCACACAATTTCATTCCATTGCACTGCGATTCTTATAACCAAAAATCAATTTTAGAATTGTATTTACTGATTTTGCGACCGAGCAAAACAACAACAATTTGTCGCCAACATTTTATAACACAAGCAATACAAATCTACTTGTACATAGTCTTTGGTGATATCATGCACCTACGTACTGCCATGCTTCCAAAATAATTAGAATTAGATTACGCTATAAATTTGGATTATAAAACTCACTGTTCTGAAATAAGGATGTAAGCAACGCAGGAAGTTATCTTTTTTTAATATTTTATGTGAAAAGTTTTTTAAAATTTTATAATTCCAGTAAGTTGTATACTATAAAACAGTTTTAAGATAACTTATTATAAATTAGATCTTGTATTCTTTTTGCGTCTGCTGTCCTTAACAGATTATTTATATGATTGTCGTTCATATTTTTTTCCACGCCATTTCCATTAGAAATAATTTTTTAAGTTCGAATTAAACGAAGATCTATACATATATTGTGTAACATACAGCAAGTCATTACGATCATGGCAATAAAATCTTGTCTTCGATTTTAAATTAAATTTAAACGCATTTTTAGCAACCCAAAAGTGTGTTCAATTTCCACTCTGGCCTTTGAAAGCGCCCTGTTAAAATTTGTTTTCGCTTTTGTTTAAGGTGCCCAATATTTTTATAAGGTGCCATCAAAAATATTAATAGTGGATAAGCTCTATCTCCAACTATGTGGTATTCAGGAGGAAGCCTTTTGTTGCCTTCCTGAATTCTTTTAAATATATCTAACCATTTCAAGACATTCGCGTCATCTAATGACCCGACATCGCCATCGTAGTCATCAATAACTTTCATGATACAAAGATTAACAAGGTATGGCCGAGTTGCTTGCATCATTTGGCGACTCTTGTCACAAATTTTTTTGACTCAATTTCAATCGTCCTTATCAAAGTGAAAAAAAATTTGTATTTGCCAATTTCTTTGCTTTCCCACTAGCACATAATCACTATTTCCAAAGTGATTTAAACGAAGAAACTAATGTTTTGATAAATATTTAAATATATTCAAAACGTATTCCAATCAATAAAATACGAAAAACGCAAAATAAATTCGCTGGACATGACATTGTGACTTCATGACGTAGCAACACAAAAATTCTTTCTTTCGAATCGGCCATACCTTGTTATCCTTATATCATGAATAAATTTCTTCTTTTCATTACAAATTCCTTGCAAAATTATCGAATGTCTTCCTCTTTTGCTGACATAGGAATTAGTATGATCTTCTGGTGTTTTAATATAAATATAGCTGCCAGCAATAGCTCCATTTATCCCTGTAAATTAGTATATATGCTTAATTCTTCATTGTAATGCTCTTATAATTAGTTGGATGCAGGGAATTTGCTTTTCTCTCCTCTGATCTAGACCGGGAAATTATTTGCTTCTTAATATTCAATTCAAGTATTCTTTCACGTGCCCTAGGTTGTGATTCTGATCTCTTTGTCGTAGCTTAGGCGTATATTTTTGTCAAACATTTTGACATTTCACCTCAAATTTTTCGTACTTTTATATTCACCATATTCATTTTGATTTATCCTTTTCGTCAACCACAAAATAAACTAAAATAAATTTGCAATGAATTAATGTCAGGATATACGTCTAAAAGTACGGCAACTGCTTCCGAGGTCGTGCCAAAAATTTGTTATTGTAGTAAATGGATATTCTACACAAACTTAAAGCAATGCAAGTGCTTAAATTCGAAAAGTGTTTTTAAATTTGTCAAGTGAAGTGTCATTTTCAGTTCATTCTACGTAATGCAAGGCTTGCTGAACTGAATACAAACACGAAAAAATCAGTAGAAAAGTTCATTTCGTTTTGGCGTATATTTTGACATTAAAGTACGACAAAAGATCAGAATCACCCCGCTGAAAACGAATCTGAAACAACACATTGCTTCTAAGTGAAACCTGGGGAGTGATTCTGATCTTTTGACGTACTTTTATGTCAAAATATACGCCTAAATGAAATGAACTTTTCTACTGATTTTTCCGTGTTTTTATTCAGTTCAGTAAGCCCTGCATTACGTAGAATGAACTGAAAATGGCACTTGTATTGTTCTAATCGGGTGTAGAATATCCATTTACCATAGTATAAAATTTTTGTCACAAGCTCGGAAGCAGTTGACTAATTTGTCGTAATTAATTCATTGCAAATTCATTTTAGTTTATTTTGTGGTTGATGAAAAGGATAAATTAAAGTGAATATGGTGAATATAAACGTACCACAAATTTGAGGTGAAATGTCAAAATATGTGATTAAAATATACGCCTAAGCTACGACAAAGAGATCAGAATCACTCCCTGCTTTCAATAGTCCTAAAAATGACACAATTCTGTGAAGGAATATAATTTTTTACCTAAAGCATTCAGGGTTGGCTAAAATCCACAATGTTATTATTAACTGCTTATCTACTGATATTTCAGGCCGCCTGGACATTGGTTTATTACAAATAAATTCAACCAAATTTTTGCACAACATTTTAAATGTAGTTGGTAAAATTCGGAAATGCATTTTAAACTAATGTGGTAGCATTCTTGGAACAATATTTTCGGCATAACCTTAATATTCACATTTATAGAATAAGAACTGTTTTCATTTTATCATTGTCAAATACGATATTCGAACCAGCTGCTATTGAAAATTTGAATGCTTTTTTAAATTCCATAGTTCCTTCCTATCCTTCACCCCATATTTATTTTTATAACTTTACTACAATATTATTATTTATATATTAGGTATAGCCGATTAGAGAGGAATTTTGTGTGTTGCCACGTCATGAGGTGACAATGTCGTTTCCAGCGAAATTGTTTTGAGTTTTTTTTACTTTATTGACTGAAATCCGCTTTGAATATATTAAAATATTTAACAAAACATTAGTTTCTGCGTTTAAATCATTTCGGGAAAAGTAATTATGTGCTAGTGGTCAAGCAAAGAAATTTCCAAATTGTCAATTTTTTTCACTTTGATGTCCTTATTGTAATTTAGAAAAACAAATTTGTGACAATTATCACCAAAGGAGGCAAGCAAACAATTGACCGATTTTTCGGCCATACCTTGTTAATCTTTGTATCATGAGTTCTGCCAATATGAAAAAACTAGTAGAACGCTCAGAGCATTCTGGATTTGTATCTTTTTTAAAGAGTGGTCTGAACGTTCTAAAAAATCTGTTCGATGAAGCGGAAAAAAGATACATAGTAAAGTCAGAAGTGGAATAATGTAAGAAGGTGTAAATTAAATATATTCTATTATTTGTGTTCTGAATTAAAACTAGGAAAAATTTCACAGATTAAAATGAAAAAAAGGATTACTAAAGTAGCTTGTGTGGTGTTCTTGGCTTATGAAGAGTTTAAAAAACGTAGCCAACATCGAGTTCGTGGGTCCAAGAGTTATAAAAACTCGACCGGGATTGAATTTTTATGCAGAGCGTTTTTCGTATTAAATATGGTGGCATTTTACCGCCTCTTCAGTTCCTTTTTATTTAACTAATTTTGATATATTTCATAGCATTGTTTATTTGCTGATATTTTTAATCTATCAATTCAAACATATGAATACGATAAACGTTGAACAATACATATAAACTTAATATTCCGGAAACTGTATCTATTTTGTTGACACGGCAGTTGAATATATTAAGGAAATAGGAAATTTATCTACAAAGGCAATTTTTCACTCCTACTTCAATTTATATATAAGACGAGTAAAAATCGTTATATCTAATTCATCACGTAATTTTACAATTCTTTATAGGAAAATATAAATCGTGGAAACTGTATAAATTAATAAAAATTCTACCTAAAGGATGATAGTATTTGATTATGAGACAAAAGCTGCATTCCGCTGACTTAAATGTAGTAACTGATTTTCCTATAAATTCGTTGTCATACATTCAGGTAAAAAGTAAATTTCGAAAAAACCTAATAACCAATCTTTATAGATAGAGTTGCTAATTATGTAGGCAGTTCAACTATTTTCCTTTATTAGCGTTGTCTGTCATCTATTCTTTAATTACCAAAGGGCTACGGGCTATTAATAAAAAGCGAACTAGCTCAAATATTCAATGTTCCATTAAGTTTCAAATCCGATCATTTTGACTGGATTTTGACCGGATTTTGACTCTTCTTAAAATATGTCAAATGTGAATAATACCGCAATCGTAATTCAACTCGGTTTAGGAAGCCTAATAGGGGGGGGGGGGGGGGGGTTGAAGGTGGCTGGGTGGTTAGAGATGCATAATATCTGGGCTATCATCTGCCTCTTTCGCACGATTCGGTACTCTAGGGTTTCACTCTGTGGCTGCATGTGTGTGTATGCATGCGCGCGCCTGTGCGAATGTGTGTGTGTGCGTATCAGAGTGTATGTGGGTGGGTGCGTGCATGCTTTCAAATGCATGGGAGAGTGTAGCTCTCTACGTCGACGCGTTCTCAAGCAGTACCCATATATATGTATAGTAAAAAACGAAATTTTTGTATGGCAACCCTACAAAAGAGTTGCCTTATTCGTCTCATTTTTGAACTAAAATTTACATTTGTTAAAAAGGGACGGTGTACGCAATTTCAGTTCTCTACTTTGACGCGTTGTGAGACAGTTTCCAAATATATTGTCAAAAAACAAAGTTTTGTATAGCAACACCAAGAAGGCGTTGCCGATTTCAATTGTGCTTTCCCTAAAATCCTTTTGCTGATAATTACGAACATAACACAAAAAAAATTAACCAAACCGGTCGAGAGCCATTCTTAACTGATAATCTAACATACATGAGGCATTTGATTTTCATTTATATAGATTTTGTTATACGTACACATAAGCTGAGTTCATTGTTTAATTATGTACCTACTGAAGTTTTCCTTTTTGTATCTCCCTTTATCTGTCCGTCCGTCTATCCGTCCGCACAATTAATCGGGAAGGCGTTCTTATAAAACTGAAATTTTGCACGTGAATTTTTTTTATAAAAAGTAACACTTCGTAGGGTTGCCATACATACATTTCGGTTTTCCCTATATATTTGGGCACTGCCTGAGAACGCGTTGACGGATAGAGCTGAAATTTTGTACAAAGGCAATTGTAAATAAAATTTCAAAAATGGCGAAATCGGCAAGCCCTTCTTGGTGTTGCCATATAAAAATTTAGATTTTTTACGTATACTTTGAAAACGATGAATCCTAGATGTTTTTAACAAATCTAACTTTTTTTTTTTTTAATAACTTCACTTCTGTAAATTTCTTTAACAGTAATTAGATTTTTCATATTTGTTCAACCTAATCAATTAAAAAGTCATTTGGTTATTTAAATGTATTAAGAGTCAATTAAACTTTTAAATGGAATATATTTAGAGGTGTAGGCCTAGTTTTAGGTATGGAGCTTCGAGTAGGCGACCTCTGTCTTGTTGTATGTTCGAGTGTACAATTTCTTTGTTCCTTTTCGTTGAAAGTCTTATAGTATGTTTTGACTTTAATATATTTTCTTTTCTTTCAGTTAAAAAATTATGTCTAATTCTTAGATCATATAACAAACAGGTTAATTTACACTGTAAAAATATTAAGACTATTCCCTAAATTTAAGACACGTTTTTCCCTAAAAATAAATGTAATTTTCTCTGATAGAAAGGGAAATCAGTTTAATTTCCCCAAAGCAGTGGAACATTCAATGAATTTAGGTATTTGACACTAGAAAACCTATAAAGTACGAAAAATTCCCGAAATGTCTTTTGGATAAGAGGAAGAGATCACTCAATAAATTAGGTATTATGCTGCATTTTTAACGGAAACATATTTTCGTTTATATAGTTCACACATTGTTTTTGAAAACAAGTCAAATATTGCTTTTCAATATTTTGTTTAAGCGTGCCCAGTGCACCAATATAACTTCCATACTACTTAGTAGTATGGACCATAAGAAATGAGCTATTCAGCTCATTCTTATGTTTTTTAAAAGGGGTGGTATTCTATTACCTTCACCTATGGACTATGGTGGGGAGTGGTGAGGTGCCATCCCCTAATCCCTACATTTTAAGGAATATTCTCTAAATTTTAGGGAATAGTCCCTACATTTTAGGGGAAAACAACAAAACAACAATTTAAAATTCCCTATATTTCAGGGAATGCTCCCTAAATTTTAGGGAATATTCCCTAAAATGTAGGGAAAAACAAAAAAAAATGAAAATTCCCTACATTTTAGGCAATATTACATAAATTTTATGGGGCAAAACCTAAATTCATTACATTTGAGGGGTAAAACCCTACCTAAATTTTAGGAACAAAAACCTAATCTTAGTTTTTCAAGGTGGAGCTTTCCCTAATCTTATCGACAAATGCCTGACCTGTGTGGCACAAATTGTTGCCACTCACTTTAGGGAATTATTTTTTTCAGTGTATGCTGTGTAAAATTCCTGCAAGTGTGACAAAGATTTTTTTTTTGTCGACACGGAGGTGAAATGACAAGAGGGCTGGGTTATTTATTTGGTATCAGTTCGATACTTCTGATATTTCTGAATTTATTTGAATTTATGAAAAATAGTACGGTGTTTTCTTAGACATTTTCCCTTAAGGAGAGGTTACCATTCATATGACGATGAAAAATTAGATTTTTTTTCTGGCATAATTATCATCCTTAAAGTGTCCGCCCGCTGCAAAACAGCTAGCTCAGGTGCTCAGCGCACGCTTTCTGGGGAGACCTTTTCTCGCTACCTGAGCTACCCTCTTAAGTTTCGGGTAACCTTCAGACTCAGCCCAATCAGTTCTTGGAGGAAGAAGAATGTATGGTGCACGAACTAAACTGTCAAAGATTTTTTATAACGTTAAACTTTATATGAGTTTTTCTGGGAACAACATTTTTCAGCGCGCCCCGGGGCGTCCATTCAAAGGAATCTCTGCGCAATTGAAAGAAAATTCAATTTGCCATCAGGAAGCCATTTTTGGCAAAACTTGATTTAGAAATAGTTCTTTCGCCCGTTGAAGCAAAAGAAAAAAGGCAAAAAATGTTTGTTTTTTTTTAAATGGCTTCCATTTTGTTATTCAGAGTTGTTTTTATAACGAAAATCGGTAAGCCTGCCAAAATTTTAACTAGTTTAATCATTTCCAACCGTATTTGTTTTGGATAAGCTGTCAGAGCTGTGGAGCGGCCCGCGCAGACCAAAATACACTGGGCAACGTTTTGTTTGATGGGAGCTGGAGCCGCCATCTTGGATATTTTTTTTTATAAATTAAATTGGTATTTACTCTCCATTGATAGAAGAATAAAATACGTTAAGACCCATTTCTAAAATTATTTATGTAAAAAAATTGTCCGAATTTCATGCACTTTTCATTCCTCTCGACGGTAACCCTCCCTTAAAGAAGTGATAAAAGGTGATTTAGATATACTTACTAATAGTGAGGAACAGTAGTGAAGTATTTGTGCAAGAGATTTTATATAATTGAGACTCTGGACTCTTGAATTATGGTGAAGAGATGTGCTGTGCTGTGTTGTAGAAACAACCGAAGTTATTGCCGCAGGAAATCATTTTTCAGGCAAGTTTAATTGTTTCAATAATAACTTGTTACATTACCTTCGAATGTTCTAGAGGCTGCAACCTAAAATTAAAAGAGGTTAACTGATAGAAAAGAAAGGTTATAATATATAACCTGTGTTGTTATTCGTAAAAAATGTGTCGTCCATGTCCTACCAGCCAATTATTTGAGTGATGCTGCAAAGAAATTGTTTATTTTCAGATAAATATACCATATCTCTACCTACCCCGGCTCTGTTAAGATTGAGAGGTTTCCACCTGTAGCTGTAAAGGATAAAACTAACTATCCATCCTAATATCCCACTCGATTGCCGTGTAACTCACTCAAGCAGCTTACTTTTGGTTTGGGAGTTGTCCTCAGCTAAGCGCTCATCGAAGTTAGAGGATGAACACATGAATTGTTCTACCAATTTACCATTTTCTGGATGATTTGCGGATAAATCGACAGTCTGAAGAAACCACCTGGAATTAGTTTAAGATTAGAGTTTGATCATTATTTGTGAAATAGTCTATTAGTTCTAGTTTAAGTAACACTATATTTTAATTTTAAGTTATTTTTAAAAAAAAAAGCACTTACTGGATAAATGTATGGTGTAAACGACCGGGCAGGGGCACGGATGTAATGTATCTTGAAATTGTAAGAAATAATATGTACGGCAGTGCTCGAGTACCTTATTATGATATAAAATATACATATATACTTACCAAGCCCCAATTCTTCTCACCTTCGTCACGGAAGTCCGCAATAGCACTTATAGGAAGTTTGCCAACGAAGGCGCCGATTTTTGCACAGAACTCCACGAACCGAATATTTTAATTTTTTAAAACGAAATATTTGCAACCCAAGGAATATGCCGCGATGTAAAATGAGCCCCATTAGTACACCACACATAGAGACACCTGTCAACGAGAAAGATTTTATGCGAAATTTCGTACTTAAAGGCCAGCAATAATTTTTTTAATGCCACGAAAAGAGCACACAGAAGCTAGCGATCATTTTGAAAATAAATTCTAGAAAATAATATTAAATTATTTTCACCGATTTCCAGTAAGTGACCCGATTGCAAAATCTCTTGGAAATAGTGGCTGGAAATTTCCAAATAGGGGGCTGTCATCAATCAAGAAAGGCAACCTTGGTAGGTGAAGCAGATAATTCGGGACATTTGGTGAAGCAACAGCAGTGAGGTACAAAGGTCATAAAAAAAAGGGAAAAGAAAAAAAGATTAGCAAAAGCAAGGTCAAAGGTGCAGACAGATCAATAAAAGTGGAAAATTAATTAGACGGTGAAAAGCAAAGAAAAGGAGTAACAAAAAAAAAAAAAGGAGGGAAGTTAAATTAAAAAGTGAAGACAGGAAGAGGAGACAGTTAAAACACAAGCAAGAGGAGCGAGGAGTTCGGGCCAGGAATTCGAGACCCCGTTAAGACAAAACGGATTAAAAGTTAAGTCTGCGTACATTTTGTTTCAAGGTTTTGGCCTTTTTTTATTCTTATTTAAAGGTAAAAATTCCGTGCGCTGCCTTGTCGGTATATATATATATATAATTTTTATATTTTTTTTATTTTTTTTGGCTTGCAATTTCAATTTTTTTTTCGTTTTGTGTTAACAATAATATTACGAGTGAAATATAGGGTTAGGAATTTTGGAAAATTGCCAGCGTTTTTTTTTCTTTTTCTTTGTCCGAAGTTTTCAAAGAGAGTTCGTGGACTCTAACTAACCACGTGGCGCCCAGTTCAGGTAGAATACCTATCGACCCACCCCTTCTCCATCGCTAGCTGGCGGAAGTTTATGCGCGCAAGGGTTGTGCATAACAAATTTGGCGCCCAACGTGGGGCCAGAAGACACCTGTTAAAAACAAAAAAAAATAAATAAAAATAATAATCAATTTAGAAAATTCCTCGTCAATGGAATTAATCGCTGTGACATAGTGACAGATTAAAGTGAGCAATTCTAAATGTTTAGAAACTTTTCGCGTAGTAGACTTGACAAGGCAGCATTTGTTTAGAAACCTGTATAACAATTTTGTTTAAGAAGGGGTACCATAAAATTGAATTACCAGTTTCCCCTTGATGTGTATATCCATAAATTTGTTTTTTTTAGGTTGCAGCTTCTACACACACATTAATAATAACTAAGTAAATCCACATTGATAAATGCTCTTAGTTAGTGCGAGTATTTTGATATTTTTTTTATATATGTTTGCGCTCTTGAAATTATTTTTATTGTAGCACTAGTTTTCAGCACAAATTATCACATATTACACATATTTATTCCGGTTTTAGGCACAAACGCTTAACTAATTATAACCACATTGAATTTAATAAACCACGCAACGCAACTGAATTTCCAATGGCGAGTTCAATTTTATTTTACGCACAGATGTTAACCTAGTCGGTAACTACTGTAATCTTGTACTGGCTTGGCGTCCCTAAATTTTTTTTTTGTCAAGCTTGGTTCTAGATTTACTGATAAGAAGAATATTCAACCGGAGAGACTCCATACTATAATGAACTGATAGTGGTCAAATTATAGGCATCATCGCCATCAAGTCTCTTATTTGATATAACAGCTGTAGAACCTGATCTAGGTCAATAACTGACCCAGTTTCTATGGATGAGAGTGCCCTTGAGATCATAGAGGAAAACACTGCCCAAGTTTTGAGTGTGGAAATTCGTTGCGAAGGTACATACATATATACAATCGTAAGTGAGGAATTCATTTTTTTTATGTTTCTAAGTACGTATCCCACTGCAGCTTCCCCAATCGTAGAAATTCGGTCAGACGTTTGTTGATAGATTTGTTCCTGATGTTGCTTCCCTGGAAGTTATGAACTATTTCGTAAATTAAATCTGATCGGAATTGGAAGATTATTCTGGCTGCTGCGAAAGCTTCTATTAGAATTTTTTTGTTTTTGGTTTCGATATAGCTTTAAGGTCATATATTATTATAATTTCTTTTCCTTTTGTGCATTTGTGCATGTTAATTTTCAGGGTTATAATTTCGTTGTTTTGTAATTAAAATCGCCTATAACCAAACAGTCCGTGTGGGGTCATTATACTACGATATATACACGCTAGGGGGAACATTTGCTAAAATTTACTCTAGTTACCCTTGTCTGCACGTATATACTTAACTTCTTGACTTGTTCTCAGGAGATAGAGGCATGTGTGCATACATGTATGCTTTCTTGTGTTGGTTTTAATCTGAATTATTTGGGGGGATAATTATTAGTTTGCATATTAGTCTAAGTATAGATATTTACATTTAAGTGGTAATTTCTTCCGGAATATTTTGTTATATTTTTTTGTTTGGCTTTGAAAATAGTTATTTAGGTTTAGTTAGTTCATCTCGAATAGCTGCTCCTGAGCTAAGAAATTAATCGTTTTAAGTTGAACTTTGAATTTTCTATATTTTGTTACACTTTCGTCCGCTCCATCGATCAAAGGAAATCATTTTCCCATAAATTTGCAAGTTTCTGTTCTTCAAAATGGAAATCAATAGGCTAAATCAAGAGGAGCTCACGTACGAGCTCACAATCAGCGGCTTGCCTATAGGAAAGGTGGACGAAATGAGAGTAGCTTTACGCGCCGCCTTGAAACTAGAAAAGGAGGGAAGGGATCTTTTAGTTAGTCCATATCCATTTAAAGCCGATGAAGACTTAGAAGCGCTACGGAGTAAAAGCGAGGAGATACAGGGATTGTTAGGTTCTTTAAAAGGGCAAAGTAACTCAGGGGAGTATAAAAAAATTCTCACTAAGATTGAATGGGCTTGGTCTAGACTAGGAAGGTGTGTAACAGTCGATGAAATGCAAAAGAAGGAAAAAGCAAAAGTTCGTGGAGACTTGGTGTTATCTCTGAGGTCTCTACAGGTTAACGCAGATGGTGAAGACGAGGAAAGTGATTCCTTAGACGAAGAGCAGGAGCTATCTATGACAGCTACTGTTTTAACTAGCTCACGATGCCGAGTACCCCTTCATAAGTGGGATGTCAAATTTTCCGGAGAGCCGGGTCACTCTCTAAATTCCTTTTTATATAGGGTACAAGAGTTAGCTGATGCTCGCGGTATTAAGAAACAACAACTCTTCCGCTCCGCGTTAGATTTATTTACTGGACGAGCTTTAATCTGTTACAGAGCAAATAAGACCCAGTTTCACTCTTGGCTGGACCTCGAAAAGGAATTAAAAAGAGAATTTCTGCCAAGCGACTATGATGAGAGACTGTTAGAAGAAATTAAAAGGAGGACACAGGGCAAGGACGAAACTATAGGCATGTACGTAGCCGTTATGACAAACATGTTTTCTCGACTTATGGATTCCTTGCCAGAAGATCAGAAATTACGCATCCTTAAAAGGAATGTTAGCCCATTCTACCAAACCCAATTGAGTCTGACGGAAATTGAAAGTGTACACAATTTAGTGGAGTGTGGAAGGCGCCTAGAATCAGTTCGGGCCACGGTGGAGGCCTTTGTACAACCTCCTTCCAAGAAGAATAATCAGCTGTTGGAGCCTGATTTGGCTTACGTAGCTGTTGAATCACCTACGGTGTCAGCCATTGTTAATGCGAATTCCTCTTCTAGTACTCGAGATCGGAAATGCTTTAAGTGCGGAAATCTTGGCCATATAGCACGGTTCTGTAGGATGGCGTTAAGATGTTACGGATGCGGAGCGCAAGACGTCATCAGACCTAATTGTAGTAATTGCAATATCACGAGAAATACGAGACCAGCCTCTAGTAGTAATACCAGACAGCCGCAAGAGTCGGGAAACGCGAGTGGAGCTCGAGCCTAGGCGGCGAACCGAGTACTCCCCAAGAAGCCGCTCTCAATCAAAATGTTGAAGTACCTGTAAGAGAAGCAGAGAAGAGCAGAGAAGCAGCCTGTAAGAGAGGTGGATGTATATGACACGCTAGTGGATTATATTTTCGCAAAAGTAGAAAATGATATGCGTCCACATCTAAAAATATCTATTTTCGGTTTAGAATTTTGTGGGCTATTGGACTCAGGGGCCTCGCGGACGATTATTGGAGAGCTAGGTTAGAAATTAATAAAGGGACTGGATTTAAAACTTAGGGTTACAGCTGCAAGGAAGGTGAGCTTAGCAAATGGGGGAACAGTAAATGTACTTGGAGAAATTAGTTTACCAATTCAGCTGGAAAACAACTTAAAAGTCTTAGATGTATTAATACTACCGCAATTGCCTCATTTTATCATCCTGGGTGTCGATTTCTGGCATGAGATGAACATTCGAGCAAACCTTAGAGCTAATTGCTGGGAATTTTCAGAAGATATCAGAACTTTGCATGTAAACACCCTTCAGTGTCATTCTAAGTTATCACTAGAACAGCAGAAGGATCTCGACGAGATAGTTAGGAAAGCAAGGGCTGATATGGGTACAGGACTGGGTCGTACTAATCGGGTAGAGCATGCAATCCACACAGATTCCCCGCCGATAAAGCAGCGGTACTATCCAGTCTCTCCGGCTATACAAAAGATAATTAACGGCGAATTAGATGAAATGTTAGAAGCTGGCGTAGTTGAGCCGAGCAACAGTGCATGGGCCTCGCCAATAGTTATGGTCAAGAAAAAGGATGGTAAATATAGATTTTGCGTAGATTACAGGAAATTGAATAAGGTAACTAAAAAGGACGCGTACCCTTTACCTTATGTGTCGGCTACCTTGGACAAGTTACGCGACGCAAAATTTATGTCATCCCTTGACATCAAATCTGCATTTTGGCAGGTACCTCTCGAGGAAAATTACAACAGTACACGGCTTTCACAGTCCCTGGAAGGGGGCTCTTTCAATTTAAACGGATGCCCTTCGGCTTAAGTAATTCGCCAGCAACATGGCAGAGATTGATTGACAATATTCTAGCGGGGGATTTAGAAAGTAACGTCTTTGTATACTTAGACGATGTCATCATTGTTACGCAAACCTTTCAGGAGCATAAGAGAGTTCTAGAAAGCGTTCTAAATCGATTGAACCAAGCAGGACTGATAATAAACTACGATAAGTGTGAGTTTTGCCGCGCGGAACTAAAATATTTGGGATATGTCATCGGCGAGAATGGTCTGCAGGTAGACCCTGAGAAGGTAAGATGTATATTAGAGATACCAAATCCTAAAAACGTGTCTGAAGTGCGAAGGTTTGTGGGGATGGTTGCTTGGTACCGGAGATTTGTACCTAACTTCTCCATGATGATAGCTCCAATTACAGGTTTACTAAAGAAAAAGATAAAATTTGTTTGGTCAGAAGAATGTGAGAAGGTCTTTCACCTCGTCAAGAATAGCTTAATTAGCGCGCCCATCCTGTCTTGTCCGAACTTTAACTATCCATTTGTGGTTCACACTGATGCGTCGGGATATGGCTTAGGTGCGGTTCTATCCCAACAAATTGAAGGGGATGACCAAGTGATCGAATACTTAAGTCGTTAATTAAATAGATGCGAACGCAACTATTCTACGACAGAGCGCGAGTGCCTTGCTGTGTTATGAGCGATCGAAAAACTTCGGCCATATATTGAAGGTAGCCATTTTAATGTAGTCACGGACCATGCCTCCCTGGTATGGTTACATAACCTGAAAGATCCTACCGGCAGACTAGCGCGGTGGGCCATGCGCCTACAGCACTATGATTTCGAGATCATCCATCGAAAAGGCAAAGAACATCTATTGCCAGATTGGTTATCTCGTTCAGTCCCAGTAGTTGATTGCTTACAACTTGGAAAAGAAGATAAATGGTTGGCTAAAATGGTAAAAGAGGTTACCGTGAACCCGTCGAAGTATTCGAACTGGAAGGTCGCGAATAATCAGTTATGGAAATATTGCCTTCACAAATACCCAGATCTAGTATCAGATGATCAAAATTGGAAACAAGTGGTTCCTAAGCAGCAGAGAAAGGCCTTAATATTCAAATCTCATGACCTACCCACTTCTGGGCATTGCGGGGTTCAGAAAACTTATCATCGAATGGCACAAAGGTTTTACTGGCCCAAGATGAAAAGTGACATCGCCTCCTACGTGAAGAAATGCAGCACATGTCAAGAAATTAAACCAGAGTTGAAGAAACCTGCGGGCCTAATGGCATCTCGAGCTATAGCTAGAAAGCCATGGGAGACGATAAGCATAGACCTGATTGGTCCTCTACCTCGCTCAAGTCGCGGATTTAAGTACATACTTACTGTAGTGGACCAATTTAGCATATTCCCTATGCTTTTCCCTTTGCGTTCAGCTAGTTCTAACTTGATCTCCCAAGCCCTAGAAGGCTCGGTAATTTTGCTTTTCGGCGTACCCAAGACCCTAATTTGTGACAACGGGGCTCAATTCAAAAGCAAAGAGTTTAAACAACTTTCTTGCAATTATGGTATCAATATCAGATTCACGGCATTCTATCATCCCCAAGCGAACCCGGCCGAGCGGACAAATCAGGTGATTAAAACTATGCTTCGAGCTTACGTAGCGGAAAACCACAGATTGTGGGACTCATATCTACCTAAGGTAGCCTGCGCAATCCGCACGTCAGTACACGAAGTCTTGAAGCTAACACCTTTCTTTGTTAATTTTGGTAGCGAGATGGTAATGCACGGTAGCGAATATAATCAATTCGGAGAGGACAGGAATTTTGACGCAAATAAAAGGTCCGATGTTTTAGAGGGCATAAGAAATGAGGTAAGAGAAAAATTGTTAAAGGCGGGAAAATCATCGAAACATAATTACGATCTCCGCCGAAGAGATCAAAGATTTTTTGTTAATGATACGGTGCTACGAAGAAACTATGTTCTGTCCGATGCCTCTAAATATTTCAATGCCAAATTAGCTCCCAAGTATATAGGACCGTTTCAGGTAGCAAAAGTTGTTTCACCATGGACTTATAGTTTGGTAGATAATGCGGATAAAGACGTAGGGATATGGCATTCTAAAGATCTAAAGATTTATCATTCCGGTGATGAAGACGAGTAATTAGGAACAGCGGTTCTCCTAACACATATTTCGTATATTTGGTTACTTTTATTTAGCAGTAGTAATAGTTGGCGCAAGTGGATTTTAAAGAGTTGGAAGTTCTTATTATGAGATTTCGAGGAAATCTCCCGGAAGAAAGGGAGGCAATGTTACATTACCTTCGAATGTTCTAGAGGCTGCAACCTAAAATTAAAAGAGGTTAACTGATAGAAAAGAAAGGTTATAATATATAACCTGTGTTGTTATTCGTAAAAAACGTGTCGTCCATGTCCTACCAGCCAATTATTTGAGTGATGCTGCAAAGAAATTGTTTATTTTCAGATAAATATACCATATCTCTACCTACCCCGGCTCTGTTAAGATTGAGAGGTTTCCACCTGTAGCTGTAAAGGATAAAACTAACTATCCATCCTAATATCCCACTCGATTGCCGTGTAACTCACTCAAGCAGCTTACTTTTGGTTTGGGAGTTGTCCTCAGCTAAGCGCTCATCGAAGTTAGAGGATGAACTGAATGTTCTACTAATTTACCATTTTCTGGATGATTTGCGGATAAATCGACAGTCTGAAGAAACCACCTGGAATTAGTTTAAGATTAGAGTTTGATCATTATTTGTGAAATAGTCTATTAGTTCTAGTTTAAGTAACACTATATTTTAATTTTAAGCTATTTTAAAAAAAAAAACACTTACTGGATAAATGTATGGTGTAAACGACCGGGCAGGGGCACGGATGTACTGTATCTTGAAATTGTAAGAAATAATATGTACGGCAGTGCTCGAGTACCTTGTTATGATATAAAATATACATATATACTTACCAAGCCCCAATTCTTCTCACCTTCGTCACGGAAGTCCGCAATAGCACTTATAGGAAGTTCGCCTAACCTACAAACATAGCCAACGAAGGCGCCGATTTTTGCACAGAACTCCACGAACCGAATATTTTAATTTATTAAACCGAAATATTTGCAACCCAAGGAATATGCCGCGATGTAAAATGAGCCCCATTAGTACACCACACATAGAGACACCTGTCAACGAGAAAGATTTTATGCGAAATTTTCGTACTTAAAGGCCAGCAATAATTTTTTTTAATACCACGAAAAGAGCACACAGAAGCTAGCGATCATTTTGAAAATAAATTCTAGAAAATAATATTAAATTATTTACACCGATTTCCAGTAAGTGACCCGATTGCAAAATCTCTTGGAAATAGTGGCTGGAAATTTCCAAATAGGGGGCTGTCATCAATCAAGAAAGGCAACCTTGGTAGGTGAAGCAGATAGTTCGGGATATTTGGTGAAGCAACAGCAGTGAGGTACAAAGGTCATAAAAAAATGGAAAAGAAAAGAAGATTAGCAAAAGCAAGGTCAAAGGTGCAGACAGATCAATAAAAGTGGAAAATTAATTAGACGGTGAAAAGCAAAGAAAAGGAGTAACAAAAAAAAAGGAGGGAAGTTAAATTAAAAAGTGAAGACAGGAAGAGGAGACAGTTAAAACACAAGCAAGAGGAGCGAGGAGTTCGGGCCAGGAATTCGAGACCCCGTTAAGACAAAACGGATTAAAAGTTAAGTACTGCGTACATTTTGTTTCAAGGTTTTGGCCTTTTTTTATTCTTATTTAAAGGTAAAAATTCCGTGCGCTGCCTTTTCGGTATATATATATATATAATTTTTTTATTTTTTTTATTTTTTTTGGCTTGCAATTTCAATTTTTTTTTGTTTTGTGTTAACAATAATATTACGAGTGAAATATAGGGTTAGGAATTTTTGAAAATTGCCTCCGTTTTTTTTTTCTTTTTCTTTGTCCGAAGTTTTCAAAGAGAGTTCGTGGACTCTAACTAACCACGTGGCGCCCAGTTCAGGTACAATACCTATCGACCCACCCCTTCTCCATCGCTAGCTGGCGGAAGTTTATGCGCGCAAGGGTGGTGCATAACAAACTATAGTGTTTTAAAAACAATCGATGTGAAATAATTTTAAAAATAAACAGCCGTGGCAAAAAAACTGCAAGAACAACATTTGCAAAACCCTAAAAATGCTTTATTTTAATTTTACTGAATGTGAGAATTGCTGTTCAAATTCAATAGGTATAATATTATTAAGTACTTTAGAATGTATTTATCTTTCATAATACTTCTTCTCAAAAAGGCAACACATATGCGAATGAAAATGAAGCTGATTTTTCCATGCACTTAGTCTTCCTGCAACGAGGGTACTTATATTATCATATATCATAAGCTGTATTATATATAGATAAACGAAGTAGATGCGATTGGGGATACTTATTTTGTAACGCAAGAAACACGGAGGGGCAACACAAGTGGAAGTAACCAGATTGCAATTAGTGAAGACTTGTTGAGAAAGCAGGACACATCCGGTCTGCTAATTCAGCAATGTTGGTACTTTGTTTTTTTATATTTCAGAAATAAATACTAATGAGCTTGCTAATAGATATATGAAGACGGTCATGTTAGCAGCCGTACCCTAGCAGGGCAGAGTGGTATAACGTGTAACTGAAAACTTTGTTGAGAAAGCAGGACTCAGCCAGACTGCTTATCCAGCAATGATGGTACTTTTTTTCTTTTTTTTGTTATATTTTAGATATAAATACTAATAAGCATTTTAACAGATTTATAAAGACGGTCTGGTTAGGAGCGGTTCTCCAGAAGGGCAAGAAAAAGAACTCTGCATGCAGCCTGAAGATGAACAAATAACAGATTTACCCTCTGTGGAATCTTCAAATATTGTAAGTTACTTAAAAGATATTTATTTTTATATTATAGGTACACATCACCACTTAGTAATAAAAACAATTTTTATTTTTATTTAAAAGAAACTTTATTTAACATATTAATTTAAGAATTCGGAGACCGCTCTTCTTTTTCACTAACTATCGTTCACGACTGACGTTAAGCTCTATACCTCTTCTCCATGTGAAAGAGGCACTGTAAATATAAAGAAAGCGCCGTATGAGCGCACACATGCTGAGTGAGTGTATAAGGAATAACTATTTCACAGGCATTCATGCTTTTACTACAAACGACAGTTCCAGCTATGGATGTAGCAAAACCCTCGAGAAATACTACAATACAATACTTTTGTCAGTTTTACGTAAGAGCACTGCAAATATTTTGGAATATTAAGACTATTTTAGGGAGCTCACGTAGTAGTGAGGGAATCTGTTTCTCGTGGGTTTTGATGTGGGTCAACATAGCCATGGTGTTCACCAAAACTACCGTGACCGGCCACTTTACTTACAACCACTGGCAGTTTCGCTAAAGCGCCCGAGTTTTTATTTACAGACCAGATACCTGTCAAAAATTTTTCTGAGAAATTCTTCATTCGACAAAAGCTTAATAAACTAGTACATTTTAACGTATGTAATCTAAAAACACAAACTTCTTTAAACGTGAGATGTCAAAAGCCGCAGGGGACTAAATGAGGTGCACGATTCGTCCCGGAGGCATTTACAAATATTTTTTTTTGTATATTGTATTCGCGGGACACGTGAATCTAATTCTCCTATCTCTAACTTCCCCGTGGTGGTCCCTGGAGACAAGTCACAATAGCTGTGTTCCATTGGGCTGTGTAAAGTACTCGCGAGCACTTTCCGAATGGAACGCAAGTTTGTTTTGTCAAGAGTAAAACATAACCTCCAATTTCAAACATTTCTGTTATATCAAGTTTCTTATGAAAATAGTTAGGATTATTAACTATATTACTCAAATTAATTTCATTAAAGGCAACTGAAAATAAAATTATGAAAAACTGGACCTATATTCGAGCTACTTTCCTCGAGCAGTACCTACTATCTAGAAAATTTAAGGATAAAAATTCGTCTCTGTTCGATATTTATTATATTAAAAGTTATTACCGTATTTATTTTCATATATAAATTTGAATAATTCTCCTGTTATCGATGAGTTAATTGTTTCTTTATAAACAATTTCTCTCAAATTTCATCTATCTGACATTTCAATAACCACTTAACATCCAAATCCACCTAGCGGAAAATTCTTGCGTAACTACTCAGCACATCTACTCGCGGACAAGAGCATGAGTAGTTGCGAGTAGGTAGAAGTACTTGGGAGTACTTTACACGGCCCAATGGAACACAGCTAATGTATTTATAAGCAGAAAAGAAAACCCATTTTTACTTGGCTAAAGAGAAGGACGACCTATTCTGCTTTGCTCAATTTGCTCCATAATTATATAAATATATAATTGTCTCTATCAATTAATTTATTTAAAAAATGCATAGCGAAAGTCTATGTACTTTTACTTATGTATTTACCACAAATTGTTTTTTTCTTTCTGAAAAGTAATTAGAATAACGCTGGTAAAATTTTTTAAAAATTACTCAATTTTATCATAAAGTTTCCAATTACTAAATTCTGTGCCCCCTCTAAAAATATTGTAGCTTACGACTTTCATGGCAAACACATCGATGCGATTCTACTACATGAAGAAAAATTCTTAAGTTTTCCTTTCCCATAGCCTATCTTTGTTGCTATATGTAGAATGTAACGTCTAATTACATATACGGTTGACAACTAAATAATTACTTATTCTTGATTTTACTTCGAACATAAGAATCCATACCTCCCCACAGAACCTTTTCCAATCCTCAATCTGTTTAACTTTTCGCTCGAATCAACTTAAAAAAATTCTCAGAATAACACAAGCCGAGATACGTTAAGTAGATGTTTCCTGTTTTGGTATCTTCACCTCATCATCGGAAAAGGGTAGAAAAAATATCTACTATTGTATTTGCTCCAACTACTAAAAAATGGCGAAGTGCGATTCGGACTCGCACACGAAGGGTTCCGTACCATCGTACAAGATTTATCACTATGTAGGTACTTTTTATATCGACCAAAAACAAACGTTTATTGTACTGGAACCCCCTTTAATGTTTCACTTTATTTTATTTGCATTATTTGTTGTTAAAACAGCTATAGTATTACTCACTCTTTGAAAATTTCATGCGTCTACCTATTACGGTTCAAGAGATACAGCGATTGGTAAGTCGCGCAAAAAACCATGAAAAAATAACGTTTCTTATATTTTTCAATTAATTTCTCGTTATTTAAAAAAAAAAGTTCGATTTCATCTAAACAATCAACGAATCTTTGGAGAACTCTTCCACGACTTAACCATCGGACGTTGGTGGAAAACAGTAAACCATCGTACACTGAATTTACTTCAGTGAATAGTTGAGAAAAGTTTAGTTTATTTAAAGGGCATGCAAATATAAAATTGACTAATTGTGTAACAAGCATAATATCGTCCAGTGACTTTAAACCGGCTTTTGCAGACAGCCTGCTGATGTATGATACAATTGAAACCCAGAATTGAATATCCAATGGGATGAGCAAACAAACTCACAAGCCCATTTACCTCTCCAGTCATATTGCGAGTACCATCAGCCGTTACAGAAACAATTTTGAAAGGATCTATGTTTTTTCAGCAAGTGCATTTACAACCGCATTGTAAATATCTATTCCTTTTGCTGTTGTTGCTAATGGTGTAAAATTACCATTTCTTGTTTGACATTATATCCACAGTGTAATGAATAAAAATTGCTAAACGCGCTAATGCAGTTATGTCAGTGCTCTCATCAAGACAGAGAGAAAATAAACCAGAAGAATTTTTGCCCATTTTTTGCTGGTGACTTATATTTGTAGCCCCAAGGGCCAAGATCCCGTCTTTCACAGTGTATCTAGCCAAAGGCATATTACTTTGGATGATTTTTTTGTTGTTTTCAAAATCTTCAAACAAACTTGGTGCACATTGTAACCATTCGTCAATGGTTTTCAATGGTTCGCAATTACATTTGAGGCCACAAAACATACACCACATCAAAAACAAGAACAGAAAAATGTAAACCGAAAAACTCAGTTTATTCCACTTTAAAACAAGATTTTTGTTCCAATGATTAATAAAATCCAGAGAAATAGGATAAACTAAGAATTTTACTGAGAAAATAGTTATATTTATAACAGATTTTGAAGAAAAACACAACTTTTTTGTTTTATCGGCCGAAAAACCTCTTCGGCGGAAAAATTCGTCCGATAAATTAGAAAAGTTGTGTTTTCTGCAAAATTCCCATGATTTTATTAATCATTGGAGCAAAAATCTTGTTTTAAATTGGAATAAATTGAGTTTTTCGGTTTACATTTTTTCGATTCTTATGTTTAATGTGAAAGTGCCTTATGTGGAAAATTCGTATACTTAGATGTGAGAATACACTTTTGGAACACATGGACGCAGTCATTAGTACCGCAAGCTCATTGGTCTTTTTGAAGTGATACAATTGGTTGGTTTTATATTTGCAATAGTTTTAAGTTGAATTTCAAAATGGAGTCTCTACAATTAGAAGAAGTGAGTGTGGAAGAACTTTGGAGAGTTTGGGCATCTCATACTTAACTCCTAGTTTTCGTGGTAAGTATTTTTACTCCGCTGTTTTATACCAATTTATGTAAATATGAACATTTTCTTAGAAAAAAGGTGTACTGAACTATGAAGTTTTCAGAAACCATACAAGCTAAGCTATGACTTCAACCGAATAATACCTGAGAAAAATTTGGTTCACGCATCAAATTTCGGACAAGGTTATTTAATTGGAGAAGTGATAACATGAGTTTTGTGTTTTTTATGTCTGAACTATGTATGTAGAAGATAAATAGCAAATATAGAACCATTTTGTTCATAACTTATAATTAAAATCTGCCCATGCAGTGCGAATTTTTTATGTAGTCAAATAATATTGGTAAGCTTTGCGTGCAAAATAGGCCAACTAGGTTCCGTATAAAAAACACATGGCATTTGCAAACATTTCATATTTATTTATTGATAACAGTGGGTTATAAAAACAAAGAAACGAACTAACATATTAACTTTTGAGTCTTTGGATAATATCCTACAAGTATTCGTATCATTTAGTGGTACTTGATATGTAGTTCCGACAGATTAATTGTGCATGTTGGTTGCATACATTTTGTTTGCATTCAATGCATATTTGTTTATTTTTCGAACTTATATTTGAAGGGGAAATATAGCAAGGTTTTCTGCAGACAGCTTGGAAAATATTCACAGTATATAATCAGATACCACTATCTTTAACGTTTCCTTTGTATCTTTAACGTTTCCTTGTGCCTCGAAAGGCGTTCTCTTAACTACACAGTTCGTCACCTGCCTCAGATGCCCTTTTGGTTCATTTGAAAAATGTAAAATTATTATGACGAATTAGATTTAAAAAAATAACTAGATAACATATATTTAATCTCGGGGGACTAGTGCTAAAATTTACCTCACTATTTTACTTAATCTGATTTCACGGTATTTAATTGAATATTCAATCGGGCTTGTAAGGCTCATTTCGTCCGGATGAGAGCTAATATTAAAATTGAAATGTATGCGATGGATTGGTTCATGGCAAGTAGATGCTACTCGTACATATGAAAATTTTAGAGATATCGGAAAGGATATAGATACATATTAACTTCCTACAATTTTTATTCAATGTTATAAATTATATACTCAACTATACTACTGCACTATTAAACCTAAACAAATATACTATATCCATTCACAAATTTATTGATTGCTCCTTTCACGTACATATTTTTTTTTTTTCGTTAAAGCCGAATTTAGAATACACGTATACGGGAGAACTGTCTGACTACTAAGATGTTCAATCTCACTTTGTTTGTTTATTTTCATCACTTTCACCTTTAGCCTGTTTTGGAAACTATTTCCAGAAACCAAATTAACAGGGGCAAAAGTAATTACTTTTACAAGCAGCTTCTCTTCACCGGTGCCAACCTATCCAGATTCCTTTTCTTTCTGTTCTTTGAAGGGCACTACAGGAATGGTTAATTGATAGTTTTTATTGCATGCAAATTAACTGTGCCTAAGAGATCTAAGCATTTCATTTCATTTTATGTTATTGGCGGTGTTTAGATTTAATTTTAATTTAATTTTCTCTTTTTTTTATTTTTAACTAGGGGCGCCCACGGGAGTTACATGCCCTGTATAAACCTATAGTTAACCCATCTAAATCATTTTTATTTCTTTCACATTTCAATTTGCGCATTAATTGCATTTTTTTCCTAAAACATTAATTCATAAATATTAATTTCAATGCTCCAACTTTCTCACAAAAATTGCTAAGGTAATTTCCACCAGGTAACGTTCAGCTTGAATAAAGTTCAATAAAGTTCATGCAACTCGACACAAGTGTAAAAAGTGCTCTAGACAGGTCTACGATACCTGTAATGTAAATTTTGTAGTACAGGTATCCAGTCAGCTCTTAATCATCGTTCAATTAGATTTATCCGAATTATCCGAATAATAAAATCTTCTTGCATACCTTCAAAATCCTTTCAAACTATTCATAATAATATACAGTGGGTCACACTACCATTAACCATTTGAGCAAAAAATAAATTTCGCATTGAATCACGTACTAAAAGGAGGTGTGAAATTTCTGTCAAATAAAATTCTCAATTTTCCCGACTATATCAGAGAATCCACCACCCACTTAAGCTCTTCAGAGCAAAACGAAAAGAATTTATTGCTCGAGAAATTAAACTTAGAAATACTCAGTCAACATCTCTATTGAAATGTATGGATAGTCGTTCAAATATAAAGGCACTTTCACATCAAACACAAGAATCGAAAAAATGTAAACCGAAAAACTCATTTTACTCCATTTTATAACAAGATTTTTGCCCCAATGATTAATAAAATCATGGGAAATAGGATAAACTAAGAATTTTACTAATAAAACAGCATATTTATCTTTCAATTTTTAAGAAAACACAACTTTTCTGATTTATCGGACGAATTTTTCCGTCGAAAATGTTTTTCGGCCGATAAAACAAAAAAGTCGTGTTTTTCCTCAAAATCTGTTATAAATATAACTATTTTCTCAGTAAAATTCTTAGTTTATCCTATTTCTCTGGATTTTATTAATCATTGGAACAAAAATCTTGTTTTAAAGTGGAATAAACTGAGCTTTTCGGTTTACAATTTTCTGTTCTTGTTTTCGATGTGAAAGTCACTTAATTGGTTCATGTTTTGTGGCCTCAAATGTAATTGCGAAGCATTGAAAACCATTGACGAATATATGAAAGAAGCATGGTTACAATGTGCACCAATTTTGTTTGAAGATTTTGAAAACAACGAAAAAATCATCCAAAGAATAAAGTAATATGCCTTTGGCTAGATACACTGTGAAAGACGGGATCTTGGCCCTTGGGGCTACAAATATAAGTCACCAGCAAAAAATGGGCAAAAATTCTTCTGGTTTATTTTCTCTCTGTCTTGATGAGAGCACTGACATAACTGCATTAGCGCGTTTAGCAATTTTTATTCATTACACTGTTGGATATAATGTCAAACAAGAAATGGTAATTTTACACCATTAGCAACAACAACAACAGGAATAGATATTTACAATGCAGTTGTAAATGCACTTGCTGAAAAAACATAGATCCATTCAAAATTGTTTCTGTAACGGCTGATGGTGCTCGCAATATGACTGGAGAGGTAAATGGGCTTGTGAGTTTGTTTGCACAGCCCATTGGATATTCAATTCTGGGTTTCCATTGTATCATACATCAGCAGGCTGTCTGCAAAGGCCGGTTTAAAGTCACTGGACGATATTATGCTTGTTACACAATTAGTCAATTTTATATTTGCATGCCCTTTAAATAAACTAAACTTTTCTCAACTATTCACTGAAGTAAATTCAGTGTACGATGGTTTACTGATTTACAACAACGTCCGATGGTTAAGTCGTGGAAGAGTTCTTCAAAGATTCGTTGATTGTTTAGATGAAATCAAACTTTTTTTAAATAACGAGAAATTAATTGAAATATATAATCAATGGACACTGAATGGATTTCAAAACTCATTCTTTTTACTGACTTGTATTCTCACAATTAAGTGTGACACTGCAAGGTAGTAATAAGACAATTATTTTAATGTTTGATATAATTAAAACTTTCGAAAATAAATTTTTAAGTTTTAATCGGGAGATTATTTCGAACATAGGTATATAAATGTTTTCCAAACACAAGTAAATTTCACATGAAAAAAGAACAAAACCAAATTAAAAAACGATTTTTCTGAAATTATTCAGTCGCTAATGAACAAATTTACTTTAAGATTTTAGATTTGCAGGAACATAAAAGTTCAGTATGTTTCCAGATGCGATATTGGCAAATAAACTTAATTTAAAGAGTTTTGATTGACTGAATTGAGAAGATCTTGAAATGCAATTGATTCATTTTCAATCCAGTTCCGTATGGACACAAAAGTTTGTCGGTTTAAGAAATGAACTGGAAACCATTGAAAATAATCGATTATTGAGTACCTTTAGAAAACGAATTAATAAAAACATGGAATACCATTCCTGCAACATGTAGTTCTTTAAAAAAACAAGCGGTAGCTATTCTATAAATTTTTTCTTACCCATATTGTGTGAATCAGTTTTTTCTGAATTGAATTTGGTAAAAAACAAATTTGGAAATAGAATGACTGAATAATCCAGTGCAGCATGTGTTTTATTAAAAGTATCAAAATATGACTCCGATATAAAATATTTGTCTACCAATAAACAACAACAAAAATTACATTGATTGTTATAATTTACCAATGAATTCATAAATTAGTATTTTTAAAAAATTTTTTTAATGTCAATCATTTATTTTTTAAATATTCGATTTCATTTGATTGTCCTTGTTTCAATCGAGTTACTTCCAAATCTTTCTTTCTGCAAATTAATAGATATGATGTGTTAAAATAGGAATATATTACCAGTATTAAAATTGACAGAATTTTAATACTGGTAATATATTCCTATTTTAACATAGTCTCCTTGTTGTTGTATGTTTTGGAAAATTAAAAATATTTTTCAATGATATATTTTCTACCGTTGGTAATTTTTTTATTTTAAATTTATTTGTACATCTATACGTTGTTACCAAGGTATATAGAATACAAGGTACTCTTATTAAAATTTTGACTCTAGAGCTGTGACGTGTTTCGTCCTATAAAGTATATACATTTCTATTGAAAGGACAGATAGGGGAGAGAATATTGTGTTCTCTGTACCGTATTTCCTATGCATTCGGACACAAATGGCGGAACCTCGGTCGTAATGAGAATACCTTGTATCTCTGTACCGTGGGTTGTTACTATATAGTTACGAGGTAAAATGATTATGTATAAAAGCATAATACATGTTTAGTTTAGTTTTTGTTTATTAATTTTCTAAAGTTGTCTAAATAAAATTCTGAAACACCTATGTTTTTATCAATTTTGCTTAATTAAAAATTGACCGGGACGCCAGGAACGCGATAAGTAATATTCGTAATTTTCTGGCACGCGCCATAAAAAAAGGTTCGCCACCATTACCAGATCAATGCGCGCATTAAATTTCGTATGATCACCGATCTATGCAAAACTGATATTTGAAGTGGTTTTTCGCATATATTTCTAGAACGATTCGCGGAACAGAAAAAATGATTGTTGAGTCCAGCAGTAAATTTATAATCTTTATTTTCGTTATTGTATAAAACATTTCTGTTCAACTTTTGGCTAGAGCTGGCTATAGCCAGCTCAATTGAACGTCAAGCTGCTTTGGATTCACCTCCAGAGCACATGCCAATTTGGCTACAGCCAGAAGTTTAATACAGCCCAGACTGTAAGTGGCACCAGGTTTTTGTTTATGTTGTGTCAGTACGTGATTTTTACTTTTTACATTTGTTAATAGTTGGTAGGAAAATGTACCGCAATTTTGAATTCCTTGCGTATTGGACTCTCCCTGGCGGTGGCCACGAGAAGAGGTTGAGTTTAAATTGAATTCGCCAAATAAATTGTATTTCGAATAATTGTCGCGTTTTTTAATTTAACAACGAAAATTGCAAAAAAGTTTGCAAGTTATTCAATGAATTTTATAGGAGTTCGTATTCTGAAGAAGTTTTTAGTACAATAAAAATGTTTAGGACTGATCGTTACATATGTAAAAAACCTCAATTTTTTTATGGCAACAGCAAGAAGGGGTTGCCCGACTTAGACCATTTTTAAAATTTTATTTTTTATTACTATAAAAACACCATGTACCAAATTTCTAAGAAGATATATGTAGAGATAGTAGATCATCTAATTATATCACAAAGTCAAACCAATTCTGGTTGGAAGATATACAAATCGTGGACTTCTTTTGGGAAATATCATAATTGTACGACTTTCAGAGTAAAATTACTACTTACAAAAACAGCATTTCTTTGACGACGAGCACACTAAAATTAATTCAAATCAGGAATTCCATATAAAAAGTTAACCGGTACTTTTTTTCTTCAAAAAGTCTCTAAAGGAAAATTTTTCAGTTTAACGTTAGTATTTTATCAGTTTTCATTCCAATATGTCCCGAAATATTTATTTCAAGTTTAATGACGTATCCTGCACAAATTTCCTGTAAAATCTGACGTATTTTAAGCTATACAGATCTCGAAGTCTGTGTAAATTTACAATTAAAAGTTGCCGTTTATCCTCTTTTAAATAAGCTTAACAGCATTATACTTAACGCAAAGGCTTCAAAGATATAACCAAAAATATTCACAACTGTACCAAGCATATGTCAAGGGCAAAAATATCTAGGAAACGCATTCGCATTGCTAGAGGATGTTACAAAGATGGATCCCCAAGAACAATTTAGTTTTTGTAACAATACTTAGTTCGGAAGGGCACTTATGGGTAATGACAAAAAGATCTTACGAGTCCCAGTGCCTAAATGAGAGGCGCCATCTCTGTCCGTATCCCTCATATATATCCCTCGCAAATATCGTATTTCGGCCCTGAGAGTATTTGCCATTATATTTGAGACACCTAGTAAGTACACTTCACGATGTGATACCAACGAGTTATTCCAAATTTGTCACCTTATTTTATATTATTCCCATAGTTATCGTCTAAATGACTAACAAGTAGACGTACATTATATCAGAGCAATTCATTTAGAAACAATTCATCATTAATCATCATAAGATAATTAACATCTGATACATCTTCTCCATTCTCAACTTGTTACGATAAATATAATAATAATTTTCAGTTCCAATGTTCGTATGTATGTCTTACATGCACAATTTCTTAAGAAGAAGTTTTGTGATAAAATATAATTCAGATAATCACATTGACCAAGTTTCAAAGACAAACAGTTTACGTTAATACACAAAAACCAGACAATAAGTCGAAAGACAATGTCTGGTCTAGTTAAAATTTTATATTAAATGCTGCAGCTAATGCTGAGCTCAAATCATGTTTTAAACCAGTATAGATCTATGGGTTTGCATTATTTTCTACCACTGTAAACTGCTATTTACATTCTGCGAACATCGCGTGAGACATCTGCCGACACCTACACGTGTCTGCGATACCGTCAAAACACGACACACCTATAGTTATTTGTTCTCTTCTCTAGTTTACGTCCGACCGTTTATATTGATTTACATATAGAAAATAACAGTTTGTCGAGCAACCAGCTCCATGTTTGAATTAACATAAATTAATCCGTTGAGTGACCAGCACACGGAGGACCTTCGCGGCTAGTAGTTTTTCGCCTGTGAAGAAATATGGACTTGTTTGAGATACACCCACGACCACTGCCTAGGTACGCAAATATAAGTTATGGGAGATGACCAACCTGTTCATCATTTACATGTAAAGTTTTAGGTGAAGTCTGTTTCCCTCTTCCATGTCTACTCTACTTACAATTAGTTATATTATCGTAACTCGGAGTCCATAGGGTATACGACCTTTTATTTTCCAATATACCATCGAGACGCCTTTAAGATAAAGTGAAGGAAATTTAGGTCACACCCACGCCATACCTACTTAGCACACGTGTTCAATATTACCTTTGCACTTTTACTTGCCTTGAAACCCAGGTGTGTGATTTCAAGTATTTGAAATAACAGGACAGAAAAAGGCTGATTGAATTTGATTTTTTTTGTATATCACGACTTGAACTGAGAGGTAAAATTTAAATAAATCAGAGATTATTCCAACTTTATTGATGATGATACTCCGAAATTATTATTGATATTGGTTGGGCAGATTTTGATACTATGTAGACTATTTTTGAATTTCTGAGATTCCACTCACGTGTAGCAAAAACAAATCTCAGGAAGAAAATGAAAGCCCCCATGGAGATTTTTTCACCATTATCGCATCCGTTTGAGTCTCGATACGTTTTACCAGTCACAGAGAAGGCCCATCAGTTCATTACTATTATTAAGATGACCTCACAATGTGTTCGTAAGCTTATACTGTACTAACCACAACGATATTATTATCGCCAATATGCAGTTTTGGTACACCAAAAGTCTTCTATATAATAACTGACTGTAAAATATAAAAGTCCCGATCAGACTGTTATCGAAAAAATGAAGAGATATAAGTCTTGTGAGACTTTTATCATATAGGACTTAAGTGAATAAAAGTCTCTGGTAACAGTTATGGACTGATTGAAATTTATAAAAGTCTTCTGAGACAGTTATCTTCAGACTAAAAAAATAAAAGTCTTATGGGAGTTTTATGAAGAGACTTTTATTAATAAAACTCCGAGATAAATCTTAGCACTGAGCAAAAAGTATAAAAGTCTACTAAGATTGTTATTATGAGACTTAAAAAAATAAAAATCTTTTGGGACTTCTATTATAAGACCCAAATAAATAAAAATCTTCTTTAACAGTTATAACTATAACAAAAAAAAACATATAATTATTAACCATTATCTTATTATCTAAAATTTTAAAAGTCTTTTATATCAGTTACATTGAACTTAAAAAAAAGTTAAATTTTAATTATTACTTTAAGATTTTTTCAAAAAGTCCCGTAACAGTTACAGTCGTCCCTACATTCTTCTGCTTTTGGTATATTATTCAAATTGATTTATATATAAATAAAATATATACGAAAAAGGTATGGAGTAAAAAATCTATCCACGTGTAAAGTGAATCGCCCTTGCAATTACATTTATAAAAGAAAAAAGAGAAGAAGTGAAAATGTTAGTTTGTTGCGCCAAGAGCTATAATCAAGAATAGATACTACATATACGCTTAGATTAGATTAATTATGTACGATTGCGCTGTCATATAAGGGATTTTGTGTTCTGAAATCAACTCTGTCCTTTCTGCATAAAATCTGTCTTTATTTTATACCTAAAATGCATATTAATTTACTCTGGTAAAGCCCACCTCAAAGATTGATTGAAATTCAAGTCCTATGAAATTGGTTTTAATCGGTTTTACTATCCGACGAACCGTTCTAGAAATATATGCGAAAAAGAACTTCAAAAATCAAACTTACAAACATAGATGGGTGACCATACGAAATTACATACGGCTATTCATTAAGTCTAGGTTATCATAAGAATCGGTCTTAGACCAATACTAACTTTTTTATTTGTATAAATTTATAATTACACTTTCCCACATGTTTTTATACACTACTTTTATACGTTGAGGTCTTTTGAAACACAAAACACCTTTGCAAAAATATACGCTTTAAATAGATGGCCAACTGTGGTTAATAGCACTCATACCATGTTACTGTCAGTATACCGTGGGTAAGGCCTTGATGCATTAGATTTCGGGGGAATGTTCTACAAGAGATTAGACTAGATATTTCATCAGAATATTGACCGTGCATGTAGCGATAAAGGAGCGAAAGACCTCCAACATTGCGGCGGTGCTCGACAACTTATTGCCACATCGCCAATTAGCTTGACGGCTCTCTTTTGGACGATATCCAATGAAGCTAAGGCTATGCGACCACCCTCAGCCCATATATGGGAATTGTATTCCATTCTAGGTCTAATATAGGACTTGTAGAGGAGTGTTAGATTTGATGGGTTGAAATATTTCGCACACCTTTTCAGAAATCCAAGACTTATCGATGCTTCTTTGGCAACAGAGAAGATGTGATCTGTCCATTTAGCTATCTGGAAATATTAAAGCCAAGAATGCTTAGTGACGGTGAATCAGAAATTAATGCTCCATCAAAAGAAACGGGAGTGGTTAAGTTATGGCCTTGGTTTAATGAGATGAGACAGCTTTGGGTCTTAGAAGCATTGAAGTCGACGCGATTCGCTTTGCTCCAAGCGAGGATATTGTTAAGATCGTTATTCAATGATTTAATTATGCACTTTCATTTAACACATGCGGCATTCCACCTGGAGTCCTCAAGAGTGTCAAAGGAGTAAACGAAATCAAGGTTACTGTCATCAGCGAAGCTATGGATGGGACTGAAAATAAGGGAAAGCAGATCATTAATGAAAATTATAAAGAGAGTTGGAGAGATAACCGAGCCTTGGGACCGGTATTTATGGGATGAGGTTAAGATGTAACGCCATCTAATACAACAAGTATTTGGCGAATAGATAAGAAACTTTAAACCATAATAGAAGAGGAGGGAAGAGACAAATGCTTTATGTTTGCCTAAAAGGGCTGGATGCCAGACTCTAGCAAAGGCCTTTGAAATATCTAGGGCAACGATTTTGGACTCCCACAAATTGTGAAGACTACGGTTCAAACTTTCTGTAAGAAAAGTCAACAAGTCTCCAGATGAGCGTCTAGCACGAAAGCCATATTGGCGATCGTTGGCGAGATGATGAGTTTCTAGATACTTCATTAATTTGGAGTTAATGATTCAATGATTCAAAAACCTTTGAATAGATCGAATTGATTGCAATTGGTCGATAATTTGAGGGATCGCCACCCTCACCTTTCTCGGTAATAGGCTGAACGTGAGCTAATTTTCAAGTAGTTGGAAATTTTTCTGTCGAATAAGACAAGTGGAATAATTTGCGCAGAGGCTTAGTCAAGGATGAGGCGTAGCTTGTAATTAACAGGGGCCAAAACCCATCAGTTTCTGCGGCTTTGGACACGTCTATCCCCTTAATGACTTTGAACACATCTCTCGTACGGATGTGTATTGGCTCTGGTACCCATCCACACGGGAGACGCAAAACAAGTGTCTTTGACGTGGGTAGAAGACGCGAATTTGAAGCGAATCTAGCAAACAAGATATTAGCTTTATCCTAGGAGTCCACAATCACTACACCTTTATTAAGTAGTGAAGGTATAAAGGAACTGCTGTAGTTGTTCCTGATGGTTTTGACCAGAGACCAGAAAGCTTTGCTGCCTTTGTGGCTTGCCAAGATTCTTTGCGTAACACTCTGGTCAAAAAGAAAGTTTTCTCTCTGGATAATGGACTAACAGGTGTTCCGTGCAGTCTTGTAGACTTGTTTCAGTTCTAAACATAGATGCATTGCGTGAAAGACAGACTCTTTCGATCCCTCGAAGCAAAACAGACCGACCAATCAATTTCTCTAAGATACTGATTGAGGCTTTTCCAATCAGAATTCTTATAGTGCCAAAGAAACCTACTTGTAGGTGGAGAAGTGGCGCGGCACAGGTTTGAAGTTGTAAATTGAGACGTGATTAAGCAATGGTCAGTATTACTGAGAGAAGCAGCGATTGAGATGAAATATTTGTCAAGATGAGAGGTTAGAAGCAAATCCAGAAAATTAGCTCTATCTCCAGCTGTATCAGGACCTTGCGTTGGTGGTTGCAAATTGAAAAATTCACAGAAGAGTTCAACGAAACGGTCCGCAGCCTTGCGGCAGAAGAATGTCACGGTATGTTATTGACATTAAAATCGCCGGCCAGGACGATTTCGGAAGATAGGGAGACACAAAGCAAATAATCTATATTGTTAGAGATATTGTCAAATACGGATTCCGTGTCGTAATCAGACATATTTGTGCTGCGATAAATTAAACAGAAGTAGAAGATGTGCTTGTAAGGTTTGAACCTAATCCAAATGTAATTAAACTCTGGATTGGCAGAAGGAAAATCTTTATGAATGGTTAAGGCCACATCATTCCGAATATATATTGCGATCCCTCTATGCTAAGAAAAAAGAGGCAGGGACTAAGCTGTAGCCAGGGACGTAATACTGATTAACATCAGCATCTGAAATTACCTTGGTTTCACTTAGCGCAAGAACTGCCGGATTTTTTGAGTTAAGGTGGCAGTACACCGAAAAACGATTTGCACTTAATCCGCGAATGTTGCAGAATTCTAAAATAAAACTCTGCATGATCAAAAGCAAAATAAAAAGCAGAATAAAAAAGCGACACACAACAACACAGATAGTTGGGCGCCACCAGCAGAAGTCAACGACACAGCGAGGTAAAAAAAAACAATAGTGTTATGTCTATTGCGGCTTTCAATAACTCAGACTGTGCAGTTCAATGACCGCAGCTGGGAGCACCCGTAGTGCTGATCAGTAACAAGTGCTAATGCTAATGCATTAAACTATTTGATTGTTTTTATTTTCAACACTCAATATTGGTGGAATTTTCTGTAAAAAACAAAATAAGGTTGAGAATAGTTACAATTTCGAAAAGGAGCTAACCATATCATTTGTCATTCCGTTTATAACGCATAGACACAATGCTGGTAAAGCAAAATGGATTAGATTTTATTTTATTTTTGCATGTACGTCCGCCTGTCTGTCCGTCTGACCGTCCGCTCGAAAATCGAGAACACGTACACTTAGAAAGCTAAAATCTTGCACACGGCCTTTCTAAAAAGATTCTAAATTATATTCAATAATACAACGTAGAAGTTATAGTATTAAAAATATTATATTTATTTTTCAATATTTACAGACAGATTAAGTCAAGTCATCTTGCGTTATTAGCTAACTCGTCAAGCACTTTATCAGTTGATTTTTTGTCGTAGCTTAGGCTTATATTTTAGTCACATATTTTGACATTTCACCTCAAATTTGTCGTACTTTTATTCTGATATTCATTTTGATTTATCCTTTTCATCAACCACAAAATAAGCTAACATGAATTTGCAATGAATTAATGTCAGAATACACGCCTAAAACTATGATAAAGTAGTCAACTGTTTCAAAGGTTGTGACATAAATTGTATACTGTGGTAAATGGATATTCTACACTTAATTAGAGCAATACAAGGGCTTAAATTCCAAATATTATTCCCGAATTTAAAATATGATGCGACATTTTCAGTTTATTCTACGTAATGCAAGGCTTGCTGAACGGGAGGGTGATTCTGATCTTTTGTCGCACTTAAGTGTCAGAATATACGCCTAAGGAATGAATTGCTTTTCTTCTTCCTTTTTATTGTTATTCAACTCATTCAGGATGTGGTGAACTAACAATGAACAGAAAATTACACCACACAACTTAATCACTTTGACCGTCAAGTGCAGTTTTGACAATAAAGTGAATAAAGGTAATTCAAAAAAGAACCTCATATCATAATTATACAGGAATTCGCTCTCAATATTCTACATACCTAACAAGTGTACACAAAATTTCATTTACTGAAATTCAATGCCTTCTCATTTCTTAGCCAGCAAATATATGTATGTAGTTGAAAATTTTTTTTTGTATAGTGCCTTTAAGAAGGAAGAAGTTTCGCTCATCCACTGTTTTGTGGATTTTTACTATTCGATTTCTTGAATTTGTGTTTAATTTTTCCTTCATCTGTATGGTTTTATTCTGATCGACTCGAGTTCAGTAATAAGGTCTAGCACAGATGACGTACTGCCAAGGCATCTCAAATCCTATTGCGTACGTAAAATACATACGTATACATATATGTACCTATAGTATACATAAGAAATGTCAACAGTTTATATTCTTTATAAAAGTTATAAAAACTTTTTATTATGCAATTTTTCGCATGCTCCAGACCTCAGTAAGGTTGCAAAATTAAATTTATTATTATTTTATCTCACCCAACATCCCGTTAAAATTTAATAATTGTTTGAAGTAATGTGCATTGATTGTCTTCTTCGACTGGCTATTATTCATAACAATGTTTGCCAACATAATTAGAGCTATAATTAGTCTCTCAATTAAATTTTTTTCCTTTTTAAGCAAAGAAATTGAGCTATTTGCCATTAAAATTACTCGAAGTACCTACAAATAAAATAAAAAAGGGGCATCTATACGAAACAATTCAGACTTTATGGGGATTTTTTAGCTGATTGCCAAAAATTACGTTATTTACGATTTCTGATTTTTGATCTGAAATATATTTAATCCGTTGTTATAAAAATCGTTATTACAAATTCAAAAATATTATTGAATTTAAGTACTTTTATTGCTCTAATTAGGTGTAGAATATCTCCATTTACCACATTTGTCGCATATGTAGGCGTTTTTTTACGATTGTTCATCGAAAATTCATTATAGATCATTTTGTGGTAGATAATAGTGAAGACACAAAATGAACTGTGTTGAAAAAAAGTGCGACAAAATATGTCAAAATTCACGACTAAATAGCATGACAAAAGATCAGAATCATCCTCCAGATAAATGTTCAAACGGTATTTGTGAGAAAAAATTGAGCTTACAGAATTAGGATCAATTGGGATCATTTCAGAAACTGTTGAACATCGTGTAATCAAGTAACTTGCTAACAATCGATTCAGATGACTTCGTTTTACCCTTTAGATATTGTGGCGATTTTTTTGAAAGGAAGTTCGTTGATATACTTACATTAGTGAAATTAAAGAATTATATCGATTTGTTCCAGATATCTGTAAGACGCGAACACATTTTCCGTTTACAAAAAGAGACGAAAAAAGTTTTTACACTTTCGATTTTATTGTCTAGCAAATTCCGACTTTCAATTTCTGAATGGTAATATGTCGAAAATAGTCAGTTCGTAGATTCTCCTTTGTTTCCTTGTGAAAGTGGAAATAAGTCGATTCGACGTTACTCCGTTCAATTTTATTTCAGGTAACAATAAATTTGTTCGCGAAATGTCTTCTTTAGGTGTTAAACGCATGAACAAGAACGACAAGGCATAATAAGGCCCAAAAGAAGGCCGAACGTTAAAATTTGGCCTTATTTCACTTTATGAAATTTGCAGAATTCAGCATTATTTCACTCTTTTTTTTTCACGACACCGATAAACTGGTATAATTTTAAAACAATAGGTGTGTCAACGCGACCAGAGATATTAATCGTCTTTCGGTTAGACTGAAGATTATACTTTGTCAAAATAGAAAGTAACTGCCGCTCCAAAAATTACTCAGGCGTTGAATATGCATATAATATGATAGAAATTCTGACGCCACTGAAAGTTTTTTTCAGTTTCTATTTGAATTTTTCGGAACTAAAGCTGCTAAATAAAATTTAAAATACTCCATAAATGAAGATGAAAGATATCATACCGTAACATTGAAATTTCTCTCAAAGTTACACTTTTACATATTTTGTTAAATCCACGAAAGATACAGAAATATACGCTTTTTGTATAACTGATGATAAGAAGTGAAGCTTTCGTTTTAAATAGTTTTATTTCTTTTCCTCTATTCTCAAAATTCTATCGTTTTTTATTTAAACTTTTTTTAACTAAGATATTTATTACTAAAAACTACAATTATGTTTTAAATTTATGCGTCCGCCTAATATTCAAGAAACAGTAACCTTTATTCTACAATTGATGTCTTTTTTCTACCATAGATATAAGGAACCATGTTCACACAGCGTACAATTCATTGAGTGTTTTGGGCTTTGTTACTTACAATAAAGAAAAAATTACTTATGAAAATGATACGATAATTTCAATAATTTAAAAAGACTTCAGTCTTGTCACCAAAACTTGCTGGGTTGTCACCAAGCCAATTGAAAATGAAAGAAGGGTGGTGAATTATGAGTCGCTCTTTTGTAGGAAAATTTGCGCTGATTTCTAGGAGTAATTTAAATTGTCCCCTCTTTAAGGGAAAGAAAGAAGAACATTAACATATGTTTTAAATTAGGACGACAATTGCCTGCAATTGTTTTTAAAGTAGCGTTCTGATTTATTATTAGTTGCGCTGAACGTTTTCTATTGAAATTTATATTAATTTTTTAAAAATGTAAATATTTTACTGGTGTGGTGAATATAAAATTAATGCCGAAACATCGAATATGCATATGAAAGTACTAGATTTTGTGCGCATGATATAAATTTCGTAAATATTCGGCTTGTTTTTATAATTTGTCTGAATTTATTGTGTTTTCGTATCTTTTTAGGGTTCCATACCCAAAGTGCAAAAACGGGAGCCCTATTACTAAGCCGCCGATGTTCGTCCGTCTGTCGCTCACCGGGCTGTGTCTCATGAACCGTAATAGGTAGACAGTTGAAATTTTCACAGAGTGTATATTATAATTGCTGATATAACAATATGTGAGCTATCTCGAATTATTGTGCAGAGAGAAGGACGGACAGGCAGACGGACATGAAAATGGGCTTTAAATATTTTGCATGGATGTGCAATCCATTTTGTTCTCGAATCATTATTTCTATGCGTTACAAACTTACTCCATGATATCATCATAACAAAGTTCTCACTCAAAAAAATGTCTGATATGTAATCCCGAACAGGCGTGAGTATTCCAGAAACTTATCACAGATTGTAAGTTTTCCTCGACAGAAAAATATTTGAACGCTGTTACTATTCTTCCTCTTAAAAACATAAATAAATTTGACAATGAAGCTTGAGTTTTGACAAGAACAGAGCTCGCCCAATCCCGACATCTCACTTACTCCGATGTAGGTATAATGTACTTCTCTTGAAAAATTCTGCCAATCTGGTTTTGTGCTATTTTAGAAAAATCAGGCCAATTGATTTAAAAAATGAGAACTTCTTCTTTGGGTATTAATGGTGGGTTTATCGTATTTCTAGCTGGAGTCTTAATTCCAATGTGGATGTGAACACATCTCTAATTAATTTAATTTTGCAAAATAATCAGTTCTTGGTCATAGTGATATCGTCATGTTAAATTGTATTTTAAGATGAAATATTTCTTCGTTTCACTTCAATTTTCTTATTACTTTGGTACATGCAAATTTATATTGTCTTGTTATCAATTGTAATTTCCATTCGAATTTTATGCGATTCCTGCTTAATGCTCAATTATTTTTTTCAGTACTTAATTCCTATAATTTCTGTGCAAATAATTTAAAATTAGGCAAATTACCATTGAAAATTTTTCATTACAGTTAATAACACAAAATATCACAACGAATTAAAAGAAATAATTCAAGTCAAATTATGCTACTGATTTTCTCTTCAATTGCTTGATATATGTTTGCAGGCTACTGATGCAAAAGTCACAATTCATTCTATATTCCCAATAAGTCAGTATTTTACGTATGGAAGATTGTTTTTTTTATTTCTCTGCCGACAATACGGACACGGAAATTGAAAAGTATTAAATGGCCCTTATTCGGAGCATCAGTCTTACTTCAAATGTTTAATCTTGAGATGATTATCTATAGCGGGAGAACAGTCGTCTCTCGTCGGTATATATGTATGTGTGTGCAATTAAATTATCTCAAGTACTGAAAAAGGCTGTCACAGCATGCACTCACTACCTCACAATCAGATCCAGAAATATCGTAGAAGGCCAACGGCAATCCCAGTAGGAAAAAGTCAAATACAAAAACAAATTTATGTTTACACGTTTCTACGAACATAGCTAAGTTTAGCCAGGGACACGAAAGCATTTTCATAGCCTTCTGCCGCCTCATGGTAACTTTTTTTTTTTGCTTAATCATTGCAGCGAAAGGAAGAGCAAGCAGCTAGCGAGCGCTCGAAACCAATATAATCGACCCAAGAGTTAAGGCAAAATATTAAACCAAATCAAATCGCGGCTACTGGTATTCATCACTGAATTAATTATCCACGCTTACTCCTCACCTAACCAGTTTAAGAAAAAGTTCTTCAAAAACACTTCATGTGGTATTGCGGAGGTGATATGAATTTTGCACATGAAGCAGATGGAGAAGGCAGATGCGAAGCACCACTGCCCGATCTCGAATTAATAACAAATTTTAATGATTTTCAGTAACAATAACGAATATAGCCGTAATGGCATATTACGCTTAGTAATAGCCAATAAATATCGATAGATACCATCTGAAGCTCTGGCATAGAAATCCGAACCGTTTTCTTGGCTTTTCTATTCCATCGATGCCCTTGAAAGTCGTCCTCTTTAATCTTGCAACCAAACCTGTACAGCTTTTCAAGTATAGTGCCCTGCTCAAGGCGTTTTTCTTTAAGAGAGTAGCATTATGTTTTAGGACCGCTGGGGAATAAGAAGCTGATTTTCTGGTGCTGTGTATCTAGGAGGAAACACATGAAAACCTTTTCAGCCTCGGATCTATTTTATGTTTTATTCTGAAAAGAGTATACAACATGAAATGGCGTAGTTATCTAAACTGAATCCATTTCACAAATGATCTGTAAGCGCATTGCCGGTAAATTACCATAATGATGCTATTCGCCTGACTCTTGCATCTCACGTTCGTCGTCTGTTGATTGTTTATATTGTCTTTATACATCTTGCTAAGAAGATCGTGATACATCCTTTAGCCAAGAAAATCTGAGGTTTACGTTTATCTTTAAAGTGTATTTTATATAACGACTTTACATACATTGATTTTTTATATGTATATTATTGGAAATATTTGTTCGTTAATAACTAAGTAGCTAAACATAATGTCAAAAATTTACTAAAATTTTAGCTTGTTGCATTTTGATGAAAACTTTTGCACAATGAGGATATATTCAAGATTACCTAAGTAAATTGTTCCTCTTTTTTTGGGAAAATTCATCCACAAGTCATTTGATGATTCAAGAATAGTCGATTTCTAAGTGCTATTTGCAAAAAACAAAGCATAGTTTGCACATTTGGTAAATAAAAAAGTGTTTTCAGAATTTTTTTTAACGTATATACTTTTTCAGAAAAAACACGTTAAATTAGATTTTCTAATCGTATTTAAAAGTCTTCAATTTAAAATGACCTATCGCGGATAACACTTCAAAGATATTTTTTTTCAGTTTTCAGAAGTTTTATACAGAAGATATTTTACGATTTTACCTTATAACACCCCGTACTTGAAGCGATTCTGTCCCCTTCAGCGTAAATATAATTAGTCGATTCACGAAGTGTCTAACTTAATTGTACCGATCGTGTAAGTTAATTCACGAAGTGTATAATTATATTGGACCGATGGTGTAATTGGTTGGTATTACAGTATCAGCGAAAAGGATCGCACCACTTCATGAAGTGACTAAAAATCTCAGAAAGTTTTTAAGCGCAAACTGTTACACTATCTGCTTACACTTCATGAAGTGCCTAGATTTTTCATGATGTGCTAAGATACGTTAAGTGTCTACGACATATACACAAAATGAAGCAAGTTCTAAAAAATTAAAAATAATAAAACCATTACAATTAGCATTATTGCTGTTTGACACTTCAAGGAGGCGCAGCTTACCAGCCATGACTAGGGACTACTTACGGCTACCAAGACGCGGCTCGTTAAAAACATCTTCTAATTGGCTAGGGAAAACAAGACGTAGCTAGTGAACCGACATGAAAATCAGTCGGTCGACAAAATTCAAGTACTTACTTATTATGATTATTTTTTAAATATGATCCAAATTTGCCTATGATGACTGGTAGTCAAACAGACGGACGCAAGAGTAATATTATAAGAGTTAGCCATACCGTAGAATGGGGTGGAATTGTTAAAAAAAATAAATGAAAAATAGATTACATACAAAGTCTGGGTTCAATCCGGCTTAGCTAAAGTACTAAATGGTGATTCTTACTTTTGTTTTCCGTTAACATATATCGATTGTATCTTTAAAGGACTTACAATTACAATTTTTCGTTGGAAATTCAGGTGATCAAATTCGCCTCGTTAAGTGGGAGCTCATTGATCATCCCATTTTTAGGGTTCCGTACCCAAAGTGTAACAGTGTAACAACGGGAACTCTATTACTAAGACTTCGCTGTCCGTCCGTCACCAGGTTGTATCTCATGAACCGTAATAGGTAGACAGTTAAAATTTTCACAAAATGTGTATTTCTATTGGCGATATAACAACAAATAATAAAAATTAAATTAAATTACAAATTAAAGGGGGACCCATACAAGAAAAGTGATTTTTTAGGCGTTTTTCATTCTTATTATTATCTGTCTGTCACCGGGCTGTACCTCATTAACCGTAACAGGTAGACAGTTGAAATTTTCAAAGAGTATGTATTTCTATTGCCACTATAAGTTATAGACAGTTAACATTTTCACAGACTGTGTATTTCTATTGGTGATATAACAACAAATAATAAAAATTAAATTAAATTAAAAAATAAAGGTGGGGTTTTTTTCCTCGTTTTATTTATTTTTTTCAAATGACAGCAATATTATTATTTTATCAAATGACACATTTCACATCACGCCTACTCTCATTTGAAAAAATAAATAAAAGTACATAGTGTTTAATTTTGTGCGATGGTACGGAACCCTTCGGGCGCGAGTCCCACTCGCACTTGGCCGGTTATTTCACCCTGTTCCACGATCAAAATCACCCCTCTAACAAAAATTGAGTAAATTTTGTAAACGACTGAACCAATTTTTGTGTTGAGCTGAATTTCATCAAACAAGTATGAAAGCTTTAATTTAAAATTTAGCGAGGCGAATTTGATAAATGATCACACTCTATAGAATTTTTATCTAACTCAACTTTGAAATTAATTTAGCCTGTCAATTTAAGAGAATAATTAAGTTTAGTGAGCAGATAAATAAAATTTAAGTGAAACAAACGAGATTGATTCTTAGTTTGAAATTTTATTCTTTGTTATTATTTAAACTTCTTTAACATCAACGGAAAATGCAAACTCATAAATGTTTGTATCAAATACCTCAAAAAGTTTTGGACCTGGTAATACAGCAATGATGACTGTTAAATTTACTTGCGATAGATATATCTACTCTTACGAGATTAAACATTCCTTTATTTGTAGTTGACTTAAACCCTACCAGCTCATACTCATTCTCCTCCCAAAATATATCTTCTGCCGGCCTTAATATTTTCAGGCAATACCGCACTGTATTCTACGTTCTCTACTTGAGGGTCTTCTGAGTATACTGAGGATTCTGCAAACACTTGTGGCAACGCTTTTGTCCGGAACTGCACATTTGTTGGTTGCAAACACCGCTGTGCTTGCTGTAAATAAATTTCATTTAAAATACCTTGAGATATCTTGCTGACGACAAAAGGACTTAGTTAGGTAGGTCTGAGAATTGTAAATAAATAAAAAAAAACAAAAATGAAAAATAAATAATCAGAGAGAATTGTATGTTATGCGAGAGCTGAAAAGCGTTTAGTTCAATTAATAAATTTGTTTATCAAAAGGTACCGAAGTCTTATTAAATAAGGAGAACTCTCTGGTGACCTAAACAAACAGGTTGATTTATTAAGACATCACCGATGCTCTTTTTTTATGCAAAATAAATAGCTTTTCCTTTTCAGCATCTTTGAGCTAACATGTCCTTACTGGCGAGTTGCAAGTACTAGTGAGTACACCGAACGACATCACAACCAAATTCGTTCCAGTTATCGTTCGGAGATTCCAGCAGAATCGGTAATAGAACATCCAGCAGCCACATTCAAACTTCTTCTGCCTTAGTGGAAGTTCCTTCAGCATATATCGAGTAACATTGAAACTTCTGCCGCCTTAGTGCAAGTCCTTTCAGGTTAGGTTAGGTAAGAGGGGTGCCGCAATACAACTAGCCTGCATCACTTAGATCTTTAGTAGGTTCATTGTGCCCCTAGGCCCCATGGGATAACCTTTTCAAGCCGCCCCAGATCAATCTTGCTTCCCTTGGAGAACTAAAGATATCTCCAAGACTCTTTACCTAGATCCATCCTGCAGCTTCTCTCAGAAAACTGCCTTAAATCCCTCTCACTCTAATTTGATGCGGATTTCATCCATTACCAGTAGCCACAGGAGTGGTGATAGAACCCGCCCCCCCCCCGCCACTGCGGTGTACCTCTATAGACTGCTCTTCTCACAATAGCGTCACCTGAGCAGGCACTAATCTTTCTACTGAGAGGCATCGAGTTGATCCAGTCACATAGACCCTTGTCCTTTCAGTTTACAGTACTAATACCGCAGTAGGCACAAACTCACACTATTCCTGAACGCACTCTCTACCTTCAGAAGAAGACATAGCAGTGATTGGTAACCTGGTTGCCACAATCCAACTACGAAAACGTCTCTAACGGTACTGCCTAATCTAGTACATATTATTACTCAAACTAGTGTCAAGCGAGTAGCTAGTCACTGTTGGATCAAGACTAAACTACTACTTCCTCAACCACAAGCGAGTATTACTGAAACCACTGGAACTAGCCCGCAAAGCTGCATTAGGTCAACAAAGGCTAAACACTATATTGCTTTCGGAATCAAAGGTCTTGTCTACCTGGGCTGCCACACAACAACATTGAGTCTGGATCTCTTTTGTCTAAGTGGCCTTTGTGTGGTTCCAAAACGCTTTTCTTTTAGAAATTGAACTATTGTGCTTTCAATATGCTGGGATGTTTCCGGGTCTACAGTCTCTGTATATCTACCTGGTATTTTATTTAAAACTTTTCCAGGATTACAAGGGTATATATGAGATCGCGGTTAATTGCATGGCCGCCTTCATTATTACTTCCACTCTTAACTTTTCAGATAATGAAGTTAGTGTCTCCTTTAGAAGATAGGGAAACATGCTTTTCGGTATTCATCCACTTGCAGGACCAGATCTCTTCAATTCATCCAGCTTATTTCTCCAAGCAGTTTTAAAAGGTTTGAAGAAATGTTATAGCCGTTGCGTGCTGCATGCAATAGTATGCTACACGGTAACAGCTAGCAAACAGTGCCCACATTGTACCACACGGCGAATGTGCGTACACTTGTGACTGGACCACACAAGTAAACCCTGGCTTGGATCGAACACCAACTGATGGGAAAGAAGAAAAAGAGGATTCAATCTGATCGGATACAGAGTGACGTGTCACTGAAGAGACATCCAGAGAGTCGGTAGAGTTTATTAATCGCGAGTTATTTTTGAAATCAATGCGGAAGACTGATCATTGTGTAGCAAGTTTGCACGTAAAGTGGAAAACACCTACTAAGGTTATAAAAAAATATCGGGAAGTGGTAAGCAAATTGGAAATAAAAATCGACTAGGATATTACCGTCAGTACCGTGGGAGCCAGGCCATCCACCCATGTGCAATCGGGGTTAAAAGGTTTGTTGTAAACTTATTAATCAGCAATCATCCTGTGAATTGTTTTTAATTTTAGCGGAACATATAACCCACCTAAGATTTAAGATCTCCCGGTCTATGTGTCCTCGGGAAGAGGAGCCACGTTCAGTTATAAGAAGTGTAATTGAGACGGCGTGAAATAAGTACCTATTAGTGGAATTTCATCGAGCTATGAAATCACCCAATTGAAAAGGAAACAGGGGTAAACAGCAAGCACGATTCACATATGAAGCACGGTGAAGGGACAGAGCTCGCTACTTCATTCATCCGAAAAGTAATAGTATGCACCACGAACGGTGATTACATGAACACATTTTATCAAGAGGCGGTAGCACACTATTTAGCATATTTAATACACATACAGTCCTTCAGTAGGTAGCATAAGTGATTACATTTAAGTATACGCATTTCTCTAAATCGCATAAGTTCAATTAAGATTGTCAACTCACCGATTAGAAGGCAGTACTAACATATATCAGATCTTTAATACGTATTGTGTGCTATTAGTATCACGGAGATGCTAACTCACAAATTGTTATATAAGTACGTGTTTCTTTAAATAGTGTAGGATTCGCCTGACATATAAGCTGCTAGTCTATATATCACAAACGGTACTGCAGGACCTTAGTGCTTTAGATATCCAGTCTTCTTTTCCTGTGTACAATCAGCTCGGTGTCGGCTGTGACAACTCAGAAAAGCGAGTAGTAATTATCACTAAACGCAACCAAATGGAATCTGCGAAAAGAAACAAAGGTTCATATTCAAATTCAGTTGAAGGAAATTTTGTATTGGATAAGAGTAAATGCTATCCAAGTCTCTCACTCAATGATATGCGGTTGAGCAAGTTTCATCAATAAACCTAAAATAGGAAGTCGGCACATAATACAGTAGTCGGCCTAATATAGATCCATCGGTGATGGGAAATGATGTAATTTTTTTATTATTAATAATTGAGTTGAATGACATCTCGGAGGTGCCTCTGGGGTTGATTTCTGGCAGCAGGATACAATTAAGTCGTTGACCTAGACAGTCAATTTGTTTAGACATTATAATTTTCATGTTCATACATAAACTTATTTCTATTGCATAGATTTAAAAATATTAAAGTATTATTATTAAGCGGATTAAGCTTGCTCGGGAATCAATTTTACTGTGCCATATGCACTAATTTAACAATGTTTGAAATTTCACGAGCGATATTTATGAATTTATTTGATATTTAGTAAGCTCAGCCATAATCGATACTTAAGATTTCAAAGTGCCTTATGCCTATATTTTATAATAAAATTTTAAATCGAACTAATAATGCATATCTTGCGGTGCTCCTTAGTAGGTAAACTATGCGGTTTCTGGATCAAGTGCATGTGTACTTGATGTAGTACGTGGTCTTGTAGGGTACAATATGACCTTTGTTTGACCTTGAAAATGGGGGCGGTGTTTGGGGCGTGGTCTTGTAGGCTACAATTTGACCTTGAGGGTTTAAAGATGGCGGTGGTGTTGTGTGTGTGGTGACGTAAGTGGGGTTTGGTCAATGTGGTGGTGGTGGTGGTTGTCGGTATTTGAGGCGTGGTCTTGTAGGCTACAATTTGACCTTGAGGGTTTAAAGATGGCGGTAGAACGTGATCTTGTAGGGTACAATGTGACCTTTGTTTGACTTTGAAAATGGCGTCGGTGTTTGGGGCGTGGTCTTGTAGGCTACAATTTGACCTTGAGGGTTTAAAGATGGTGGTGGTGTTGTGGGTGGTGACGTAAGTTGGGTTTTGGTCAATGTGGTGGTGGTGGTGGTTGTGTTGGGTGTGTGTAGTAAGTGAGGATCATAAGAGGTGGGGGTGGCATGGGTTCGTGGAAAGCATTCGACCAATGAGGGCATGGTTGCGCATACACATGTCCATGCATGAATCGTTGTAATAAAGCATTCAGCCAATCGAGACCGCCGGATGTGTGCACGAATTTAATTTAAACAAAACAGGAAATGTGTGGGTGGAACACCTGGGCCGCGATAATGTGCAAGAACAACACCGGATGTTTTTCAAAGTTTGAATTGGGAATAACAGGAAATGTGTGGGTGTACAAACGGGGCCGCCGGATGTTTGCGTGAATTTATTTTGGGCAAAACAGGAAATGTGTGGGTGGAACACCTGCACAATATTTCCACTTGTTGCGAAATTCATGCTATGACTCATATATATTCAAACACTCATACATTGTGCAAGAACAACACCGGATGTTTTTCAAAGTTTGAATTGGGAATAACAGGAAATGTGTGGGTGTACAAACGGGGCCGCCGGATGTTTGCGCGAATTTATTTTGGACAAAACAGGAAATGTGTGGGTGGAACACCTGCACAATATTTCCACTTGTTGCGAAATTCATGCTATGACTCATACATTGTGCAAGAACAACACCAGATGTTTTTCAAAGTTTGAATTGGGAATAACAGGAAATGTGTGGGTGTACAAACGAGGCCGCCGGATGTTTGCGCGAATTTATTTTGGACAAAACAGGAAATGTGTGGGTGGAACACCTGCACAATATTTCCACTTGTTGCGAAATTCATGCTATGACTCATACATATTCAAACACTCATACATTGTGCAAGAACAACACCGGATGTTTTTCAAAGTTTGAATTGGGAATAACAGGAAATGTGTGGGTGTACAAACGGGGCCGCCGGATGTTTGCGCGAATTTATTTTGGACAAAAACAGGAAATGTGTGGGTGGAACACCTGCACAATATTTCCACTTGTTGCGAAATTCATGCTATGACTCATACATTGTGCAAGAACAACACCAGATGTTTTTCAAAGTTTGAATTGGGAATAACAGGAAATGTGTGGGTGTACAAACGGGGCCGCCGGATGTTTGCGCAAATTTATTTTGAACAAAACAGGAAATGTGTGGGTAGAACAACGGGACCGCGAGAATTTGCAAGAACAACATCGGATATTTTTCAAAGCTTGAATTGGGAATAACAGGAAATGTGTGGGTGTACAAAAGGGGCCGCCGGATGTTTGCGGGAATTTATTTTTGACAAGACAGGAAATGTGTGGGTGGAACATCTGGGCCGCGAGAATGTGCAAGAACAACACCGGATGTTTTTCAAAGCTTGAATTGGGAATAACACCGGATGTGTGTGGGGGTTTAAATTGGGAAAAACAGGAAATGTGTGGGTGGACAAACGGGGTCGCCGCCGGATGTGTGTGCGAATTTAATTTGAACAAAACAGGAAATGTGTGGGTGGAACAGCGGGGTTGCGAGAATTTGCAAGAATAACACAGGATGTGTAATTTGAACAAAACAGGAAATGTGTGGGTGGAACAACGGGTCCGCGAGAATTTGCAAGAATAACATCGGATGTGTAATTTAAACAAAACAGGAAATGTGTGGGTGGAACAACGGACCGCGAGAATTTGCAAGAATAACATCGGAGGTGTGTGGATGTTTGAACTGGGAAAAACAGGAAATGTGTAAAAATTCGAATTGAACAACACACGAAGTCCATGATGTATGTATTTTGAATATAAAAGCAGGGGTCTTCTAAAATAATTTCAAGTAACAATTAAGCTGTGAAAATGAAAGGAGAAATGGCAAATTTTTACGAGTAAGTATTAAATGTGTTTTCTATTTAGCATTCTTTAATATTTTCAATTTATTTTTCTTATAGTGATTTCAAGCAGGCTCTTTACGTGTCACAGGAAAAGCTCTCCTGTATCATAAAAAAACTGAAAGATGGCGGAGTTGTGGATAGTGGAGAGGCAGACTGCATCGTCACCAACATGGAGATCGTTATGGATGCCTTATGTTCAATGAACCTTGGAGAAGAAGATGACTTTGAAGAAATGCAAAACTTATTAGAAGTTTTAACATTTGGTTACGCGGATTTAAATGGTGAAGATTTGATGTTTCTCGAATTTTGTACAAATATTGTAAAATCATATATTTCGGCAATAAATTTATTAGAATAACTTGGTTATTTTTTTACATTTTCACCCATTTAGGAATGCAAGGTGTGGAGCTTTTAGCTAAATGCGAACGATTACGTTTCTAAAAATAGAAAATTTTTATATTCTGGTTATTTTTAGCTCAATGAGACTTTTTTCTTGCGCTAAAGCTTATCAGCAGAAAACAGCGTGCATAATTTATTTTTAGCTGAGAATAAAGGTATATAAGGTAAAGGTTATAATTTGAATTTTATCATTATAAGATAAGGTTCCAAGGAAGATACATCAACGTTTATTTTATTTTAAATTTATCTGATCAGTAAGAAAAAATGGACCAGCAACAAAGAATAAATAGAGTTCTAAATAGTGTCAACGCATCCAGCACCTATAAAGAAATTTTGAAGGTAAAGGATATGCAAGTTAATAAAGCATATAAGGTGATAAAAGCACGGAGATGTTCAACCCAATATGGCCAAAGAATTTTATTGGAATTGGAGGCGAATGTCATTTACCTACCACAGCGTTTTAATAATTTATCTGATGAGGTTCTCGAAGATATCAACAAAGAAGCAAGTTTCTGTATAGTTAATGAGGGTGAATTTGGAAAATCGTTTAATCTTAAGATTTCACATCCTGTTGAATTAAGTGAATTCATTGAGCCAGTGAATTTTTATAACCAAACATATTAAATATGTATTTTATATAAAAAAAAAAAAAAAAAACAAATAAAATAACAAAAAAGTTGACTCATAATATGGTTGTTGTTTTTTTTACCAAGAAATTGGTGCAAGGTGTTTGCAGCATTAGAGGGGGTGGTTATATTTCAACATTTTTTTGTATAGGTGTTTGCAGTATTAGAGGGCGTGGTTATATTTTTGTATAAAACTGGACGCTTATGCACTAATTGTCAAAGTTTGTGATAATACCTAAAGCCGAAGGTTATTTGTGTATTTAATCCGTTATTGGTGCAATTTTACATTCAAACACTATTTTAATTTGTTTAAGAACAATGGCTTCAATTATAAAGAACGTAGTGAATATGGTTGATGAAATTAAAATGGCCTTGAGAAATTTAAATGGTCCTCTGGACAACCAAATCAATGATGTTCTTAAAAAATGCAGATTATATATTCAGCGATCGTGTTCAGTGTTAAGGATGAGTTCCAATATGGGAACTAAAAGGTGTCTTCAAAGGTGTATTATAGAACTCAAGGGATTTAAAGTAAAGCTACATTCACTGTTGCATCGTGGTCGGGGTAATAGTTCTCAAGGAGAGTCTAGAAAATCTCGTGTAGTTTGGGAGGATGTGGAATCAGCATTTATGGATCGAATCAGGACAGGAGTAGTAGTTAATTTAATTCATAAGGACCCCAAAATATTTTTAGAAGATGCTCAACATTTATTTTCACGACGAATTCAAAACATTTTAAAGAAGTATAACACACTTAAAATTAATACTACGTTCTGTGGAGAGTTTAAAATTACTCGAAAGGATGATGATGCACTTGAATTTAAATATTTTAATACAAAGAATGTGGTAGTAGATCGTGGCACAGATTTAAAGCAATGGTTTTTTGAAAATATTCAACAGAATATATTAGTTCAACTAGAAGAATTTCAAGAGCGTGATAGTGGATGGGCTTTATCAAGTATTATTAATTTAGCCGTCAATATTAATAAGTACGAACCCTTTCGAGGGTCATCATATATCGACTTACCACCTGAAATAAAGTGTAAACATGCGTGCATTAACATTAATAATAAGGATTCTGCATGCTTTGCATGGGCTATAGTTTCAGCACTTTACCCAGCCGAACATAATTCAAATAGAGTATCAAGTTATCCACATTACAGCGAGATCTTGAATTTGAATGGAATTGGTTTACCTCCTGAATTAAATGAAATAACTAAATTTGAAAAGTTGAATGCTATATCAGTAAACATATTTGCTTTGGAAAAAAGAAAAAAACAACTTCACACAGTTCCAGTTCGTCTTACAAAAGACCGGCAAGATAAACACATTAATTTATTATTAATTCAGAATTATTATGAAGATGATGAAAATGGGGAGGAGGAGGAGGAGGAGGAGGGGGATTCTAACTTTGAAATTAAATACCATTATTGTTGGATTAAAGACTTGTCACGCCTAGTTTCCGGGCAACTCTCTAAAACACATAGAAAACAGTATATTTGCGATAGGTGCCTTCATTACTTCTATTCAGAAGAAAAACTAGCTGCACATGTTGATGACTGCACGAAAATGAATGAGTGCAAAATTCTCTTGCCAACAGAATACAATAAATGGTTGAAATTTAAAAATTTTAATTTTAAGGAAAGCGCACCTTTTATAATATATGCTGATTTAGAATGTTTGTTGAAACCTGTTTCTAATGATGATGAATTGGGGAAAACAAAACGATACCAAAAACATGAGGCCTACAGTGTGGGATATTTTTTCAACTGTTCTTTTAATAGTAGCCTGAGTGTCTTTCGTTCTTATAGAGGTTCTGATTGTCAGCATTGGTTTGTTGACCAACTACAACAAATTCTGAGAAAGGCAGAGGACATATTTTCAGAGATTAAACCACTCATTAGGTTAACTGAAGATGAGAAAGTGCAATTTACACAAGACAAATATTGTCATATTTGTGAACAACCTTTTGCAATTGGAATAAAACGTGTACGAGATCATTGTCATTTAACTGGAAAATATAGAGGCCCAGCTCATGAAGAATGTAACCTTAATTATCAAGATAGTCGTATAATTCCGGTAGTATTCCACAATTTGAGTGGTTATGATGCTCACTTTATAATAAAGGAAGTTGCAACTGCATTTGAAGGCAGAGTGGATCTTTTGCCAATTAATAAAGAACGATATATATCATTTACAAAGAATGTTAAATATAGTGAAATTAAATTCCGTTTTATTGATTCATTCAAATTTATGGCATCATCTTTAGATAAACTGGCGTCATATTTACCTAAAGAACAGTTACTTATAACAGAAAAGGAGTGGAACTATTTGAATTCTTCAGAATTTGAGCTAGTGACGAGAAAAGGTGTATTTCCTTATGATTACATTAGCGACTTGGAAAAATTGGATGAGGTAACATTACCACCTCGGGAAGCGTTTTATAACCAATTAAATGAATCTGATATTTCTCATGATGATTACCTACATGCACAAACTGTGTGGAACACATTTCACATACAAACTCTGGGTGAATATTCAGATTTGTATTTAAAGATCGATGTTCTACTTTTAGCCGACGTTTTTGAGAATTTTAGAAAGGTATGTGCAAAAACATATGGTTTGGATCCTGCACACTATTTTACTCTACCAGGATTAACATGGGATGCTATGCTGAAATACACCAAAATAGAGCTGGAGTTGTTAACCGATGTCGATATGGTTATGTTCATAGAACGAGGAATTCGGGGTGGAATAAGTCAGTGTTCAAATCGATATAGTAAAGCGAATAATAGTTATATGATAAACTATAACGATCAAGAGGATTCCAAATATCTCATGTACTTTGATGTTAATAATTTATATGGTTGGGCAATGTCCCAGTATCTTCCAACACATGATTTCAAATGGGTGAATACGGATATAGAAATTACTCATGTATCGGATGAATCTCCATTAGGTTACATCTTAGAAGTCGATCTCGAGTACCCACAACATTTGCATGATAAGCATTCAGATTTACCATTTTGTCCAACACATGAAGCACCTACTGGATCTAAGGAGCAAAAACTGATGACTACATTATTTAATAAAGAAACGTATGTCATTCATTATAAAAATCTGAAGCAGTGCATAGCTCATGGACTTATTTTGAAAAAAATACATCGAGTTCTTCAATTCAATCAGTCTCCGTGGTTAAAGAAATATATTGACTTAAATACGGAAATGCGTAAGAAAGCTAGAAATGAATTTGATAAAAACAAATATAAGCTTATGAATAATGCAGTGTTTGGAAAAACCATGGAAAACGTACGTAAACATTCAATAGTAAAATTGCTTACAAAGTGGGAAGGTCGATATGGAGCTAAAGTTATGATAGCTAAACCGAACTTCCACAGCAGATCTATTTTCGATAGAAATTTGGTTGCCGTTGAATTAAATAAGACTGAAGTTTATTTTAATAAACCCATTTATATAGGAATGTGTATACTTGATATCTCTAAAACATGTGTTTATAAATTTCATTATGATTATATTTTACCAAAAATGGATAAAAATTGTAAACTGTTATATACTGATACCGACTCTCTAATTTATGAATTTAAGTGTGATGTTATTTATAGAATCATAAGATCTGATGTTAATTATTTTGATACTAGCGATTATCCACAGAATAATGTATATAATATACCTTTAGTAAATAAAAAAGTCCCTGGGGTTATGAAAGATGAATTGAATGGGAAAGTAATGACCGAATTTATAGGATTAAGATCAAAAATGTATAGTATAAGAGTAAATAATGAAGATTCGATAAAAAAAGCCAAAGGCGTTAAATTAAATGTAATAAAAAATAGTATTAGTTTTGATGATTACTTAACATGTCTGAATAACTCTGTTGAACAGATAAGAACCCAGCAATACATACGATCAGATAAGCACAATGTATATAGCATAAGACAAAGTAAGATTGCATTAAGCTCTCATGATAATAAGCGGTTTTTAAAAGAAAATTCAGCAGACACACTTGCTTGGGGGCATTTTAGTATAAAGCAATAAAAGATGGTTTGATAACTTAAAATGCTTTTTTTATTTATAATATTTCATTTTTATCGACCCATGAATTGTGTTTTGCAGAGAACCCTAGCCATTTTACAAAAAATTTATTCTGTTTCTTCTTCAATACTTTTTCAACAAGGTAATCATGTGGATATTTCGTCTTTAGTAGTTCTTTTTCATAAAATCCTCCTTTGATTGGATGTCCCTCATAATCCTCTAGAAGATATGTCACCGGATTCGTATTTTGTATGGTTTTAATTTTAAAGATCTCAGTCGTCCAGTTCGGTGTGTACCCCTTTTCAAATATATGTTTGTGCTTGCTGATGCGAACATAGTCATCAACCTTATATTTTGCTCTCTCCACCATTTTTATGTGATTATATACTGTTTGTAGTAGAAGATTTTTATTAATGTGATTAACATCAGAGGGTCGCATTTTAATTGTCCTATGCTTTTTATTATTATATTCATAAACAAGATTGTGTACAAAATCAATCCAACGATAGGAACCATGCTTACTAAATTCTTTCCACATCATGCCTTTCAACGTCCTATTAAATCTTTCAACTATTGAGGCTTTCATTATACTAAAAGTCGAATAGTGTTTGATTCCATATTTTAGCATTAGTGTCTGGAATGTTTTATTATAAAACTCTTTACCATCATCTGTCTGCAAATGTTTAGGTACCCGGCCGCTTTTTAGAATTTTTTCCATTGCAGCCGTTACCTGTTTTCCAGTTTTATTTTTAATAGGTTCTACCCAAGCATATTTTGAAAATGTATCAATCACTGTTAGCAAATAGTAGAAGCCATTATTTTCACGAACATAAGCACCCATTTCAACCAAATCTGCTTGCCAGAGATCATCCAAATCTTTCATAATGACACGACGCCTGGGAAAATTTCGACGAACTGCTCTGTGCAGCTCACTCACAAGGGCCTCTTTACTCATTGTTAGCTTTGACTATAAGAGATTCTACATTTATTAACCCTTGTAAGTTCTTTTCAATGTCTTCGCACTTTGTATCAATATAAACTTTTAACTTTTCAAATGACTTATTTATGTGCGATTGGGTCAATGTTTCCAGTTTTTCTCTAGTTATTTTAATAATATTATGCACATTCGCAAGCTCTTCCTCTAATTCACTCTTAGCTGTTTTTGTTTCTAAACTACTATGGGACTTGCAGAGGTCTAAATATTTATCTATTACCTCATCTATATATAGCTTGTTTACAGCATCACTATCTTCTTCTGGATTTTTGAGATTCTTAATATTGCTGAATTGCATATCATAGTTATTATCTGATGTTAGCAGAAAACCTACTCCTGCAGGTCCGGTGAGGCCTCTTTCGCCTGGTTGCCCAGAGGGACCGCGTTCTCCTCGAGGTCCAGGAGAACCTCGTTCAATATTACCATCTCTTAGCGATCGTCCGAACTTGTCAACAGTCATTTCATGAATAAATATATACAAAGCGGAAGGAAGCTTTTTATAAAATTAAATCAGACTCCCTTAACTCCTCAATAATGGAAACAATTTCATTGTTATGACTATTATTCCCAGCTACTTGAGAGCCAATTAAGAGTCGTAATCTGTCTACCAATTCATTTGGATTATCCCAGTAAACATAGTCAATAGCCTCTCTGGGCAGCTTCATGAGTCCAATACCTTTATGGCTGCCAAATTTACTTATAATATCCTTATATTTGGAGCCTCTACTACCTTTTATTTGTCCATCTGCACTATATTCACGTCTATGGGCATTAGAATCTTCCAAGATTTCTCGATAATGAGCTAAATCTTTTTTATCATATAAACTCTTTGATGGTTCTTTCATAAAAAAAAGTTCACATAAGCCCATTGTTACGTTATATTGCTTCCCATTAATAATTAAATTTTGTTCATCAATGTCAATGCTATATTTTCCAATTTTCCACCTCCCATCATCCATATAAACACCGTAAGTGTAGTCAATTTTAGGGCTTTTGTCTAGGTACAATTCTAAATATTTATTAACTAAGCCAGTTGATAAGTTGAGGGTGGAGTCTGATTTATTAGCTAAGGTTCTTGAATGAGTTGGTGTTCCATACTCATCTTGTGATGACATTAAAGAAGAGTCTCTATACTTCAGCGGTGTGCTTGTTGGTTCCATTTTCATATACATTTGTTTTGGGTTTAACTCGAAGCTGTCATAGTCATCATCTTCATTTATTTGATTTTCCTTTTTAGGTTCTGATTTGATATCAGCACGATGTTTTACTTTTGTTTCACTTACAAGCTCTTTAAGTGGTTTTGTTATGGGCTTAAATGTCTCTTCAAGTTGGGATTCAACATCGATTCGCCTCGTTTTTATAGCTCGATACTTTTTCTTGATAGCATTCCTAGTTTTAATAATATCCTTGATTAAATCCCTCTTATTACCCATTTGTAATGATATTTATTTTTAAAAACGATCTGTTAACTGCTTTAACTGATCTGTTAACGGCTTTATTAACTGGTCTGTTAACAGCTTTAACTGCTCTCGTAACTGCTTTAACTGGTCTGTTGATTGCTTTAACGGGTCTGTTATATTTATACAGAAATATATGTATCGAATCCCTGACGATAACGTCCCTTGCTTAAGGGGCTGTCTTTATCTACCACCAGAAACCCATATTTATACTCCCAACACTTAGCACACATATCTCGGAAAGTATCAAAATTCATATCCGTATTAACATGATCATCATAAGCGTGCCTAAGATTTGTATCATCTTGTTTAAATAAAATGAGAAAGTTGGCATTATCTCGCACCAAGTGTTTTGGTATATGAGTATAAGTCTGACAAAGATAGAAACTATCAATGTTATTATGTCGGCCCATACAAAAATAAGAGCGTATGTTGTCTTGTTTCCCACATGCTACATCATCAAAAATAAAAACTGAATTTTTTTTTTTTGCCTCATCAAATGGTATAACATCATCATTATTAGAAAATGTATAATAGCCTAATCCTTGTATGGGGGACAAAAGTTTTCTTAAGTATAAATACTTTGATTGGTAGAGTGATTTTGAATATACATAAACGTTTTCATAACTCAAACCATTAGGATGTTCCAGCAAACTAATCATAACATTTGTTTTCCCACAATTGGAGGGACCAACTATTAGAGCACGTATACTATTGGGTAATAATGAACTATGTCTTCCAGTTTCTTTAACATTGCTAGGCATAATGAAGAAATGGAATCCAAGCTAGTAGGAAAAGGCCTTTACTTAAAACCTCATAAAAAAGGATTGGGGTTGTACTTAAACCCAGAACCAAAAAACTATTGAAAACGCTGCCTAAAAGACCGCTAACTGAGGTAGACTTACTTAAATATGCAAAGGATCTACCACATTTTCGAGGAGTTTTCATGCGTGATAAGCTTCCAAAGAAACTTAACAAGAAGGAATGCGGTATTATCAACTTGGATATATCATCCGGTCCAGGAACTCATTGGGTAGTGTACTATGAAAATGATGAAGATATTCAGTACTTTGATAGCTTTGGAAATCTACAACCACCATTAGAAATTATAAAATATTTAACTAGTAATGTAAGGTATAATTATTCCCCATATCAAACATATAACTCTGTAATATGTGGTCATTTATGTTTGAAATTTTTGTATGATTGTTACGAAAAATAAAAGAATATGTATGTATTTTTATTTATTTATTTAAAATATTTCCCTTATACAATAGGAACAACAAGGCCCCTTAATTCTATTATATAACTTCAATAATGTGGATATTCGCAAAAATTTGCTTTTAACATGCTGACAATTACAAGTATCTGGACCCGATGTTGAAGTATTGTAAGCCCAACTGCAGGATTCATAATGCTCCCCATATTTTGAAGTCAAAATGTTCATTTCTTTATATTCATCCAAAAAGCGGTAGGATTTTTCTATTTCCTCCTCGGAAACTAGGCGTGACAAGTCTTTAATCCAACAATAATGGTATTTAATTTCAAAGTTAGAATCCCCCTCCTCCTCCTCCTCCTCCTCCCCATTTTCATCATCTTCATAATAATTCTGAATTAATAATAAATTAATGTGTTTATCTTGCCGGTCTTTTGTAAGACGAACTGGAACTGTGTGAAGTTGTTTTTTTCTTTTTTCCAAAGCAAATATGTTTACTGATATAGCATTCAACTTTTCAAATTTAGTTATTTCATTTAATTCAGGAGGTAAACCAATTCCATTCAAATTCAAGATCTCGCTGTAATGTGGATAACTTGATACTCTATTTGAATTATGTTCGGCTGGGTAAAGTGCTGAAACTATAGCCCATGCAAAGCATGCAGAATCCTTATTATTAATGTTAATGCACGCATGTTTACACTTTATTTCAGGTGGTAAGTCGATATATGATGACCCTCGAAAGGGTTCGTACTTATTAATATTGACGGCTAAATTAATAATACTTGATAAAGCCCATCCACTATCACGCTCTTGAAATTCTTCTAGTTGAACTAATATATTCTGTTGAATATTTTCAAAAAACCATTGCTTTAAATCTGTGCCACGATCTACTACCACATTCTTTGTATTAAAATATTTAAATTCAAGTGCATCATCATCCTTTCGAGTAATTTTAAACTCTCCACAGAACGTAGTATTAATTTTAAGTGTGTTATACTTCTTTAAAATGTTTTGAATTCGTCGTGAAAATAAATGTTGAGCATCTTCTAAAAATATTTTGGGGTCCTTATGAATTAAATTAACTACTACTCCTGTCCTGATTCGATCCATAAATGCTGATTCCACATCCTCCCAAACTACACGAGATTTTCTAGACTCTCCTTGAGAACTATTACCCCGACCACGATGCAACAGTGAATGTAGCTTTACTTTAAATCCCTTGAGTTCTATAATACACCTTTGAAGACACCTTTTAGTTCCCATATTGGAACTCATCCTTAACACTGAACACGATCGCTGAATATATAATCTGCATTTTTTAAGAACATCATTGATTTGGTTGTCCAGAGGACCATTTAAATTTCTCAAGGCCATTTTAATTTCATCAACCATATTCACTACGTTCTTTATAATTGAAGCCATTGTTCTTAAACAAATTAAAATAGTGTTTGAATGTAAAATTGCACCAATAACGGATTAAATACACAAATAACCTTCGGCTTTAGGTATTATCACAAACTTTGACAATTAGTGCATAAGCGTCCAGTTTTATACAAAAATATAACCACGCCCTCTAATACTGCAAACACCTATACAAAAAAATGTTGAAATATAACCACCCCCTCTAATGCTGCAAACACCTTGCACCCATTTCTTGGTAAAAAAAACAACAACCATATTATGAGTCAACTTTTTTGTTATTTTATTTGTTTTTTTTTTTTTTTTTATATAAAATACATATTTAATATGTTTGGTTATAAAAATTCACTGGCTCAATGAATTCACTTAATTCAACAGGATGTGAAATCTTAAGATTAAACGATTTTCCAAATTCACCCTCATTAACTATACAGAAACTTGCTTCTTTGTTGATATCTTCGAGAACCTCATCAGATAAATTATTAAAACGCTGTGGTAGGTAAATGACATTCGCCTCCAATTCCAATAAAATTCTTTGGCCATATTGGGTTGAACATCTCCGTGCTTTTATCACCTTATATGCTTTATTAACTTGCATATCCTTTACCTTCAAAATTTCTTTATAGGTGCTGCATGCGTTGACACTATTTAGAACTCTATTTATTCTTTGTTGCTGGTCCATTTTTTCTTACTGATCAGATAAATTTAAAATAAAATAAACGTTGATGTATCTTCCTTGGAACCTTATCTTATAATGATAAAATTCAAATTATAACCTTTACCTTATATACCTTTATTCTCAGCTAAAAATAAATTATGCACGCTGTTTTCTGCTGATAAGCTTTAGCGCAAGAAAAAAGTCTCATTGAGCTAAAAATAACCAGAATATAAAAATTTTCTATTTTTAGAAACGTAATCGTTCGCATTTAGCTAAAAGCTCCACACCTTGCATTCCTAAATGGGTGAAAATTTAAAAAAATAACCAAGTTATTCTAATAAATTTATTGCCGAAATATATGATTTTACAATATTTGTACAAAATTCGAGAAACATCAAATCTTCACCATTTAAATCCGCGTAACCAAATGTTAAAACTTCTAATAAGTTTTGCATTTCTTCAAAGTCATCTTCTTCTCCAAGGTTCATTGAACATAAGGCATCCATAACGATCTCCATGTTGGTGACGATGCAGTCTGCCTCTCCACTATCCACAACTCCGCCATCTTTCAGTTTTTTTATGATACAGGAGAGCTTTTCCTGTGACACGTAAAGAGCCTGCTTGAAATCACTATAAGAAAAATAAATTGAAAATATTAAAGAATGCTAAATAGAAAACACATTTAATACTTACTCGTAAAAATTTGCCATTTCTCCTTTCATTTTCACAGCTTAATTGTTACTTGAAATTATTTTAGAAGACCCCTGCTTTTATATTCAAAATACATACATCATGGACTTCGTGTGTTGTTCAATTCGAATTTTTACACATTTCCTGTTTTTCCCAGTTCAAACATCCACACACCTCCGATGTTATTCTTGCAAATTTTCGCGGTCCGTTGTTCCACCCACACATTTCCTGTTTTGTTTAAATTACACATCCGATGTTATTCTTGCAAATTCTCGCGGACCCGTTGTTCCACCCACACATTTCCTGTTTTGTTCAAATTACACATCCTGTGTTATTCTTGCAAATTCTCGCAACCCCGCTGTTCCACCCACACATTTCCTGTTTTGTTCAAATTAAATTCGCACACACATCCGGCGGCGACCCCGTTTGTCCACCCACACATTTCCTGTTTTTCCCAATTTAAACCCCCACACACATCCGGTGTTATTCCCAATTCAAGCTTTGAAAAACATCCGGTGTTGTTCTTGCACATTCTCGCGGCCCAGATGTTCCACCCACACATTTCCTGTCTTGTCAAAAATAAATTCCCGCAAACATCCGGCGGCCCCTTTTGTACACCCACACATTTCCTGTTATTCCCAATTCAAGCTTTGAAAAATATCCGATGTTGTTCTTGCAAATTCTCGCGGTCCCGTTGTTCTACCCACACATTTCCTGTTTTGTTCAAAATAAATTTGCGCAAACATCCGGCGGCCCCGTTTGTACACCCACACATTTCCTGTTATTCCCAATTCAAACTTTGAAAAACATCTGGTGTTGTTCTTGCACAATGTATGAGTCATAGCATGAATTTCGCAACAAGTGGAAATATTGTGCAGGTGTTCCACCCACACATTTCCTGTTTTTGTCCAAAATAAATTCGCGCAAACATCCGGCGGCCCCGTTTGTACACCCACACATTTCCTGTTATTCCCAATTCAAACTTTGAAAAACATCCGGTGTTGTTCTTGCACAATGTATGAGTGTTTGAATATGTATGAGTCATAGCATGAATTTCGCAACAAGTGGAAATATTGTGCAGGTGTTCCACCCACACATTTCCTGTTTTGTCCAAAATAAATTCGCGCAAACATCCGGCGGCCTCGTTTGTACACCCACACATTTCCTGTTATTCCCAATTCAAACTTTGAAAAACATCTGGTGTTGTTCTTGCACAATGTATGAGTCATAGCATGAATTTCGCAACAAGTGGAAATATTGTGCAGGTGTTCCACCCACACATTTCCTGTTTTGTCCAAAATAAATTCGCGCAAACATCCGGCGGCCCCGTTTGTACACCCACACATTTCCTGTTATTCCCAATTCAAACTTTGAAAAACATCCGGTGTTATTCTTGCACAATGTATGAGTGTTTGAATATATATGAGTCATAGCATGAATTTCGCAACAAGTGGAAATATTGTGCAGGTGTTCCACCCACACATTTCCTGTTTTGCCCAAAATAAATTCACGCAAACATCCGGCGGCCCCGTTTGTACACCCACACATTTCCTGTTATTCCCAATTCAAACTTTGAAAAACATCCGGTGTTGTTCTTGCACATTATCGCGGCCCAGGTGTTCCACCCACACATTTCCTGTTTTGTTTAAATTAAATTCGTGCACACATCCGGCGGTCTCGATTGGCTGAATGCTTTATTACAACGATTCATGCATGGACATGTGTATGCGCAACCATGCCCTCATTGGTCGAATGCTTTCCACGAACCCATGCCACCCCCACCTCTTATGATCCCCACTTACTACACACACCCAACACAACCACCACCACCACCACCGCATTGACCAAAACCCAACTTACGTCACCACCCACAACACCACCACCATCTTTAAACCCTCAAGGTCAAATTGTAGCCTACAAGACCACGCCCCAAACACCGACGCCATTTTCAAAGTCAAACAAAGGTCACATTGTACCCTACAAGATCACGTTCTACCGCCATCTTTAAACCCTCAAGGTCAAATTGTAGCCTACAAGACCACGCCCCAAATACCGACAACCACCACCACCACATTGACCAAACCCCACTTACGTCACCACACACAACACCACCGCCATCTTTAAACCCTCAAGGTCAAATTGTAGCCTACAAGACCACGCCCCAAACACCGCCCCCATTTTCAAGGTCAAACAAAGGTCATATTGTACCCTACAAGACCACGTACTACATCAAGTACACATGCACTTGATCCAGAAACCGCATAGTTTACCTACTCTCCTTTTAGCACATATATGCATAGCGTTACCATGTTTGTTGACGAAATTTGGCCAAAAGTAAAACTATAGTTTTTCATACTCAATAAATCAAGTCTTGTCTTCTGTATAACATTAGAGTCTTCACGATGACAACTTTTGAGCTAAAGCGAATACGATGATTTGACTGCGATATTCGATAGTCCAGGCCTTAGCTAATGAGGCACATTTATGCGTACGCCACTTTCGCGACGTACTAAGCCGTCACAGTACCGGACAACGAGTCCTGATTTCTGATGTATGTATGATGTATGTGTCACAGTAAAAATATAGGTCGGGTAAAAGAAAAAGTGTGAACTGGAAAGGCTAACTTAGCCAAGGCTAAATAAATTCATAACGTAAATGGAGCTGTAGAGTTTTAATTCTTTCCTCACTCTCCTGAGACCCATTCACTGCAAAGGTGGACTAGGTTCGTTACCCCGTCATAGGGCACTGAAAAATAACTCATTGCCCTCAGTGTCGTATGGGTGGATGGGGCACAGAATTGAAGGCAGACCATCTGCATCTTCAAGTAAGCAAAGGTAAGTGGTATAAGGGTCCCTTCAGGACCGGATGTGGTGCTTGTGGTTTTTTTGTAAAGGCACGAATTTTGTGTGTGTTATGGTTCGTGACCGGCGGCATGTCTTGGTTAAACCTCTATAATTCTCCCGCACTAGTCGAGGTGCTAGCGTGCCGCCCTGTGCTATAATGGAAGTGACCTGTCAGCTCACTCGAAGCTATGTTCAGTGGGTGACAGATGTACGTCGAATTTGGCGGTAAACTTATAAATGCAATATTGTTCAGTGCGCATAACGATATAACTTTGTCAGTAAAGTGTGATTATAAATTATATCCAATTAGAACCGTTTTTCCTTCCAAATGAGTAGCATGAGGCAGGACAACACTTTCAAACCAATCTGTAAAGGTGGATGCCTACATGCAGCCATGAAATGTTCTATTTTATCTGGCGGCACCAGAACAAAATCGTTCTCTGCAGCATGGTGCTCCTTTGGATCCTCCTTCTCTCCAATTATCTCATAAATCCACACTTCAGCAAATAATATGTGGCGGTTACATTATACCGGAAGTAGATCCACACATCATCACAGTCGTTGCGGTATTGCTGTGATTCATGACTTTCTCTGGATACTTCGTTCCTCTTTTATATATCATGAGTTTTTTTCCTGGATCGTTTGTTACATTTGTTTCGTCGTAGTTAAAAATATGAGTGGGTAGAACATTTTCAATGATCTTTTCTAAATTATCGAATTATCCTTTAATCACTTCCACCGAAACCTGGGCTCTGTCACGAGTGATATTAGTAGCTAGACGCTAACTAACAATTGACTTATGCCGTTTAAGAATACTATAGACCCATTCTCTTCCAGGTAAATTATTTTTAAAACATTTAACATTTTTCCCAATAATATCTAAATAGATTTTAGTGGAAGCCCTTATATCGAAAAGGGATAGAGGAAAACCTCATTCCCAAATGAAATTTAAAATATTTCGATGCAGCTCTAATTGACATCCTTCTAGAATGTATTTCATCCAAAACTTTCTCCAAACTTTCATGAGAGTAATTTTTGTACTCTCGTGCACCGGGCTTCCTTTTATTAATCCTTCGCATTTTTTCTATAAGAAAACCAAAACACAAGGCCGCAATTAAAAATATTTTCAAAATAAACGCGGTGAGTTTGATCACTCATAAGAGATACATAACTTCATATGTAATTTGCATGGGGTGAAATTGATTGCTGATCACTATTACCCCATATGTGTGATCAAACTAACACAACTTATTTTTTTAGGTTATAAAATACAAATAATAAAATTCATCGAAATAAACATATCACTACTTGCCTTTTAATCAATATAAGATTAGGTAAATATGCTAAGTTGACCGATTTATATTATAGTATTCCTGAAAACTGTACACTTTAACCGGTAACTCAAAATTCTAAAAACAGACTGCAAAATTTTACAAGTGCTCCACTTCACAGTTCTTCTGAAACTAAACAAATAGCATTGCCAACATAATCCCTGACATGCATTCCATACGTTTGACAAACATTTTATTGTTTTAGTTTGTATTTTCCAGCTATACAGAAGAAGATAGATTACAAGACTGGCACCATCAAACTTATCCCTCATCTATCTAATCTATTCCAATCATCTAGTCAATATCATGACCTTTGCGTCATGAAACAAAGCAATAATTTAAAAGAAATAATAGGTGAACATATCTGCTTATCAGTTTCCCACGCTTACGCAATCACAGTCACCGAAAAACCATAAAAACTACATCGAATGTGCAAACCTGCAAACATAATAAACAAAACAAGCTCGCATCATGCCTCTTCTCATTTTCCTTAGCCAGACAAAATCAACCAGGAAACATAAAAAGTGTTCCAGGATATGTCACGATAGCATATTTTATGATATTGTTACGAGTGTAGCCTCTGTTCGTTATTCAAACACAATATTTCAAATATTACTCACAAGTTCTTACTTTATTTATTTATACTTTTTACTTTTATAACATTCACAAGCAATTATCAAATCAGCTCTACTTTAGTTATAGCTAGTACTGGTCTTCTAATTATCGCAATCCAAATACTTTACTTCATTAACTTCACTAGTCTGAAATAAGACATCCTCCTGGTCTCTACAGATTGTCCTAGAACCTTCCCGAATACTCCGTTCTCGAAACATCGGTACTTAATTAGTCATTTCACGCGAAGTATGTAGATGTGGCTTGTTCTTTTTCTATTGCATATAACAATATGTTTAGTACGAAGTTGCAAGACAAAGACCTTCTGAAACATGCAAGGATGATCAGGATTATCAACTGACCGCGATTAATTTCGATGAATTAAAGGAAGATGCACTGAGGTACTTGGCGGGGTACGTTAATAAAAAATTTCCGTGATTTTATAAAAAATATAAAATAAAAATTGTACTGCCATATATGAGTAGATGACATATCATAAGCGGGTCTATAAAATCCTAATGAAACCTTTTTAAAAAAAAACTGTTATATGAAGGAAATATATATTATTTTCCTGATTGGAAACTGAAAAATCGCAAGAACTATTATCAATGCAGAATTCATACCAAAATATTAGAATTTTTAGATTTTCTGATACTTTCTTTTCTCATTAAGAGTATGTTCATCTCATTCGGATATGCAGGGACCGTTGTATTAATTCTATTCAGCTATCATTGTCATTTGTCATTTGAACAATGATGAACAAAATATTAATACTTTTCTTTGATACTTCCTCTTGTGCCTGCCAGTTACATTATAAACTTTCTAAAAAATTTAAATTTTTATTTAGTATGATATTATTAATTATAGTTTGTCAAATAATTAATCTTAATAATTTTTCTGATGACATCACAGTTTAAGTATAAAAACCTAGTGGGCATACCTTGTTACTCTGTATTCTGTGGTTCTGACCTATTTATGGAGGCAACTGTATGCACTACAGGCATTCGACCGATCAAGCCAAAGAAAATATGTGGTAGTCTCCGATTTGTGCTACCACAGGCAGAAATAGTACCGTGAACAATTTTTTTATATCATTATCACTGACTTCTTTAAGACTCGTCAGTAGTTGGTACTATGATAATAATTATAATAATAATGATAAATTTTTATTGTAGGTAAAAGTGCACAAGATATATAATCTTTTATACGAGTACAATCTAATATAATTATTAGTGCTAGAGAATTAGTGGCAAAGAAAAAATTAAATAGCATATGTTACATAGTCAAAGCAAATGAATTAAAATGGAAAAATATAAAAGAAATTAACGAAGTATTTACTGAAGGAAAACTACCTTCCCTACAGAGAAGAAAAGAAAGAGAGAGAGAGAGAGAGAGAGAGAGAGAGATCATTACTTAATTCATATAAGGAAGACTATTCTATAAGCGGTCGACTTCAACAAGGTAAAAAACTCTCCGTGACTGTTTTTTTGAAACTTGGGATCATTGGTATTATTTGCTATGGCTACATTTCCACAAGAATTTTCATTTTGTTTATATTATGATTGTATATGATTATTCATTTGTTTGTATGATTTGCCTCCATCATTTCTTATTTGATATTTATATTTACTTTCATTATTATACAGGGTGTCCCGGACTAATACTGCAACATTTTGCCAAATGATTCCTTTCGTCCAGACAAGCAAAAAATTGTATGGCAGGGGGGGGGGGCAAAATGTCACCCTACCGACTTACAGGGTGATTAGTAAAATATGCTCTTTTTTCACTAAACACCCTGTATCTTAAAAAGTACATGGTGTACGGTCTACTTGAAGACGGCATTGTATGCAGAACCTTAGGGTCTTTCCTGTTGATGTTAAACCACCCCCACACACCTCCCCACTCCAGAGTTATGACGCTTCAAAGTAAAAAATTCGTTTTTTTTTTTTTAATTTTTCCGTTATTATTTTAAAAATACCCTCACTAACATACCTTTTTGTTACAAAATTTCGAAAGCCCAGAGCCTCCTCTTTAATTTAACCCATTACACTTATGTTCTATCTGTAACTGTTAAGGAGTTATCAGCGCTTAATCTCGCACCTATTTACCGCCTAAAAACATGGAATTTCTTGCCTTAGTAACTGAAAACAAGTCATTTTAATGCATCTTGCCATCCCCCTTCACCGTTAATTTTTTTGTTTGCCTAGGTGAGTACTACCACCTCCTTCTCTATGGATCACCTTCATCGGAACACCCTGCCTATATATATGTGATATCTTATAAAATCAATGAAAGAACTTGAAAAAATATATAAAAAATATTTAAGTATTTTGTGCTTTTATACTTTTATGCTTTGATTGATGAATTTATCTATGATAAATAAAAGGTAGAAATTTAAAGCAAATTTTCATTGACCAGAAAAAGCATCTCAAGTGACATGGATGTATTGAATGAATTTAAAATATATTAAAAAATCTTTTAAAATATGTATGTAACTTTTATGAATAAATTGCATTAAAGGTACAAAATCAGTTTTTTTTTCAGTGATATACACAAGAAAAGTTTCATTGCAAAGAGTTCAAACATTTAAAGGCAAACGAGATAATATATTTTTAAAATATTGTCAACACATTCAGTTAAAAAATTTAATCTGAGTTCCATCATTTCTTATTTTGCAATGAAAATTTTCTTGCTTATATAAGTGGAAAAGAAAAAAATATTTTTCACTTTTTAGTACAATTTATTTATTATTTTAATTTTTTTTATTTACAACATTTTAGTAATTACATTTTCAGTAAACTTTCATATAATGGTACATAATTTCTCTGACATGCATATTAGTTCGAATCTACGTTTACTTTCGAACCTTGTGGTCTAATTCTTTTGCTTTATGTTAAGTAGTTTAGAAGATTATCGCAGTTTAATGTAGGTACTTCCATGTAAATAAAATTTGGACAACCACATGTGTGGTAGCTACCACCACCCAATCCAAAACCCCCAAAAACGTAAAACAAATTTACCCCATCGCTCATTAATTCATACACGTTTACTACACTAAAACTATTACTAACATTTCAAATTATCATCACGAACGTCGCGTCGCCCTTACGCGCAAACTTATAGAGTTATTCAATCAAGGGTTAATGAGTAGATAAAAGTTATTTAATAAATATCTTTCTATAATTTGGATAAATGTTCGTCTTATAAAAATGCTTCAGAAAGTGATGATTTCCTTGAAATATACTGCACACAAAAGTCCAGAAACCATAATCCTCACAAGCAAAACAATAAAAAAAATGCACAAGTGAAATAAATTTTTTGAAATTCAGGTAGATACGAAAATAATTAGTGTTGAAAGATGCACGGAAATAAAAACTAACAAAGACTTCAAGGCTAATATTTGTTTTATTATTATGACCTATTAACCGTTATACAGCTATCGAGTTATTAAAAATGTTTTACCAAAAAAATATAGGATCAAAATTGAAACCACTACTGAAAAAAATATTTTCATAAAGATAAAACCTGAATACTGGATTTTCCTGAAATTTAAGTTTTGCTATAATTTATGACCCAGTTAATAGGTAGCTATTTTCGATTTTTTTAATTTGAATTAAAGTTTTTTGCTAAAATAACGTTATTTCTTTAAACATTGACCTAACATAGCTCTGAATTCATGTAATGGGCACAAGTATGTACGCATCATTTACGTATGTATTTCAAATGCATCGTATTTAACGTCTACAAATGAGAACTGTACCTTCTTGCAACAAAAGACTTGATAATATATGTAATAATACAAAATTACCTGAAGGCAATGTGATCTAATTTCGACGATAAGCCCCGGCTGGGAAATCAAATTGAAGAAAAGTACAATTTAAGAACCATCAATTATATACCTTGTTCAGGCACTTGAACCTGCACCTTTTTATTGTTTTCTCGTTCCAGTCATAGAAGTTCAACTCTGGTCGTGGTAGAAATTCCAGAACCCAAATCTTCTTGTAATGATCATTCTGATATTCTTACTGGTTTTCATGCATCCTGGTGGGGAACAATAAAAAAAAATCTCTTTCACTTATTTGGGAACAGGCATTTTTAAACCTGGATGATTCTGTTTGATGCGTCTTTAGGATAATCTGAGATGTTAAAGAATTTACGACAGATTTGATTTATAGTTGTCTGATAGATGCCTTTTGTCTGATTTTTAACTTCATGGCTTTTAGAGTGAAGAAAAATTTTGATAATCGTTTCATGAATTGATTTGTTTGGATGTTTTAAAGTTTTTTTTTCGTTTTGAATAGATACAGGTCTATTCTAATAATTCCTCATGTCGCACAGCCTAAAAGCTAACACTGTGATAGTATAGAATATACATTCATATATATATATATATATATATATATGACAACAATTTCAGGCATTATTCAGCGAATCCATAAAAAAGTAAAAAAGCTATCAGGTTACTCAGAAGTATGCGCAAAATTTGCAATTTATTGTTACAGCTTATCCCTGTGCCGTCATCAAGTACAGATTTTGCATGGTTTCAAGACAATTTTAACCACCGATAAGTGCTATAAAGAGGGTACATTTCGGGCCTACCAACCGGAACTGAGATTGATCTATAATATTGAACAGACCGTATTATCCCGAGAATAAATTTTCTTTTCGGATAGCGGATTAGAAACAAAATTTTAAAAACCACAAGGGTATAAAGGAAATTTTGATCTGCACTGTAAATCATAAAATACGATTTTTGTTCGAGTATTTCTTTTATATGTATTAGCAATACATTCAACCCACCAATTTTACAACATCCATTCTCAAGGCCAAATCGCAATCGGCGCAGCGAGCATCTTCCCAGCAAGCATCACATCTGATGCTCAGTTTCATATAATGGCGAGTATATGGTACAAGTCTTTTTCAAAGCATCATCACGATCCTTGCTGCTCAGTTTGGAAAAGTTCAAATTTCGATGCTTGCTGTGACAGATCTACCAACATATTTTAGTAAAAAATAAATACATATATGCATAACATATTATACAAAATAGCTCCCATATTACCTCCGGATGCATTTTTTTTAAAGAAAATCGAGTTAATTAAAATTGTAGGAAAAACAAAATTCTGTATCAAGATGTTTTGTTTACGGAAACAAATTTCAACTATAAAAGAAGTTAGCATTGCAAATTTTCCTATAATGCTTGCTACGCCGATTTGGCCTCCATCAGGAAATTAAGTCGATCATGCGTAACACTCATTTAGATTCTACATATGCACTTAACTAATTACTTTAATTTTTTTTAATTTAGGTATTTAAATATGTATGTACTTATGTATGTAGTAAATACTTAGTAATTTTGTTGCATTTCGCAAAATAGAAGTTTTATTAAGAATAGACGTAAGATATAAATTATGGAAATGAATTATTTAAATAAAGATAAATTCATTATAGTTATAAGAAAGGACCTATGTGGTTAGTGTGGCCAAAGACCGTGGGTGGGGTTCAACATAATACGCAAATACCCTATACTAGGCAGATGGACAAATTCAATGATCATTTATTCGATATAAAATTTTTCAAAAATCTAGTTACCCGATCTGTCAAATTTATATGTATAATTGACATCACATTTTTAATAATAAAAATTAAAATATAAAATGATTTTTGAAAATTCAAATTATGAACGAATGATCATTGATTTTGCCCATCTGTCTAGGGTATCATATCCTCTAGAATATCCTCTAGAGACGAAAGAATAACTAAGAATTAACGTAAACTTAATGAACTCCGTGGGTCTGCAATATAAAGCTTCCGAAATTTAAAACGTTATGTTTGAAAACTTATTATTTAACCTTATTTTTATTACATATATGTATGTATTTACAAAAAAAATATATATATATATATATATATTAAGGTCCACTTTTTATAAAAAAAGAAAAAAAATACAGAACTAATTTAGCCTTTTTCTTCCTGCTGTGAAGTGGGAAATTATTTCATTACTTAATTTTAACAAATCTCATTAAAGTTTAGCAGAGCGAGTCCTGTCAGTCGTGGTGTCCTATCAGTCGTGAAGTCCTGTCAGTCGTGTTGTGGAATAGCGGAGCCGTGATTTCAACCTGTTTAATATGGAAAGCATTCTCTCAGCCGTCGATTTTGAAACTGTCTGAGTAGTTGGCAACAAATTCGAGTAAGAGTGATGGATAGCTTGTTTCCATCAAAAACAACTGTCACAGGGTATTTCATGTCGAGAAAACTTGTTAATTTTTTTTTGTGGAGCCAAAAATCCAATTAATTTAAATGTTAAATAAATAAAAAACCTTTTTATTTTTTAAGTCATTTTATTGTAATTATCTAAAATGCCAAAATATAAAAAAGATAATGTTTTAAGCTATTTATAAAACCATGGGGCGCTCAGCGAAAATATTAGTTGCCATATTATAATTAGTTACAACAAAAGTTGTTGTTTTAACGACGAAATGTGAACAAAGGTTAAAATACCACTGCATTTTATGAGTGCCAACCAGCAAGCAATCTTGAAAATAAGTGCAATCACTTTTCGGTTATACATCTGTAACCGTGATTCTCACAAAAATAAATTTCGCTCGAAGATTTTTTATAGAGAGTTGAGTTCTCCATAACTTTTGTTAATAACTTTACACATATACTTAAGTTTTTATGATTATATCGTGAGTGTTGTATTATATTATAATTTCAAAACTCCTTTCCGTATCACTCATCAGTAAGAATATTATTCAATTTCTGATGTATGCTTGCTTCATGGAGGTTGGAAATGATACATATATCTTTGTGCGAACAGTAGGTAGGGACTCACGAGTAATCCGAGATGATGAGAGATAGGAGTTAATACATATTTATACTAGTGTTGTTGCTTATAAAGAAATTAAGTGCCCCCGCCCGACCAAGATTGGAGAAGCCATGATCTCTGAAATAAAGGGGTCTAATTTCTAAAGCTTAACATTCCAAAGAACTGTCGAGCTCCATCGTAGTTGAGAAATCATGTCGCAGTAAATCCTTTGCTCTCCTCTAATGAATGTGTGTAGGAATCAATTGGCGATATGAAGATATATTTTGAATATGAGCTCGCACTTTTTCCATTGCCATTATTTTCCTCACCTTTTATCGTTTTTTCCCTTCCCAATAGACCCGCAGATCTTTGTGTCAAAAAACTTTTTGTCGTGGGTAGTGGTTTCATCCTCAAAATTAAACCTTTGTGTTGCGTTTTAATTTAATGAAAACTTACTGAATTACTTATTATAATAATCTTAATACTTAACCATGCTCCCCCTTGAGTTGGTGTCCAAAACAAATTTCTAATCTAGGTCCTTGCGTTGGGATAGGTTAATGCTGTTTCCTTTGCAATGTTCTTGGTAGTTGAAAGGTCTTGGTTTTTGTACACCGAAACTGCATGCAATACGTACCCGAATAAGACCAGCAAAGCCATCCCTGATAAGTTACGTTATGGTCTAGTGATTGACATCATGGGGGTTAAATTTTTCGAGGAAGGTTGGTGCTGCTTAAGTATTAAAGTATGATATCGTCTGTGTCCGCTAATTGTTATAGCGGCCTGTTTGACTGCGCACTATGTTATTGTCTTAAGATTCTATTTTCGTTAAGTGCTTTGAGCAAGACTTCGGTTACACAAACAATATTCAGCCAAATTTCCGCTTCTAATGAAAATAGACAGTTTTTGGGTATGTGAAGCTGAATTCATAACTTGGAGAGTTTCATAGGCCGGCGGCGACACGTTTCAGATAATGTTTGGTGGAAATTTAGTAGCTCCATTTTACCGTAACTGTCGCTAGATTTTAAGTTGTAAATCGGATAGTTTCGAGGACATAGATATCGTTCATCGTCTAAGGTTTTCAGTTATCCAGTGCAAATTGCATTAAAGGATAGTATCGGTCTCTAGGTAGATTGACGATGAAGTATTCGGTATGGCTCAAATATGACAAAATTATTTTTTTGGGGTGTGGAAATTGGTATTATTTTAAAAAGTTAAAAGTAGTCATCTTGTTCGAGTGGAATTTGAATGCCGAATAGAATATATTATTATGTCACCCTATCTCCGGCTGTCAATATGCTGTAAATTAGCAAACTGCCAAACTTCCAGGAATTCTTAACATGGAATTGGAATTTTTTCTTGAAGCTGCATAAGAGAGCCAAAAAAGGATTAATTTTGTTATGAACAAGATCCGTCAAAAAATCAAGCAATGCTCCTTGAATTCTGTCACTAGGACTATCTGTATGTACTTGTGTAAGGCTTCGATATGATTCTTTATTGAGTTGAATTGCTGTCGAATGAATTCTTCTCTGCCGATTATGATATTTGTAGTAGATTCCAGAACTGATGCTTGTTTTTTCAGTAATTGCATTAGGTAGTTTTCAATGGTCTAATTTTTTTTCGATATTTTCATCTATATCAACGGTGCGCATCTGTGGCTCGCAGAGCCGCATGTGGTTCTTCATTGAGCTAGCTGCGGCTCCCACGGCAAATAGAAATCCGTTTTTTTTTATTATTTTAATATTTTTTCACTGAGTCTTTTTAAATGAAATGAGAAAACGAAACATTGTTTTCGTTTTTATACCCAAGATGAAGTCTATAAGGTATACTAAGTTTGTCATTCCGTTTGTAACACATCGAAATAATAATGGTAGAGCAAAATGGATTGGACACCCACGCATAATATTAAAAGTTTTTGGATTTATGCATGTCCGTCCGTCCGTCTGTGCGTCTGTCCTTCCATCTGTCTGTCCGTCTGTGCGCACGGTAACTCGAGAAGGCGTATACTTAGAGAGCTGAAATTTTGTTCACGGACTTTAAAAAAAAGTTAAATTAAGTTTTTTACATATACTGTGAAAACGATCAGTCCTAGACATTTTTATTGTACTAAAAATTTCTTTAGAATATATAATGATTTTTTCTGTCCGACGAACCGTTCTAGAAATATATGCGAAAAACCACTTCAGAAATTAAACTTGCATAGATCGATGACCATACGAAATTTTATACGGGCATTCATCTAGCTGGGGTATCATAAGAATTGGTCTAAGACCAATTCTAGCTTTTTTACTTGTTTTTTTTTAATCTCGTTAAGACAGAATACCTACGGATACGCACACTCGTCACAATGTATTGATATGGTAAGGAAATGATCTCATGCATTGCCGTCTTTACGTTCCAGACCGTGACATCAATTTCTTTAAGTGTATTAGAGTAGAAGAATTTCGTATGCTTTTGCAAAGCAAAATCGCTCTTTAAATGTATTAGAGTACCTAGTATGATTTCGTAAAAAAAAAGGAAAATCGCTTGTGTCCATGGCCTGAGGCATTGCCATGACTCAATCAAGAATTATGCTTGCATAGTGAACGACAAATTTGTTTTATTAATAATAATATATTTTTTTTAAAAAATTGCATAATTCACTAGAGAGGACTTCTAGCACTTTTTCTATTTTTTCTTTAAAGCTAGAAAAATGCATGGCCTTCGGCTTCGGTTTTGAGATACGATTTTTTAAAGTCACCGTATATCCAAAGTAGCGCACTATGGGAACACTGCACTAAGGCGAAATCTACTGTGGACCAGTAGCACTTTTTGTTTTATATTTTTATATGGCAGCTAGAAGCCTTATCTTTCTATGTACAAAAAATTATGATTTCGTTCGACTTCGTTTTCGAGATATGAATTTTTAAAGTCACCATATAACCAAAGTAATATCAATTGAATATAAAATTTAGTGGAACTGCTCTTAGCTTCATCCTTCTCCTCTAAAGTTACCGCCATGTGTTGGTCTGCCATAAAAATCTGATGGTGCAATTTATTTTTACATTAACCTTGAAGATAAAATTTAGGGAAAAACCATCCAAACCTAAATTGCATGTGTTAAAACAATGCAGAATGCACACAAATGTAGTTTCTGGAAGAGGTAGGAAGCCATAAATAACTTAAAGCTAGGTAAAAAGACTTCTATATGAACTACACAGATAAGTCAATAAAAGTTCCGAAACAAAAATATGAATATACGGTGAATTTAAAAATTCTTATCTTAGCCAAACACCATCGCAATTTTTTGCACATAGATAGTTCTTCTTCTTACTTCAAAATAAAAATACCAAAAACAAATGCTGGAGGTCCCCAGTAGAAAAAAAAAACAATGCATTTCTCTTAGCGCAGTGCTTCCATAGCGCGTTAATTTAGGTATACGGTGACTTTAAAAATTCTTATCTCAAACCGAAGACGAACTCCATCGCAAGTTGTTGTACATAGAAAATTAAGGCTTCTAGCTGCAACATAAAAATACAAAAAAAGGTCTAGAGGTCCTAAAAAAAAATATATATTCTTTTCAGTGCAGTGGTCCCATACAGATTACTTTGGGTATATGGTGACTTTAAAAACTCATGCCTGAAAAACGAAGTCGAACGCAATCGTAATTTTTTGTACATGGAAATATAAGGCTTCTGGCTTCATAACAAAGATAACAAGTGAAAAAGCTAGAATTGGTCTAAGACCAATTCTTATGATACCCTAGATGAATGCACGTATGAAATTTCGTATGGTCACCCATTTGAGCAATTTTGATTTTTTGCATTGGTTTCTCACATATATTTCTTCCGGCACGGTCGCTCATCTGGAGACTTGCTGACTTTTCTTATGGAACGTTGGAATCGTAGTCTTCACAATTTTGGTGAGTCCAAAATCGTTGCTCTAGATATTTCAAAGGCCTTTGATAGAGTCTGGCATCCAGCCTTTTAGCCAAACTCAAAGCACTTGGTCTTTCCCCTCCTCTTCTATTATGGATTGAAAGTTTTTTATCTAGTCGCCAAATACGTGTTGTATTAGATGGCGTTATATCTGAACCTCATCCTATTAATGCCGGTGTCGCCCAGGGCTCTGTTATTTCTCCGACTCTATTTCTAATCTTCATTAATGATCTGCTTTCCCTTACTTTTAATCCTATCCATAGCTTTGCTGATGACAGTACCCTTGATTTCGCATACTCCTTTGACACCCTGGCGGATTCCAGAGGGAACGCCACATGTGTTAAACGAGACTGCATGATTAGATCATTGAATAACGATCTTGACAATATTCTCGCTTGTGGCAAAGTGAATCGCGTCGAATTCAATGCATCTAAGACCCAAAGCTGTCTCATCTCATTAAAACAAAACCATCACTGAACCACTCCCGTTTCGTTTGATGGAGCATTAATTTCTGATTCACCGTCACTAAGAATTCTTGCATTAATATTTCCAGTAAGTTAAGCTGGACAGATCACATCTTCTCTGTTGCCAAAGAAGCATCAAAATGTCTTGGTTCTTTGAAAAGGTGTAAGAAATATTTCAGCCCATCAAATATAGCGCTCCTCTACAAGTCCTACATCAGACCTAGAATGGAATACAATTCCCATATCTGGGCCGGGGCTGGTCGCACAGCTTTAGCTTCATTGGATATTGTCCAAAAGAGAACCTGCAAGCTCATTGGCGATGTGGCAATTACTCGTCATATCGACTCGCTCGAGCACAGTCGCAATGTTGGATGCCTTTCGCTCCTTTATCGCTACATGCATGGTCAATGTTCTGATGAAATATCTAGTCTGATCCCTTGTAGAATAGTTCCTGCACGCAATACTCGCGCTGCATCCCGCGCTCATCCTTTTACCCTTCAAATTACCTTCGGCCGTACACTAAAATTCCGTGATGCTTTCTTATCCCGAACTGTGCGAATGTGGAACAGTCTACCATCTTCTGTCTTTTCTCCGGCATACAACCTGCGAAAGTTTAAGGGCGACATACATCGGCACCTCCGCCGCTCTCCTCATATCCCTTAATCCTTTCCCTGTCTCCTTCCTGCCAAGCTGTGCTTTGCATCATAGGGTATCCCCTGAGCTTGGCTTAATAATATAAAATGAACCAATTTTATAGGATTTCTTATTCTGAAGAAGTTTTTAGTACAATAAAAATGTCTAGGATTGATCGTTTTCAAAGTATATGTAAAAAACCAAAATTATTATATGGCAACACCAAGAAGGCGTTGCCCGATTTAGCCAATTTTTGAAACTTTATTTTCTATTAGTATGAAAACACAGGGTACCAAATTTCAGCTTTCTATGTCGACGTGTTCTCAGGTACTGTCCAAATTTGTCGTGGAAAACGAAATTAACGAAATTTTTGTATGGCAACACCACGAAGGAGTTGCCCGATTTGTCTCATTTTCGAACTTAATTTTACTTTTTTTTTTAATGTCCATGTACAAAGTTTCAGCTTTCTAGGTGAACGCGTTCTCGAGTTATCGTGCGCACAGGCAGACAGACGGACGGACGGACGGACATGCAAAAATCAAAATAACTTTTAATATTATGCGTGGGTGTCCAATCCATTTTGCTCTACCATCATTATTTCGAGGTGTTACAAACGGAATGACAAACTTAGTATACCCCTATAGATTTCATCTAGGGTATAAAAAGAGAAAAGTGTTACAGGTCCTTTTGGTCGTTTTAGCTCTGGAGTTTTGCCCAATTTGCGTTCTAGAAAATAAAATAGTTTTTTTGCTATCTCAATTGAAGATCCTAACTTGTGTGGTGGCTCTCGAATGGTATATTGAACAATGAGCTGACTTGATTGTGAACGTTGAAATATTTCTTGAAAGTGTTGCCCGCACTCGTATTTTTCCTTTGTCATCCGGTTTGATGGCGAATCATGTTGGTATAATTCCCAAAATTTGACTAATTGTTTCCCAAGAGTTGGTGTGGAGGGATGAGTTATGATACTGCATTTCAAACGATAGATGTACGACTTATCTATAATCCAGCATAAGCGTAGGAGAGGTAAATTGTTGGATACCCTTATTTGACCACCATCCAAGAGATCATAGTAAAAGTCAGCTCTTATCAGCATGTCGATTGCTTGAGACTGGTAGAAATTGGGATCTGCTAACTGGATGTTCGCTGGTATTTCCCAGGTTGAGGTACAGATATCTGGTTGATATTTGCTGATCTTTGAAAGTACGGCAGCTGTAATTGCTATTATAAAGACATTTGTTCTGGAGTGTATGGCTAATTTGGTGTCGTATTTGGTGGTTCACCGATGCGAATAATTGGAATACTGATTTTGTGTCCTTTTAAATCCAGTAGTTGAATAATACTGTCCCGGATAAAATGCAATTGAAATTGCATGGGACCATAGCTTCTTTGTGATTTTGTTGATGCCGTGACAGGTGGTGAAACAGACTGTTGTGTCGGGCCCTGCAGAAAGAGCAATTTCCTGATCAACAACCTAGAAGCTGAAGTCCTGGTTTCAGGCAGTTAGGGAATAGCTTGAATTGTCTCACCAGCTGGAAATAATTGTAAACTAGTAAGTACAGGAACTTGTTATATCTGTAAATTTTATGATCCGATTTACAGACTGGACACTGGATTCTTGGAGTTACTATCATGAACGTAATGGGGTTTTTGTGCCCACCTTTCATATACATTACCTCCACCATCTGAAACCTGGATTCTAGAAAATTGAAGAAGCTATCTCTTTTTGGATTTCACGTGTTGCTGGAGGGATTGTTTGCACCATTTTCGGTATTCCTTGTTTAGCTCCTAAAGTCATATGCGGATCAATATGGCGTTCTATTCCTTAACCTTAACTTCCATTTTCTGTAATGATAGGAGGCAGTTTTTGTTTACATCATGTATCCACCTTATTCCAGTTCCATATCAGCGAACTTTGTGATAGCAGTTCATTTAGGAGTACAGTAACATTACGCGTTGAGTTATTGTACAGTATCTTCCACGCCACGGTCTAGTTTTGTTCTGTGGCTAGTATATTTCTTATCAACTGATTTGATGTCCCGCTAAGATGAGCCTTCAGGTCATACATTTCCTCTTCCGAGCTTATTTACTGAAGATGTATTAGCTGAATAAAAATTCCGTAAACGGTTTCTATTTTGCATTCGTCCCATGGAAGGTTGAAAGAGTTATCTTGAGAAGCTTTACATTCGTACTGTTACTACCCGGTTTGGACTATTGATCCAGTATTTCTTGTAGTTCAATCGCCAAGCTTTGACACATGTCTTCAGTGCTACTATAGTCTTCTTGCAGTGCCGGTGAATCAGAAATTAATGCTCCATCAAGAGAAACGGACGTGGTTCAGTGATGATCTTGTTTTAAAGAGATGAAACAGCTTTCGGTCTTACATGCATTAAATTCGACGCGATTCACTTTGCTCCAAGCGAGGATATTGTTAAGATCTTTATTCAATTGTATAATCCTGCAGTGTCTTTTAACCCATGTAGTACTCCACCTGGGGTGCGTAAGAATCTCGAAGGAGTAAAGGAAATCAAGAAGGGTACTATCATTAGCAAAACTATGAAAGGGATTGAAAGTAAGGGAAAGCAGATCATTAATGAAAATAAATAAAAAGATGGTTTAGAAGATAACAGAGCCCTGGGCACACCGGAATTTATGGGATGAGGTTCAGATGTAACGCCATCTAATACAACATGTATTTGGCGACTAGATAGGCAACTTTCAATCCATAATAGAAGAGGAGGGCAGAGGCCATGTGCTTTAAGTTGGGTTAAAGTGCTGGATGCTAGACTCTATCAAAGTTCTTAAAAATATCCATGTCAACGATTTTGGACTCACCAACTCGAAAGCCATAATGGCGATCGTTGATAAGTTTATTAGTTATTAGATGTAAATACTTCATTAATTTAGAGTTAGTGATACATTCAAAAACCCTTCAGAGAATCGAAGTGATTACAATTGCTCGATAATTTGAGTAATCGTTGCTCTCTCCATTCTCGGGGATAAGCTTAATGTAAACTCAGTAGTCATTAATCAACTTTAGCTTCTGATGGTAGTAAGCCCTTGAATTAGATGCATTAACCTCCTCCTTGATTGAGTTTAATACTCTGTCCAAAGCCTTTACTCTTGCGGCGTGCATCTTTGTAGTCTTAGATGTATAATCTTGATTAGGGGGTCAGTGGATGTGGTTGTTGGAACACTTGACTGTATGCCCACTAGACTCTTCATCAATCTCTGGTCTATTTTACCTAGGAATTCCTAACAAACTGCTTGGACTTATTTATGGTAATCTTGTAGTACACATTATCTGGGCATCTTTGTAGTCTTAGATGTATAATCTTGATTAGGGGGTCAGTGGATGTGGTTTTTGGAACACTTGACTGTATGTCCACTAGACTCTCCATCAATCTCTGGTCTATTTTACCTAGGAAGTCCTAACAGACTGCTTGGACTTATTTATGGTAATCTTGTAGTACACATTATCTGGATGCACTTGCTTGGTGCCTTCTAATTCGTGATAGGTTTTATTGAACTGAATAATGAAATCTTTCAGGGATGTTTGGTACTTCAAAGTATCATTTTTCGTGCTCCGATCAATCCTTTCCTTTTTAAAGTTCTCGAAGAGTTGGTTGAGTAGGTCAAGCTCTGATTGAGCCGACGCGAGTACTGCATAGTTTGTCATTTGCCACACATCGACAAAATTACCTTGCCAGATACCTTCACATTTCTTTTAGTATGGACTCCAGTACAGAGAACTAATCATAGCGACGAGACAGACATCCACTGGACAACGACTAGCAACTCTGATTGTAGTGGATAGTTGCTTTGAACTGACCAGATAGTCCTCATTCAAGTAATGATAGTAGAGTTATATCTGCTATGAGGACTTACGGCTGAGCACTCTTAAATTAATGCGAGTAGGGACTGGCAAGTGGTTCCTAATATCTAGAAAGATGAGTGCAATAATTTTCAATACTTGTCTATTGGTGAATTTAAGTTCTTTTGGTAGATTATATATCGCTTCATGAAATTGGAAATTGACATACAAAATCTCTGAAATTTAAATTTCAATTTTAATTATTTAATTTTATTATAATTAATAAAATCAAGATTACATTAGATTATGGAATTAAGCGAGGCGAGCAACCTTTGCACTGCATCCACTCATTGGCATATTATGCACCTAGAAAATTTTTTAACGTGTGTATTGTGTATATGAATCAGTTCAATACCGTCAATATGTTCAGTGAACTTATCGCTTGCTCCAATTCTACAGTAATCCAATGTAGTTTTTTCATGAATTATGATGGATTTATACCCTAGGCAGACGGACAAGATCAATGATCATTCATTCCCAATTACATTTTTTTTAAATCTAATTAGCCAAGATTCTGTGAAATAAAACGAAACTCCTGTCAATTTTTATATGCAATTGAGAGAACATTTTTCATAAATAAAATGCAAAGTTAAAGCAATTTAAAAAAATACAAATTACGAAGGAATGATCATTAATTTTGTCCGTCTGGGTATTTCCCTGATACTCAAAGTCATCTGCTCACGAAAAATGTTTTCTCACATAAACCTATGGATTCCTACTAATGTAGAGGTATCGAAATTTCAGCGCCGTGGTGAAATACTTAAATTCAAAACAACAGACGGCTACTGACCTCGACTATATAAAAAGGGGGAAAGTTTGTAAAGCAAATAAGTTTTTACTTGGTTTTTCACATCACAAGTCAAGAATAGGATCTTTTCCTCTTGTTTTCTTTTTACAGTGTTGTCGGGCAGTTACCACTACAGCAAGAGCAGTAGGGTTATACCCCCACTCGCACCCACACTTCATGGAATGACTTTCCATCTCACTCAAACTATGATCTTAAAGTGACGGTCTTAAGACAAGCCTTGGGTACGCTAGAATCATTTTTAGTAGATAAAAAGAAATTTTTCGAAACTGGGATTCTTCAAGAAATTTTTTTTTCCTGTAATCTAAGAAATAATGTAGCAAATGTTATACCATTTTAGAATTTTTATTAAATGCATCTAGATTTAAAGTTACTTGCCAAACTGGAGTAGTACATTTTTTTCTCAGTACAGTCAGTTAAAGTTGGATGAAGTATTAATTTTGTATTCTCGGTTCGGCAAAATGTGACATTTTCTTCCAGGCTGGAGCAGTTGGTTCAGAATTTAAGGCAACAGGTTACATAAGCACTATTCGGGATTATATACGAGTAATGAAATTGAAAAAAAAGTAAAGATTTGTAGCAACAGGAACTAAAAACCCATCACAGGGTGTACATTTTCTCGAAAAAAAGAAATGCCTATAATTTAAAAAATACATGACTTAGATTTTTTTTACATTTTTCTTGTAACTATTATGCACGGCCTATCACCCGATTCCGGCTTGACGTCGACTTCCGGGACACCCTCTATATCAATCGCGCAAAGGAATTGGTTTCAGACGACCACGACTACAACATATATGTCAGTTATAAGTACGCCAAGAGTAATAGATGTGTACATTGTAATGGAATTATAAGATGGTATTTTAGCACCTTATTTAATTTTAACAAGAAAGAAGGTTTCGGGTGCACCTTTTAATAACTGTCCTTTTTTAAAACGGGATTTCACACCAATTGCAAAAGCATGTAATGTCAAAGTCGCTCGTGTAAAACGGCCATTATGCATTTTACCGAAAATTTGCGCCTTTTAAGCTATAAGCCTTGGCTTTCTTAGTTCTGATATGTAAAATTGGTATTGAGGTTTTTTGGAAAAAATAGAGTTTTAATACAAAAACCGAAATATTTGAAATATTATATTTGTTACGAGATCTTTTAGTGGCATTGAGTGTCCTCAAGCCTACTACTTTTTAACATTTGGGCCAAACTTACATTTTCAAAAATTGGTAGAGGAGGCAAAGTTACATAGCGGTTGAATTATAATTCGCATTAATTTATTATTTTATTGATCGAAGCTACGATCTTGAGATTAAGAGTCTCACACTCTACAGATTGAGATAGCCGCTCATACTTGTTCTCACCGATTACAATTTATTAACATTAATAGTAAATTGTGCTCGTCCTCAAAGACTCATTACACAAAAAGTCAATTTGTTTAAATGAAGTCTTTATTGACAAGAGAAATAGTTATAATTGGTCTAAGACTGCTGAAAATAAAAGTTAACTATAGTGAAAGCCCCAAAGTTTTGAATTGCAACACAAAGAAAAGGTTAGGCGAATTTATTTATTTTTGAAATTTTATTTACTGTTTTTATGAAAGCGTTGTGTACAAAATTTAAGCTCTCCATATTGCCGCGTTCTCAGGCAGTTTGCAAATATGTACCGAAAAACAAAAGTTTTGTATGGCAACACAAAAAAGGGTTGCCCGATTTAGTTCATTTTTAAAATTTGATTTACTACTGCTAGGAAACAACACCAAGTACCAAATTTAAGCTGGTATGTCGAAGTGTTCTCTCGAAAATACATATATATAGGTATAGTGGAACAAAAATTTTTTTATGGCAACCCTACGAAGTAGTTACCGGATTGGTCCCCTTTTCGTACTTAAATTAGCTTTTTTTTAAAAAAACCCGTGTGCAAAATTTCAGCACTCTAAGTGTACGCACTTTGGATTTATCGTGAGGTCGGGCATACAGAAAGACGGCCGGTCAGACGGATGCACAGACGGACAGACGGACGGACAGACGGACGGACAGACGGACGGACAGACGGTCATGCTAAAATCCAAAAAACTTTTAATATTATGCATGGGTATTTAACCCATTTTGCTCTACCAGTATTATTTTTATAAATATGAATTCATCTAAGGTGTAAAACGGTTAATTTGGTTTATATGTTAAAAACTAGAACCTTGAAGATAATTCACGGTTACCAAAGGCTGTCGTTTTTGATGCTGTACAATTGAGGAACGCTATTACAAAAGTAGATATGTTCAAAATATATAAAAATGAGATATGTACATGAAATGATTCGTAATGGCAAGATCTGTCTATTGGTTACCTTAAAACACTTCAAAACGCTATAAGTATGCGAAATTTAGTTAAAATAGTTGTGAAATTATTTATCAAAACTCGAAAAGTACAAACAAATTTCGAGAAATGTGTTTTTCTAAAGTGTGTGCAGTTTACGGAAAAACCCGAGAAGTACAGACACTTATCCCAACATTGAAAAACGGTTACTGTTTTCATTTTTATTTTTTCTTTAAAATTTCCTACAAAATTTATGTATTGAATCTATGCAGTAATGGTTAACGAATAATTAAAAATTATTAAATTTTTCGTTATGTCGTTTATCTTTTAGTAAAGTAATTCAAAGCTTTTCCTGAAATATTGTTATTTTCCCATATCCCTTGAAAAATTTACTGAACGCTACCAGTATTTGTATAGTAGTTATTATAAGATATTCTCTGTAAACCTATTTCAAAATGTGGAAAATTCAAGTATAAATGCTTCCCATTCATTTCCAAGGCTATTCTTATCTAATTTCTAATAATTACTAAATACGGAAATGCTTGCCATAAATGCAAAGCTCACATTTTCTGCATATCACTTCAAATGAGCTGAATGGAAAAGGAAATTTGTTTGGTGAATGACAAATTATACCCGAGTTCAAAGAAATATTGCAACCTTAAAGTTCATAAGTCGGCGGAAAAAGCCCCTATATTGGGCAATCAAAGTATTAGTGAGGCATGCGCGGAGTCACATGTGAATATAATAAATTCACGCTAATCTAACCCCAGCAGTACTCAAATGAGTCGGGTATTCAATCCTCTCAATCCAGACATTTAACACAGAATGCTTGAAGTGCTATCGCTTACATACATTACATACATCTCCTAATTATTCAAATCGGGATGTCGCGTCGCATACCGCGGACGTAACATCGTGCAAAAGAAACAACAGCCACGGCAAGGAGCTTGCTTATACATTACTGACTTGTCACGATGATTTATGTGAAGCTTCTGATTTTGGTATATAAATAAGCATGGTAAAAGGAGCACATTATACATACATACTTATACCTACTAAGAATTGCACTAATAACTTGCAACAAGGAATTAATATTCTAGGGATCACATCGCCTTCAACAAATTATGACGAAAATAATTAAAATTTGTCTGGCGGATTAATTCAAGTGCACAGCAAATGAATAATTTGTGATACTCAACTTAACAACTAATGTGACGGTGGATGGAAATGGTGTGATCTATTTTGAAGATGAAAGAAAATGAAAATTTTGAATTCGTATCCTTAAAAATCAATAATATATTTAATAAGATATATAATGCTTTAGCAAAGATGTATGCCAGTGAACTCCTGATAGTACACTGGCGCATATTTCCATTGATCCGCCCAACTTTGGTCCAAATCTCAATCAGAAGTCATAAACTAGACAAGTTTGGATTTGGGTATGGAATCCCGGAATACAAATTGCCGAATGCAAAATCCCAGAATACGAAATCCCGGACACAAAATCCTCGAATACAAAATCCAAATGAAATCAAGAGAGATATGACACAAAATTATGTTTTAAAATTCAAGAAATCCTTAGGTTATGAGAAGAAGGTTGAGTACCAACACTCCTATAGGCCTGAATAGCAATTGTAGCCAACCTCATACTAACTGTTTTTAGTATTTCCTTCCTTCTTATTCGAGCTGAGGTACCAGATTTTTTGCACCTTAGATCGGCTATAGCTCGGTAGGGTTATATCCGATCTGAAAACGAGTTTCACTGTTCGGCTGAGCTCATTCTGGGCAATCACGAGAAGTAGAAAGATACACTTTTTCACCCAAGAAAATCGCTCAAGCTACATCCGTTTGCCAAAGCTTTCTCAATTGACATAAATATTGTTAATTAAATATTCTCAGCGTATCATAATGCATCGCTTAAGACATCTCTCATACAATGGCGTAGCTATACCAATGCAACTAATAGGATCGCGTAAGGCCCCTGATTTAAGCGGGGCCCCAGCTAGTTGCAAACGATTCATTTATTTCATAACCTTTTTCGAGTAACACCCGCGAGATTATTATGCGCGACCAATATCCAACCGACATATCGGAATTGCTGCCACATCAGGTTCTGCTGCGTGTTAAAACACTACTGCTGAAAATTGAGCAGATACACTCGATCGATAAATTGGCCGAACTTATAACCATTAAACTCAAGGATATAAGTACGAGTTTCTCCGAAGTCTAGTCTCTGTTGCTTCTCTTTGACGATTCTCGCGGAACGCTAGTTCTCAAAACATAAAATAATCAAAAACTATCTTCGAAATTCTATGAGCCAAGAGCACCAATCGCAATTGGCACTACTGAGCATAGAGAGGCAGGAAAAGCAGAACAAATGGATGTCTCGAAACTCATCGATGACTTCTCGAGCGCTAAATCTCGAAAGAAGATCTTTTAAAAGTTCAGCTTAATTGTATGCTATCTAGTAAGCTATATTACTTTCTAAAATAATTAATTTTCTACCACAGGCTCTATATTGTTTTCTGTATATACTGTGACTTGAGATCAGAAAAGAATTGCAATTCCGGTTTAAATACATTTACAATAAAACCCACCCAGCACTCAGGTGTCTACTACCGGCTAACAAACTTCTCGTCCAACGCTCGGCAGTCTACGTTCGTTTTCATAGGCAAAGTGAAGCTTCGATTTCTTTTTTTTTGCATTGAGGCCCGCGAAAGCCAGTTACGCCACAGCTCTGGAGGGCCTAAAGCTGTATGAAAAGTGGGAATTCCCTTTCAAACCATGTTAATCGAATAAATAGAAGATTGGACATTATTCATAATTTTTCATGAATTAGAAGAAATTTATCCAAGAAATAACACAAAACCGAGGCTTGATATATATTATCGGCCAGGGATTTAAAGCTTAAAAGCTTATTTGTAAAATCTGGCTTTTACGTAATATTGCCATATCTTTCTGAGAGGAGCATGACATTAGCCAGACTAAAAAAAAATATTGATTCAAAACAATCCCGAATTTTTGGTTTAAGCAAAAATCGGGATTTCAGAATCCCGACTGAAAAAATTTCGATTTTGACAAAATTTATTTGGAAAGAATTCCACATTATAATTACACATAATCCCGACTAGTTTTGTGGTAGTTCAAGCCATTCGTTCTATAAAAACAACAATACATTAAAGGTGTGAACTGTTTGTATCAGTTTCTCCGTAAACGTGAAACTTTGGAATAATATGTTTTCTTTTTTTTCAATTCACAGCGAATGGGTTAATTTTATCTTGGCCTGAATTTCAAACAGTCACTTTTCTATCAAACAAATATTCTCTGAACTTAAAACCCATAAAAGTCTTAATTTTTTCTAAACTTAGAAGATTTCCGAAATTTTTCACACAAAAAATCAAACCCGATGAAGTTTTATATGTATATCTTCTTTTTCATCTTAAATTATGAAAACTAACGGGACTGTTAAAACGGTTTTAATATTTAAAACTAGTTCGACTTTTCAAGCTCACATTCGTGGAGTGAAATTTAGTTATCATTTAGTGGTTGCAGATGGCGGTGAATTTTCAAGTAAGAGGTATGTTTTATTATATTTTATTGTTATATTTTATTATTATAATATTAAAGCCTTAGTTAGTTGGTTGTTTCCCTAAAGTATAAGCACCACAAATTTTATTTATTTTATTTGCTTTTATGTTCTTTTTAAAATATGTTTTAAAAATATCAATCTCGTCTGTGTCAGTTTTTATTATAAAAAATTATGTACTTTCGAACAAATATAGGAAAATTAGTATTATATTTTCCTCTGTTAAGAACTGTGGAAAAGACCAATGCTATCAAAGGCCTGCGAGCATAAGTCAATCTCCTGCACCACTCTGGCAGTCTAGTACAGAACTCGTGTAGATAAGCCTAGGTATTGTACATTAGTTAATAAAACATTTGATATTAATTAGAATCCGTGCTTTTTAATTATTTCGTCTTCAACGCTTTCTTCGATTGTTATTTTTGACATTGGTGCCGAAACTCGGGAATAAATAAACGAAAACGAAAAAACACGTGGTTAACGCAATTGTCTAAAACAAGGCTTATCTATTTAACGCGATTTATCGAATTTTGTATACTCCGGTAAAAATTAAAATTGAGATCGCTAATCAGTCAGTTTACCGTGGTCAGATCAGAAAATTAACAAACTCTGCATCTGACTATCTTAAATTATCGGAATCGCGCGCATCCCCAAATAACGTTGACGAGTTTGATTCCAGGAGGAAGTTACCGTTTTTATACAAAGAATTTCAGTCGCGCGCGAGAATCTTAATAAAACTAATGATGAAATACGTGCCACTTTGAAGCCTGAGGAGTTCCAGAAGTAGTTCGAGGGAGTAGCGGACTATGAGGATAAGCCGTGGGAACTATTTGTCGCCTTAATCAGCGTCTCGCCAAAATACGGGAGATCCAAGGTAAATCAATACCCAACAACCGTGCACTTGGAAGTGCCACAAAATCGACTTCTCTTAAGTTGCCTCAGCTCAGCCTAAGAAAATTCAATGGTGATCATATCGAATGGCTTGCATTTTGGGAACAATTTCGTTCAGCAGTGCACGAGAATCAAAGGCTCAGGGGTGCGGATAAGTTCAACTATCTGCAATGGGTGCTAATTGGAAAAGCCGCAGATTCTATTGCTGGATTAACACGAACGGCAACCTGCTATAATGGGCGATTGCACTCCTTGTGGAAGAATACGGCAGCACGGAAAAATTAATCGAAAAAATATGCTAGAGTTAATGTCCGTACAGCCTGTCTCGTCGAAAAAAGACATAATTAACCTTCGCCGAACGTTAACGGCTCTTGGTTTTCATCGCTATAATAACGACAACGACAACTATCATAGTCCTTTCAACACTTCAGCTGCCAACTAAACGCAAAAACGCAACGAAAACAATGATGATGCCTTTACATCTACAGCCGCAAACGATGAGGGATCCATAGTATTTGAAGGGGTCAGACAAGTAAGTAGAATTTTAAAGTTTCTGAAAAGAGAGGTCGAATGTCTCGAGAAATCAGCAGAACTAAAATCTCCAACAACCCAAACATTTTCTAATGTAAGGATGGCAGGCACTGCAGCGGGGCTCATTGCAGCCATGGACAGAGACAAATGCTTTTTCTGCTCTTCTTCACAACATACGACATCTGATTGTAATGGCTCTCGTTCAGTAGCTCAGCGAAAAGACCTTCACACATCCAAATTCTGCTCCAATAAAAAAGTTCATTGTATTAAGTGCAACCGCAAGAATGGCAGTTCAATGTGTGATCCAAGTTTCAAAGCGAATTCACAAACACAATGTACTGTCAAAAGAGCGAAAGCGGCGGTAGATTAAGTGGTGCACAAACAACAAACCTTTATACAACAAGTGATATTCCGTAAACGAACGTATACCTGCAGACTGCTTGTGCTTTCATCTCTCGCCCGGGACAATTACCTTCTGCATTTGACCGTATTATTCTCGACGGGGGTAGTCAGTACTCTTACATCACGGAAAGCGCCTCACGAAAATTAAATTTAACTATTGAAGGAAAACAGAGGCCTTACTTGTTATCATTTGGAGATGATAAACGAAAACCGAAACAAAGTTTTAATCGACTGAGTGTAACCTTGAAAAGTCAACACAATGACAAGACCAATACAATTTCAGCTGTTGAGGTACCCACCATTTGCTTGGATGTGCTACCAATGCCCCCAGCGACAACTTCTGAATTTTGCAAATTTAAATTAGCCGATGATCGTTCCATAAATAATGAGCTAGAAGAAGGAATTAATATGCTCATAGGATCCGATTATTACTCGTGTTTTGTAACAGGTGCGTATGAACGAATTAGTGACAACTTGACTGCTGTTGAAACTTTACTTGGTTGGGTAATTCAAAGTCCGGCTACGTCAGACCACTCTTGTGATAACTGCTGTTTCACAACAACAACAACACTGTTTTCTTGTAACATTTATACTCAATTCGACGTCAGATACATGTAGAACCTGGAATGTATAGGTATAAATGGGAGCATTGGTGAAAACGAGTTTTTATCTAACGGAAACTTGGAAAACTATATTAAAAAAAACGGATAAGTATTACGACGCTAAAAGCGGGGCCTAATTTAATACCAGACATTTTAAAAGTTTTGTTCAAGTTTCGAACGGGCCTCATCGTAGTAGTTGCAGATATTGAAAAGGCATTTCTGCAAAATCATATAGCAAGGCAAGACCATGACGTACATCGTTTCTTCTGGTTTGCGGATAAAATCAAGTCTACTGAAATTATTCCACCTATCCAGTAATGTCGAATGACGCGTGTCACCTTCGAAGTCAAATGCAGCCCCTTTTTATTGGCAATAACTATTCGTACACATCTCGGTGCAAAATGAAAAGAACATCCTGAAATTTGTGAGTAATTGATGGAATCGTTTTATATGGCCGATCTTATATTCAGTGTAAACGATGAAGCGTTTGCAGTAAAGGTGTACAATGCATCATATGCGTTAATGTGAGATGCATCCATGAACCTACGAAAGTGGAACAGTAATAGCTACAAAGTAAGAATGAGCTTTAATTGTTTCGAAGATTGTCCTCATGTTCAAAAGGTATTGGGAATTTTGTGGTATGTATTGGCTGACGAAATTGCTGTAGATTTAGAATCTGCCGAAAATTTTCTAAAAACATCAATAGTTGGCACGAAGCAATCACTTCTTCAACTTATATCGAAAATTGTTGATCCACTGGGTTTGCTAGGTCCGTTCCTAATTAAGTTAAAAATTATTTTTCAAAATATTTGCCGACTCAAACTTACATGGGACGAAATTCTTGCTAGTCCACTGCAAGAAACTTGGATGAGATGCCTGTCAGACATTTCTTATTTAGAGGGTATTTCGCTGCCGAGATGTGTTTGGAAAACGAGTGTGCCTGTAATCAAGCAAATTCATTTATTCGCAGACGCCAGCTTATAAGCATACGGTACTGTTGCTAATATTAGATGTATCGACGAGAATGGTGATATTTACGTTTGATATCTTGCTTCAAAAAACAGAGTCGCGCCGCTGAAGCTGTCTGGAATGAAAGAGCTTACTTTTCCGAGGTTAGAGTTAACGGCGGCCCTGATTGCAGCCCGTCTAGCCTCATATTTGATTAAGTCCTTAGCGATGGCGGTTAACGTGATCGTTTTTGTGTCTAATTCTAAAATAGTTTTATATTGCATTCGAGGAGAGACGTCAGAAATTGGAGACCCTGTCCTGGTAATGAAAATCCTGCCGATTTGCTAACGGGGTATTTTCGCGAAGGCGCTTAAGGATTCTTCTATATGGTTGAATGGGCCTGCGTGGCTGTGGAGCACTGAGGAGCTGTGACCAAAGGAGGATTAGGTAACTGAGTCGATTTCTACAGTATTAACTTGCTTCCAGCATGATGAAATCTCAGAGAATGTTTCAATATCACCTGTAATTGACATCCACAAGTATAGTAATTATCGTCGTTTGCTTCGTGTTACTTCCTATGTACAACGATTTGCTTATTCAATAAAAAATAAACAACGTATTACTTAAAGGCTTCTGAGATTCTACGCGCTGAGAAATACTGGATTAAAATTTTACAGAATCTGGTATATAACGACGAAATGAAATGTTTACGCCAAAATAAATTCATAAACAAAGGTTCAACCATTCACAATTTAAACCCAGTTCTTGATGACAACGAGATCTTACGCGTTGGAAGTCGACTTCTTTTTCTGCAGGAAGAATTCGATGTTATTTGCCCAGTAATCTTACCTAAATCATCGCATCTAACGAAATTGATCGTAGATGAAGTTGATAGAACTGTACAGAATGGTGGGGCAAATATCATTTGAGCAGAACAGAGAAAACAATTTTTGATTCCTGCAGCAAGGCAGCCCATAAAATCGATAACGTATAAATGCATAGTATGTAAACGACTCAGGGGTTAGCCAGCAACACAAGCTGTAGAACCTTTACTGAAAACAAGGCTTCTTATCTCGAAGCCATTTGACACAACGGGGCTAGACTTAGCTGGTCCAATATATGTTCATACGTCCACAACATAATGTGACAAGACCAAGGTATATATGATGCTCTATATATATAGTATCTCAACAGAATACTGTTTATTAGGTTTACGACGTTTTATAACAAGGAGAGGTATTCCCAGCACAGTTATGTCAGACAATGCGAAAGCCTTTAAAAGAGCTTCTTTGGAGTTCGCTAATTTTGGAAAAATAATAATATCTGAAGAATTTCAAGGTTTTGCTGTAAATAAAGGAATAAAGTGGGAGTTCAACGTAGAACGTGCCCCTTGGTGGCGGGTTTCTGGGTACGCTTGGTGAAATGCATCAAGGACATATTGAAGGCTGCAATAGGTCGATCTGTGTTAAATACCCAGCAGCTTCATACTTTGCTTACAGAAGCGGAATCAATTGTAAACTTAACTTTCGCGAGCGATGATCCACTGGACTTATCTCCATTGGCGCCTAGCAATTTTTAACTAGCAGATTTGCAGGCAATCTAATAATTAATGAAAGTCAATCAACGTCTCCAGTTATTCGAAATTTTGGAACTGTAGGTTACGATCATCGCAATATTTTTGGAAGAGATGGAAGTCTGAGTATATCCAGCTACAACATAAGTCAATCTCCTGCACCACTCTGGTAGTCTAGTACAGAGCTTCGTAGCGTGAACTCGTGTAGATTAGCCTAGATATTGTACATTAGATAATAAAACATTTGATAATAATTAGAATCCGTGTTCTTTAATTATTCAGTCTTCAACACTTTCTCCGATTGTTATTTTTGACAAGAACAAATACTTTTCTGACCTAGAGGGAAGCAGTGCATATATTTTAAAAGTATACATATGAAACTCAACTAACATATAAACTATACATAATTAATTTAATTAAATAAGTAATTTTTCACAAAATTATAATCATAATAAATCGAATTAAAAATCGCATATATTGTTTAACATACTAGAAAAATAAGAAATATGTTTTGAATTAAATTAATTAATAAGTTTAAAAAAGGCTAAAAAAAATAAAGAAGAAAAGATTTATTAATTTAAAAAATAAATAAACAAATTAAAAGTAATATTTCAGGATGAATTCTACTATAATGAAATCCACCAACACATATTTAAAGCTAAAAGTTTTTATTTCACTCTAAAACATATTCGTCTTAATAATCTTAATACTTCATGATGCAACTTTCGGAATGGAATTATATACCAACCCAAAATTCTTAATTTAAGTATTGAATTTTCAACCGTGAAAAATTTCCAAAAAAATATAAGTCAACTATGTAATTACTTATAAAATTTATTTTTGAATAACAATCTCTTTTGCCACATTGATACCTTCAGCCTGTCTTCTTGAATTTGATATCTGCGTCTTATTTTTTTTCTTTTCTCTTCTTCCACCTGTTGTAATTTCATTCAAAATACTTTGCCCATCAATTTGCTTCTTTTTCAATTCTTCAATTAAGTGATAAAATCCAATGTGTGGTCTCCCAACAAGGACTTTTAAGCGTCTATACCAGACCTCTGCATGGTTCCGAAATTGACCAGAAATTTGGAAAGTTAAGGGGCGGTTGTTGTTCAGTAATCTCCTTGTTTTACTTACTTAAACCGACAAAGTTATATACTTTGAATATGTTTACATTATGAGCTTATGAAATGCTTTAATAATAATTTATAATATTCAGGAATTTTCTTTGGCTGCAGAAGTGCTAAAGCATTCTGCATAACATCTGGTAGCTGAAATTTTCATCAGTAATATATTTTCTATGGCATATCAATTGCCCGAAATGGTAAAAAAAACATTTTACATTGCGCGTTTGGAAGAAAAATATTTAAAATCTTTCTTTGATAATACAAAAATATTTTCTTCTATATACCTGGAAAAATTGACATGTTTTTTAAAAATTGTATATACTTTATGTGACTATAATGTAGACTAGCAATATTAGATTTTTGTACAGTTTGCAACTCTGTTATTTGTAATTTCTTTTCTTTCTTATTATTTTTTCACGTTGCATTAGATAAGATTCTGCAATTCGATTTACAAAGAACTTTGCTGTTGGAAATTATTTGTGACGGTTCTGCGGTGTTTTCTTAATTTTTGAGGTGGATAAATTCATTTGTCTAATAGATTTCTGTGTTGGTGTGTTTTTCTGATTTCATTGACTTTTACGTAGTCTATGTTCACCGCTTTTAATCACCATAGATACACTTCCTTTACACATGACACGTTTTCTTTGTGCGCATGACTACCTTTCAGCTGATTTTATTGGAACTATCTGAAGATCACAATAGAAAACAATTAGGATAGCAACTAAAAGCAAAATTTTCTTTAACAAATTGATTGCAGTAGGTATTTGGATGGTATTTCTTGCTAAAAATCCTACAATATAATTCTGGCGCTATGAAATAATAACACAACAAGTTACGTAAGGATTTTCAGTTTATCAAATTTCTCTTTTTTGCTTTTATGTTTTTAAATCCGACGAAAAACTGTGACGCTGCTTGTGTAGAAGCTACCCAGCAAACAATTTGGCGAGGTTTTGCAAAAGTAAGAAATGAACAATAGTTATGAGACAGGGACAGCATATGACAATAAAGTGTGTATATGATTCCCTATCTTTCAATTATTGCCTATTTCTAGCTTTTAGCAAGAAATGGAAAGAACGAAGAAAACATAAGCTTTATTCAAGTTTTTGTTTCTGTTTGTTAATTTTACAGCTATCAAAGTGCAGTCCAAAAACACAATCGTAATTAAAAGAAGAAAAATTAGAATAACATATTGTGGAAATACATAAAAAAGATTGATCTTACGTTTATGAATTACAAAATATCAATCCAGGCACATTAAAAATAAGTTGAAATTGGTAAATTAAAAGTAATTTACTCAAACCTCGCAGTTCGCGAGTATATAAAATATATATACTTGCTTTTGGTAAGGAAAAGCTGAATTACTTATAAATTACATTTTTTTAGCTTGCTTACTTATGTCCATTTGTGTCCGCCGCCTAAATTAGAAACGTGCATTTGACAATATCGATTTCGAGGGTTATGCTTGCCCATGGCAAGTTACTTTCGAATTATTTTCGTTTCATTTTGTTTGCTGGGTAGTATCGGAACAGTTTCAATATTTGTATCAGGTTTTGTTTAAGTGATTCATCACTTGAAATTCATGAAAATGGTCCGCCAAATATAGATCTGAGTAACGCAAAAAACAAAGTTAGTACATCTACTTTTGGCTCTTGACATTTAAATTGCTTGGTGGCTACTTCCCAGCAAACAAATTGATTCGAAAATAACTCGAAAGTAACTTGCCATGGGCAAGCATAACCCTCGAAAACGATATTGCCAAATGCTCGTTTGTAATTTAGGCGGCGGACTAAACGGACATACGAAAGTAAGCTAAAAAAGGCAATTTATAAGTAATTCGCATATTCCTTACCAAAAGCAAGTATATATATTTTATATACTTGCCAAATGCGAGGGTTGAGTAAATTACTTTGAATTTACCAATTTAAACTTATTTTTAATATGTCTGGATTGACATTTTTAATTCATAAGGGCAATCTTTTCCACAATATCTTATTATTATTTTTCTTCTTTTAATTACGATTGTGTTTTTGGACATAAAATAACAAACAGAAAAAAAACTTGCATAAAGCTTATGTTTTCTTTGTTCTTTCCATTTTTTGAATTGATTTTCACGAGGCTTGCTAAAGGCGAGAAATAGGCAATAGTTGAAAGAGAGGGAATCATACATACACTTTATTGCCATAATACTGTCACTGTTTTACAACTATTGCTCATTCCTTACTTTTGGCAAAACCTCGCCAAATTGTTTGCTGGGTTGTTAAACCGATCGCTTTTGTGTTGTCCCTTGTGATTCAGATGACAGACTGCACTCTTTTTAAATTTGTATCGCCGAAACAACCTTTAATTTAGAATCCATAGTTTCGCAAAAATTTCGTCACTCTAGTAATTACAGCGTCATGAGTTTAAGCAGATGGCATGCTGGTCTGTTTCTGCATTGCAAAGACTTATGTAATCGGGATTATTGAATTGGGGATGATTGCTTTCGGGATTTCTGACATTCGTAATATTTTACTGAAATTATTTTATTTATCGATATTTTGAAGATGGCACTTTTAATATCGGGATAACTTGTTTCGGTATTTCGTCACACCCCCTTTCTGAGAGCATAACCTCCGGGATTTCTTTATACGGGATTTTGTATTCAGGGATCTTGTGTTCCAGGATTTTGTACTCCGGGGTTTTGTAACTTTAAGACTCCGGGATATTGTATTCCAAGATTTTCAAATCCGAGATTTAGTTATAATCCCGTCAGTCGGTCATTAAAGCAGTGGTAGAACGATCCTTTTCTTACGCTAGAAAGGTAAGAATGCACTAGAACTAAATACATTTGTTTCCGAACATTATATCCGAACAGTAGGTATATTGTAAACAGATTGGACGCAATCAAGAAACATTGTGCAAAAATAGTATATTATACTGTATTCAAAACGTTTTCATGAATTATCGAACGTCCACATTAACAGTTAAAGTATTTTAATTTCAGATATTTTATTCACTTTTAAATTCATAACTATTCGAGGCAATTGACAAGCACGAAACCTTTGACGATTCTTACCATTGCACTATCGATCATCATACCTTATATACCATTACCAAATTATAAAACTTATGTAGGTTATATAGACTAGTACTCGAAACTTCTTTGTGATCACTATAAACCTCTTATAGAACTTAAAAGAAGGATTATTTAAAGGTTACGGTAACTTCATTTAGGTAACATTATAATTAAAGGTTTTATAAAATGAGTAACAAAAACTTCTTATATACCTAACCCAGGGTACTCTCGGATAATTTATTTTGGCCATAGTCGTAGCAGTGGTTGCGATAATGTTTCGGTTACCTTTATAAACTTTGTTTATAATGGTGATGGTAACGTGACCACAACACTTGGAATTTTCTCAGACTAATTTCTTTTACTGAATGAAAAGTTAGGGAAATTAATTTTTGTTACGTATATAAAAAAATATAACTCAAGCGTTTACGAAACCTATCTTGACATAGAATTTCGATATTTTTTTTAAATCCATTTGCATAATGCGCCTAATATTTTTACATCTTACAATTACAATTTTTCGGCATATATGTGGTAAAATTCAACTGCAATTAAGGTCCTAATGTGTATATCATCATAGATACTTCTAAAAAAATTCAAACAGCTCAAAAAATAAGCAATATTTAAGAATTTTAATTAAACATGACAAAATTTTCAATTGGGTGATATCAATTCATAAAAGTAACACTATATAATTCAGAAATGTTAAATACCTAAAATAATCTGTTTTATTAATGAAAAAATAAAAACGGAAGCCAATATCTTCAATTTAAAAAATTGTCTTACCCGACATTTTCCCTTTTATCTAAAATTCAGAGATGAAAAAATGGCTGCTTGTACTTAAATGAACAAATCGCCATTATAAAAATCCAAGTACTTTTATAAACATTTTGGCTCTATTATATAAACTGAATGATCCTTATAAAACTTCTAGAAATATTATATAAACTAAAGAAACTATACCATATCTTGGAAATGTGCCCTTATATACATACATTTTAGCCAAAGTATGTTACCTGTGGTAATGTTATACATATGTATATAAGATATTTCCTTTCTTGTATTCGTAGTGATTTGCACGACCAGTTAATCAAAACACAACTGAGTTTCTCTATAAGAAAAGATTTATTGTGTTGAATTATGATTAAGTTTCTTATAAACAAACAGTAGAATTGAACAATTACGAAAACAAACTTTACCTATAAGAAAAGAAACGACACTTAATGTTATTAATTACAATGTCGGTTCCTAAATCACAATTTGTTTTCTTCTTATAATAACTTTCGGTTAACAAAATTTACTCGATTGTTTACACGAGGCGGTACTTATAGGTTATATTTCATCATGGATCATAACCTACAAAAATCCATCCGTGTATGTCGCGATCTGCCACTTCACTTGATGCATGGGAATATTTGAATTAAAGAAAACTATATTTTTCTTTACACATATATCTTTTATTAACGAAACACTATCATTATTGTCCTTATATACCTTTCAGTCATATGTTAGCTTGGTAATGTTATATATCTTAAAGTAATGACAAAGTATTTGTGTCATGTTATTCTTATAATAATTTTTGTTGTACCCTCCTCGGCAGTGTAGTGAATAATTTTAGTTAAGAAAAAAAATGAATGTCATATAAAATCGTGGAAGCTAAAGAGGCAAGTTAAGAAGACCCAGTTTGTGTATTGTCCCAACAGCTTGCATGGGAAAACAAAGGCATATTGAAATGGCCAAATACGAAAAATATTGACATTACTTACATTACATTACTTACCTTTATTACTAAAATGCCATAAATAAATGAAAATACTAAATGTCATTTGTATTAATAATGCGTACCGTACTTACTATAGGCTCACCAGAAAATTTTACGATATTTATACCCTAGCTGAAATCTATAGGGTATACTAAGTTTGCCATTCCGTTTGTAACGCACAGAAATAATGATGGTAGAGCAAAATGGATTGGACACCCCCGCATAAAATTAAAAGATATTTTGATTTTTGCATGTCCGTCTGTCCGTCCGTCCGTGCGCACGATAACTCGAGAACGCGTTCCTTAGAAAGCTGAAATTTTGTACACGGACATTAAAAAAAAAGTAAAATTAAGTTCGAAAAGGAGACAAATCGGGCAACACCTTCGTGGGGTTGCCATACAAAAATTTCGTTTTCCACTATATATTTGGACACTACCTCAGAACACGTCGACATAGAAAGCTGAAATTAGGAACATTGTGTTTCCATAGAAATAGCAAATAAAATTTTAAAAATGGACTAAATCGGGCAACCCTTCTTGGTGTTGCCATATAACATTTTTGGTTTTTTACATATACTTTGAAAACGATCAAAATGAAAAATCCTATAAAATTGGTTATAATCATTTTTTCTGTCCGACGAGAGAAATATATGCTAGAAACCAATGCAAAAAATCAAAATTGCTCAAATGGGTGACCATACGGAATTTCATACGGGCATTCATCTAGCGTATCATAAGAATTGGTCTTAGACCAATTCTAGCTTTTTCACTTGTTTAGATTTGATAAATGTATTACGGAAAGTTCCCAATTTTTATTTAGGTCACCTACATTACTGAATGTTGTCGGGTTATATAAGGGTAACCACGAATACCGCAAGGAACACTAATTACAATAAGTTATATATATATATAGTGTGGTGATGAAAAAATTATAAAGTTTTTTATATACTTTCTAGTAATGGTTACTTTAAGTTATATCGCCGGTGATTGAAATATTTCCATCACCAACTTATAAAACCTTTAGTAACTTACTTCCAGGATAACCATTAGTAACCTTAAAAACTCTAATATAACTACGTCACCAATTGGTAATATTATAAAACTTTTATATAACCACGCAAATTCTAATACATAATCGAGTGACCATTATATACCCCTTATAAAATAGCCCATCATCTTCAGTCATCAAAAATTGGAAAAATTGCCTTTTGAGGAGTACCAGTTTCAAGAAAGCTGATAAGCAACATCACAACAATTCATAATGTAAAGACGCCACAATGATGGGATGAACCAAGCTGATTTAAACTGAGACTTAAATTTTCGAATGTTCAGGTTCATCCAGATTCGTTTAAAAAAAAATGAACTATACTCTGACTCTATGTGTATAATGCTAATATATATATTTTCTGAGTTATTATTTTCCTCATTGTTATTTATTATGTAAGGTACAATTGAGAATCATCTTTTTTCAGCTCCAATGTTCAGAAATACAAATAAATACGGAAAATTAATTGCCATCTTGAAAGTAGGTTCAGTATCGCTTGGAAGGATTTTTAAAGCGCTTTTCTTCCCGCTGAGCTCAAACTTACCATTATTTTTGCTCTTGCCATTTTTTCTATGTATTTTCGCACGCCCATTTGGATACATTTAATCGAATTTCAAAATTGAGGATAATTTGGGAACTACAGATTCTTTTCGGAACTACGTACATTCGATACACAGATTTTGTTGTATAGTTATAAATACTGTTTTATGAAGCTTGCATAAAAAAATTTAAATAGGGTAAAACAAAACACTCGATAATACTTCCCAAGCTATGAAACAGAAATCTATGTGTGCGTTGGGAGTCCGTTCTCAAAATGTTCTATATTGATACTTATAGAAAAGTACAATCGCCTGAGAATTATTCTCGAGGGTTTTGGGTAAAATCTTTGATTTGGGAGTCACATATGTGGTTTTCTGGTTTATCTTTCAATACATAACTAAACTAAAATTTATTTATTTTTAAATGAAATATTTAAGTAAGCCGTTGCCTGCAAATTAGTAAAATTTGAACTTAAACCTGACTTCAGTCATGTCTTTTCATCGTAAAACGACTAATTTGCAGAATTTATAAAATTACAAGTACATAAATGAATGGCTTTACTTTGACCTTAACGGATAATCTATATTGAACTTAGCTCTGATAAGCATGTTGCGGCAGCAACTTTCCGTCGATAATGTAAATTAGATGTGCAATGCACATATATGTATATTGCAACGCGAATAAAAGCACGTTTGTATGCCGATTGCGAATAAAAACTTGCTATAGCTATGTATATACATATCTAAATGTCAACTTAAACAAACAGCTAATTAAAAGGCATTATAATCCATAATGATACAGCAGTAAATTCATATTGCAAAAATCTGCAAATGAACAATTTGATTTACTAAAGAAAATTAATGCATTCCAAAGCTCTTAGCAAAATAAATGGTCTAATAATTATGGCCCAGCCTGAACAACAAATTTAGGTATATTATAATATTAATCTGGCTGCCATAATGGGAAATATTAAAACATCCTGGTGCTGAGTTACGAAAATTTTCATTTAATCCCTTAAGTCCAATAGGACTGCAAGATATCTGTCTTAGCACTGCATTGATACAATGCTAATCACTATAACTACTAAATGCAGTAAGTTGGCATTGAAGTTGAAAATTTTAATTTTTGTATTTAATACCTATCCTATATGATATCAGCATGCACTTCATGATTTGTTAATACTCGCGCAGACCTTACTGTGTTTTCTACGTGATTTAGCGCAGCAGCACTGATAAATATTTGAAACAATATTATTATCGAATATAGCTTTCTTTGGCATTTAATTGAAGCTCGCATTCGTGATATACACCATACTTACATAGAAGTCAAGTAAAGCGATTTAGTGATATTTATTTACAAGTTTAAGAAGTATACTGTTGTTGATTAATGATGGCATATTTTATTGACTCACAAAAAATTTAGTATAATCAACAAGGTGGGAAGAGACCACCAGTGTTATGTTGACTGCACGAGAGTTATTATCAGACTATTAATATATATATATTTCTGAAAGTATGGAAACCACAAGATTTGCTGGGATTAAGTAGTTAATATGTAATCTCCTATAAAACCAATTGAGGAAAGGAATGCTACTAATATCGAACCTTTCCTCAAGTTTTTGGGTACTCTTACTCGCTTTGATAGAATAAACATTCTTTTTAATATACACAAATAATAAAGGCTGATGGTCTACGCAAGCAGCATTTACGATATTATTCTAATTATATGGTTGAAGCATTTACTTAAGCCTTCAATCATAGTAGTTTCATAACTCTGAGAGCTTTGGTAGTCCAGAATGACATATTGTTGAAAATATTATCAAGATAATCTAAAACCTGCCAAAACCTGAATCTATCCAATAGCTTCGTCAGTTAAAGATAAATTGGAACAATTTATGAGGAATAGGTAGAACTAATTCATTTTAGTTTTATGTTTACATCAAAATTGTGAAATTGATTTATTTTAGACCAATTTTTACGATACCCTAGATGAAAGCCCGCATGTAATTTCGTATGGTCAGAACTCTGCGTAAGTTTGATTGCCAAAGTTGATTTGTCGCATATATTTCTAGAGCGGTTCGTCGAACAATAAAACCAATTTCATAAAATAATTTATTCTGAAGAGCTTTTCAGTAGGAATCAAAATGTCTAGGTTTGACAATCTTCACAACGTAAAAAAACTCGATTTTTGTATGGGAACACCAAGAAGATTTTCCCGATTTAACCCATTTTTAAAATTTATACAAAGATGCGGTGTATAAAATTTCAGTGTCTACATATAGTAAAAAACCCAATTATGTAGGAGTTACCCGATTTGCCTAATTTGCGATCTTATATCTAAAATTTGTTTAAAACCGCCGCTATCAGAAGCTCAGCTCTCTAAGCGAAAACATTCTCGAGTTATCGTGAGGACAAAAAGATGAACAGACAGACGGACAGCCCAACAGACAGACTGACAGACGGATAGATGGGCAGACGGACAGATGGACAGATGGACATATGGACTGACGAACAGCTCTACCAGCATTATTTCTCTGAGTAAGAAACGAAATGACAAACTTATCTAGAGATTTCACCTAGGGTATAATAAATTCATCGTTACAATTTCCCAGGAGGAAAACAGAAATACTTTACCAAAATAGCCAGTTATGTTTCTAGCTATCAAGTATCATATTCGGTTGAAACGCATTATTTAAGTAGTTACTAGTAATACCTTTCTGAATTGGAAATGAAAACCTACTACATTATACGTTACTCTTCATATATTACGTGACTCTGAATGTATTCAATAATGTAATGAGGTTCCAGTTTGAATCTGCGAATTTTGATATGAATCTTGTTCCGTTACCGGTTTGGAATCGGGCAGCAGTAATAAAAGAATAGTCCAGTAATCAGATATATTCACGTTATTTTATTTGACATCGATGATATTTCGATCGAGAACAAAATTGCATATAACAGTAAGTAGAAATTGTTATCTTAATTTTAAAGACTACTCTAAGACTTGCTAATTAGTTGTTTTTTTTTACGAAATAATTCTCAGATTTTTAATTAATGGGCAAAAACCGGTGAAGTAGTGAAATGAGAAAAACCATATGAGTTTTAGCCTTTTTATACCCTACTAGATGATAAAATCATAGGGTATACTAAGTTTGTCATTCCGTTTGTAACATCTAGAAATAATGATTGGAGAGCAAAATGGATTGGACACCTAAGCATAATACTGAAAGTTATTTTGATTTTTGCATGTCCGTCCATCCGTCTGTCCGTCTGTCAGTCTGTCCGTCTGACCTAAAATTTTACACACTGGCTTTTAAAAAAAAGTAAATTTAAGTTCAAAAATGGGACAAATCGGGTACCAAATTCGTGGTGTTGCCATATAAAAGAACACGTCGACGATGTAGAGAGGTGAAATTTCATACAAGGTGTTTTCCTGGAAATACTAAATTCAAATTCAAATTTGGTCAAAGTCGTGCAACCCGTTCTTAGTCTTGTCATATAAGAATTTAGGTTTTTCAAGTATAGACGTTTCTAGAAATATATGCGAAAGGCCACTTCAAAAATCAAACTTGCATAGATGGGTGACAATGCGAAATTGCATACGGACATTTATCTTGGGTATTATAAGAATTGATCTAAGACCAATTCTAGCTTTTTTACTTGTTGATTGTTCCGCTTTATTTTTGTTAATGCACAAATTAAATTAATATTTGTTCAAGAAGGCACTTTTTTGGATTCTGCGGTATATAGCTAAAGCCAAATTAAATTACACTAAAATTAAATTAAATCAAAATAACCATCGCAATTTTCTTGCTCACTTAATCGATTTTTTCAAGACGAACTTACAAATAAATTCATATAACATTTTTACCTTGCTCGATTTAGTCTAAGTACTCAAACTAAACTTAAGTGGAATTAATGTGGGATTTTATGTATTTTTATCTTGTCCCATATGGGACTCGAACTCACAATTTGTAGTTTCGGTCTTATAGGTGAAATAGATAAATTTTGAAGACTATTATTTTTAACGATTTTGAATTAAGTTACAAATACAAACAAAAAAATAAGCGCCTCGTCCGGTTTTTGAAGCTACGACCTTACACACAAATAAATTGTCAACTTTCGCAGCTTTATTTATTTTTGTCTTGTCCATACGGGACTCGAAATCATGAAAATATTGTGGTTTTCAAAAGATCGAAAACATTAATAAAGGCCTGAACAAAGATATCATTGCGCCGTGTGTCGCGTGGATAATATGTGTAAGAGGCAGATAAATTCAATTGGAGACATATTGTATCTTTACGATAATATTGTTATGGACATTGAAATTGATGACTTTATAAAAGTTCGATGGAATCAATTTTTGGAAAAATCGTGAGTATAAAAGGTCTTAAAATATTTGTAATTGGTGCCTACTTAGGTAAAAAGAAACCTTTTAACGTGAACTACTTCCGCATTAAGCATTAAAAATAAAATTTCACTTTAGATAAATTAGTTCTTTCAACAATCGAAAAAAAAACAATTAACTAAAATTTATATGAGCTTTAACATTTTGCTTAACGTAACGGTTTCCGAGATAATGGGACTTCACGATATTTGGTTATGTTTTTATAGATCACTCTGAAACTTCTGAACGTTACATCCTATGATGACGGTACATAGATAATCGTTGGACGTTTCCATTGGTCTAAATATGTTTTCCCTCACCCTTTCCGTTTAGAAGCTATGGCTCAACAAGGTTAAAATGTCGGAATTTTTACTCGTTTTTTTTATTTAACCATTATTTTTATAAAAATACACGTTATCAATATCAATTCTTCATATTGAATTTTTAAAGCCTAAAAGCTTAGCTTTAAAATGACCTAACACACTCTGTACCCAAAATGTAACCCTTTCTGCGTTTTTTGCACTTTTTCTTAAGCATCTCCAGCGAAAATGGGTGAAAAAGTGATTTCCAAAATATAATTGCCTACTTTCTGGCACTTATTGAACTTTTTCAGCCATTTTCGCATTACAAAAAGAAAATTAAAACAATATTTAAAAACTGCTTTTATATTTGCTCTTCAATTTCGAATTTGTTTTAAAAATATTCATATTCATAGGTATAGCAAACCTTGAAAGCCTTGTTGAACCTTTCTGATAAAAAACACATTTTCAGTACGTTTTTCGAAATGAAAATGATAAGATGCAAATAATAATGTAAAATGCTCTAGAAAAAGTGAATGCATTTGAAGCAGCGAGAATGGCAAATTTTCCATACACATACATATAATGATATCTTGGCAGCACTCACTTGGCTCCACGTTCTGTCAACTTATATGGGACATTTCTGCGTATTTTTAACTCATAGCTCTTCTCTGCCTAGATGGCCTCAATGCCGTGGGCTAATTATCTTTATTGTATTAGGATTTTAGGTTATCCAATAAAGTGCTTTTTCAATTTCAATTCAATTTCACCGCAGCCGCAACATTCGTCCAGAGAACGTGGTAAGTACGTGTGCTCGCGTTAATGTGGAGACCACCGCACCACCGACCGACTCATCGGGCTAGCGCACGATCGCCCTTACTGCCAGTCCGGCTCTGATCGCGTGTGAAGGACTCTCATTGATTGATTGATTGCAGACTCACCCATTCTCAATTCAGAATTTAATTTGAAAACATCAGAACCTACTCTGAGTTTCCCATATTATCCAAAACCTTGTTTCCATCTAAGTAGGAATTTACTCTTGCTGCGGAAATTTACTTCTGCTTCACATTTTTCCTCCATCTAAATAGGAATTTACTCCTGCTGCAGAAATCTACTTCTGCTTCGCCTCCACCGTTCACCTGAGCAGGAATTTACTCCTGCTGCAGAAATCTACTTCTGCTTCGCCTCCACCGTTTACCTGAGCATGAATTTACTTCTGCTGTAGAAATCTACTTCTGCTTTATTACCATCTCTCATCTGAACAGAAAACTACTTCTGCTTCACCTCCATCGTTCACCTGAGCAGGAATTTACTCCTACTCCAGGAATTTGCTTCTGCATCACCTCCATCGTTCACCTCAGCAGGAATTTACTCCTGCTGCAGAGATCTACTTCTGCTTCGTTTTTCATTCATATTTGAGCAGAAATCAAATTCTGTTACTGCTACCATGTTCACACGGGCAGCACCCACCAAAAGTTCTATTTTGTTGCGTCTACACATCAATTATAAATCCCATTCTGTTAATTCATAAATTTAATGGTGCGATATTATCTTCCAGAATTGAAATAGGTACAAAAAGAAAATGGCGGCACTGGATAAATTGATTTCTATATGAATTATTTTAACTTGTTGAGTTATTAATTGAATTGTAATTAGTTGAATTAGTTTGAAGTAGGTTAAGATATTTTTAAGTACTGAATTTTTAAGGAATTGAATTTTTGTGATATAGCTGTAAGCATTATTAATTAAAAATTTATATATTTGAATTTGAAAAGTTAAGTTATCCTTCATAAACCGGCACCCCTTTCGCTTGAGCTCAGATCTCACAGTGACTGTCCAAAAAAATGGTAATTTTCGGGAATTTATTGAAAGATAAGTATTGCATCGAATGTTTTGAAATTTCAAAGATATAGGTATTTGGGTATAAAATATATATATACAGTAATTTTTTTGTATAAAAATATTCAACAATATTCTGCGAGCTATGCATCCCAGGTCTCAATAAATGACTATTTTATGAACGTAGCATCCTGGTAAGTGAAATCACCTCACATACATAGTACGTTGTGACTATTCATATTGAATTTTACTTTATAGCATGAAAACAAATTTAAATGCAGAAAAAAAGAAAAAAAAACACAACAAGATTAATAATGCATTACTTAAATATTTTACTGTTAAAAAATCATTATTATGTTAATACATTTATGGCATAAAAAAACTATTTTTGTTTCTGTTTACGTTCTCACTTGAACTTCAAAGTACATCTTTTATTCTACCTTCGCTGGTAGGTTTTAGCTTGGTTTGAACTCAACGATTTTATCCTTGTATTTTCTACTGAGTTATTTCCAACCCTTTTCTTACTAAATTAAAAATATACTCTGTTATGCGGAAAAGAAATCTTTTTTCCGCCTCTCTTTCTTGGCCGACGCCTGTCCAAAAAAAAAAGTGTCCTACCCGGATCTGTTCTTCTTCTCCCTTCCCCCCTTTTCTTAGACCAATTTTTGGGGTCTTGTTCAAAATATCCATAAGAAAAATATTGGGAAATTAAATCGCTAAGGCTTGGAACTGAGAGGCATCTCTTTCATTATGACTTCTTGGGTTTTATTTATTAGTTCATTCTTCTCTGATGTTATTTAAAATCTTCCTTTAATATTTATTTATCCGCTTATTTACTAAGTTATCGTTGAGTTATTGAAATATTATTATGAGTAAATTTATGGATTTCTTTAACCTATTTGAGATTCGCAATCTGATTCTTATTATAAAATGTGAAAAGGTAGTATGATTATTTTTTGCAATATTGGATGCGTCCAGATTGAGGCTAAGGTGATATGCCTTACAATTTTGCAAAATCTCATAATACAACCGTAATGTTTTATAAAGATATTATTATAGCTTAAAATATGTACAGAACTAATTAGAAAAGGTTTTCGACTTTGAAGCCGTTTACACAGTAGCGGCTATATCTTTGGGGGATCTAGTGGGGCCTAGATTTATTCTTATAATAGAATACATTAGGCGCAAATATACACAAATTATTTTAATTACGCAAAACTTCACGCGAACTACTTCTGACACAGACGCAGACAGTTAAACAACTTTGTATTACTTTGTTCGACAAATTTTTATTTATTTATTTATTTATACTTATTTATGCTTAGGCCCACGGCTACAAGGCCATCTGGGCAGCAGTTAGCTGTTTTGCCAGTCTGTGCTGGGCCGCGATTTTTACAATTTTTATTATCTAGTATATATTTTTACATTTTGTACTTTGTTTTGTGTTTTTAATATTTTTGTAATATATTTATTGCATTATTAGCATTGTTACTTCTTTTACAAGACTAAGACAGGTGTACTTATATTTCCCTTTGCTTTTTTAGGATGGCAATCTCATCTAAGTTATTAGCTCTATGGTTCATTACATTAATTCATTACATTAATACATTAATACAGTCCGTATGCCTGAAGTTAGAGTCTGAAGTCCAGGTTTCCGTCTTGTAAGTAGGTCCCCAGTGCAAGGAGTAGTGTGTTTGTATCCTCCCCCCTATATGTGAGGAGTTCAGTTGGTGTCTTTGATTTCCCAAGTTCGTTAAGAAGTCTTTGTAGTTCTTTGCACTGGTATATTATGTGTGCTGCGGTGAAGGTGATGTTTCGGCAGTAGGGGCAAGTAGGCCACGGTTGTTTGGAGAAAATATGTCACTTGACCGTTAGAAAATGGCCAAGCCTCAGTCTCGCGACCGATATCATTTTTCTCCTTGATGCGTCAGGCATGATAGGTTTCTCTGACGTTTTGTGATGTTTAGCGAGGAATGTGCTAGCTGTGCTCCAGGTAATGTTTCTGGATTCCTGTTGAAGCCTCCGAGCTTGCCCTCTGACAGCTTTGTATCCAGGTGGAACTATGTATGGATTGTCGGTGCGCAGTGCGCCTTTTCATTCCCCTCTATCCCCTCGTGAGGCGGGCACCATGCCAAGGTGATTTTGTTTGCATACAGAGAGCTCCTGATGTTTGCTGCCAACGGGTTTTTGTTTTTCAAGTTTTTATGGCTTTGAGCGAAGACAGGCTGTCCGAGAAGATGGCACATGTGCCCTCTTGTTTGACGCCCACCTGATAGCCTCCCAGACAGCCGTTAGCTCTGCCGTCAAAACATCTGACCAGGTCGGCAGTTGGTATGTTAGGGCGAGTTCAACACCAGTATCCTTGGACCAGATGGCTATGGCCACTTCTTCACCGTCTTTTGAGGCGTCTGTGTAAATGTTGTTGTCCCCATTAATTCGTCTGCACGTGTCTGTGCGAAGTCGAGTCTAGCTTTTGTAGCCCAGATGTTCGTAAAACTTTTCGTTTCTAAGAATTTTCCCCGTTGGTACTCTCCATGGTGGAGGGGAGCTCACAGGATTTAGTGCATTTGGGTAAAAGGGAGGTGAGGTCCCGTTTGTCAAACACATGCTCAACAGAGCGATGAGAGCAATCTCAGTTTGGGCCGACACAAACGGGCCAAAAATCGCGCTGAAGAAACTGGAAGCATTGCACGTCTGTCTGGACTAAACAAGCGGCAATTGTTGCACATTCTGTCAAAACAGAAACAACCTGTTAAAGCTAATTTGCAGAAGAAACTCCGGTCCACCATTGGAGACTGCAATAAAAATTGCTAAGCAGCTTGTCGTAGGCAAAATAGACTACGGCCTCACCATCTACGGCTACACCACCAAGATGAACGTCCGCAAAATCCACACATCCATCAACGTCACAGCTAGATTGGCTCTCGGCGCACTGCGCACCACCCCTATTCCCAGTCTGTTGGCTGAATCTGGCCTCCCAACCCTATACAAGAGAAGAGAAGAGCTGGCCTCCAATATCCTCTACAAGTCCCTGCACTACCTCAGTTCTCCACTCCACCTCCTAACCCTGGACACCTTATCCACGAATCCCGCTCCTACCAGACGCACATGTCCCAGCTTAACACGCGCCATAGAAGACAAATTTTTGCATAGAAATTTATTTTTTTAAAAGATTTTTCGGTTGCAAGAGTTTTTTTCCACTCAATTCTCGAGCTGCGGATTTGGCAGCAAACTCAATCAATTTCATATTGACTAAATTCGATATGAATTTATTTCATGGCAAAACTCTCTGTAATTTTTTGAAACCCGTTCTAAACTACAGTTTTAGTGCATGTATCTGTCAAAACCAAAAATGTAATTTTCTAAAAATATGCAAATAAAGAGATTAGGAGAAATAAGAGAATCACCAGATATTCATAAAAAAGGCCAAATTAAGATTAAATCCCTCTTCTGTTGTTTTTTAAAGAGTAATTGGCAGCAAACAAAGTGGAGTAGGTACTTTCGGAAAAACAGAAGTACACGACAAACGAAATTAAACCCGATCATATTAAATTATTGAAATAAAATTTTATAATTTTTGTTAATGTAGGTGCATAAATAATTTTTAAATTACAATTTTATTATTAATTTTATTCGTTTTATTATATTATACTCAGTGGTGTAACTAGCCTTAAGTGAACCCTGTTTCGCGCCTTTTTTTGAAAATAAGCATAATCACTCGCGTAAATAAAATATACTTGAAAATAACGAAAATAACAACACACATTAAAAAACTAAACTAAAACTAACTAAAACAATATTCTAGTGGTGAAATACACACTTGTCTTGCCTTTTTTCGTCAAAAGTATTTATGATGTCATACATAACTGAAGAATATTTTAGTTCTCAAACTCTTCTTTTTCTATTAGATCTACAACAATCCAGAAGAAGCTTTACAATCACTGATCTTCTTTTTTAACCGACTTCAAAAAGAGGAAGTTATCAGTTCGACCGATTTCTTTTGTATGAATTTTTTACGTACTAAAACTGCAAGTAATATGCTCGGCCAAGGATGCAGAATGGACCGGGTTGAACATCTTTAATAATTAGTACCTTTGTTAACGCTTTTTTTTCTTTTGAACGCCACGTAAGTTTAGAGTCCACGAACTCAAAATCAAAGATTGCACGATCGCTTTCTTTTCTTCTATTAAAGAAATATCACGTTACAAAACGTAGTTAGAAATAGACTTTTTTTTACACAAATTTCAAGTGAAAAGTAAGAACCAAAGAAACTAGCAAGCAAATTAACGAACGAATTTATGTAATGAAGTATTTAATTATTTCTAGAGATATAGAAACTCACGAAAAGAAATCACAAAAAGCTGGAACGGTACTTAATTTTTTTTTTTTATATGTATCCATATGTACGTATGTATATTCCACTACTCTCAATTAATTAATTATTGCTTTCAAGTCCAGATTCCTCTTTTGTTTGCTTTTCATTTTGCCTTTATTTAATTTGCTCCTTTTACCTTATACCTTATTTCTTCTGCTTTTATTTTATTTTTTTCTGTCCTTTTGACTTCTTTTCCTTCTGCTGATCTTTGTTATTTTGATTTATACACGCCCGTCTGCCTGTTCGTCGTTCAGTCCTCACAATAACTGCAGAACGCGTTCACTTAGAGAGCTGAAATTTTGCACACGGCCTTTTTAAAAAATGGTGGACTTAAGTTCGAAAATGGGGTAAATCGGGCAAATTCTTCGTAGGGTTCCCATACAAAAATTTTGTTTTTACTACATCGGAATAATTTGGCATCAAACAACAGATGCATTTAGTTACAAGTTGAATTTTCATACATGCATTATCGCGAGTACCAAAAGAGAGCTTTTATTGGATATAGAGACGATATATGATCCTATGGCTTATATCACAATATCAACAATCATTTTAATGCAATCTGTTTACTTAAATGGATTAGATTGAAATGCACAGCTATTAAAAGGCAGATGAGAAGAAATCAAAGCCAATATCTTAATCGTAAAAAAACCTTGAATTCCTCGATGGATTGAGACAACAGGCAATAATAAGGCGAGTTATATGCATTCAGTGATGCTTCTCAAAAAGCCTACGCTGTGGTCATATATTTTAAAACTGTTCATGAGCAATGACAAGCACAATACCGCATAATTATGGGTAAATCGAAAGTCGGACCCATAAATACAATTTTCTTTCCTAGGTTAGAGCTATGCGTGGCACTATTAGCAGCCAGACTTACTAAATATATAAATGGAGCTCTGGAGCTACCGAAGACGGAAACTCATATGTGGACAGACTCATCTATAGTTTTAGCAGAGATTCGAGGTCAAATGCACTACCTTTGTTTCTAACAGTAAAGGTGAAATTATTCAGACTGTGGGAAATATTCCACAGCAGCATGTGCCTTCAAATCAGAATTCTGCTGATCTATCGACAGGCCTACTTGGTAATGAAATTATTGAAAATCAATTATGGTGGACAGGACCCTACTGGCTGTGTTGAGGTATAGATGGCACAAGAACTAGATGTTGCATTCAGTACCAAAAAAGTATACAACATTTATATGGCTGGGTGGTCCATTCCGGAATGGAACACAATATTAGAAATGATGTACATATACGTCGAGTGATTCATAATTTTTCGTATCTAAAGTGTTGAGGAAGTTGATCAAATCTATACAAAACTGCAATTATAAAAATATTTGCTTTCGGCACGGTCTAAAATATGTTATGGTCCATTCCAGAATGCACTACCCTTTTCACAATCTGAATACTCTGCTCTAGTATGCCATGCGAAATCTAGTTCTTGTGCCATCTATGGTAGAGGTAAAACTGAATGGCCAATTACTGTACAGATTTCTAATGCAGTTCGAGAGCTTAAGAAAACTGTAAAAGTTTACTTTACTACCGAGTCATGTGTTTACCTACAAATTTTGGAAATATTTTCTACATTCGCGTAGCTTATTGAGGTCACAGCTTACTATTACAGATTTATCCGTCAAGCAAAGTAACAAGTCAATTAGTACAATTGGCTTACCACAGAAGAATGGGAGATAAGTTTATGCTCCTGAGTAAAAATTCTCCAAAACATCGCATTTTGGCAAGAAATAGCTAGATTAGAAGAAAAGACACTAATTGATCCATTTTTAGACCAACAAGGTACGTTACGTGTCGACGGAAGACTTCAGAGCTCTGTTCTTAACTTTAACGAACGTTATCCCGTGATATTACCTAAAACTAATAAAACTAATACCTAATAATTAACTAAACTGATAACTACTACAACATTACCATTGCTTGTGTTTTCATGAGGAGTTCAGTTACTGGTGACATTACTTCGGAAAAGATACTGGCCTCTCGACGCTCGGAACACTATTCGACATCTTATACGCAGGTGCATTACATGTTATCGTCAAAAAGCCCCCAACAAATACGAAGTATTCCAAAATCAGAATCAACGTGAGCAGACCATTCACGTATACCAGCGTAGACTATTGTGGACCAATCGACCTGATATTCAGTAAGGGAAAAAATCTGCGACCTTCAAGGGATACATTACTGTTTTTATTAGACTTACAATCAAAGCAGTTCATTCAGAAGCCGTCAGCGATTTAACTATATCAGCATTCATATAGCTGTCTTGCGTAGATTTGTATCTCGTAGACGTTTATGCAAGCACATGTACTCTGATTGTTTCACCAATTTATAGGAGCTAATTCTTATTTGAGAGATATCCAAAACCATCACCATGAAATTGGAAGTAAGTTAGCATGTGAAGGGAGGCAGGTGTAAAATCTGACAAATTTCATCTGCGACGCATAATTGGTAATTCAGTATTGACCTTCGAAGAACTCACTACAACAATAACTCAAGTTGATCATGTATGAACTCCAGGCCTTTATGCCCACTTACTGCAGATTCATCGGACTTAACAGCTCCACTCTACTGCACCACCTCAAAAGGATTCTGCGCAAAGAAGCGAGAATCGCTTAAACAGATGACAATTTTGTCAAAAAATACTAAAATATTTTTAAAGTCGATGGAGTGGACAATATTTAACACAATTGCAACAACGTTCCGAATGGACCATTCAACAACCCAAAACTCTCGAGAATACTTCCCAAGCCATGAAACAGAAATCTATATGTGTGCGTTCGGAGTCCGTTCTCTAAAATATTCTATAATTGATGGTTATGGAAAAATGTCAAACATTGACTTTATATATGCTATAGAGCCTAACCTACTATCCATACAAGAAAATAGTCTTCTTGTAACTTACAGCTTGGATCATTACCTTCCCAAAGGCTACACTTCCTATATACCTTACTTAAAAAAATAATAAAATAGTTTTGATTATAAAGTAAACTTACCATTTTACGCTCAATACCTCTCCAGCTGAGTGATAATTGCATGTGTGTATGTACAGCCGGAGTCCGAATCTGTAGGCAGCTGCATCAGCCCACGGCATGCCATAACGGCACAGCGACATTACAATGATTACTCAGCTGAGAATTTTTGTTTGAGAAATCGTAGTCATTTGCTTAAGATAAATTTTTTTAAATAATTTTGTTAGGAAAGGTATGCAAATTTTATAACGGTTCGGAAGATAAGAAAGCAACCTCAAGATTATCAGAACACCATTTCTCTGTATGAATAGTAGTTTAGAGCGGGGCAGCTATTCAAATCAAACTTGTGTCAGTTTTACATAAGAACACGGCAAATATTTTAGAATGTAAGGACTAAGTAGTGCCTCGCATTGGGTAGGGATGGAGTCTGTTTCATGGCTTGTGAAGTATTCTCGAAGGTTTTGAACAACCTAATTTGAATAAAGGAGACATGGTGTTAGTAAAAGATGACCAACTGTGGTCTAGTGCGCGTCGTTAGTGTTCGTATGAAAGAAACAATCGTTAAACGGCCAATTACAAAAATCGCGCGTTTACTTTTTAAGGACAATGAAATACCCACATAATCGTGTTGATGCACTTTCAGTGAACACAGAAAAGCAAGATAATCAGTGAAATCATTTGAGTTCAAACCGGAAATTTTATACATTGTGTTATATATTGAGCATAACCACTACCACTAATAGTCCAAATAACTACTCACTTTTATAACTTTGTCATATCTATTTCATTCAAAACTGGTGTGAGAGCTAGTCTCGGACGTGGGAGGGAGTGCCGGTTTGTGAGGGACAACTCAGTTTTACAAATTCAAATAAATATTTCAAAAATTCATTTGCTTAACCTAATATCACAAAGAAATTCGGAACTAAAAACTAACCTACAAACTACTATTAAATTCAATAGAAGACTTCAAGTAAAAATAATAAAAAAAATTAAAAAAATTCAAATTAAAAGTTAATGAGCTCCTGCTGAGGCGCTGCCAATTTTCTCCTCGCTCTGAAAAGGGAGAGAAGATCAGAATTACTATCTGTCATCAAACAAAGAAAAAGGGGAAAATATTGTTGCTGCTAGTGCGTGAGGGCACAAGAGCAGTAAAATGCTTCTGTCAGTACAACTAGTCAGATTAGTCTCTAACAGTATTCTGAGTGTGCGCAGAAATGTAGCAATATGCTACTATAACGAAGAATGCAGATTAGTCTCTGCAGCAGAGTTATTCCTCTGTAAATGTGAGCAGGAGATGTAGCAGATTATTCTCTGCAGCAGAATTAATCTTCTGCTTAGGTGTGGGATGGATCTTTTTGCAGATTAATCTCTGCGCAGAATTAATCTTCTGCTTAGGTGTGGGATGGAATTTTTGAAATTGATAGGATTTTCAGATTAATCTCTGAAATATAGAATTAATCTTCTATATGAGGTTTGGGAGTTTTATTCTTGTTACTCGGATTAGACTCCGAATCAGATGAGCTCTGAACCAAGAACGACTTTCTGCTGCGGCTCGTCGGCTTTTATAGCCGCCGCATCCAGTTATGAGCTCTCGCCTCTCGGTGTTGCCCTAGCGACGTTTGTTGAATTTGATGACTGAGGCGAATTCAAATGATTTGACGTAATGTCATTTACTATCATCAACAAATGTAATAAGAATGCATGTTTAAGGTAAGTTTGTGATGTTTTTTGACCTTTTGTTGAAAATAAAAAAATTTATTAATTATTTTTTAGATGAATGAGTCGTGTTAGACATTGCCTCCAGTCTGCGTTATAATGCATTTAGCGTGGAAGTGCATTATTCACGTAAATTAATTAGCTTTCAGCTAAATACGCTGTTAGTGGAGATTACCATTAATCATGTCACAAATGCCGAATTAGATAAGTATTCTTATATTTTCACATTCTTGGAAGAATGATTCTTTGTGTTTTGTTTTTATTTGTTTTAGGCTGGACGAGGAATTTATGTTTTTTGTTGATGATCTGACTGGGAGATGGTGACTGTAGATTTGTGGATGTATCTGGCAGTGGGGAAATCATCGAGGGATCTTAGGTCTATAGGTGGACTGAACAACTGGGATCCATTACACTTCAACTATCCACGCCTATGTTCATTTTCACAAGCAGTTCGAGTATATTCAAAAGATCATGTGCAAGGATAACAGTATTAAGATAACGCATGAGTTTTAATTGCATTATTTACATCTCTAAGAATTTCTGTATATTGATAAATTAGCCTTTTAGCCTTTTTTAACTGTCTATGAAAAAATCAATCAAGGAGACATGCAATTTTTTGAAACAAAAAGTTTTTCTTTAAAAAAGAGAAAAATAATACAAAATAGTTAAGTTGTGAAATAAAGAAGTTTTCTTAATTTATGGAAATCCCACATATCTTTAAAGTTGTGAACCCAAGGAGATTTCTGTATTCAGTGAAAATAATACACATACGCATTCTCAGATTTATTTAAACCATTAACAAACGAGTTTAAACTTTAAGCAAATAAATTTAAACCATGAACAAATGATTTTAAACCCTTACAAATAAATTTAAACCTTAAACAAATGATTTTAAACCCTTAACAAATAAAATTAAACCTTGAACTAATCATTTTAAACCCTTAACAAATATATTTAACCCCTTAACGAATGAGTTTCAACTGTTAACAAAAAGACTTTAGCAAATATATTTAAAATCTTAACAAATTTATCTATATTTAAAATATTTTATTTCAACTTAAGTAAGCATTTCATACAATTTTGCTCAAATTTTGATAAATAAATAATCTGCAATACTTCTGACTTTTCAGTGCAACGGTTGATCATCCACTGCCTCAGGAATAAGTAAAACCAAATCCAAAATATAGTTGAATAAGCCTTTATTTTAGAAAACGATTTTTCGATAGGGTTTAACCTAGGCGAGTAAGTAGGCAAAAATTTTAGTGTTAAATACTTTTGAGGTAATACAACACGAACTTGTTATGTTTCGTGTATTCTAGCATTATCCGTAATTAAAAATGAGTCACTAAGCGTTGGATTTGTTTCCAATTTTTTAACAAGTTCGCGCAGAAATAGAGAAAGTCTATCGGAATTGCAACTAGAATTTGCAAATTCTTGGTTACTTATAGCAGCAATAAAAGTATCGTTTCTGCCACGTACTACTGGAGCTATAGCTCGAGCACGGGTGCCTTCTTGAGCGGGCTTGAAATTTTATAAGACGAAGATTATAACCACGAATTTAACACTATAATTTTTGCCTCCTTTCTCGCCTATGTTAATCCCTATCGAAATCGTTTTCTAAAATGAAGGCACATGCACGTTTAGTTTTAGGTGACATGAGTAGAGAACATAATTTTTTCTTAGTGATCGAAGATAGCCTGCAATAAATGACACCTAATGACTGTTCCAACTAATAATGGATTTGGTTTTACTTATTCCAAAGGCAGTGGATGGTCAAGCGATGAACTAAAAATTCAGAAGAATTGCAGACTATATATGCACCCAAAATTTGAGAAAAAATTGTATGAAATGCTTACTTAACTTGAAATAAAATATTTTAAATATAAATTTGTTAAGAGTTTCAATATATTTGCTAAAGGTTTAAGTCTTTTTGTTAACAGCTGAAACTCATTCGTTAAGGGTTTGAATGAAAAAATAGAACAAAGAAAAGAAATGAAAAAATGAAAAAATTGAAAAAGAAAACATTTTTTTTAAATATTTTTAATAACAATTTTTTTTTCTATTTTTATCAATTACTTCATTTTTTCATTTCTTTTCTTTGTTATTTTTTTCATTTGTTTTTCAAGTCACTCAATTTCGCTATTTGGGACCTGTTGATGGGTCAAACCATGACTGGAAACTTGTCACCCAAAATATAATGAGTTGTGTGAAATAAGAAATTACAAACATTTTTTAGCCTTTACCGGAGAATCCAAAAAAAGTTCCTTCTTGAACAAATATAAGTTTAACCCGATAAAAAATCCTATAGAGTAATCTCTATCTTTATTTATTTTGTTGCTCTAAGATTCAATTTCGTGTTAATTAACGCAATTATCTGAATTAAATTTTCTTTCTATTTTAGATTCTGTGGACTTAGAATGGCGACCGCCAGCACTATACGCTACAGCTCGACCTTATGGAATTAAATTCAGAAGGCTTTATTTCATGGAAGTTTATTTAATTGTAAATGACATTGTGAATGTTACTTCAATTCATTTTTAGGTGCAAATGTAATACTGCGGAATGTCTAACTGACATGCAAAAATGAAAATAACTTTAAATACATTTGGGTGTCCAATCCAATTTTGCTCTACATTCATTACTTTTATGTGCGGTACGGTGGAAAGCAATGGACTTCGCCAACCATCGCAAGATGCTGGAGAAGATTCAAAGGCTGTGCCTTCTCAGCGCAAGCGGCGCTTTTAAGTCAACTATAAAAGCGAAAGAGTCTGCTTTTCGCGCCTATCAATTGAATCCATGTCCGGAAATGAAACAAGTCTACAAGACTGCACGGAACACCTGCAAGTCCATTATCCAGAGAGAAAAATTTCTTTTTGACCAGAATATTAGACAAAGAATCCTGGCGAGCCGCAAAGGTAGCAAAGGCTTCTGGTCCCTGGTCAAAACCATCAGGAACAACTTCACCAGTTCCTCTATACCTTCACTACTTAATAATGGTGAAGTGATTGTTGACTCCCTGGATAAAGCTAATATTTTAGCTGCTAGATTCGCTTCAAATTCTTGTCTTCCACCTACTTCACAAACACCTGTTTTGCATCCACCGTGTCAATGTGTACAAGAGCCAATACACGTTCGTACGAGGGATGTGTTCAGGGTCCTTAAGGGGAGCAACGTCTCCAAAGCCGCAGGTCCTGATGGTTTCTCGCCCCTGTTAATTAAAAGCTGTGCCTCATCCTTGGCTAAACCTCTGCGCAAACTATTCTACTTGTCTTATTCGACAGGAAAATTTCCAACTGCTCACGTTCAGCCTATTCCCAAGAAAGGAGAGGGTAGCGATCCCTCAAATTATCGACCAATTGCGATCACTTCGATTCTTTCAAAGGTTTTTGAATCTATCATTAACTCAAAATTAATGAAGTATCTAGAAACTAATCATCTCATCAACGATCGCCAATATGGCTTCCGAGCTGGACGCTCATCTGGAGACTTGCTGACCTTTCTTACGGAACGTTGGAACCGTAGTCTTCATAATTTTGGTGAGTCTAAAATCGTTGCCCTAGATATTTCAAAGGCCTTTGATAGAGTATGGCATCCAGCCCTTTTAGCCAAACTTAAAGCACTTGGTCTCTCCCCTCCTCTTCTATTATGGATTGAAAGCTTCCTATCTAGTCGCCAAATACGTGTTGTATTAGATGGCGTTACATCTGAACCGCATCCCATCAATGCCGGTGTGCCTCAAGGCTCTGCTATCTCTCCAACTCTATTTTTAATTTTCATTAATGATCTGCTTTCCCTTACTTTCAATCCCATCCATAGTTTTGCAGATGACAGTACTCTTGATTTCGCTTACTCCTTTGACACTCTTGCGGAATCCAGGGGGAATGCCGCATGTGTTAAACGAGATTGCATGACTAGATCATTGAATAACGATCTTAACAGTATCCTCGCTTGGGGCAAAGCAAATCGTGTCGAATTCAATGCATCTAAGACCCAGAGCTGTCTCATCTCATTAAAACAAGATCATAACTTAACCACACCCGTTTCTTTTGATGGAGCATTAATTTCTGATTCACCGTCACTAAGCATTCTTGGCATTAATATTTCCAGTAAGTTAAACTGGACAGATCACATCTTCTCTGTTGCCAAAGAAGCATCGAAATGTCTTGGATTTCTGAAAAGGTGAAAGAAATATTTCACCCCGTCAAATCTAGCGCTCCTCTACAAGTCCTACATTAGACCTAGAATGGAATACAACTCCCATATATGGGCCGGGGCTGGTCGCACAGCCTTAGCTTCACTGGATATTGTCCAAAAGAGAGCCTTCAAGCTCATTGGCGATTTGGCAATAACTTGTCATATCGACTCACTCGAGCACCGCAGCAATGTTGGATGCCTTTCGCTCCTTTATCGCTATATGCATGGTCAATGTTCTGATGAAATATCTAGTCTAATCCCTTGTAGAATGATTCCTGCACGCAATACTCGCGCTGCAAACCGCGCACATCCTTTAACCCTTCAAATTACTTTCGGCCGTACAGTAAAATTCCGTGATGCTTTTTTATCATGAACAGTGCGAATGTGGAACAGCTTACCATCTTCTGTTTTTCCTCCGGCATACAATCTGCGGAAGTTTAAGGGCGACATACATCGGCACCTCCGCCACTTTCCTCATATCCCCTAATCCTTTCCCTATCTCCTTCCTGCCATGCTGTGCTTTGCATCATAGGGTATCCCCTGAGCTTGGCTTAATAATATAAAAAAAAAAACCCGGGCTCTGGAGGTTATCCTCAATATACGGTGCAAATATATATCAAGCAGAGGGCGTCGACTACAGCGCTAAGGCTGCATCTTAACCTCGGCTGGCTTCATGGTGGAACAAGGGTTCCACATGAATCCGTTTATGAGTTCGTGCAGTCTATCGCACCTGGCATTGACAGAGATAGCGACTACCTCCTCGAGCCCATGCTGGAAAGCAATTTTGAAGATAGAATTCCATCCAGGGCAGAATGGGAAACACATTCCGTGTTTCAACCATTGACAAACCCAATTATAATATATACTGATGGTTCTAAGTCCGACGAAGGCACCGAAGCGGGAGTTTTCTGTGAAGAGTCTGAAATTGAGTTCTCCATTCACCTTGAAAACCACTCCACGGTTTTCCAGGCAGAAGTCAAGGCCATCCTTGAAGCGGGAAGACACCTCCTTAATTCAGACACTGAGAATAAGGAGATAGCCATCTGCTCGGACAGCCAAGCAGCTGTCAAAGCTTTGTCTAAACCCTTTATAACCTCCAAATTATTAATGGAGTGCAAAACCACCCTGAATTCCCTTTCTCGGAATAACAGGGTGATGGTGCACTGGGTGCCGGGGCACAGCAACATCAGCAGGAATGAAAGGGCAGCCGAACTTGCTCGTCTTGGAGCAGACTCAGAGGAACCTCTACAGTCGGGATTGCACCAAAGCACCTTGTCTCAATCATTTCAAGCTGGGCTGACCGCCAACACAGTCGCCTTTGGTTAGAAGATCCCACGGGCAACAAAGGAACTGTGGGGTACACCAAACTTAAATCATACGAATAAGCTCCTAAAACTCAATAAGCCAACCCTGAAAACTCTGGTGTCCATTCTCACTGGGCATTCACAGGATGAGACTTGTTGACGATCCTATATGCAGGGGTTCCGGAGAGGAGTCCGAAACAGTGGCCCATTTTCTATGTCACTGCCCGGTACTCTCAGGAATACGCTACAGAATTCTTGGTTCACACCTCCTGGAAGAGTTACATGATGCCGGCAAGGATGGCTGGGAGCCAATACTGAAATTTATAAGACCGTCCGGTTGGGACCTATGAGCGATCGCTCATGGGTCTGGAGGGTGAACAATGGGCCTTGACTTGGTCTTCGTTCGGGGGACCTGAAAGGGGTCCCAAACCTCATAAATCAATCAATCAATCAATCATTACTTTTATGTGTGACTATACCTTCATCTAGGGTATAATAACTATGGCTCAGCGCTCAGCCATTCTGACGTTAGAACGGCTGATCACTCTTTTGACAATTAACTTTTTTTTACAATTTTTTACAATACCTAAGTACCAAATTATACCAAATAGCTACTAAATCGGTAGGATGTTATTAATTCAAATTTCTGACATAGTTCAACCATTTCGACGGTCCTTATTATTCAATAATTTTTTTGTGTACTAAAACTTCTATTAAACTTTTTGTGCGAACGCACACTAAAAATAAAACTCTAAACGCAAATTAAATAACTTTGCTTCGACAAATCAGAGCAGGCATTCCGGATGACCTGCGTACTATAAAAGGCCTGTGAAGCAAAGAGATTTTTGTCAGAAATAACAGACAAGAGCACAGCTTGCCATCGCGCAACAGGCTGTAATAATGTCGACATCGTGTAACCTTAAGTTAATATAAATTCGAACAATTAAAGTGTAAAGTGAATCAAAGACAAAAGTAAGTTGTAGGCCAAAATTAAAGCCTGTACGTAAACCTTTTCAAATATCCGGGATATCGGTTCGGTAATAAATTCGAAATAATTCGTTTTATTTCTATTAATTACTATTAATACGGTCCTAGCCGAAGAATTCACCACACCAATACTTTTATGCTACATTAACCCATACAAAAATTACAATATAAATACAATAAACTAAAGTAAGGTTCATTGTATTTGTATATTCCTGAATCACATTAAAGTTTATGTAGCACCAGAACACCGTTAGAGAAACAAGTATATTCCCAATAATAATCTTCTCTTTTTCTCGTTAAAGGACGTCCAACAAATCAACGTTAATTTAAGTTAATTATATGCATTATACATATATAAATATTGTTGTTTTGTTGCGTTTAATTTTTTTAATGTTCTTTGTTTTATGTTGTTGCTGTTTGATTGATTTATTATTATTTATTGACCCGGCACCCCCTTTTATTACTTGTGACAAACCAAGAGTTTGTACACTTTTCCTTACTTTTCAAAACACATAGAAACAATTATGGTAGAGCAAAATAAGCATAATATGAAAAGTTATTTTGATATGTCCTCACGATAACTCGAGAACGCATCTACTTAGAGAGCTGAAATTTCGCACACTGACTTTAAAAAAAAAGTAAGTTTAGTTTCGAAAATGGGACAAACCGGATAACTTCTTCGTGGTGTTGCCATACAAAAATTTCGTTTTTTACTATATATTTGGGTACTGCCTGAGAATGCGTTAGCGTAGACAGCTGAAATCTTGTACACATCTATTTCATAAAAATGTTAATTATAATGTCAAAAATGAAGAAAATCGGGTAATCCCTTCATAGTGCTGCCATATAAAAACTCATGATTCTTATGTATATTGTGCAAACGATCAGTTTTTCACGTTTTTATTGTATTGGGAAATTGTTCAGAATGTGAAATTCTATAAAATTGGTTATAATTCTTTTTACTGTTAGACGAGTCGCTCTAGAAATAGATGCGAAAAACCACTTCAAAAATCCAACTTGTAACTTGACCATTCGAAATTACATACAGGCATTTTTCTAGGGTATCATAAGTATTGGTCTTAGAACAATTCTAGCTTTTTTACTTGTTCTATGTTTTTCTTGCATATACTTATGCAATTACAATACATGGAGTACCTATATACTATATATGCTTTGAAATAATATATACCATTCAAATTTGGAATAACACAATAAATTTAAAATTGTTGAAAAATATGCATTTATACCGAAAATGTGTGTCTCTTCTTTGTGCAATAAATCTCCTTTTCATTGACGCCTGAGATCTATTTTAATTCCGGAATTTTTAAGAAATTCGCACACAATTCATGTGAACGTTTCAGTCCCGAACTTGGAATTATTTATAGCTGCTCAGCAAAAGCTTTTACGCGTGATTGCAGCGGATGTGCAAGGCTTCCCACTCGCAAACCATCATCTCCTATCGCTGTTATTGGCACGAAGTGAGAAATGTGAAGTCCAAGAGGTAAATGATTCTTGAGATTTTTTGGTGGACTGACCGAATTATTTGCATTACTTCGCGACCAGATGAGGTCCGAAGTGCACCATTAAATGAAAATTTTTACAAAACAGCACATTTGGAGAATGAAAAATGCCCAAAATAAACAAAATAAAAACAGAAGGCAAATACTTATCACCTGCTCGAGAAAGATTGAGGTCGCGGATGCAATATGTGATATTCTGCGGGATATATAAATACTGCCCAATGCACTTTTCATGTCTGTTTCGGGAGAGTCATTAAGGACTTTATTTTAGCTGACAAGTGAAGACTGATGTTGAGTTTTCATCATAGTATCTGGAACAGATTAATTTTAAGTTTTTATGGTCACTGTTCGGCTTAATAAATTTTATTAAATATGCAATTTTACACTCCTAAGGTTAAATTTATTAGGGAGCTTCGCGAAGCGTCTATAAGATATGATTGCGTGTTTTTACATGAGAGTGGTTATTACAGAGCTAAGATGTAATTGAACACATCGAGGTGTAGGGTCTTAAACAACACAAACGCGTTTTATAAAAAAAGTATAAGATTTGAACACTGTGTATACTTTTGTTCAAGAAAGAATTTTTTGGGATTCTCCGGTATATAGCAAAAGCTAAAAAATGTTCTAATTTGTTATTTCATCACACAACGCCGCAAATTTTAATTACGCCAGGGATTGCCATTTCTATAGTAAATTTTTTACTGCCGCAAATTTTAAATACGCCAGGGATTGCCATTTCTATAGTAAATTTTTTATGAAAAACAAACGAAAAAATGAAAAAAAGAAGAAAGAAATGGAAAGTTTGAGAAAAATAGAAAAACAATTTTTTTTATTTATTAAAAAAATGTAAAAAAAATTTTAAAGATGCGGATTCATTCGAAGCGAATCGAACCTGTATACGCCACGCAGTGGGCTGAAAAGTAAAGAAGGAAAAGGAAGAAGAAGAAGCGTTTCGTGTCAGCAGAAAACCTTCCACTAATCGGTGCAGCTTGGTTTCTGCCTGCTGCAGACGCTTGACAATAGATCAAACTGATCTCTTCTCATATAAACTCAGAATAAATTCTGGGTGTGAATTATATGAGGAAAAAACACTCCTATACGAGCCCAGGAGGAAAAATAAATAAAAAGATTACTCTTTTGGACTTTTTACCGGGTTGAACTTAATTTTGTTCAAGAAAGAATTTTTTGGGATTCTCCGGTATATAGCAAAAGCTTTTTTCTCGCAGAGTACGTGCTGGACAGATTCGATTTCCTGCGATTCGTTACAGCTCCTGCAGAAATCGTTCGGCGCTATATCCAGCCTTCTAGTATGATCTCGTATGGCCCAATGATCCGTGATGACCCATACTAGATTCCTGCTATATGCTTTGCTGCCATTAAGCAGTTTTCTGGTCTTCTTCCTGTCATATGCAGGCCATAATTGCCTTGCGATACGGCAGGTTTCCTTGTTCATCTATCGTAGACTTGCCCTTTGATAGGCGTCCTTGATGATCTCCTATTTTAAAGCTCCGATTGGGATCCTCACATAAGGTATTGCTGCGAGCTATCCATTTCAGTTTCGTTTTTGGCCAACTCATCAGCCATCTCACTACCTAGAACATCCCTGTGGCCAGGTACCCAGCATAATGTCACCTTGTGCCGTGTACAGAGAGCATATACTAGATACTTTCCCTATGGCCGTGTAGTCAGTTCGTCCAGGCTAGTCTTGCATATCTGCAACAAATTTAATTTAACTAGCACATCCAGCACCGTAGTAGCTGCTTGGCTGTCCGTTTATATGCATATAGATATGCCATGCGGACTGTGCACATAGATGCCAATATTAACGACTGGTAAACAGCTATGAGCTCTCTCTGGAAAACACAAATTTGTCCGGCAGTTTATAAGACTCGTGCCACTGACAGTCTCTTGAGTACGCTCCAGCCCCTGTGCCGGCACTTGTCTTGTATCCATCCCACTGACTTATAACAATGGACTGAGCTTATTGTCATTTTCCTATAGGAAAGCATGGAACAAGTTTTATAGTTCTCTCTTTCGCCCTATGGCAGAGTTGGAGCTACCAACACAAAATATTGCATTCAGGAACGTTTGCTTATGCCATTTGATGCTTTTATGTTGGCTACAGATGCAATCACCGCAGAAGGAATAAGGTAAAGATAGTGTTTACCATGCTCCGTCTCTCTTGCCCATAAGCAGGATTCAGTTAAGAATAACTTTTGAAAATTAAAGCCGGAATGAGTTTAATTCATTATAAGCCATTAAAATATCACTTGGGCACAGGAAAATATATTTTTTTAATTAAATTCGATTTACGGGTATAAAATTTCATCTGATTGAATGAGTTTTACATGTTTTTTATGTAATCGTTTTAAAGGGTACTCTAACGGTGATATACAGAAACACAATGTTTTTTGTGCCACATGAAATAGCAAATCGCTCAGTCCATTGTTATAAGTCAGTGGTCCATCCGTAGAATAGAAATTTCGGATTTTACTACCATCTCCTTCCCATCCCAGTCACTCCTGGTGGGAATAAATACATTGACATGCCCACCAAAAGTTGGAAAAGTTATCACTGCAGTCTATCTTCCGGGATATATTGGAATTTCCAAAATTCCTCTCCGTCCATCAACCCCTCGCTCTACGCCTGGCATGGCTAATTGCCGCTACACTCCTGCAGTTGGTCATTCCGTTTGTAACACCTAGAAGTAATGATGGTAGACCAATATGGATTTGACACCCATGCGTAAAATTAAATGTTATTTTGATTTTTGAAAGTTCTTCTGTCCATCTGTCTGTCCATCATCCCGGTAACTCGAGAACGTGTGTTCTTAGAGAGCTGAAACTTTGCACATGGGCTTTAAAAAGATAAGTAAAATTAAGTTCGGAAATGGAACAATTTGGGTAACTCTTTCGTAGGGATGCAATATAAATATTTCGTTTTTCACTACACATATGGACACTACCTGAAAACGCATCAATGTAGAGCGCTGAAGTTTTGTGCATAGTGTTTTCATAAAAATAGTAAATATAATTTCTAAAACGGGCTAAATCGGGCAAACCCTTCTTGGTGTTACCATATACAAGTTTAGGATTTTTACGTATCCGTTGAAAACTATCAGTCCTATATGGTTTTAATGTACTGAAAAGTTCTTTAGAATATGAAAAAATTAGTGATCATCATTTTTTATGTCCGACGAACCGTTATGGAAATATATGCAAAAAACCACTTCAAAAATCAAACTTACGCTGATAGATGACCATACGAAATTACATGCGGGCATTCATCTAGGGTACTATAAGAATTGGCTTTAGACCAATTTTAGCTTTTGTACTTGTTAAATGTTAAAATTTGTTACTCACAATTTTAGATCGGTTTGTCTGACGGTAAAATTTCCCAATATAAGTGAAAAATTGAAATTTTAGAATGGCAATCCTACAAGTGTTGTCTGTTATTGTATATTTTGGGACTTAGATTTACAATTTTCACTCGAATTATATCTAAATCTTTTATATAAAGTCATGTAAAATATTTCAGCTATCTATGTCAAGGTATTGAGACCATTCTCCAAATGTACAGCGAAAAATAAATTTTATGACCTAGGATCTTTAGATTTACAATTTGTATAAGACAGTCTCTCTCTCTTTAAGTTAATGCATTCTCCTGATATTGCGCGGATGAGCGGATTTACAGACCACAGATGGCTGGATGCACATTGCACAGTCGGATGGATATGTTAAAATTTTTCAATGTGCAAATATAATGGATGACAAACAGTATAGGCGATGATTTTATCTACAGAATAAAAAGCAGGAGTTGAGTTTCTAGGAATAATAGTTTCCCTGACCATGTGAATGTCTTACGCTCTTATTAATGACCTTAAATAGCCTATGTATGACAGGAGTTTTTCACATATTCGATCGGGACTATATTCGAGGATTGTATAAGAGCCGAAGTTTTTAAGTAGGAATGTAAAATATAAAATGTTAAAAGCATCTTAGATGGTCTAACGAGCACATTTTCAAAGCAGGGTGTAGCTATATTTGCGGTTATAGATCTAGCGTATTGAATTGAAAATTGTTTTCTAGCTTATAAGAACGCATGTAGCTACACACACAGCTTATCATGATTTCGTTTCTTCTTCTACTGTTTTGAGCACTTTACCGCCCCATATAGAAAGAGTTATAGAGTTGTTAATGTAGCAGATTTATAGAAACTTTCTATAACGACTAAAATCAAATAATTCAACAAAAGAGCTGACACGATTTTAGGCCTAGATTCTTGGGATTGTAATTTTTAATAGAGTAAGGTCCTTTTCATGAATAAAATTAAAAGTTATTTTGATTTTTGCATGCCTGTGTGCCGGTCGGTCTCTCCATCCGTCCGTCTATCTGTCCTCACGATAACTCGAGAGCTGCTATTCTAAAAAAAAAAAACTGTTCATTTAAGTTCGAAAAAGGGACAAATCAGGAAAAACTGGGTTTCCGTATACTGTAACAAGTAAAAAAGCTAGACTTGGTCTAAGACCAATTCTTATAATACCCTAGATGAATGCGCGTATGAAATTTCGAATGGTCAGCGATCTATGCAATTTTGATTTTTAAAGTGATTTTTCGCATAAATTTCTAGAACGGTTCGTCGGACAGAAAAAATGACTATAACCAATTTTATAGGATTTCATATTCTAAACAAGTTTTTAGTACAATAAAAACGTCTAGAACTGATGGTTTCACAATATACGTCAAAAACCGAAAATGTTATATGGCAACAACAAAAAGGGGTTGCCCGATTTAGTCCATTTTTCAATTTTTTTTTGCCATTACTATATAAGCAACATGTGCCGAATTTCAACCCTCTATCTTCTCGCGTTCTTAGGCAGTGTCCAAATATATAGAGGAAAACGAAGTTTTTGTATGGCAATCAAACGAAGGAGTTGCCTGATTTGTCTCATTTTCGAACTTAATTTTCCTTTTTTTTTTAAGTTCATGTACCAAATATATCTTTTATAAGTGAGTTATCGGGCACACAGACGGACTGACAGACGGACAGACGGACAGACGGACAGACGGACGGACGGACGGACGGACAGACAGACGGACGGACGGACAGACGGACGGACGGACGGACGGACAGACGGACGGATGGACGGATGGACGGATGGACGGACAGACGGACGGACAGACGGACGGACGGACGTACAGATGGACGGATGGACGGACAGACGGACGGACGGACGTACAGACGGACGGATGGACGGACAGACGGACGGACGGACGGACATGCAAAAATCAAAATAACTTTAAATATTATTCGTGGGAGTTACGTCTGTAACACTAACGTGAAGGAGAATATCACAAATATAAAGTTTAAATTCATGAGAATAATTTTTGCTGACTCTATGGGAAATCATAAATATATTCTTTTCCCATAGAATCGCCGTTCTCAGTAAAATGTCTACTAAGCATTCTTATGCTTTTGAAATCTTATCTAATTTTTCTGTGTTTATGGGAAAATAAATATTTTAAGTTGTATTAAGTAAGTTAAGTTTTAAAACTCAGCTCGGTCGGACGCTTTATAATTGTGTTCCGGATACTTTATAATTTTGTTCTTAAGAATAAATTTTATTAATTAGCAGGTTGTAGTTTTCTTCCAAAAGATTACCTTTCTGTGATTTTTTTTTTCGTTGGAAAAGAATTACGTTCGTAATTGGCGCAGTCCGTAGGATTGCATTCTAAAGTATTGCAATCCCAACGAAAGTTTTATTGTGTTTTTGTCAACTTACTGGAGCCGCTAACATAGTGAAGAAAAAAAATTTTGCTTCAACGTAGATACTTAACTCCAGGTTGAAATTTTTTATTATTTGTGTATAACACGGTGAATTCTGAAGAATAAATCGGTGAAATACTTACACTTAACACGGTGAATTTTAAAGAATAAAGTGAAATATATCAGCTGTAAACTTTTCACACAAAAGGAAAAGGAAAGAAAAGTTATCTAAACATTGTAAATTGAGCCAAAGTTCAAGCGAAATATATTAATTAAAAACGAAAAAAAAAACAAAAAAAAAATTAAAATTTGTACATGTTGAAAGTGAAATCAGTTCGTGAAAACCACAGATTCAAAGCATATAACAGTGATTTAATGAGCATTGAAGAAGAAGAAATGGCAACGTCGGAGGCTCCACTAGATTCAGCCACTTCAGGTACACCAAACGCAACAAGTGAATCAACTCCACCACCAGTATTAACATTTACAACAAATGATCTAGTTAAAGATGCACAACGAATTATAGAATTAAGAGGAGATGGAAATTATGCCCTTACATCATTTCTCAGAGAAGTTGAGACAACTTTACCACTCTTCAACAGCAACGCTCAACTTAAACAGTATGTTTTCCAAAGAATCATCATTAACAAAATCCAGGGTCCAGCTCTAGACGCCATCCGAACCTTGGGACCTAACTCTCCTTGACAGGAAATCAAATCTGAATTGGAGGTAAAATGTTTCGGTGTTCAGGAATCATATCATCAATAAGAGAATATTATATTACATTAAAAAATACAGTAAAAAAATTAAATGAAAAATATGAATACGATTTAGAGAAACCTAGTGAATTTCACTCAAAAACGAATGAATCATTAATGTTAAGAACATTTTTAAATAACATCGATCCAAACGTCAATTATTTTTAATAAAAATATAAAAGGTTTAAGGGAATTTTTTAGTTATTTAGAAAACTTAGGGATGATAAGGGAAAAAAGTAGAGTAAACAATCATAAGATGAACAACCAAGATAGAGGTCAATTTAATTCAAGACAAAACAATTACTACAGATAAAACTCAAGACAATTACAACAAAATAGCACGAACGGACAATGACAAAACTATAATAACAATAACCGACCGAATCATAATAGTTATTATAATTCAGGGCAATCAAGGCAAACTTCCTTATCTAACCAAGGGCAGTTTAGACAACATAATTATAATAACAACGAACGTTCAGGACAAAATTTACCCAACAATTTTTCTAATAATACTTCAAGACAAAATAACTCAAATAGGCTAGAGCCAATGGATGTTGATCACATTCAACAACAAGAAGAAGTAAATTTTCATTTGACTTCTCAAAAATTTACCTACCAATAATAGAGATCACAATAAATGAAGACAAAACAAATATGCCTCATCGATACAGTGTCCTCTACTTCTCTTCTAGATGAAACCAAATTACCCCAATATAGAACAAAATTGCTAAAAACACCAATACCATTTAATAGTCTTAATACGAATACATACGTTAACGCAGAAATCAAAACGAATCTTCCAAAAGAATTCAAAGAAGATGCTTATATGGGATGGAAACTTACAAAATTCCACGAAAAATGTTTTGACGCTCAAAATTTACTCAAACCCCTAGGTGCTATAATAGATATTAAAAATGATATTTAAACAATAAATTATAACGAAATAAAATTTTTAAATAGTTGTCCATATAGAAGGAGGAGATGTCTCAGTTAGAAGCTGTTAATATAGAAGGGAGTGAATTTCACGACCTTTTCGACTCTCTTAACTCTGAAGAGAAAGATTGTCTAACTGAAATTTTAAAATTTCACAAAGACCTTTTCTTTAAAGAAGGTGACCAATTAACTAGTACCTTCGACATTCAACATGAAATAATCACAACTACTGAAAAACCCATATATTCAAAAATATATAGGTATACTCAAATTCATGAACAAGAAATTTTGTCACAAATTAAGGACATGCTCAAACAAGGAATAATTCGGGAGAACAACTCTTCATATAACAGCCCATTATGGGTTGTTCCAAAGAAGATGGACAATTCTGGCAAGAGAAAATGGATAATTGTCATTGATTATCGGAAGCTCAATGAAGTAACGATCGATGACAAATTCCCCATTCTAAACATAGAAAATATTCTTGACAAATTAGGACGAGCACAATATTTTACTACCATCAATTTAGCGAAGGGTTTCCACCAAATCTTAGTAAAAGAGGAGGACCGGAAGAAAACCGTATTCTAGACGCCTCAAGGACACTGCAAATATGTGAGAATGCCCTTTGGCCTAAAGAATGCACCAGCGACGTTTCAACGTCTAATGAATTCGGCGTTAAAAGATTATATTAAGAAAATTTGTGTAGTGTATCTAGATGATATACTAATCTTCTCCACCACACTCGAAGAACATATTACCAGCATCAAACAAATTTTCAACAAGTTGAGAAAATACAACTTGAAAATACAAATTGATAAATGCAAATTCTTTTCTAAAGAAACAGAATTTTTTGGTCATATATTGACACTCGATGGATTACAACCGAACCCTAAGAAAATTGAAGATATTACTAAATTAAAACTGCCGGAAACGCAAAAGCAAATTAAGTCTTTTCTCGGTGTCACTGGCTACTACCGAAGGTTTATTAAAGATTACGCGAATGTTGCTCAGCCAATGACGAAATATTTAAAAAAGAATGTCAAAGTAAACGTTAATGATTCTAGTTATATTAATTCATTTGAAAAATGAAAACGCTTAATTACTGAAGTCCCGATACTAAAGTATCCGGAATTTAAGCTTGTAACAGATGCTAGCACATACGCAATTGGTGCTATTCAGCTACAAAATAATCACCCTGTCTGTTATGCAAGCAGCACGCTCAACGAGCATGAGGAAATTATGCTACAACCGAAAAAGAACTTTTGGCGATTGTGTGGTCAACTAATTACTTCCGCCCTTACCTCTACGGCATTAAATTCGATTTAATAATCGACCACCAACCCATAAAATTGTTATATACCAAGACAAGAGGTAAATATGTTAACCTCAGACTCTATAGATGGTTGTTAAAGCTTGGCGAGTATAACATAAATATGGATTACATAAAAGGAAAAGAGAACAGGATAGCTGATTTTTTAAGTATGTAGAATAAATACTGACACAAAGGAAATAAATGCAATCGATACAGAAAATAATAAGGAAAATATTGAAGAATTCCCCAATGCTTCATTACAAAATAATGTGGATGTAGGAAGTGTCGATACTATCCACTCACAGCAGGAAAATTTAAACAACCATATTCCAATACTAGACTCTGTAGTCAATCGATTCAGAACTCATATTATACTTAAAAAAAAAGAAAAAGAAGAGGAAACAATACATAAAAATATAATTGTATACATAGATTCCCACGATATAGAGGACAATATGTCAGACATTCTAAGAAGATATACCAAGCCAGGTAAAACGGGTATTTACACACAACTAAGTGACAGCGATTATAATAAATTACATCAGAAGATTATTGAACTTTTCGATGGAATCAAAAATATTAAATTCGTCAGGTATTCTTTTCGTGCCAAAGAAATGAAAAATGAGGAAGAAACATATAAGGAAATTCAAAAATATCATAAATACGAAATTAAGACATACAGGTATAACCGAAAATTATGAAGGGTTAAAGAAACGTATATATTTTCCAAAGCTTAAAGAACTTATTCAAAAATACATCAATAATTGCGATATATGTAATCGTGTTAATTATGATAAGAATCCCATTAAACAAAAATACGAAACCACAGAAACCCCTAAAGACATTAAACAAATAATAAACATGGATGTTTATACAAATTCTAAAGCCAATTTCCTAACATTTAACAATAACAATAACCCAGGCCCAGCTGGTAGCCGAGAAAATTGAAACGAATTTTGGTTACACTGAAATAAAATTAGATGAAGTAGATATTATTATGAGTTATGACACTATAATACATATTATTAACTCCAAGGAAATTGAGAATATAGTAGATAAATTGGAAGCTAACTTCAAGGAAATAGATTTAGGCAAAGTATCAGAAGCAAGTTTCGGACATTAGTTCCAAACGAGGATTATTGAACTTTATTGGAAGAATATTCAAATGGCTATATGGAACGATGGATGACAGGCAAGAAATTGAAGATCACCTAAGAGTTATTGATACGAACAATCATAATGCAATAGAAAATCTTAACTCTCAAATTACAATTAACCAAAATTTTAACGAAACTTTTGTCAAATTGAAAGATGTAATTGAAAACGATAGGTCCATATTTGAATAGGATTGAAAATCAAATCCTTTCAACAGACTATGTATGTAGTTGAAAATATTAGAAGACAACATATAATATATACATAGCTTCAGCAAGACTAGGTATTTTGCATAGTAACATACTAACAAACGAAGAAATTATTCAATACGACATTGACTTTCAAAAATTTCGAAATATAAAACTTGCAACTGTAATAGACAATTTGGACAACATTATATTTGTCATAAGAATACCTAAAGAAATTACTACTTTACAGAAAGACTACTTATTCCAGTACGAGATGATCGAAACCACGAACTACTATTTGATTCACAGGAACTTGTTAAACATGGAGATAAAGTTTATAACTATGTAAGTAATAAAGATCTTAAAGAACTGAAAATTTTGAATAACAGTCTAGTTGAGAAAAATTGTATTAAAATGCTTAATAATGCATCCGAAATACTTGAAATTAGGGAAGGACTAGTAATAGCAAAAAATCAAAATAATGTTAATCTTACAAGTACTTGTGACAAAAGAATAGTAAATATGATTGGAAACTATTTAATTAATTTTAATAATTGTTAAATTTAAATAAGAAATCAAATCTTAAGTAACAATCAAAAGAAATTTAAACAAAGTTTTACCACTCCAAATTACCTCGAAAATATTGACCTAAATAAAAAATTGGTTTTTGATGACATTGCTTTAGAACAAATAGGAAATATTAATAAAATCAGAGAAAGGAAAACTCATTATATTTATGGAAGTTTCTTTACTATTACCACTTTTATAATAATAATACTTTTTACGTATTTTTGCTGTAAACACAGAAAATTTAATATAAAAATTAAAAATATGACTCAGGAGAGTCTTAGACTTAAGAAGGGAGGAGTTACGTCTTTAACACTACCCGAGACGTTACTCGAGTCAAATTATTTTTCCCATGAACACCAACGTGAAGGAGAATTTCACAAATATAAAGTTTAAATTCATGAGAATACTTTTTGCTGACTCTATGGGAACTCATAAATAAATTCTTTTCCCATAGAATCGCCGTTTTCAATAAAATGTTTACTAAGCATTCTTATGCGTTTGATATATTACCTGATTTTTCTGTGTTTATGGGAAAATAAATATTTTAAGTTGCATTAAGTAAGTTAAGTTTTAAAACTAGCGTCGGTCGGACGCTTTATAATTTTGTTCCGGATACTTTATAATTTTGTTCTTAAGAATAAATTTTATTAATTAGCAGGTTGTGGTTTTCTTCCAAAAGATTCCCTTTCTGTTTTTTTTTTATTATCTTATTTTTTTTCGTCGGAAAAAAATTACGTTCGTAATTTGGGCGACTAAACCATTTTGTTCTACCATCATTATTTCGAGGTGTTACAAACGGAATGACAAACTTAGTATTCCCTTTAGATTTCATCTAGGGTATAAAAATAGTTAGTTCTGTACGTGAAAAGTTCTTCAGAATACACGATCCTATGAAATTGGCTATAATCATTTTTACTGTCAGATGAACCGTTCTAGAAATAGATTCGAAAAACCCGCTTTAACAATCAAACTTTCACTGACGGATGAACATACGAAATTACATACGGGCATTCATCTAGGTCGATGTCGACCACCAGGGGTGGATATAATATATTTACCGGTCGAACCAATCTAGGGCGTAGATTAGTTTTAAGTTTTAAAACTAGCGTCGGTCGGACGCTTTATAATTTTGTTCCGGATACTATATAATTTTGTTCTTAAGAATAAATTTTATTAATTAGCAGGTTGTGGTTTTCTTCCAAAAGATTCCCTTTCTGTTTTTTTTTATTATCTTATTTTTTTCGTCGGAAAAAAATTACGTTCTTAATTTGGGCGACTAAACCATTTTGTTCTACCATCATTATTTCGAGGTGTTACAAACGGAATGACAAACTTAGTATACCCTTTAGATTTCATCTAGGGTATAAAAATAGTTAGTTCTGTACGTGAAAAGTTCTTCAGAATACACGATCCTATGAAATTGGCTATAATCATTTTTACTGTCAGATGAACCGTTCTAGAAATAGATTCGAAAAACCCGCTTTAACAATCAAACTTTCACTGACGGATGAACATACGAAATTACATACGGGCATTCATCTAGGTCGATGTCGACCACCAGGGGTGGATATAATATATTTACCGGTCGAACAAATCTAGGGCGTAGATTAGGGGTCGATCGATATCAATTATTAAATGATTGAATTCTTTTGAAATTCTGTATATTTAGTAAAAGCTAAAATTTCAGTTAGTGAATTATTTAAATAATTAATAAAATTTTTAATGTGTTTAAAAATTTTGCAGTCATTAAGCAATTTCAATGTATTCTAATCCGGATAAAATTATTGGTTTGAAAGCTGTGCTCTTCTTATGGATTATGTGAGATACATATATTAGTAATATAAAATGTCAAATTACTCACGATTTTTTTTTCTAAATATCTTGAAACTCTCACAAAAAGAGCAACAGTCTTTCATGCGTGAAAGATTACTTGAACCAGCATGAAACAATAACTAATATAATTGCAGTAGCTACAAATCGTGCGTGTGCTAAGAGGCCATTACCGAGGTTTTGCAACTTTACTTAAGGAAAAATTACCTAATATAGGTGCATATCTCAGTAAGGGTCTCCATAACACATTATACAGTTGTGTATTAAGTCAATTAATCACATTAAAGCCCAGCCTCTTAAATCACGGCTATTTTCTAAACTTTGTGAGGATTATGATGAACTATCAAATCAATTGTTATTACACATGGTTATCAAGAGATGTTAGTTTGCAAATTTTGTCGAATTATTCGAATCAGTTCTCGAATTTCTTACAGAAATTAATCCAGCCTTAGGTGAAAAGGTCCAAAAAAACAAAAACAATATTTTTTACTTGGCAGATTTATTTACAAAGCTCAATAACATTCAAGCACGTATCCAGGAAAAAATGAAAAAATATGAAATTAATTCAAGCAAGGTCAATTATTTTGTGCTTTTAAGTCAAATTAAACTTATATAAATCTTCGTTGTGGCGTTAAGATTTTCAAAGCTTTTCAAATTTCCGACTTCTGGGTATAATTGACGAAGAATTGGAAATATATACTTCTCATCTTTAGAATTGAGCGACGATTTTAAAGTACGATTTCAAGATACTTCAAATATGGGCATCCAATGGATTATCGCGCCATTTACTGTTCAAGTCGAAAAAATTGACAGTTGTTTCCAAGATGAAGTTATTGAATTATTAGTTGATCTTGAAGCAAAGGCGCTTTTTAATAATTTAAATATAAGTCAATTTTGGACTAATATAAATTTTACAGAAAAATATTAAAAGCAGTGTAATGCAGCATTTCCATTTTTGATTGCATTCCCCAGCTCATACGTAGAATCTGGCTTCAGTCATACCAATTCTATTCTAACAAAACAAAGAAATTAATTAAATTTGGTTTTCCGAGGCGATTTACATAAGGTTGAAACGAACAAACTTCGAACCAGATATTGGTTATCTTGTCAAGAATCATCAAGTATATTTATGTAAACATTAGGCTTTGTAACAATAAAATAGGTAAATCATTTGAGAATTTACATAAGCTTTGTTTTTTTTTTAACAATTTTTATAGAGGGGGTCGATAAGAGAATTAGTAACATTTATGGGTTCGATGGGCAAAAAATATTTGGCGCCCCCTGGTATTAGACCAATTCTAACTTTTTTGCTTGTTACAAATCTAATTTCGAGTTTGTACTAAATCAAAATCGTTTCCACGCAAAAACTTCGTATTTCACAATTTGTTTATTATAATTGAGAATGCGTTGACTTGAGGATTAAAATGTTGAACCCTGATGTTTTTATAGACTTTTTCGATCTAAATTCAAACATAAGGAAACTGAGCAAGCAATGGTATCCAACTCTATTCAAAACTTCAGATTTTTTACATACATGTGGGATTTTAATTGTTTGAGATGCCTATAAATAACAATTGGAAAACTATTCTATTTATTACTACAAAAACCTTGTATGTAAATTAATGATGTCGGGAACTTGTACGCAGAAATCTTTCTGGCGTCTAGTCGCCCTTGTATCTAAGATGAGAGGGATCTGAGCAGTATTTGTATTGTTTGACACTATTCAAAGCTGTGCTACCATTCTCATAGCATTGTGAGCGTATATTGACACACAGATCTGAAATTATAAGTGCAGTAATTTTATTACAATATCAAAGATAGATTTTAGGCAACCACTTTGTTGGGTTACCAGCGGACCCCTTGAGAAATACTTTCCAAGTCACGAAACAGACTCCTTCACTACCACATCAGAGCCCCAACTTAGTCCTAACTCCCATTCTTTAATATTTGCAGCGTTCTTATGTAAAACCACTGACATGTATAACATAGACTAACTACGTCCATAGAAATACACTACAGAAAGTGGGCTCACTTCCATATAATGTTCTCTTTCGGTCTAAGCTCCAAGTACCTACTGGGAGAGAACTGTAAACAACAAATAAATAAGTGGGTTCGTCGAACTAAATGCTTTTGAATTAATTATTTCGGTTAATTAGTGATAAAAAGTGTTTTACCAAAGGCAATATATTCAGAGATACTCAACAAAAATTCGAAAGATTTTATTGAAATCCCTTTTCAACTTTCCGCCAATGGGTTTTTCAATCTTGGCACCGACGTAAGAACTATTTTTGACACAACAATTGTACGCGCATGGAATAGCATATCGATCAGTCCATATTATATATGCCAGTGACCAGTGTGTAAATAACACTGAGAAAAGTTTGGTGTGAACGACTCCTGCAATTTGCACCATAATCTACTACATATTCTATTAAAAAATGACTTTTTGTAAAAACAGTAATGCGGTGGCTAAACTAAGCAACTTCCAGCGCCGTAAGTCGCTTAGTTTAGCCACCACAGTACTGTTTTTCTCAGTAAATGTGAATAATATTGATTATTGAGTGATATCATTTCAATGGCCATATACAAGCAAAAGAATAATCCACTATTTTTAAAAAATAAATGTGTGAAAAGTTAGCGCTTTCGTTCCAACTAATTTTACCAATGTAAACCAACAACAATGCGTGATCCTCATAAAGAGCTGCCTCAATTTATGTGACCAGAAAGCTCCAGTTAGGTACTTATTATTCTGACAAATAGGTGGCTTTTAATGCGGAACAATTTATTGAGTTATACTACGACATAGCTTTTATTAATATTTTTTATCTCAAATAACATTTTTTCATTAGTATTTTTTCTTCAAAATATCATACTTTGAAACGAATCACACATTATCTACCAACTTCTAAAACTCATATTTCATTATGTTCAAGTTTGTTTTTTTAACTTCAAATGAATGCGTAAAAAACCGCAGCCATTTCAACGAATTTTATAATATTTTATATAACACATATTAAATACAGAAAAACTGACTGAGCGAAAAGCGAACACTTGAGAGTTCACTAGTAAGGCGAATGCCCTTAATACTTCGCAATTAAGGTACTAAATTTGATCATGCCCATTACCAGTAATGATTGTAAATATCAGTTGAAGGAAAAATTATTAAATAAACTTATAATAAATATAAACAAGACTCATTCGAAAGAATCTTAGAATAGATATTTGGGCCGAAATGTCGGCGTTTGTTATTTAAATAATGGAGGTATGTTAAGAAAGTACATATATGGTCTACAAAAAAAAGACGTAAATTAATTATACTATATGCCCTATCAACATTTCACTAGCCTTCAGCACAGTGCCGTAACGTTTTCCTTCATTCTGTACATCTGAGATCAGTGTTCAAGTGCATTAGCACTTGTCACTCATCAGCGCTACAGGTGATCCCAGCTGTGACTATTGAGTCGCACGGTCATAGGTATTTTAAGCGGCAAATAGGCATAACACTACTGTTTTTTTTTACCTCGCTGTGCCGTCGACTACTGCTGGTGGCACCAGTTATTTTGTGTCGTTCTATCTTTTATTTTTTTGTTTTGCTTTGAGCATGCAGAATTTTATTTTAAGTTTCTACACCAATCGTTAATTGAGAGGTAATAAATGTTCGGTGTACTGTCACCTAAAAGCGAAAGATCCGGTAATTCTTGCGCAAAGTGAAACCAGTGTCCGCCTTTTTTCCAGTATTACTCAGCACCATGTCTCTGAATAAAGCTTGCTACCTCTTTTCTCTCAACATAGAGAGATCGCAATTTATATTAATGATGTGGTATTTACATTCCAAAGATATTTATTCCGCAAATCCAGAATTCAATTACTGAATAATATGTCCAGCAATATTTGCCATTTGATTCTTGTCTTCTAAAATCATCCTAATTAGCGATTTCAATGACCATAACACACCGTCATACATACCACAGCTTGGTTTAGTAATATTTTCAAAAAATTATTTCAGGCTGAATAGAACTTGTCCATTAAATGGCAGCATATCTAATAATAACCATTATATACTGTAAAAACAAGTTGGATAATTCCCCAAATTTAAAATACGGTTTTTCCTAAAAACGAATGTCATTTTCTCTGATATAAAAGAAAAATCAATTTAATTTCCCCAAATCAATGGACCATTTAATGGATGTAGGTATTAGGCACCAGAAAACCATCAGAACGTAAAATTTCCGAAATGTTAAGCTTTCTCGGATATAAGGGAGAGAAAACTCAATAAATAAGATATTATTCTACAGGTTTTATGGAATATGTACTTACAAATATATTTTCGTTAATATAATCTTTGAGCGTGCCTAGCGCACCAGACCTATCGTACTACTTAGTAGTATGGCACATAAGAAATGCGCTATTCAGCTAATTCTTATGTTTTTTAAAGGTGTGGTATCCGCACTATCAACTATTCCCTATATTTCAGGTAAGAAAAATATATAAGAATTTTTTTTTTTGGAAATTCCCTACATTTTATCGAATATGGTATTCCCTACATTTTAGGGGGGAAACGAAAAACGAAAAAATAGAAAATTTATTACATTTTAGGAAATTTTCCTGTCATTTTAGGATATTTTCTCTCCAAGTGCTTAAATTTTGTTGGCACACAATTTAGGGAAAATTTTTTTGAATAGGTTTCTATCCCTAAAATGTAGGTTACTTCCCATTATAGAATAATACCTAGTTTATTGAATGTTCTCTTTCCTTTATCCAAGAAAGCAAGCTTAACATTTCGGAAATTTTACGTACTATATGTTTTCTGGTGCCAGATACCTAAATCCATTGAATATTCCATTGACTTGGGGAAATTAAACTGATTTCCCTTTTATATCAGAGAAAATCACATTTGTTTTTAAGAAAACAGTCTCATAAATTTGGGGAATTGCTCTACTTTTTTAACAGTGTATGCTGAAAAACTTTTATTTTTGAGTCAAAGATTTCAAAAAATTTATTTTAAACTGCAAAACAATGATGACATTATTTAATTATTGTCACTGTGTTAAGATACTTAAGAAATCAAAAAGGGGCCTTATGATCAAGAGGATCATGCATAAAATTATTATTTGTAAAATTTTCTCATCAAATTCCTTACACAAAAATTTCATTGTTCACACAAAATAAAATGCTCACTTGCACTTTATATTTCTCGCTGTCCGTAAATAAGAATACTTAAATCTCATGTGAAAACGTTGAATTTCTGGATAGATAACCTTGGTTCCCATAACTTATCTTTAAGATAAATTTTATTTAAATATAGAACAAAGTTGAACAAAGACTTACGTATAATTCAGTCACCAAAGAAGTAGTTTTGTTTAGAATTCCCCCCACCAGCAGCGGTAAGGGTCCTAAGTTTAACCAATTAACTTTGGTCCTTCGAGTCTACTTGAACTGTAATTTGGATAAAGCATTAAGCAAACCTGAAGAGCTGACTGGACTGGATTCTTCAGAACAATCATCCCAATTTTCTCTATAGGAATCATCCCAGGGATTTGCAGAGGCATCTACCCAGCCATGCAGAGGGCAGAGAAACAAGCTGGCTCAAGAAGCTGCCAAGCTAGGTTGCTGTGGAACTACATAACCAGCTTTACACAGAGCTTGCACAACGATTGTCAACAAAGCTGCTAATCCAGGTTGCTGCGGAGCTACATAACCACCTTCAAACAGAGCTAACACAACTATTGTCAACAAAACTTCCAGTCCAGGTAGCTGCATTGCTACGAAGCCAGGTTTGAACAGAGCTAACACCGATTGACCACAAGCTGCATTACGGTAATACAGCTATCCACAAAGCTGACTCTACAATTGTTCTGAAGAATTGAAAGACAGGTCATCTCAGATTGGACTAGAAGTCTTCAGAGCTAGAATACAAGCTCTTTATATACTACTTTTTACAATTACATTGTTATAGATCTATTTCACAGAACTATTACGAGGCATAGTACAAGAAGCTGTATATTTACTGGCATAATCATCAGCCTAAGAGACTGGTTCATGCTAAACGGTTAGGCGTTATATAGCAATCAAATCTATCAACTCCAGAAAGATGTCTTGAGAACAGTAAATATTGACTCATTGGCGAAAAAACAAAAAGAATGCTGTAGAAAAATTGAAAAACTACAAAAGAATTACCATAAATACGGACACTACTGGAAAACAAAGACATACATTGAAAGAAGATTGGACTGGCTAGAATCGCTCTGGGACTAATTTGTAAAGACAAATATTGAAATTGAGAAAATTGAAGACACAAATGCTCAACATGCCTACTTCAGAAAAAATTACATTGAGGAAGTCGAAAATTATTATGAAGACTTTAAAGATACTTTACAAAGCAATATGGAAGACATAAAAAAAAGTAATGAGGTGGCACCGGCAAAATCAAATGAAGAGGTTATTAGATAGAATCATCGAAAGTACTCAGAAGAAAATCAGTAAATCGCACTGACCATTCTACTATCAATATAAACTGGCCACCATTTAATCGTATTGGAATAAGATTACTCTTACTCATTCTGACATGATAGCCAACCCACACGAAGCCTATGACGAATGCTTAAGCCAAGAAACATATCAATCACTAAAAGACAAGTATCATAGCATAACAATACAGTTACAAGAACTACTTGGAACAACACAGCGTACAGATGATGAAATCAAGTTGCCCAGGCTTATGCTTCCGAGATTTGAGGGAGATTACGAGCACTGGACTTCTATTCATGATATCTTTGTGCGTCTTATACATAAGATCACAAGATTGGAAGACGCCGAAAAAATTCAGTATCTCAACACTTATTTGCGATGGGAAGCCATTAACTTGCGCTCAACACAAATACAAATATTGCTATCTCAATAAAAATTAGAACAAGAATAAGCAAATGGAATACGGAAAATACTACAAAAGAGTGCCAAGATGCCCTGTCAAATCTTGGAATAGATACTTGTACCTTGGCGCCAATAAGCACCCACATTATAATCCACAAATAAGATCTCGAGAGTCATAGACTGTACGAGCAAACCTTAGAAAAACCCCGAGATCTAGCAACAAATGATTGACTCTTTCAGTCCCTGGAACTACTTAAGGACGCAGAAAAAGAGAGAACTCCTTATTGACCAGGCAAAACAAGGTAATAAGACTCGTTGATTACTCTCGCTATAAATCATATCACACTGCCGCCAAGCCACTTAAAGGCAGTTACTGTCAGCAGTCCCATAGACTCTATCAATGTCAAAAGTTCATTCAAACAATGAAATTGTTTGATATATAAGGAACGTGAGATACGCTTTAGTAAATATAGCTACAATATTTGCCAGTGTCATCATCATACGCTCCTACACCAAAGTACTGAAAAGCGACACAAGACACTGTCCATATATCAACAGCCCAAACAGGAGAGGCTACAAAGATCAAACGTCAACAATGCAATAATTGTTTTAGCCACTGCCCTCCTGAGGGTCCGAGCTTCCAACAGAAGATTCGAGCTCTTGCCAGCTTTGATCGATCAAGGATCGCAAGCTTCCTTCATTTCTGCAGAATCCGCTCAACTTCTTGGACTTCCTCGATTAAAGGTAAACGCATAGGTGTCTGGTGTAGGGATGACAAAGGCAGGACTTATCAGACACAACGTCATGTTGGATCTTTCGCCACGATTTTTCATCACAATAGTCTATGCTAACGAGGCAATTACATAATTCAAAGACAACAACTTTCAAAAACCTATATCTCGATAATAATTTACTCCTAGCCGATCAGACATTTGGCATTCTAGGCCCTATCGCCATAATAATTGGAGCTGATGTATTAAGTCCCATAATTTGTGAAGGACTAAAGAAGTATAACAATGGGCTATTTGGCCAGTAAACGAAATTCGGCTGGATCTTAGCCGGACCGGTTGAGTGCAACTATAACAGTGTCAGTAAAATTACAAGCATGGTGTGATATAAAAGCCTGGATCAGACATTAAAAAAATTTTAAGAAATAGAAAACGTTGAAGCATGTGAACAACACTGGTCAAAATCATATTCCAAATAATGATGGAAGTTAAATACATGGTTAGAATGTCGTTCATATCTAATAAGGAACAGCTTGGATAATCAAGAAGAAAGGCATTGGCTACACCTCTACAAAAAAAAAATAGATGGAAGCTGACTAGAAAGCTTTCATGGGAGAGAACATAACGCTTAAGCACATGGTGCCAACTCAATTGGGTGCTAAAAAAGGGTAATATCTACCATATCAACCTGTAACAAAGGAAGATAGTTCTACGACAAAACTGCGAGTCGTCTTTGACACCTCGTTAAATACTACTACAGGTATAAGCCACAACGATACTCTATGTACAGGTCTAAATGTACAAACGGACTTAATCAACAACATAATACGCTGAAAGAAGCACATATATGTCTTTACTGCCGACATTGAGAAAATGTACCGTCAGATAAAAGTCCATCCGGAGGCCCGCAAATATCTCAAGGTTCTTTGGGGAACCTCAAGACAGGAACCATTCCATAGGTATCAACTAACAACGGTAACCTACAGCAACGCAACGATACCCTTCCTCGCTATCAGGACACTGGAAGATGAGAAAGGCGCTTTATACATATATGATCAAGAGGATCATACATAAAATTATTATTTGTAAAATTTTCTCATCAAATTCCCTACACAAAAATTCAATGTTCACACAAAATAAAATGCTCACTTGCACTTAATATTTCTCGCTGTCCGTGAATAAGAATTGAATTTCACGTGAAAATATCCATTCTCACAAAATTCTTGTATATTTAAATCTCATTTAAGATAAATTTTATTTAAATATAGAACAAAGTTGAATAAAGACTTACGTATAATTCAGTTACCAAAGATGTAGTTTTATTTAGAATTTCCCCCACCGAGGGTTCTAAGTTTAACTAATTAACATTTATTTCAGGAATATAGCGGGTGACTTTTGAAATCTGCTTTCCTTCTTTCCTTTCTTAAAGCTGGTTTTAACTTTTCCACCATATAGCATATTATACTACCTTTTTTCTTCAAACAGAAATATCGATGGGTCAGACGTTCATAGAAATAATGCTGGTAGAGCAAAATGGATTGGACACCCGCATATAATATTAAAAGTTATTTTGATTTTTACATATCCGTCTGTCTGTCCGTCCGTCCTACTGTCTGTCCGTCCTCACGGTAACTCGAGAGCGTATTCACTTAGGAAGCTGAAATTTTACACACGGGTAAATTTATGTGCAAAACTAGGACAAATCGGGTAACTCATTCACGGAGTTGCCATACAAAAATTTCGATTTTCACTTTAATATATGTGGACACTGACTGAAAACGCACCAACGTAAAGAGGTGAAATTTTGTACACGACGCTTTCACACAAATAGAAAATATTATTTCAAAAATGGGCTAAGTGAGGTAACCCTTTCTTGGTGTTGCCATATAAAAATGTAAGGTTTTTACGTATACTGTGAAAACGATCAGTGCTAGATGTTTTTATTGTACTGTGTATAGTTCTTCAGAATATGAAATCCTAAGAAATTTGTTATAATCATTTCTACTATTTGATGAACTCTTAAATGGATAAATAATAAACACTTTGAATTTTTTGTTTTAATTTTTTTTATTTATTCTTATGTTTTTACACACACTCATAGTTCGTTACCAGGAGGAGGGAAGGCACGCTGTTGCACACTATTGGGCCCTCCTGCAAAGTAATTAAAAGGTTCATATAAGTAAAATTACTCAGTGAGAGGATTTTCTATTCATACACTGCTCACACACTCATCTATTCACTGTATTAACATTCGATCGCTGAGACTGTAACTTAGGGCATAACAATCGATCACTTAGACCCTAAACTATACATAGCCACACTCCACACAAAACAATCAAATATACAACTATAATAAGTCTAGCTAGTATTCCGTGCAACATAAAGAGACAAATGGTGACATATACTGGAAATGGAGAGTAAACAACTTCAGGTTCGGAGAATCGATGATGGAATCTTCGGGAAGGTTCAGGAATAGAATGAATAGAATAGTCAAGAAACTTCTGGAATAGAACACTCCAGAACAATCTGGAAAGTGTCTAGGGTATAAATATATCAGTTGTCACCGCCAAAAGAAGAGTCTGGTCTTAAACGTTGTAGTGTTAACAAGCTAAAGTGTTGTAATCGGATTGTGATTATTGAAAGTACAGTATTAGCGATACTTAAAGTTGAGTTGATTAATTGAAGGTTTATGAATTTTATATGATTAGAGGGAAATAAAGAACTTGTATATTAAATATTTAATATTGTGTCTTAAATAACGAACCAAAGGCCACGATCGCAACAACTGGTGTCAGAAGTGAAATAAATTCGAGAAATAAACTGGTGGCAATTGACTGAAAAATTCAAAGTGTGATTAATTTTGATAAATTGTGTTAAATTGTGAAAGTTCTGGAAAATAATTTATATTCATCTGTAAGAGAATTATTAAAGTAATGGGACGCAAACTGGAGGAGCTTCGAATACAGGATTTGAAAGTGAAGTTAGGGAACCGGTCGTTACAAACGACAGGTGCAAAGAATGTTCTCGTCGAGCGACTGAGACAAGCTTTGATAGAAGAAGAACAGAATCCTGAGACATTTGTTTTATGATGATAATAGAACAAGTTTTGGGCATTTTAATGACTAAATTGGAGCTTTCATTAGCTCTGCAGATGAAAATGCTTTTGAGGAAACAAGCAATCCTCTTGAGAAACAAAAGAGATTTCTGGAAACCCGTTTGGACAAACAAAATAATGCTTTTAAGGAACAATAGAAATCTATGGAAGATCGTTTTGACGATCAAAAGAATTCTCTGGAATCCCGTTTCGACGAACACAAGAAATCTACGGAAACCCGTTTGGGCAAGCAAAAGATTGATTTTGAGGAACAAAAGATCTCTCAGGAGAATTGTCTAGAAACTCGTTTGGAGGAACAGAAGACTTTCCTGAAAAACTCGTTAGACGAACAAAAGTTGAAAATTGAAGGAATCGAGCAGGAAGTGGCGGAAGCTCAACAAAAAGTCACCGAGCAGCTTGACAGTTTTAAGGCAGATTTGGAAAGAATAAAGCATCTTCAGCCTCTAAACGTAGCAACTGAAATATCCGGCGCAGGTAGAATGAAACCTCCAATATTTGATGGACAAAATTCGTGGCATATCTTCAAGAGACAATTTGAGGCAGCTTCAGAGGTAAATGGATGGAATTATGAAGTTTTTATATTCTTCCATTCTATAAATAAATTCACAAAATTTTTTGAAATTGATTCATTAAGGCGCTTTGCTTTTTTCAACGTAAAATCTCTATTATTACCAATAAATTTAAAAATCCCCATAAAATATTAGTGTGAAATCTAGTCTCGGACGTGGAATGGAGTGCCGGTTTGTAAAAGAACAACTCAGTATAAAAATCCAAATATAAAATTTATTCAAAGATTCAATTTCACTTGCTTAACCTATTATCACAAATCAGTTCAATAAAAATTCAATATAAAATTAACCTACAAACTAATACAATTCAAAACTTCAAAAAAATAAAAACAAATAAAAAAATAAACAAAGTAAAAATTCAAATTAAAAATACTGATACGCCTTCTTGCTTGCTTTAATTCTGGAAAAAAGAAGAAGAAGAAGAATTAAGCAACTGTCAATATTTCAAATATTGGTATTAATTGACAAAATGCCCTTGTTGGTGCGTGAGGGCGCCAGGGTAGTAAAATGATTTGTTAGAAGAATCAAACATTCAGATTATCTCTGATCAGAATTATTTTCTGTGATAGCGCGTGGGGGCACCAGGGTAGTAAAATGATTTTATAGAAAATATAGGACACTCAGGTTATCCCTGACCAGAATTATCATCTGTGTAAAAGATAGGATGCTCAGGTAATCCCTGACCAGAGCTATTTTCTGTATGATAGGAAGCTCAGGTTATCCCTGATCTGAATTATCTTCTTTATGATAGGAAATTTACGTTACCCGTGACCAGAATTATCTTCTGTGGAAAATGTAGGAAGCACGGATCTTTATAACTCAGATTAGCTCTGATACAGATCAACTCTGCAAAAGAATGGTGCCATCTACTGAATTTCGTCGGCTTTGTATAGCCGCTGTAACCAGTTATGTCTTCTCGTCTCTTGGTGTTGCCATAGCATCGATTGATGTGATATCTGAATGTAATACAGACAGCTGGTTCACGTATGTCACTTGCTGCCATCAACAATTGTAAATATTAGCAGGTACGTATGTTTTTATGCATTTTTTTATTATTTATTAATGAATTTTGATTGCTTTTAGGTGAACTGCAGCTCGCAAGAGTTCTGGTGGATATTTCCTGATTTGGTTTTTGCGGATTTAGGAGAGCATTTCTGATCAAAAGGTGGAAACTATCAGATACGTATTTTTTTGTTTATGGTTTCAGAAATTGGTTATTTGTGTTTCTTTTATTTTGTATTTTAGGGTAGGATATTCATCGTGGGATGTCAATTTATGTGAGGACTGAGCAACGAGCTTACACATATGTTCGAAAAAGCTATTTTCTAAAGCCTATAATACATATGCGTCTTAAATTCTAGTCCACTTTAATCTACATATATGTGATCGAAAATGTAATTGCTAATAAATTAGCTCTCCTGAGATTTCATTTACTATTCAAAAACTAGGTCACCGAGGTATTCTGTGTATATACTACTCGCTTTCTAAAAACACTGATCAGAAACGTGTAGCTCTTATAATAAGATTACATAAATTTTTATGATACTCTTATGATAATGCTTACATACTCTCATAAAAATTCAAATAGTTTTCTTATGAACGTACATCTTACAAAAAGAGCTAACGTATTTTTATAAGATAATAAGAACTCCCATAAGTCCACCATTTAATTCTGACAAGGCACCCAAAAAGCACTCGTAGTACGTAGAAGGATAAAATAACAATGATAGTTATCAAAACCCAAGAGAATATAGCCTCTCATAAGACGCTTGCAGACCTTTATGAGATGAAAATTGTTAGTTGGGATTTGCTCTCTTTTGGAGGGAGTATTTGACCTTGATGTAAAGTACGAGGCAGTGTGAGCCATCTAGTGGTGAGAATATTTGTTCGTTTTGCAAGCGTTTCTATTTTTTTTCGATTGTGAGTTTGCTGAGAGTACTCAAGATGGCGTTTTGGTGAGAATAGAGATGATAACAATGGTGAGTGTAGGTAATAGAAACAGGCTTCCTTGTGTAGGAATGGTTCCAATTAAAATCCTGTCTAATTAAATGTTCTGTAGTATTGGTGTGCTTTTAGATCCCTTCATTAAGCCATCAATGATGACTCAGCATATATGTCTACTCCAAACAGAATATCTTTATCTTCAGCGTATGTAGGATCTGCCAACGCGATATGATCCGAATTGGTCGTGGGTTTGCAATAAGCCCGTGATACTTTTGCTCACTAGCATGTTTACTTCTATGCTGAAGTTAGTGCATAGTGAATGTAAAGTGACCTTTGTTTGTGTTTGGACTTTGTTCGTCCGTGTATTGCCTAAGCCGACTAATTTGTTAGTAGGTTGAGAGCCTTTTAGATTAAGACGTTCATAAGCTCTTTTGGTCATTATGGAGACTTTGTGATCCAGAGTCTATTACTGCCCTGAATGTTTGTGTTTTTCCTGCTAGTGAGGAGATTTTTATTAGAGCTGTTGAGAGCAAAGCTTTTTGTATATAGGCGGTGAAGAGGTTTTGTATCTCTTCCTCTTCCTCTTGCGCAGATGGAGAGATTGAATTTTGTAGTGAGGTGTTCGCTGCACCTGGACTTTGTTCGTAGTGGAGTAACGTGTTATGATTTTTCAGAAAATGGTAAGATCGTTTGCTACTTGTACAGCTTAATATAGTTTGATTATGCGACAAGCAAATTTTTGCATAAGCGCGTGCTTCTGACGACGTCATGTCGCTGTCAAATAATTAGTTATCTGAACTTTGGACATTGAAATAGAATGTGATAATTTCCACAATGAATGCATGTATTGGTTGAATATGGACTGTTGTTTAATAGACCGTTTGGGTGAGAAATGCTTTCTCAGTTTCGTATTTGACAACGCAGTTTTTGCTTTTTGGAACGAGATTCTAGGAATTTTATTACTGTTTCCATAGTTGATGTGTAATTGGGTGTAGATTTTGTACAGCGAGGTAGATTATTATTGGATTCTAATCACTTGTTTGTATTACTAGATTTTGTAAGGCTAATAATGCTTCAGTAATATTATCTAATACCCTTTTGATATTATCCGCAGTGTCACGTGTTATAGCTGTGAGTACGAAAAATTTCTTTAGCTGGACATTAACTAAGATTCGCTAATACCAGTAGTGTTCTTTTAAATGTTTTGCCAAGTTGGTTGATAGTTTGCATCAGCTATTTCATAGGTCTGAACAATTTTGCAGCTTCTCCTGTCAGACTCGTTTTTAGGAAGTATAGTTTGTCTACATCTCCTAACCTGTTGTTATTGTGTACGACCGAGTCAAATAGATCATGGAATGAAATAGTTGTGGAATATTCTCCGTTATATGTAGATAGTTTTATTCGAGGTAATATTTCATTTTGACCTGAGTTCGAGCTAGCAGATGTTGTCTGCGGAGGATTCTTTATAGATACTGGTGTTAGTTTTTGTAAATCCTCTTCCATGCCTACTGCCTTTTCTATATAAAACTCTCGTACCTCACTAAATATTTCCTTAGTGAAATATTCCAATTCAATAGCGCTCTGGCATTTGGAATTCTTTTCAATGTTCTGTTAATGTTTGTAGACGTTTTTAGGTTGTCTTGATTTTCTTTTTCTTTCCTTTCCTTGATTGTTTTTTGTATAGGTCTGTTAGTAGATCTTTGACCTCGATTTGAGATTCGCTTAACTCTGTGATGGTATCTTTTTCGGCATTTTGTTTGTGTATTGTGTCTGAATTCGTTACACTGATATGTTGCGATTTTCAAGCACTATTATTTTTGAATTTTATATTTTGAACAACTAAGCTCTCCGGCTCGAAGGACCATGAAATATTTGTGTACCATAGTATATGAGTAGAGGTGCCGGTGTTAATAGATAATCCAGTGTGGTTAATTAAAAAAAATATAAAATTTAATTTGTTAATCCAGAGCTTACATCTAATATCCCAATACCTACTGCAATTATCCAGACTTAATACTATTTCTTATTTTCAATAAAACTTAACAAATCGATAATAAAATTCACTTTAAAATTTATTAAAATTTTGGTGTAGTGTGGTGTTGTGTGCTCTTTGCCTCCTTTGGGTTATTCCTGACAGAAGATGAAGTATCTATGAAAACGGCTGTAGTTCCACTGAAACAAAACAAAAAACAACAAAATAGAAAAGAACTGTTTTCTGCTTATGTTTGTAATGTGCATCCCCTTGAAGTTTTAATATATTGCCTAAAGTGGCGTATACTGTTACGTGTGGGGGTAGATTTGGTGACATAGAATCGATGCTGCACGCGAGTTGTATTCCTGCTGCGTGTAGGCAGTCAATGTAGCACCGTTGAATTTAATTGATGTGGCAGGGTAGCAATTTGTATTACTGCTGCGTGTGCGTTAGAAAAATCTAGCAAGTATGATGTTACTACTTGCGTGCAGTTTAGTTTGCTGCTGCGTGTATGTATGACAGTTGTAGCACTCGTGACGTTTTCGGATGCGTACTTATAGATGCAGCGACTTGGGTTGTTGCTACTTATGGAAGTGGCAGTATAGCATTTGTGACTTTGTCGTGTTCGTACTTATAGGTGCTGCAGATTGGGTTGTTGTACGTGGGGGTTGGAAAATTTTCAGAATATACTTCCGTATTTTCTGAATGCAGAGCTGACCTTTGGTAATATACACATTACGATTAACCTCTATGTAAGTTTATCTTTGACTTGTAAACCTTAAGGATTAGCTGCTATATGAAATAAATTGCATTAACCTCAATTTGTATGATATTTACGATTAACTCCTGTATGCAATAATTTGAGTTAACCTTAATTTGTATAATTTTTAGGATCAACTTCTATATGAACTAATTTGAGTTAACCTTAATTTGTATAATTTTTAGGATTAACTTCTATATGAAATCATTTGAGTTAACCTCAATTTGTATAGGTTTTAGGATTAACCCATTTATATGGAACTTGAGCTAATCTCAATTTAGGATGTCCACAATCAACTTCTGCGTAAGGATTGAGTTAACCTCAGATTACTGAATGTTCAGAATCAACTTCTGTTTTCGATTGCGTTAGCGTCAAATTATCGGATATTCGGATCCAATTCCTTTTTTTGGTGCATATCTAACTTCTGACTGAGGTTGGAATTTTGATCAGAACAGACTCCAAGGCTTAGAACTTGATCAGATCAACTCTGATTTGAAAATGGGTGATTTCACTATGGTTCGCCGCCTTTTTATAGCTGCCGAGGCCGATCATGTGCTGTACTCTTCATGATGTTGCCCTGGTAACGCTTGCGCAAATTCATGCAGCGAAAACGCATATCACTGACGTAATGCCAATTGTAAGTAAACGGAGAAATGTGATTTTCGGTAAATTTTTTATTTATTTGTTGATTCTCTTAAGAGGCACAAATAGTGTGACATTTTCAAAAAATTGATCTTTCTTGCATTTTTCGATAGTCTATACCTTCAAAAATGACATACTCAAATTTCAAGTGCGTATCTAAAATAGTTTTTTAACTACAGCCTTCTAAAGAGCAGCTGCTCTTCGGTCAGAGACGTGCGTAAGCTGAGGGGCCGTACTTCAACTATTATTCGGGCTCTGTCGACCTCTAGATATACAAATATATATTACTATATAGGTATATGCCAGTCAAACCTTTTGTACATTGCCTAGAATTGCAAATTAGCTCTAGGTATGATATTTATCAATTTATAACAATGATATGAACATTTTTATCTTTCAGTGCGTTTTTTATACAAATCATCCGATCGACTTGAATCCTGTTTTAGAGTATTTAGTATTTGCTTTTTTCGATTTGATAAAAAAGGTCAATTGGCAGACAAAAAAACCATCAGATTTTAAGCGTAATTTGGGACTTTTTTTTCAAATCTTCGCGATTGGATTTTAATTTTTATCAAAATCCTGCTTCGTGGTACAGGCAATACCTTCTAGTTTAACGGACGTTTCTGATTTTTTGAGATCAGGCACTCTGAAGGCCGTAATCACTGCAGCAGTGAAAGAGTTTTTTTTTTTTTGACTCGAGTGACGGCGCATAACTCGCCGAAAATTGAATATTTTCATTCAAAAAAACTACTGTGTATACATATTTTATACAGAAATACATCTTTCAAAATATTCGATGCAATACTTATCTTTCAATAAATTTCTGAAAATCACCTTTGTTTTTGAGAAGTCACACTAGTTGTGCCCCGTAACTAGTTATTAAATTTTTTGCTTATTTTCAGATGAACTATTCGTGGGGACACCTTTATGGGATCTTGTGAGAGTGGACAGAGATTGAATATCAGATAAGTGTTGTGAATATTTTCACTTTTGAATTTTGATGAGTTTTTGTATTTAGTTTTTAGGAATCAAATTCATGTCAAGAATTTGGAGCATCAGGGAATAATTTTTTTTTGTGGACTGCGTCGGAGGCATATGTGGTTCGGTGGTGGAACGAACATGATAATTATCATATTGAGGGTATATTCCCAACATTTGTTCTCCTTACAATTATCTATAATTTGATATCTCTTATACCTACCAAAAACCCGAAGTCATTATCCCAATTAGTTTACGAGCATTTTCCTAAACAAGATAAATAATAAATACTTTAAACTTAGCTGCATATATGTATGTACAAATATATGTGCTCCTGAAAAGCTACCATGCCTTATCCCGGTCAAATTCCAACCGATTTTCAAACTTTTTGTTGCTAAATTCATTGAATTTTTTTTTTTTTTTTTTTTGTGAGGCAGTTATAAAATTCGGTCGGCAGCGGTTTCCAGAGGGGTTACTACTCCGTACCACCATATATTTATATAAAAACAAAAACAAAAAAAATATGTTGACTGTTGCAGTGGGGGATTTATTTTATATTTCACCATCTGTGTAGCATATTCGTACAAAATTTTATCAGAAGCGGATAAAAATCTAATGTCAGAAAGTCATTCATATATACTACTGCGAAAAAATTTCTCATTTCCCGAAATCGGGTGATCTGAAGGAGGTGCGGTTAATATTATCCGATTTGCAAAATTGCTTTTGCTAAATATTTTGTGATTCTTTTCTGATTTCTTGAGTACCTATATTTTACCTCCCCTGCCGATTAAGTTGCGAAATTAAACTTTCAGGGGCAAACATTTCTGTCTGAAAAATTCATTTCGAAATGTTATGAAAAGTTATTCTACAATTTATCGATTAATCCATTTTATTATTTTTTATTGATGAACTTTTATCAAGAAATTATCTGTACAAAATCCTATGAAGATGTCATTTACCTATTTAAAAAAGTTAAATCTATAAAAATATTGCATACCTACTATTCGCCATCTGCCGGCGCTCTCTGAAAACTCACAGAAATATAGTTACAGAACCGGTAATCTACTTACCTTCTCTGTAGTTGACATTTTACCTGAATGAATTTAGCGCTTTCTTTCAAAATGTGTTGGAATCTACTCGCGACAATACCCGGGAAAGTTGGCAAATTTGAGCATTTTCCAAGGGATAAGCCTACGAAACGTCGCCCTGCCCTACATTATGCATTATTTCGGTTTCGCTCAGGAGTTTTCACTTGCATCACTTTCATTTGAAATCTGTGATGACGAGTAGGGACGCGCCCCTTGCTAGAGCAATTCTAGCTTTTTACTTGTTGAATGTAAGTTGGTAAATCTCTTACAGATATTTAATAGGCTATAATAAATAAATCTCCAGAAAAAATAGCAGCTTAATCTCTATAGAACCCTACATTATGTAAAAAAATAAGAAATAAAATTAAATTAAAGAGAAAAACTGAAACTGAATAGTACTTTTAAAATGTTCAATGTTGCTTGAATGTACTCGTATGAGCAATTAACGTAAGATTTACACTTTAGTTGTAGCTAGTATGGGATTTACAACATTTTTTTCTTTTCACTATCTTTTCTCATTGAATTTCATACCCTTCATCAGGGCTATAAAACTACACATAAAGGAATTCATTTGACAACAGTAAGATTGAACATGAATTCAGACGATTTTTAAATACGTAATAATTTGTCTCATCCAGCTAGTTATGACGACTTTTAGGCAAGTTTTGTACGTCGAAAGTGTGATTGGCTATCTGTCTCCATCTGCCTCACGAGTCGCATCTGGGGCTCGGAAAACCCAAGAGTTATTGTTGAAAAGCCTCTCTATCCTCAACGTGTGACTGTTTGGTGAGGTTTATGGTCCCGCGTGGTCATTGGACCTTACTTTTTCGAAAATGAGGCTGGAGCTGGAGCAACAGTTACGGTGAATGGATTGCGCTATCGACAGATGATTAATGATTTTTTGTGGCCGGAATTGGATGGTATTGATCTGGACAACGTTTACTTTCAACAAGACGGCGCTACGTGCCATACAAGCAACGAAACCATTGATCTTTTACAGGAAAAGTTTCCGGACCGTGTTATCTCTCGAAGAGGTGATCACAATTGGCCACCGAGATCTTGTGACTTAACACCTTGCGACTTCTTCCTTTGGGGCCACGTGAAAGAGAAGGTCTACGCCAACAGCCCAGCGTCGCGTCGATTCAAAACTTCAAAGATGGAATTCGTGAGGCTATCGAGGACATAGGGCAGCCACTTTGCGATTTGGTTATGGAAAATTTCATGAAAAGTATATGGTCCTGTAGGCGTGGTCGTGGTGGTCATTTGGCTGATGTTATTTTCCATTATTAACGGCATACCTTCCTCTTTATAATGAAATAAAGATCCGATCATTTATCTAAAAAATGGCACTTTTCTTTGAATATCAAAAAAACACCTCTTATTGGAAATCCCTGTATTTAACCAAGTCACATAACCAGATAATTTATAGCACAGCAACTATACTAGTAATTCATTTAAATTAATTTCGCAATTAATAAGATTGCAATAAAATTAAAGACAAACGCAAATTATACTACGACATTTTCTGGTAGCATTTATGGTGAAAAGATATCTGTTAAGATTCTTTTCATGAATCAAATAATTGTAAAACATTTTTTAACTTCTTTCTTATAAAGCCACCTTTGTAGATAAAAATCGAGAAAGAAAAGCAAAACAAATTAGGAAATCGCCCGACTCTATCAGCATGCCCACATGGACGTCGTTTTATTTGTGTTTTTCCAACATCAAAGCTATGTAACCAGTCATGTAATTACTGTTCCAGAAAAAAAGTCATTAATTATCGAAATTTGGAGCATATTGCTGAAATGAATTTCAATCAATCACTATAAATAGTTGAGATGCATACCATAAAGTAGTACTCAATCTGTAAGTTTTCGATATAAAAACATGGAAATGTTAAATAGCTTGATCAAGCTTCAGACGGATGTGATTTTAGAACTTGTTGTGAGGATCATGATTTCAATTAAGTTACCCACTCCGATTTCATGAAGAAGCTGCTTGATATGTATAGATGTATTTCTGCACACATCGCACATTGACGTATTTATATGTGCCTAGCCATATGAGTATGTATCCAGACAGGAATATACCAATATATTGTGTCCAGTCAATATTAAAAAAGCAATGTGAATCGACACAATATCGCAAAATTAATCTCAATGTCAGGTTTTGCCACTTAATGTAAAGTAAATATCATAACTGCCCTAAACATAAACTTTCTTTTCTTGCCAAAAAACATTTCACGTAAATATTTTTATATATTCTAGATAAAAATCAAATGTTGCGTACGTAAGCTTATCCATATTAATTAATAATGCGTAAGAAATAATGATAATAAAATATTAATTAGACACATATATGCATAGAATAACGGCAAATTCAAATTACTAAATTTCCCAAAGTTTGTTTGTCTGCACAATAACATGAGAACGTGGTGATCTAGTGAGCTGAAATTTTTTGCACATTAATAGGACAGTTACCTGGAAAGTTTTCGAGAATTTTGAAAATTGGTATTTTTATTGATTTCGCTTTGCCGCTCGCGCCGCCATATTGAAAAAATGGCGCCCAAAACAGTTTTCTGACAATATATTGTTACGGGCGTGGCTTTAGGTCGTTATTTAAAACACAATATTTCAATAACTTTTATTTTTAACGATTCTAAAAAAAATTTATAAATACAAGAAGAAAAAACAACCGCCTCGTCAGGGGTTTGAAACCGAGACCTTCCGCCTGCCGGGCGACTGCTCTTACCACTGAGCTAATAAGACAGATGATTTTCTCTCTTGCACTTATCAAATTTGTAACTTGCCTACTACGCCACGTTTGATTTCAACTGGCATTAACCAGTAACGATGAAAGCGCACAAATAAATTGTAAATTCAGTTTTTATTTATTTATCCCGCGGACGGGAATCGAACCTACACTTGTTAGATTCGGTCAATGATGAAGAAAGAACAATTTTAAGAACTTTTATTTTTAACGATTCTAAATCATATTTATAAATACAAGAAGAAAAAACAACACCGATTCTAACAAGTGTAGGTTCGATTCCCGTCCGCGGGAAAAATAACCAATATTTCAGATATAATTCAAAAAGTTCTTTCTTTATTTAAGTTAGCTGTTTACTCTCACAATTCACAAACAATTATCAGATCAACTCTTTAGTTATTGCTAGTACTGTACACAATCCCAATAGTTTACTTCGTTCACTTCACTGTCTGAAATAAGAGTCCGCCTCGTGGATGTGAGTAGGGCCGTATTTATACTCTACATATTATCCTAGAACCTTCCTGAATATTCCGTTCTCCGAACCCAAAGTTTACTAGGATGTTACTAACCTAAAGCTGTTTCCATTTCCAATAGATGTCGCTTGTATCACTTTGTGGCGCGTAACAATATGTATATATCGGAGTCATTTTACGATAAAATAGTTACTCAATAAATTAAACTGGAGAAAATATCCAACAATTTTGTTTTTGTGTAATGAGTGGTTTCAGCGAACGAGTACCGCAAATCAACAGAGGTATGGAAGCATGCTCCTTCTTGGCCTTGGGGCAATATCTGCCGACAATATTCTGCCTGAATCATCAATACGAGTGTATCGTGAGCTGCTTTATTTGTGAAAATCTATTGTAAGGAAGTGAGGTGAATAAAATGAATGAAAAAGGATTGGAGACATTTCGTAAGTCAAGTGTTTCTTTTGAAAGGACATCAATGATGGACTAAAATCGATAGTGGTTCATGATGCGTATTTCACCTACATTTGATTCGGCAATTGTTGTGGGCAAAAATTTAGATGTTCTTGTTCTTTTTGAGACTCTATCTACGCATTCAAACATATATTCTCAAAAAGGAAAAAAATTTCAACGAATACATTTAACAAAACGTATCATGGATCAAATAGTCGCAGATAACATATTATTCTTTCACGTCTTCAGTGGATGTGATCAACACTCTTTAATCAAACAAAAATAAAATGTGTCAAAGTAACTACTCCCAAGAAACTCTGATTTAACCGCTTGTCAAAGTACTCAAAAACCAAAATGCTGACCATTGCTGAAGCTGGAGAATGCTTCCTCCTTGCATTATATGGTTACAGTAGCGTTAAAAGTATGTCGTAGTTACATAACTATAGAAACACATGCTTCACAAATACAGCATATAAAAATAAATTTTACATGTTAATATTGCATCGCGGCCACCGAAAGAAACGTAATACGACAACATTTGTTTCGATGTATTTTTTCCCGGGCGGGAATCGAACCCAAACTTGTTCGAATCGGTCAAAGATGGAGAATAGTAGAATTTTAAGAACTTTTATTTTTAACAATTTTAAATCAAATCATCAATATAAGAGGATCTGATTCAGAATGGCTAAAAATAAAAGATCTTACAATTTTTCTATTCTACATCTTTGACCGATTCTAACAAGTGTGGGTTCGATTTCCGTCCGCAAAAAAATTTAATTTGCGATATATTTGTGCGCTTTCATCGTTACTGGTTACAGGCAGCTGAAGGCAACGTGGCTTAATAGCCTAGTTACAAATAAAGAAATACAAGAGGAAAAATCATGTGTCTCGCTAGCGCAGTGGTAAATCAATCGCGTGGAAAGACCCGGCTTCAAACCCCGAACGAGGCGGTTATTTTTCCTCCTGTATTTACGATTTGATTCAGAATCGTTAAAAATAAAAGTTCTTAAAATTCTTCTATTCTCCATATTTATTTCGAACCTTTCAGCAGGTCCAGCAGTGGCGTGGGGATGAAAAACAAAGAAAGAATGGGCTAATTGCCACCACATTCGAGCCCTCAGCTCCGCAGACTTCGTTGAAACTGATTTCTCGCAAATGTAAAAAGGGATGTCGGAGAGCTTGTGGATGCAGAAAGGCTGGATGAAAATGCTGTCATTTGCACGAATTGCAATGGAACCTATGATAATTGCAAGCTGCAGAAAGAAGGTAATTACATCGAAGCTGATAACCCTATCGCAGATAACGTGGAAAAATTTCTATCTGTGATGTTTCGGTCGGTTCTGAAGTCCATGAAATCGCAAAACCTGCTGCAACAGGGATAGCGAAGCGAAGGAGAATGAACTAAATTTTGTAAGTATTGAAATACATGTGGGTTAGGTCTACTACAATACGCGTGTTCGTGTAGACTTTACTTTGTGGCGCTCGTACACTGAAGATATTTATTTATAAAACAGGTTATTACATAAATTGTAGGACATTTTCTCTAGTTTTATTTGTTTCATTAATATTTTCATGGTAAAATGAGATATTGTCAAAAAACAGTTATTGGGCACCATTTTTTTCAATTTGGTGGCGCGGGAGTTATGATATTCACAAGCTTGGTTATCAAAAAAAAATAATTAAAACCCGTTTTAGATATTAAAGAAAATGACTTTTATTTACCGCTTACTTCTTACAACTGAACTTTTCTTGTTGTTCAAAATCTAAATTCTATTTCTTTTACAATGTGAGAAAATGCAAGTTTAGTGCTTTTACAGGAAACTCGTGTCTGCCGGTCTATGGAACTTTTGTGGTGTCGGCTTACTTATGTGAGCCGTTCTCAACTATGTCAGCAGAAAGGTTTTATGCTGTTTTTGTAAATTAAATGGGTAATGATTAATATTTGAAGTTATTATTTTATGGATATGTTATGCTGTTCCTGTAACTCCTCCCTCCTTAGGATGAAGCGACTGCCAGAGGAAATTGATTTTCGGGGATTCTTCTGCAGGAGCGAATACGACGGTGGTTGGGATGACTCCTTCTTTGGATGGTGCCTGTAGGATGTTGGTGGGATTTGACTTTTTCTGTTTTACTAGGTACATCAAGATGATAGTTGTGGTGCAGCTGAAGGTGGCAATTATTGTATATGAAATGATGTCCTTTCGTTTGGTTCTTACTTCCAGGGTTTCTAAATCTTCTATATTTTGTAGATGGTAAGCTTTGAGTTTTTGTAAGTTTAACTTTTCTGTTGCTATTGTTGTGTTTATTCTGCTAAATGTGGATGGGTAGATGTAGACGTCATCCCAGTGGATGTTATCTTGATTTCCGTAGGTTATCCCATTGATCTCTACTACGCAGTTTTGAAGATGAACTAGCCATGTTCCGTTGAATTTTTGGGGACCTGGTTCACATGTTGTCCGTAGTGTTGTGTCTGGTACATTGACTAATAGGATATAGTCTGGTTCCGGTTGAAATATTTGGCTAATCTCGGTTTCTTCTGATAATTGACATTCTGCAGGTAGGTTGTTGATGATTTTCGCTATGCACCAAGATTCGTTGATTTTCTTCTTATGTAGTGATTCTTTGCAGTAGAATGTTCCCTCAATGTATGGACACTTTTCGTCAAAGTACTGAATATTTTCTGAGTTAAGGATTGCATAGGGTTTGGTAATTATTTGTTTGGTTTTCTCTATTGGTAACGGGATCAAGTGGAAGAAGGAATATGTTTCGTTGTGCAATATCGGGATCTTTATGTTAAATATTATGTTGGTATTGTTATAGTAAGCCTGAAGGCCAAGAAGTTCGTACATGTGTTCGACTGATCTAATATCTATGGACTGATTTTCAAAAATTTGGGATATTTCTGTTAATTCATTCGGACTTAAAATTTGTTTTGGTACTATATTCATTCTAGAAAGTGTTATGGATTCTGCTATATCAGTTAGGTGGTTATTCAATAGATCTATGTTGTAATTAATCTGGTTAAAATATTGCTTTTGTTTGATTATGTCGTCTTCTATTCTAATTTTATTTCTTATCTTGTCTTGTGCGTGATTTAAATAATTTTCGATGACTTCCTGTTGACTGTTAATATGGTTTGTGATATTATCAAATCTGTCTATCATTTGTTTATTAATTAATGTCTGTCTATTAACTTCGTTTTTGATATTAGATTGGTTTGAAAGTATATTATCTATTTCTTTGTTCAGGCGGATGGCGTCGTTGTCGTCCATATTTCCTGTAATTGTTTTGATTATTGTTCCTAACCAATTAATTATTCCCCTTCTGGTTCTTAGTTTAGGTGTTAATATGTGAAGTTTTTGTCGTAATTCTCTCAGTTTAAGTTTTGTTATACTTAGCGAATCCTTCAGTTCGTCCAAATGATGTAGTTGGTCTATTGAGATCGTTATTCTGTCTATAGTCTGTTGGTAGGTTTCGAGTCTTATTATGTGCAGTAAGTTATGGTATGTGTGTATCATCTTCGTTTGTCCTAATCTCATTGGGAGAAGCCGAAGGTTGTTGTTAAGGTCTAATAGCTCCATTTTTTGTCCGTGCGTCACCGTCAGCCTGTAATTTGCGTTTTTTCTTAATTTTTGACTTATGTAATTTTTTGTTTTGGCTTGTTATAATTGTTACCTTATTGTTACTTTTAATTCTATGTTTGCTAAACCTAGGGGTTAGTTTGTTGCGCCTACATTCCTTTCGGAATATAATGGATCCTTCTTTAAGTTTTGGGGGTTCTTCCCTGGTTTCGTTTAGTCTGTTAATATTTTTGGTGACCCGTTTTTCTAGTTACTCTTTAATCAAGGGGTACAATTGGGCTTGAAATTCGTTTAGTTTACTTAAGTAGTCATGATTATTATTATACCTTAAATTTTTGTTGAAGTTATGCGTTCTACCAGTGAAAAGTTTGTACAGAGTATGTTTTGTCGCAGAGTGTATGGCATTATTGTAGGTTATGATTGCATCGTTTAAGATTTCGTCATGATCTCTGTTGTTTTGTTTGTCATGTATTATTCTGTATATTTCTGTTAGGGTAGAGTGCATACGTTCGACAGGAGAATTGCTACTAGATTGGTTAAAGGAAGTTTTATGGTGGTTTATATTGTATTGTTTGCAGAAGTCTGTAAAAATGGTTGAAGTGAATTCTGCACCTTGGTCTGACACTAGTTTTTTCGGAATTCCATGTTGGCTGAGGAAATGTTTTAGGGACTTGATTACTGTGAGGCTATTTCTAGCATTTAGTGTGTAGGCAGCTGCAAATTTCGAGAATTCATCTATTAATGTGAGGACTAGTTGATGGTTGATACTATAAATATCAATGTGTATGATATCTAGTGGTTTTTCAGGGGTTTCTGGAATCGAATATTTTATTTTTGGAGGATTTCTATCATATTTCAAAGTTTGGCATTTATCGCAGCTATTAATTATTTGGGTTATTTTATTTTTTAGGAAAGGGAAGAAATATTCTCGTTTTAGATGCATTAAGGTCTCGGTTATTCCTCTATGGTTGTTATTAAGGTGGTAATCGTTAATAAGTTTATCTTGTTCATCATTGTTGGTTATTTCTTGCAATTTTTCGGTACAGCGAAGTAGTCTCATAGTCTTACATCTAGCGAAAAATTTAGAGTAGACTGTTTGAATTATTTTAAATGTGTCATCGTCGCTGTATATTGCTATTAGTCGTTTGGGTGGTAGATACTTTTTGAAAATAGCCGTTACGCTTTCTTCTGTGAAGCTGCTCATACGAATAGTACGCCTTTGCTTATTTTTGAATGGCATTTCCAAGGATGTTGGGGGTTGTCTATTATATTTTCAAAGATTATCTGGAGATTGAATTCATTCAAGGGGTGTTCCGAGATTGGTATACCATCGTCGAGGTTTTCCTCGCTGGTTCCCTGTACTGAGGTGTGAGTTCTTGATTCGTTGATATTTAATTCAACTTTCTCAGGAGTTTCGCTGTTTTCGGGTATTACTCTACTCAACGCATCCGCGTTTGTGTTTAGTTTCCCTTTTTTGTAGACTGTTTCGTAGTCGAACTCTTCAAGTTTGAGTCGCCATCGTACTAGTCTTGAATTAGGGTCTTTGAGGCTCATCAACCACACCAGTGGCTTATGGTCTGTGACGATTTTGAATTTATTTCCGAATAAATAAGGGCGGAAGTATTTTGTAGCCCATACAATCGCTAAGAGTTCCTTTTCGGTGGTTGAGTAGTTTGTTTCGGAATCGGTTAGGGTTCTGCTAGCATAGCACACCGGTTTGTCACTGCCAATGGGACCTTGCGACAAGATCGCTCCTATAGCATAGTTGCTAGCATCGGTTGTTAGTACAAAGGGTTTATTAAAGTCCGGATACTGAAGGATGGGGTCGTTTATTAGTAGATCTCTGCAAAGTTCGAACGTTCTAATGTAAGATCATTCAGCTCTATTTTTTTTCCTTTCTTTAGGCACTCGGTTAGAGGTTTGGTAAGCTTTGCAAAATCTTTTATGAATTTGCGATAATACCCAAGAAGTCCAAGGAATGACTTCATTTCCTTTTGGGTTTTAGGTATTGGAAACTCTTTAATTGCCTTAATTTTATCAGGGTTTGGTTTTACTCCGTCTGTTGTGACGATGTGTCCTAAAAAGGCAATTTCCTTGTGAAGGAATTCAGATTTATCTAACTGAATCTTCATATTTGCTTCTCGTAGCCTATCGAAAACTTTCTTTAAATTCTCTGCATGTTCCTGCAGTGAAGTGGAGAAAATTATGATATCGTCTAGGTATACTAGGCATATCTGCCCTTGTAATTCTTTTAAGACGTTATCCATCACTCTTTGAAATGTCGATGGAGCATTTTTCAGCCCGAAAGGCATTCTAACATACTCGTAGTGACCTCCTTCTACCGTGAAGGCAGTTTTTTCGATATCACGAGGATTCATCTCAATTTGGTGAAATCCGCTCGCCAAATCAAGGGTAGAAAAGTACATGCACTTTCCTAGTTTATCTAATATCTCGTTGATATTAGGAAGTGGATAACGGTCACTAACGGTTTTCTCATTCAGTTTACGAAAGTCTATAACAAGACGCCATTTTTGTCTGCCACTGGCATCTTTTTTCTTAGGAACAATCCAGACGGGAGAGCTCCAAGGCGAATAGCTTTGTCTGATTATTCCTTGTTCTAGCATATCGCTAATTTGTCTCTGCACTTCTTGCTTGTGGATATAAGGGTACCGATAAGATTTTGTGTAGATGGGTATTTCGTCTACCGTGGGGATAGAATGTTTTACTTTATTTGTAAAGGTTAATTGTTGTCCTTCCTTGTAAAAGATGTCATCGTATTCTCTGCATATTTTAAACAGGGTTTTCTCTTCTTCAGAATTAAGATGAGATGTACGAATGAGTTTAGTGACATTCTCTACAGGAGTAGTGACATGAACTGAGTTGTCATACTGAATGTCGAAGGTATTAATCTCTGTGAGTTTAATGGAGGACGTTGGTTCTACTTTTAGCGGTTGTTCGACAAGTAACGTTTGAGTATTATGAGAACAGTTCACTACTTCAACTATGCTGTACCATTCTCTTGCTCGATATATTCCTTCAGAAATAAATAGATTAGGTTTAATTTCTATTGTTTTAATGTAAACGTCTCCAGATTGTATGTCTACTGGTATTTTGACCGTCAATTTCGAATTAGCTGTTATTTCGTATTTCTGGGACATAAAATTTGGTTTAAATTGTATTGGAATAGTGGAATTCTTAGTTATTAACACTTGATTTGCGAGATCGACCTTTGCGCCTAATGCAGTGAGTGTATCCAATCCCAATAAGCCATCGAAATATCCATGAAAACGGAAAACTAAAAATCGAATTTCTCCTGGCTGGTTAAATTCTATGAAGTTGGGTAGTGTTACTTGTTTATCTAGTATATGTTTATTCAAAACGGTGGTTATAACAGTGGGCTCTGTATATATTAAGTCCTTTTGGTGGATAAATTCCGGACTTAAGAAAGAGGAGGATGCTCCTGTATCGATTAGGAACTTTGACGGTCGTCCAAATGGGGAAGATATATTAATGTATGGTAGTATAAAACCGTGCTTGTTAATATCTAAGTACCCGATTGGCTTGTTGAGGCGGTTATAGGAAAATTTCCGTCATCCAATTCTCCGTTTTCAACCGGCTGGCTATGAAGTTGTTCATAATATTTGTCTAAGTGTTGCTGGTAGCAGGATTGAGTATCGTTATCGTTGCCAGAGTCTTCAAATTGGTCTATATCAACACTATCTTCTGTTGTATTGAATAGTTCTTCACTCGCAAAATTTGGGGAGTTTTGCTTGAAAAATTTACTGGTGGTGGGTTTATGATACTGCATTGAATTTTGTGCTTTTTGTTGGGTATAGTCAGAACTAGTATCCATAGGCTCAGGTCTAGGTAATCTAGTCTGGTTAGAGAATGAATTCTGCCTTTGCTGTAGTGGAGGCAGTTGTCTGTTAAATGTATTCGGTTGTCGCTGTGTAAAATTATGAGTATTGAAATTGGTAAATTGTCGAACAGGTTGTATTGGGCGTGAGAACTGTTGTTGTGTTGCAAAATTTCTGGGGCCGTAGTGAAGATTATTAATTGGAGGAATAATTGGTCGTTTGAGTTTTCTATTTATCGGCTGCCTATCATGATTCGATTCTGTCTTTACATAGAAAATGTTTTGTTCTTTAATACAATAAGAAAAGGCTACTGGTAGAGATTCGGGTCTCATAGCTCTAATGGTGGACTCTAAAGGCTCTTTTAGACCAGTTAGAAATGTGGTTAAACACATTTCCGTATATAAGTCTTTTTTTGCTTTTATTACGTTAGCGTCTCTTTCGTGAATTTGTATGTGGTTGCACATTGTTGCAAGAATTTCAATGATTTCACTGTAGAATTTTTCAACACTTTTACTATTTTGCCTTAAATTATGGAGATCCCTAATTAACGATGTCTCGTTGCGTTTATCTGAATAGTGTAGAATCAAATTATTCTTAATTTGATCCCAATCAAGATTCGTCCCGTACATGTTCAAAACTTCGTTTGCTTGGCCTTCTATTTTATTTCTTATGGCACGTAGCAAAATTCGCGCTTGGGGTGTTCCATCGAGTCACAATTACTTATAAATTCATAAAGCAATCTGGGATTGCCGTCAAATCTCGGCAAATCTTTAATAGCGTCTGGCACTTTAAGTGAATTGAATATGGCATTGATATCAACGGGATTATTGTTATCTGCATTATTTGCATTGTTAGGGATGATTTGAGGAACACCATCATTTACTTCGTTTTCCATTATTAGGTTTGTGTTAATTGGTTTGTTAAGGTAGACAGAATTTTCAAAAATTGTATCTAATTTTCCCGCACTATCTTGTAATTTAAGCTTATTGCATCGAAAATTATTTAATTCGCACGTATTGGTATTTTTATTTTCACTTTGTAACAAATTATCGGGTATATCACTTTCACTGATAGTATATTTTAAAAAACTTATACTAGAATTTCTTGGATAAGGAGTTGTTGGATTCTTTCTTGGCTTAAAGGCTTTATTAGTAAAATTGGACATAGAAAATGATAATATGTAAAGGATAAAAAATATTCAGAACTTTTGACTTACATATGCCATACAATAAGGTACTTCCACATTTCTTCGATTTAACAGCGTGAATGAAGATAATTGGGGAAACCTTGTATGTTGTTGTATTCAATAAATTTTCCTTTGATCGGGTTGAGTAGGTCCTCGAACTGAAGAGTTAAAACTCACCAAGGTTCGTTCCTTGTGTTCTAATGAAGATTTATCGATTTGCCTTCGATAGTATCACTCGTTAATATCACTTATTCTGTCTTAGTAATTTGAACTTCTCGCGATTTTTGTCAATTACCCGTCGACTATGGGGAATTCTAATTTACGATATACTCTCGTTTTAGTTTTGTTTATGCGAACACGAATTCAAAATCTAAGATTGTTTTCACGGTTGATCGAATTAATTTCACGATTTTTTGCCAATATTCCCCTTTGACAACAATAATGCTCACGATAATCCGTCGCGATTATTATTAACGTAAATATATTAATCGAATAATTCCGTGAGGATGATTTATCTCATCCTACCGACTGCGCCAATTATGATATTCACAAGCTTGGTTATCAAAAAAAAATAATTAAAACCCGTTTTAGATATTAAAGAAAATGACTTTTATTTACCGCTTACTTCTTACAACTGAACTTTTCTTGTTGTTCAAAATCTAAATTCTACTTCTTTTACAATGTGAGAAAATGCAAGTTTAGTGCTTTTACAGGAAACTCGTGTCTGCCGGTCTATGGAACTTTTGTGGTGTCGGCTTACTTATGTGAGCCGTTCTCAACTATGTCAGCAGAAAGGTTTTATGCTGTTTTTGTAAATTAAATGGGTAATGATTAATATTTGAAGTTATTATTTTATGGATATGTTATGCTGTTCCTGTAACTCGGGCGGCTAAGATACGAGGTGGTAAAGTAAAAATTAGAAAAGAGTACGTCGAAATCTATGAACATACCAATTTTTCATAACGCCCGGAAAATTTCCAGGTACAACCACCAAATGACTGTGCTATATTCTTCTACAGGTTCGTAGACGGGCTGATTCTTCGTAGTGTTGTCAAACAAAAGCTCTAATTTTAACTAAATATTTGAACTCTACAGAATTTCTGAATTGTGTGCGGCGTTCTTGTAATAAAATTGTAGATCTAAGTTCGAAAATAGCGAAATCGGGAATCTTCGTAGGGTTGCTGTACAAATCTTTTCAGATTTGTCACGTATTCTCATTGAATAAATAACTTATAAGGAAACGGCATATCGTAAGAAAGCCTAAGCCACACGGCGAAATGCATTAGCACAGACAAGAAATATACAGATATCGACGGTAGTACCAAGCAAATGATGTATGGAAGAGCTCATAGCAAAACCTCAATAACTCACTGATCTCGGCTAAATCATGGGTACGAACCAAAAAAAATTTTCAATATATGCAAAAATAAAATTTTTTCTTAGAATTATATTCGACCATATTCATCAGAATTCAGTAGCTGAAGATGATTCGAATAAGTTATGTCTGGGCAGTGTCGGCTTCATGGAAGTTGGATTCATTTGGTTGCTTGGGCTTGTTAGTTAAAAATTTTTATGAGCGTAGATCTAGATCTGTAGGTAGGATTTTTGTCTCAGGCCTTAAAAAATTTTTTTTTTAATGTAGGAAAGAATTGATTTATTTCTTAGAATTAAAATCGATCAGCAGTCTTGTACAAGCACTTAAACCCATGGTGTTTATTGAAACTATGTTACACATTCAAGGAGATTAAACGCTCGCAACGAAATGTTTCAACAGATGCTTCCGCCTCTCTTAAAACGACCTGGCCAAATGAAAAGAATGGCATTTTGCTTCAGTGCCCACTCAATCCAGCATCGCGATGGATATGCACAAGTAAAAGCCTGATGGAAGCAAGCACGAATTAAGTAAGGCGATGTAAGCTTCACGGTTGGTACCGCATATACCCCGCCAAAGACCGTCGACCAAGTTTTTGTGAGAATAATGCGTAAATTGCCATGAACTTTCTTAATTCGCCCCCGAAATTTTAGGAGGTCTCTATGTCACGCTCGTATCAGGATCCCCGATAATACCACCTTCGTGTACTTTCCTTCAGAGAAAAAGGCACAAGATATCTTCCCTCCACTTTGATCAGAAACTTTGCAATAATTTGCACCAAATAACAAATAATTATTTGCGAATAATTCACCAAATAACGAATAATTATTTGATTATCAAAAAACGCACGATCGAATAAAAAATAATTATTTAAAACTCAAATAATTTGTACCAAATAACAAATAATTATTTGCGAATTATTTAAAATATTGTTGCGAGCGTCGCCTTTGGTTCGTTATTTAAAACACAATATTAAATAATTAATATATAAGCTCTTTATTACACTTAAATCATATAAAGTTCACAAACATTTATTTAATCAACTCAACTCTAATTATCGCTAACACTGTACTTTCAATTATCGCAATCTAATTACACACTATCGCTTCTTTATTGCTTTCGCTTCTTAACACTGCAACGTCTAAGACAAGACTCTTTTTCTGGCGATGACAACTGTTATATTTATACCCTAGAAACACTCCGGATTATTCTGGAGTGTTCTATTCCAAAAGCTTCTTGACTATTCTATTTGTTCTATTCCTGAACTTTCATAATCGATTCTCCGAACCTGAAGTCATTTACTCTCCGAACCTGAAGTTGTTTATTGCCAGTAGATGTCACCAGTTGTCTCTTTCTATTGCACGTAACACTGCCCCCTTCTTAAACTTGTTCGTCCCGAACAACAGGTGGTCCACGGTCTTGATGCTCGTAGTATTGACACACGCGGTCCAAATGTATAATTTTGTGCTTGCCTCTTGTGCCACGCTGAATCCTGTATACCACGTCATTAATTCTAGTTACTACTGAATATGGTCCTTCCCAGTATTGTTGCAATTTTGGAGAACGTCCCTTACGTCGTTTCGGGTTGTACAGCCAAACAAGATCACCTTCGTTAAATCCTGCGGAATTAGCGCGTAAGTCATAGCGGGTCTTCATCCGATCAGTATTTGTTGCTAATTTCGTCCTCGTGGCCTCGTGTACATCGGCTAATTGTTATTTGAGCTCCGATACGTAGTCTTCTAGTAACTTTTGTTCACCTCTGGGGGTACCGAATTTGAGGTCGCTAGGTAAACGCATCTCTCTTCCGAATATGACTTTAGCTGGGGTTTGTCCGGTAGTACTATGAACGGCTGATCTATAAGCCATTAGGAATACAGGAATATGTCGATCCCAATCGCGTTGATGATAGTCAACTACTTTCTTTAGATGCTCGATCAATGTTCTCTTGAAGCGCTCTACCATGCCATCAGATTGTGGGTGTAGAGGAGTTTTTCTAGTTTTTCTTATTCCCAACATTTTACACATCTCCTGGAAAGTCCGCGATTCGAAGTTCCGTCTTTGGTCCGAATGAAGTTCGTGAGGCACACCAAACCTACTGACCCAATTCGTTATTATTTGTTCCGCAACTGTGGTAGCCTCTTGATTAGGGATTGCATAAGCTTCAGGCCATTTACTGAAATAGTCAATGGCAACTAATATATAACGGTTACCGCCATTCGTTTCTGGAAAAGGTCCAGCGATGTCTATAGCTATCCTTTCAAAGGGGGCTCCGACATTATACTTATGCATTTCTCCTCTGCTTCTGTGTTGCGGCCATTTGCAAGCAGCACACACAGTGCATCTGCGGCACCACTCCTCCACATCTTCTCGCATATGTAACCAATAAAACTTTTCTCGTATTTTGGAAATGGTTTTGTTCACTCCCAAATGTCCTCCAGAGGTTCCACCGTGCATTTCTTCTAGAACATCTTTGACATTTGATGCCGGCACGACTATCTGCATTCGGAAAGATTCGCCATTAGGTGCTTCCCACTTGCGTTTTAATATACCACATTCAACATGAAGAGAGTTCCATTGAGCCCAGTAACTTTTCAGCTTCTCACTCCGTTCCGAAATATCCTTCCAGTCTGGTCTTTCCATGTCTTCTTTCCAAGCAAGAATAGGTGAAATGTCCGGATCTTCTCGTTGTGCTGTTCGTAGGTCCTCGTTGTCCCAACCTGTAGATGGCTCTACGGTTACCAACTGTATAGCTGCTGCTATTTTTTTTCTTCTATTCGTATGCAATGTTTGCACTCAAGTTTACATGGACGTCGTGAAAGGGCGTCTGCATTTCCATGGATACGACCTCTTCGGTGTTGTATTTCAAAATCATAAGCCTGGAGTCGCTCTATCCATCTCGCCACTTGTCCCTCAGGATTCTTAAACTGCGAAGGATGAATTTCTGCCCATAGAGATATTTATGAAAATGCTTTGTTGAACTTACAATGGCAAGTAGCTCCTTTCTTGTAGCACAATAATTTTTCTCTGACTTTGAAAGTGCTTTGCTATAGTAAGCTACTGGAACTTCTTGACCATTCTCCTCCTGAGAAAGCACTGCACCAATATCTTCATTGCTGGCATCCGTGTCTAATGTAAATGTTTTTCCCAGCTTTGGATAGTGAAGTACTGGAGCCTCACAGAGCTGTTGCTTCAAATTTTCAAAACTTTCGTTGCATTTATCCGGCCATATGAACGGCTTTCCCTTTTCGGTAAGTTGATGTAGGCTTCTTCCTATATCTGCAAAACCTTTCACGAATCGCCTGTAGTAGGTAGCTAAACCAAGAAAACTCCGTAATTGATGTTTGTCCTTTGGAGCTGGCCAATTTTTGACGGCTTCTATTTTCTCTGGATCGGTTCTTACTCCTTGTGATGAAACTATATGCCCTAAATATTTAACCTCTTTTTTAAATAGAGCACATTTACTCGCACTGAGCTTTAATTTTGCATCTTTGAGTCTTTGAAGTACATCCCGTAAGTTGTTTTTATGTTCCATGAATTCCCTTCCGATTACTATTATGTCATCCAAATAGACAAGACATGTTTTCCAGGTTAAACCTCGTAGAACACATTCCATTATTCGTTCGAATGTGGCTGGAGCATTGCATAACCCAAATGGCATTACTTTGAATTGCCATAAGCCACTGCCAACTGAGAAAGCAGTTTCCTCTCGGTCCTCAGGATGTATTTCCACTTGCCAGTAACCACTCTTCAAATCCAGCGTGGAAAACCATTGCGCTCCGGAAAGGATATCCAATGTGTCATCAATGGTAATGGATAGCTATCTTTTCTCGTCACGTTATTTAGTTGGCGGTAGTCTACACAGAATCGGGTGCTGCCATCCTTCTTCCTAACCAGAACAAGCGGCGATGTCCAAGGGCTGTTAGATTCCTCTATCATGCCTTTTTTCTTCATGGAGTTCATCATGTCTGCAACTTCTGGTTGTTTGGCTAAAGGCAATCTTCGTGGTATCTGTCGATTGGGTCTGGAATCTCCTGTATCGATTCGATGCTGGACAAGATTTGTTTTACCATAGTCATCATCATTCATTGCAAATAATTGCGAAAATTCATCGATCACCTCTTTGGCATCGTTGTGTTGCTGTTCACTTAAGGCACTGGACGAAAGAAGTTTCTGAATCTGTTGGACAGTAGCTGGTATAGTTTTTGTCTGCTTGACATTACTACCATTATCTAAATTGACGATTTGGTAAACGGGTTCACAATTTCCAATTATAGCACCTTCTTTTAGTTGTACCTCGTTTTCGGATGTGTTAAGCACTCTGACTGGAATTAATGTTGCACCTTCTGCCTTCACCAAAGTCTTGCCAACGATGATGTTCGATGTAACTTTTGTGGGGTTAGGCTCCACCAGATAGAATCGGCAGGTCCCGATGTCAGCAGTAAGCTTTGTCCATATTAGTGTCTCGGAGCATGGCGAAAGAGTAATATTTTCGCAAACCATCATCCTTACTTTCGCAGGATGATCTGCTTCTTCTCCTAGTTTCATAAGAATTTCTATGTTGCCATAATTGAGAATCCGCTCTCCGACATCCAGATTTATTTTGTATGTGGTCATGAAATCTATTCCAAGAATGCAGTCATCCATTATGTCTGAAACCAGGAAAGTGTGAGGAAATAGTAGTTCGCCTAGTTGAACATCTAAAGTTATTTCTCCAAACACCTGTGCTGCCGCTCCAGTTGCTGTTCTTAGTAGATATTTGGTGGTGTTGTGAAGCCATTTGTTCTTAACAAGATCTGCTCTAATAATTGATCTTGAAGCTCCAGTATCGATAGTAACTGCGCAGTCATTTTTTCCTACACTTCCATATATAACAAGACTGCTATTATTTCTCTGCAACTGACTTACTTGGATGATGACTTCGGGGCTGTCGATTCCACCAACCAACTTCTGCCCCACGAAGTTGGTTTTTACTAGTTTTCCGACTGCTCAAGAGGAGATACGATGCGACTAGTCGCTGTTTGATATCTAGTCTCTCTACGAATTGCTTGTTCCCTGGGTCGACATCTTTGGCACTCTTCTTTCCCCTCTTCTTCTGGTGATTCCACTTGTCGACGTTTTCTGCAGCCTCTTTGAAGGTGCCCTGGTCTATTACAATTCCAGCATCGAGGGACACCACGTGAAGGCGGGCTGTGTGATGATTGCACTCTATTACAAGTACATTCTTTCACTGAAATTTCTCTCACTCGTACTGCACTCCGTGAAGCTTGTCTGCCGGATTAGTATGCTAATGCATAGGCTAGTGCTTCTGCTGTTGATTTCTTTCCTGCTAGCCTCAATGATTGTTGTAAATTTTGATCTGTAATAGCGTTCACAAATGCCTCCGTCGCCACTTCATTGAGAAAATCCGCATTCACGCTGGAGTATGACAGATGCGCTAATCTTACTACATCTGCCTGCAGTTGTTGTAGTGATTCGCCATGTTTTTGAATCCTGTTGCGCAACTGTAGGTGATATACTTGCTGCTTGTGCTCATCTCCGTAACGTAATTCTATCGCCTGTACTAATGAAGAGTAATTACGTTGATTTTCAATCGGTACAGTTTGTAAGAGTTCTGACGCAGGACCTCGAAGTGCTAACACCAGAGCTATAGCTTTGTCTTCATCATTCCATCCATTTACCTCTGAAGCTGCCTCGAATTGTCTCTTGAAGATATGCCACGAATTTTGTCCATCAAATATGGGAGGTTTCATTCTACCTGCACCGGATATTTCAGTTGCTCCGCTTACAGGCTGACGATGCTTTATTCTTTCCAGATCTGATTTAAAACTGTCAAGCTGCTCGGTGACTTTTTGTTGAGCTTCCGCCATTTCCTGCTCGATTCCTTCAATTTTCAAATTTTGTTCGTCTAATGAGTTTTTCAGGAAAGCCTTCTGTTCCTCCAAACGAGTTTCTAGACAATTCTCCAAAGAGATCTTTTGTTCGTCCAAACGGGTTTCCAGAGATTTCTTTTGTTCCTCAAAATCAATCTTTTGTTCATCAAAACGGGCTTCCATAGATTTCTTCTGTTCATCTAAACGTGATTCCAGAGAATTCTTTTGTTCCTCGAGAGAATTCTTTTGTTCCTCGAGAGAATTCTTTTGCTCATCAAAACGGGCTTCCATTTTACTCATTAAAGTACTCAAAAGCTTTTCCATTTTCATCGCAGGCGCTTCTTCAACTTCGATTTCTTTCAAGTTCTCTTCGAAAACAAATGTTTCAGGATTCTTTCCATCCTCTATCAAAGATTGTCTAAGTCGCTCGACTAGAACTTTCTTTATGCCTGTCGTTTGTAATGACCGGTTCCCTAACTCCACTTTCAAATCCTGCGTTCGAAGCTCGTCCACTTTGCGCCCCATTATTTTAGTAATTCACTCACAGTTGAATAAACACAATTCCACAAAATTAATCACACTTTTAATTTTTCAGTCAATTGCCACCACTTTATTTCTCAAATATATTTCACTTCTGACACCAGTTGTTGCGAGCGTGGCCTTTGGTTCGTTATTTAAAACACAATATTAAATAATTAATATATAAGTTCTTTATTACACTTAAATCATATAAAGTTCACAAACATTTATTTAATCAACTCAACTCTAATTATCGCTAACACTGTACTTTTAATTATCGCAATCTAATTACACACTATCGCTTCTTTATTGCTTTCGCTTCTTAACACTGCAACGTCTAAGACAAGACTCTTTTTCTGGCGATGACAACTGTTATATTTATACCCTAGAAACACTCCGGATTATTCTGGAGTGTTCTATTCCAAAAGCTTCTTGACTATTCTATTTGTTCTATTCCTGAACTTTCATAATCGATTCTCCGAACCTGAAGTTGTTTATTGCCAGTAGATGTCACCAGTTGTCTCTTTCTATTGCACGTAACAATATATATATTTAAATTTATCCGAATAATTTTTTATTTGATTTTTTAAAAAAATCGTTATTTGATTGAAAATTTATTCGAATAATGCCCCGCACTGCTTTGATGTTCGCAACCGTAAACTCAATCATTATCATATTATCCCCATGGAAAATAGCCACTCAGAAGAGATGACCCGGAAGACTTCCTTCAGGCATGCATTTTGAGGGCAATCCCTAATATGCTCAAGATACATAGAAGCTTCCATCCTGCCACCTACCGTTAAAAACACCTTGAAGAGCCGCATTGGTCTTAGGCCGAGACCTATCCATGTACAATGGAGCTGAACGAGGAGTGATCCCCTCTCCCAAAATTTCAATAATAGCCTCTTTTTCTTTGGAACGATTGTCTAACTGCCAAGCATACGATGTCTCAGAAATTACGGTGGGGGATAGTGGGCTACTTGTCTTGTTGCTGATGTTGCCACTGCTGGTCGAGTTGTTGATACTGCTAGTGCTGCCAGCTGCTTCTCCGAAGTGGTGACTTTCGTTTAAAGATGCACTGGTTTCATTATAGAACCCCTAGGCTTCTTCTATTGCACCCTTAATTAGTCTTTTCTGTGAGCTCTCGGACTGTTTTTCTAAGAAGAAGATTTCATGTTATTCTTCTTTCCATGAAAGAAAATTTAGAGACAGATAAATGTAAATATGATTAGTAATATAAGAGCCCCTTACGGAAAGTGTAAAAAAACAATTCCTGGATACAGAGCTGGAGAGACTTTATAGATCGCAATACACTGAACGAACTAACACTGTTATATATTTAGACCTTTTTAAACGTTGATCGGCTGATTTTGATCTTTTGGATTGGTGGAATTACTTTTCCTTCTCTCTATTCGACTTAGCACTTATTGTTGTATTAAAACACTTCCTTGCTTTGGGTAATTGCGTTTATTTTCTGAACAACTAAAACCTATTTCTGTTGTATTCTTTCGTGATATACTATATACTTTCTTTTGTATTATGAAAACTTTCTTCATTTGCACAATTGTGTCTATCCGCTCAAAAACTTGCTGGCCAAAAAAACGCCAGTTTTTCTGAGATCTTTCTTTAAAACACGCGAGACGACGCAGATCGAGATCGAAAATGAACTCGACTTGCATCCTCTTGTTCCTCAGTTTATGGTCAGTAAATGCTTAATTGGCAATTTCGTCTAAACGAACTTCAACGCACGATGGCGTGGAGATGTAATTTGATATTTTGTTATCATCATGTTGTCATCGGCTTGCTTCCTGACAAATCCTATTGATGGTACGATTTGTCAATGGTTTTTCTTTATTATTTTTTAAGAACATTCGAAGAAATTGCTGATGCCATTTTTTCGTATGTTTTAAGAGATAATCAGCTTATGGAAATGAAATTTAATGGAAAGGTATGAAAAACTATTGTAACAAAACAGCTTACCTTCATCAACGGGCCTAGTTGTGGGGCGAAGGGCTAGCTGCACCAGGCGTCGTGCCGTAAAGGTGGCCGCGGACTCGCATATTTTTTGTTTTTTTTTTTTTTAATAAAATAAAAAATAAATTGTATCTGCAATTTTGAACTGAAAAACGATTAATCGAAAAAAATTCGTCGAAAATAATTCACCGAATGACGTTTCGTCGAAAAATCTATTCGACACAATCCAACCTAACGTATTTATTACGTCTATACAACGATCGTGCTGTATGAGACTTTTATACGATTATACGTATGTATTTATGTTATATAAAAAAAAACTATCGATTACTTTTATATTACCGATAATTTTATGCTGAAAGTTTAATGCGAGGTAAGAGTATGGATGTTTATATAGGGTCTGCTCTAGTAATAAGGCCGCTTTCAGTTAGAGATGAATAAATGTAGATCTGAGTCGACTCAAAGATCTTGATCTCTAAGGTTCGTCAAGTGATCCGGTTCCTAGGTTTGACACCAAACAGTTCTAATAGAGCCATTGAATTTCGCCTCAGTATTTCATGCGAATGCGATGCTATAGTATCCAATATCTAATTCTGACTCTCAAAGTTGTGAGTGGTACCCATTGAGAAAGTAGGGCTGATGCCATGCAACCCATGCGCTGCCAGCTCTATTTATTTTATTCATTTATTTATTAAAGAAATTTATGCGACAACAAACAGAAAATTCCACTTACTTAGTACCAGTCAAACATGTTTGAAATAAAAAGCTTAAATTCAAATTTTAAGAAGAATTAATTATTACAAAATCGATATAAGAAAAAAGTTAAATCTAAACTTTGAGTATGAAATATAGCTACCACACCTATCAATTTACATAATGATACAACACTAACCTACATAATCTAAACTAAACTAAGTAAACTACTAAATACTAGTGATGGGTCAGTTGCTAACGATTCGGTCGTTTTGACTGAGTCAGTAAACTGACTAAATAGACCTGAATCACTGCTTCAAAATAATATCGGTCACTTAGATTCAAGGAGAAAAGAAACTGCTTTTCTTGACTTATTTGTTAAAGCCATACTTTCAACTGATCTTAAAATTTTTATTCACAGGGTATTTTTTCACAGTGAAATAACACTTTTGCATCAGTGCGCATTGTATATATGTATTTCACCCACAACTCTGTTTCGGCAGCGTAAGAAACAACAAAAAGTTGCTACTTGCCTTCCAGAAAGGTATCCTTTCTGAATTAATGTTTATTGGTATACTAGTCCCTCAACTGCAAACTCTGTCACCAATCCGTAGTTTTGTTATTTACCTCCCTTCAGCACATGCATAAAGATGCAAAGGGGTGCTAAGCCAATGCAAGTATTTAAGAAACATGATTGATAGTCTTTATAGTTTACAATATTATTATATATTTTCTTGCTCTACATGTAACTATCGTCTTGGGACTTTAAGTTTGGTCATGGACGCACACATACCTAAAGCCAACTAATTTCGATTTATGTTATAAATTCATAATTTTCATTTTTTCAGTTTTTCTAAAGTAAAAGTTACTTCTAGTATTAAAGAATGAAATAAATTAAAATAAATACAAATTTCTGCAGCACTGAAGACGGATTTAATCATTCAGTGAATGCAGCAATTTTTCATTTTCTAAAAACTTGCTTTGAGGCCAATTGGGTTGATTTGTCATTCCACATTTCAGCAGTTGAGCAGTTACAGGGCTACTATGTTTATTATGATTGCTTAACACGCAGTGATATATCAGTCGCGAAAAATTGGAAAATTGATAAGCTAAGAGCATTTTTTAGCTTTGCGCGTTGGTCTGACATGAACGATTCGATGAGGTAGGTCATTTTATGGTATTAGATGATTATTTCCAAGTGACTCAAATGACCCAAAAGATTCGCATGACCTGAGTCAACAAAATGACCAATTTTGCCCATGACTACTAACTACTATACATACATATTGAAGCATACAAATGAAATAAAAAAATAAACTAAAAAATTATAAAAGAAACAAAAAATACTTTCTAAAACGTGAAGGATATTATAATTATATTGAAGAAAAAAGGAATAAAATTAAGCCAAGATTGTCACAATTTAGTCATACGTTAATTTAAAATATTGTCAACAACAATTGGAGGAGCTAATTAAAATTACTTTGCAATTGGTTCAGGACAATGCGTCGAAGAGAGGAGCGACTATCTGAAATCAATGTCATAACACTGGTAATTATGTTTTTTTTACCCTTATAATGGGTCATTTCATTATTAGCTTTGTTCTTCCTAATTTAGGTCTGAAAGTTAAGACTTTTCTAATGTTACGCGAAGGAAATTAATTTTACTAAGGATTATTGGACTATCAATTAGGTTGTTTACAACGTTGTATAAAATTATTTCATAAAGATAACCACGACGGGTTTCCAACGAAAGTATTGAGTACCGCTGTAGTCGAGCACACCAGATTACAGGTCCGATGTTTCCTTCTATATTTATCCAAGGCATCCCTCGTAAAATCTTTACATGAGCTGGGTTGCTTCACTGTTAATCGTCGAGCGTTCACCTTGTTTTCGTTCTTTCACCGATCTTCGGATTTTATTTACCACGAACACACATTCTTTACTTTAAGCCTTTCGATTTGCGCGATTTCAGTTCGCCAGTCCTTCTTGTCAGGAAGTATGCCGCCTTGTCATATGCCGTCGAAAATTACAGCAGTGAAGGCAGCCCACCTTCGCCATCATGCAAGTAAGGGTGTCTTTCACGATTTCGTTTTATATGTGGCAGATGGCAGCGGCACGTTTTGGTTAACCACCCCTATACTCTCCCACACTAGCCGAGGTGCAGCATGCCGTCCCTGTGTTATCTATCGCTGATCTCGGGAATGAGCTGTCAGCTCATACTGACAGGAGGGACTTCACGTCCAAAGGTACTCAGTCGAAAGTAATTCCATAACAATGCGCTGTTGCACACTTGCTCCCTGTACAAATTATTTCATTAAGATAGCCAAAGTCATCTCGAAGGACAAAAAGTCGCCCCAGTGAACTGAACTTTAAATCAATATTCATTTTATTATTGAGTGACTTTCCACTGATTGAATGATACCAACAAAGAGAAAGAGACTTCTAGCTAGTGCTAGCTGCAATATATAAACTATCTATGTTAACAGGATTGTGATATTTTAACTATACATTATTATATACCTGTATAATGAATTGTAAATAGCAAAGCAAAATTTTACGTCTTGTTTTAAATAAATAACTATTCTATATATAGATGCAATTTTTAATAAATAATTTAATTAAGCATTAATTTGTAGAATATCAATTTTGTCTGCATTTTAAAAGCAATTTGCAAATTTATTAAAAAAATTTGTTTTTGCATTATATTTCAGTCTTTTAGACAAAAATCTTTCAGATATCAAATATCCTCCACTTGGTATCGTTACTAGGGTAATCTTGCTCAACATCACGTGTATTATACCTTCTCTACAAGACATGGTAAAACTGATTTTTTGTCATATATGTCGGATGATGCCAAGTCAAATTTTTAATTATTATGTCGATCGGAAAAATTACTATTTTTAAACAAAAATTACTGTATCAGAATGGTCAGAATGTATAAGAGTTGTATATTTTAAATTATTTTATTTCAAAAATAGTAAGTAACAAAATTAGTTAAAACTAAGTTCAACAAAATAATAGAAGTATCACATAAGTACAATAGAATAACTAAATAAAATATTAATAATAAAAAACAAAATTCACAGGAGTGCTAAGTGCTAATATGACTAAGCCCGAACGGAGGTACCAGTAACGTTTAAGAGTCTAAATGTAAGATTCACTGGGAGTACTCTTGATCGTATGATCATGTGATACGAAGCCATACCAATTGGGTAGCTGGCATTGCTAACTTGGTACTACGGGGTTGAGGAGCCCCGAATAGAGCACTTTGAGCAATATTCGCCTTAACATGGGAAGGTCCCCTTGTGGGAGCATCGTAGTGGTTGTGGTAGCCCATATCGCGGACAGAGTGAGATTATCTTAGACTGCATTACTTGGGCGAACATTCTTCTCTAAACAGAGTAGTTTGTTCTTTTGACAAAATTGCATACTGCGTTCGTGAATTTGAGGAATGGTCGCTTATTAATGTATGCTTAGAGGATTGGTTCTCGGCGTGGAATTGCGCTAAATCAACCAGGTGCCGTGACCCACAGATCCAATGCCAAGCATGCACTGACTGGTACTTGTTGAGACAGAATATAAATTATATTCTGCCCCTCAAGGGCGTTGATTGTCGCTTGTCTTCAATCCGTGCATTAAAATTGCCGTGAGATTAAGCCATAATGGCAGGTGCTCCCGTAAAACCATGACACCTTTCTTCAGAATTCGTGTCCATTATTGGACGATTCTTATGTCTGGACAGTCTCGCCTTTGTGGAAGTTGTATTGATTTGGTTGCTTGGGTTTGTTAGCTAAAAGTTTTATGAGCGTAGATCTAGATATATCAGCGCGGATTTTTGTCTCAGGCCTTTATAAATTGTTTTCATTGTAGGAAAGAATTGACTATATTCTTCAGAATTCGTGTGCATTATTGGTGGCTGTAGACGGTCCGAACAAATTCCGTCTGTCGTCTTGATGGATTGTTTAAGGGTGAAGGAGCTGGAGGGAGGGGGGGGGGGGGGAGTAAATACATTTTTGTTTTCAATAACTTGCACTATATTCACAACAACCAACATTTTGCTCTTAGTTTAAATCCCCATATTTATTTTCTTCATGACTAGTCAGGCAGGGAGGCCGAAACCGCTGAGAGCTCTTGCAATTATTCGTTCAATTGCTGTTCTTTGCATTCCACGAACTGAATTTATTAGAGTTTGTTGAAATTTCACTGTGCAGTGCACTCGCATTTTATCGTCGATTTACAGTAACTTCCTACTAATCATTCTATTGGTATGCCGTACATTTTCCCTACTTGCAATTTTAATGGAACTTCAATGAAATTTTAACGTTAATAAGTACTTTATCATATTTAAAGCATTTCTGATATGCGAAACAATAGCTGTTTTCGTTTGTGTACCCATATACTGGAGAGAACAAATGATCTGTCAATTGAAGCGAACAATTTGTACTGTTCGCTTCATTTACATCTTTCTATGAAAATGTATAAGGCGTTCTATTTGTATCTCTTGTTCTGTGGACACAAAGAATACAGCTAATATCTTTCGAGTACATTTTTTGTTTGTTAAAGTTTTCAATTTTCTTAAATGCGGAAACCAATTTGGTTGTGGCGATAGTTATAGCCGTAGATTTGTACCCATGCCAATAAATTTCGCCAAAGTGTGTAAATTAATTTTGTATGCTTATCAACCCACCCACCCACTGCCCATCACACATATTCATCTCGCAAGGTGACAGATAGAATTTGTTCGGACCGTCTACAGCCACCAAAAATGCACACGAATACTAAAGAAATATAGTCAATTTCAATTCTAAGAAATAAATCAATACTTTCCTACATTGAAATCAATTTATAAAGGCCTGAGACAAAAATCTGCTCTGATGTAACTAGACCTACGCTCATAAAAATGTTTACCTAAAAAGCCCATACAACCAAATCAACCCAAGTGCCACGAAGCCGAGACTGTCCAGGCACAACTTATTCGAATCGTCTTCAGCCACCAAAAATGCACACAAATTCTGAAGAAATAAGTTCGATTTAAATTCTATGAAAGAAATGATTTTTTGCCTATATTGAAAAAAACAGTTTTAGTTCGTACCCATGATATATTTAGCCGAGATCAGTGAGTTATTAAGGTTTGCTATGAGCTCTTCCATACATCACTTTCTTAGTACTACCGTCGATATCTGTATACATATTTCTTATCTGTCCTACTAATAGTCAAAAATTCAAATGTTTTCGTCCGGATGCACCAAATAATAACTATCCACGTTCACTGAAGCACAACTGGTAGAGAATTCCATATTCTAGGTACATGGTCAAAATAGGAACGAGGGCCACTGAACGTTATAAAACGTGTTATAGTTATACTTAAATGCCTTGGATATTGAGCAAGCGTACTCGTATATGTTCCAATGAATAATCAGGTCTACAAGTATACATACACGAGCTTATGTAAAAATATTAAAGCCTTTAGAAGAAGATACGCATTTAGGGAGCACCCCAAAATTACGTTTCGGCGAGGACTTACATGATCATATCGTCGTAACCCATAAATGAAATTAATGCAACAGTTAAACAGTAAACACTACATTCAATCTACGAAAGCAATAATGGTCTAACGTCAGGAAAATAAGGCTTCCATAAGTGAAAAGCTGTATAATCAAGGTTTTTACTATCCTCAGTTTAACAATAGTTGAGATGACATAAGCCAGAGCATTCTTAAGTGTAGTAAATTAGTTAGAGATTGCCACGTAACAGGAGGCTCGTTGCGTCATGTATTATTTAAGTTCCGTCATACGAAGAGTGGAGCAGCCATAAGGCCTATGGAGAAAGTGGTGAAGCTTTAAAAGCAGATCTCCCAAGAGAAGCTCATGAGAAGATCTGTTTATAGCCGCAGCTATAGTAGCAGATGCCTAGGTTAGGTGGAAGTGCAGCTAAGACTAACAGGCACCAGAATAAAAGTTTTGACTCTGTTAAGACTAAGTAACAACCTCCTTTTATTGATCTAGCTTACTTAAACATGCTAGCCTAAACTTAATTATGCTTTGAACATTGCCTTTTCGATAGGGACCTACATGCTCGTGATTTGGGTCACGTTAAGCCAAATTGCTTATTTGTACTTATGTGCTTAACTTAAAAGAAAGATATGCTTGACCCGTATCATGTCGCAGAACATGTAAACAAATTCCAGTAAACAAATGTAGTAACATCTTGCGATTGTGACATACATTTGGGTGAACGCATGTTTTGCTTAGCATGCATTAATATTATCGGTCATACATTTATTGTGGCTTTCAAGTTAATTGAATAAATGCAATAATGCAGAGTGTGCATTCTTTAATTGATTTGTAAGCTTACTTGAATTATACTCATAGATTGTTTTGACTTACTTTATCAAATGCCTTGGAAAAGTCTAGTAGAACAAGAATACCATCCTTATTAAGTGCCATATGTATATCTGAGTCCACTTTTAATAAATCAGTTTCACAACTGTGATATCGTCGATAACCAGATTGCAAAGGTGATAGTAATGAATGTTCTTTAATATAGTTAAGCATTGGAGAAGTCCTAAGTTCTTCAATTGCCTTGGCAAGAAAACGCAACCAACGCATAGGACAATAAACCGATAAATTGCTCAAAAATGGACCAAATCAAGCAACCCGTTCTTGATATTGTCATATACAAAACTTTGGTTTTTCATTAAAAATTTGGACATTGCCTGAGAACGCGTCAAAGTAGAGCACTGAAATTTTGCACACAACGTTCTCACAAAAACAGTAAATAAAATTTTAAAAATGAAGTAAATCGGGCAACCCTTTCTTGGTGCTGCTGTATAAAACCAAGAAAGGGTTGCCGGATTTGGTGGTCCTTTTTATACCCTAGATGAAATCTAAGGGGTATACTAAGTTTGTCATTCCGTTTGTAACACCTCGAAATAATGATGGTAGAGCAAATTGGACTGGACACTCACGCATAAAATTAAAAGTTATTTTGATTTTTGCATGTCCGTCTGTCCGTCCGTCCGTCCGTCCGTCCGTCCGTCCGTGCGTGCGCACGATAACTCGAGAACGCGTATACTTAGAGAGCTGAAATTTTGTACATGGACTTTAAAAAAAAAAAGTAAAATTAAGTTCGAAAATGAGACAAATCGGTCAACTCCTTCGTAGGGTTGCCATATAAAAATTTCGTTTTCCGCTATATATTTGGACACTGCCTGGGAACACGTCGACGTAGAGAGCTAAAATTTCGTACATGATGTTTTCACTACATTAGCAATTAAAATGTCTGAAATGGACTAAATCGGGCAACTCCTTCTTGGTGTTGCCATATAAAAATTTAGGTTTTTTACGTATATTTTGAAAACGATAAGGCCAAGACATTTTTATTGTACTCAAAACCTCTGCAGAATACGAAATCCTATAAAATTGATTATAATCATTTTTTCTGTGCGACAAACCGTTCTAGAAATATATGCGAAAAACAACTTCAAAATCAAACTTGAATAGATCGGTGACCATATGAAATTTAATACGGGCATTCATCTAGGGTATCATAAGAATTGGTCTTAGACCAATTCTAGCTTTTTTACTTGTTGAACTTGCATTTGCAATTTTTATGAAAATTCATTGTAGAAAATTTGAGCTCTCCACGTCGATGCGTACTCAGGTAGTTTCCAAATATATAGTGAAAACCCAAAGTTTTTTATAGTAACACTTAGTCCATTTTTGAACTAGTACTTACTTTTGCTATGAAAACATCATGTACCAATTTCAGCTTTATGCGTCAACACGTTCTCAAGCATTGCCTAAATATTATTATTTATTATTATTATTTCATTTTATTCCGGAAAGTACACAAGATTATTAATCTTTTAAAGTACATTATAAATTGTAAAATAAAAAGAGAAAAGCGTGAGCTCAAAATAAAAAAAAAAAACAAAAAAAAACAAAAATAAAAGAAAAAACAGAGTTCAATCGGTATAACAATGATAGTACTAATAAAAATTCCAAAACAAAAAAAAAGAAAAAAAACCTATAAAATAAAATAACTAATATTACTTACTAATCATAAGAAGCAATTCCACCACCACTAAGGTATATGGGAGTAAAGCAGCGTTCTGAACTCTCCAACTGTACCCGCACTCCTCACTCTATTTGGCAAATTATTCCAACTACGAGCAATATAAACAAAGTAAGAGCCTTCAAATACTCGCCTATTAAATCGCATGATTAAAACGTTACGGTGCCGCGACGATTGAAGGAAAGAAATGCAGTCAGCCAGATAATCCGGGACACCCGTGCGCACTAACTTATAAAAAAGACAAGTGCCTTGCGCCTGAGATACGACTCCAAAGAACAGCCGAGAAGATCTTTACTAAACGGGGAGATGTAATCAAACCTGCGAAGACCGACAACAAATCTAATGCAGTCGTTAAAGGCAACATTAATTCTGCGACGGCAACATGAGTCGGGTAGTGGATAAATAAGACTTCCATTGGCTTTGACGAGTTTCAGTTTGATGCTGCAGCTTAAAATCTGGGTAGAAAGCCATAACCGCCGCAATCCACCATAAATTTTGCCAATGAGGAAATATATATGATCACAACAGCTCTATCTTGAATTGACACACGGCCGTCAAAAAAGAAGGGAGGATTATATGCTTCCAAGGAGTCATGGCGTATCACAAGGCATTGAGACTTGCCTGGATTAATCATAAGGTCGTTATTTACTGCCCAGCCATAAACTCTTTCCAAGTCCTCATTTAGACGTGCAATACAGTCTTCTAAGAGACCAATTGGTCTGCTAGTGTACAATTGAACATCGTCGGCATATAGGTGAACGTTAGTATCATGTACGGCATCTGTCAGATCATTAATAAATATGCTAAATAATAGTGGACCCATAACCGAACCCTGAGGTACACCGGAAGACAAAGGAAGCAATTCAGAGACCATTTCATTAATGCGAACCTGCTGAGATCGTCCAGAGAGGAAGCTAGAGACTAAATTAATAGCCGAGGGGGAAAAACCGAAACTCGAAGATAATTTATTAATTAGCTTAAAATGATTAACACAATCGAAAGCTTTGGTAAAATCTAGCATTACCAGAACACCCACTTCACTTCTATCCAGGCTGCATCTCAGGTCTGTGGTGAGCTTTAGCAGAGCAGTTTCACAGCTATGGTTCGAGCGGAAACCAGACTGCCAGCGGGAAGCATATTATTATTTGCGATATGTGCCAGCATCTGGCTGCACATAAGTTTTTCGAGGACTTTAGACAGGAAACACACAAGGCTTATGGGTCGAAAATCAGAGGGGCAAGATATCACATTCTTTTTCGGGATTGGAATCACTGTCGCTATTTTCCACCTTGACGGGAAGACAGATGTAGTCAGAGTAGTATTGAGTATATGCAAGATATATGGTCCAATGTAGGGGTAAATAATTTTTATAAACTTTGGGGAAAGGCAATCTGGGCCAACTGCATCTGATTTAGTGGTAAAGAGCGCTTAATGAAGTTCACCAATGTCAACACATCTAAAATTAAATAAAGATACATGATTCTGCTGAGGAGGAGTCATGACATTGACATAGACATCAGCAGCTATAAAGTTGTGGATACAAAGTGTTGATAACATATATACTGAAAAACGAAATTTTTGTATGGCAACACCTACGAAAGAGTTGCCCGATTGATCCCATTTTTGAACTTAAATTTACGTTTTTCGTAAAAAAAGCCTGTGTGCAGAATTTCAGCATTCTAAATGAAAGCGATCTCGAGTTATCGTGGTATGACGTAAGTTATACATTTTCGGCGTCTTTGTTGCCGTTTAACACCACTTTCCCACCAAAAAAATTATCTGCTATTTTTACCATTGGTCATGAAATATTATTCTCTGCTGCCACACCAAAAATCAGCCTCAATAAAATTACGTTTTTCAACAAATTTTTTAAACATTCGCGGCCGTCCCGGACTGCCCTCCACTTCGGGAAGAGAGTATGATAAGATGGCAAATTTTGTTTATTAAATGACTTAAGTGTTTTGGTCGCCAGATCTCCGTCTATTAGTTATTTATTCAATGCTTCCCACTCGTACTTTTGATGCCATAAGCGCGAGCTTATGTGGAGTAGTATATGTATGAGTACAATTATTATGTGCACAGTTTAGAGCTTTAAAAGTAAGTTTAGTATAAAACAGGTTTATTAAAAAGTGTAAAAAATATTTCAGTCCGTCATACCTAACGTACCTCTACAAGTCCTATAACAGACCTAGAATGGAATATAATTGCCACATCTGGGCTGGGGCTGATCGCACAGCCTTAGCTTCATTGGATATTATCCAAAAGAGAGCCTCATTAACGATTTAGCAATATCTGGTCCTATCGGCTCATTGGAGCACCGCCGCAATGTTGGATTCCTTTTGCTCCTTTATCGCTACATGCATGGTCAATGCTGAAATAAAATATCTAATCTAATCCCTTCTAGATTGATTGTTGAACTCAATATTCCACCGTACAATAAAATTCCGTGATGCTTTCTTATCCCGAACTTAGCGAATGTGGAACAGTCTATCATCTTCTGTCTTTTCTTGGGCTTATAATCTGCAAAGATTTAAAAGTTACATACATCAGCTCAGCATCTCCACCACTCTCCTCATGACCAATAATCCTTTCTGTATCTCCTTCCTGCCATGCTGAACTTTGCATCATAGAGTATCCCCTGAGTTTGGGATAATAATATAAAAACAAGCTCTCGAATCTTGCCAGTCTTTCATTTCTTCTCCCACTTTTTTAAAGTTTTGCAATCGGTGTACTAAGATATTTCTTGTTTTATATATGTATGTGGGGGTTCTAAATCTGTTTTTTTGTTATACAATAGTAAAAAGAGATCATTTCATTAGACGCCCAACAAATTTATTGCCAGACTAATGACAAGTCCCTTGGTCATCATTTTGGCTCCCAGTTCTTTTATATTCATCTCTAGGGTATTCTTACTTGCAGCTACCCGACTAGGAGTATTTCCCCGTGCAAATTTTGCTCCTACTGGGATAATTTTATCATAAAGCTGAAATTTTGCGGTAGAAACTTCTTAGAACTTTTATTTCCTTTCCAACGTCGAACTTTCATGAATTTTATTCCCTTGGATCTTTAATCGTAAAAAATTTATTGCAGTGTAGTTTTGTCTTAGGTCAACTCCTTCATATATTTTGCTGAAGGAGTGGTAAACTAAATTTCCTTTACTCATTTTATTGCCAATAAATCATAGCAATAGCTGCGAAGGCGAAAATATTTCCAAATTACTTACCTTAAGTATCTAAGAATAACTCACATAATTGCTCCTTTCAAACACTAGCAGATAGTTCTCTGACATTACAGGCTATTATTGATACATAATATATCAGTAAAAATTATACAGGATATATGTTAAGGATGAATGTAGCTAGGTAGATATTAATTCGAAAAATAAGCTAATGATAAAGTGCGTTTAATAGTATTATTGTACTTAACTTTTAAAAAGAAGCGAAAAACATATTGATATCGAAAATGCTTCGTATAGTTCAATTTAGATAGCATTGGTAATGGTATACAAAAAAATTATAAAGTTAAATAGAATATAAAATCCTTACGATTTGCACAATTATGGTGATATTCTGCTTGTGTAATTATGCAAGTTACTTAGTATGATTACCCGAATTACAAAAACAAGTCAATCGATCGTTTGGTCGTGCCTTTTAAGGTAAGCAAACGCACTTGAATATATATATGTAGTGCCGAATAGTGTTCAAAACACAAGAATAAAAACAAATAATTTCTAAAAAATTAATACTTCTCTCGGAACTAATAAGCAGTCCGGAGGAACATTTACGCATCAATGAAAGGGCTTTACTAGCCATGTAAAATTCGCAAGTGTCGGTTACCATCTCAAGTAACATAAACACGTCACAAGTCCAACAGAACCATTTAAAAACTATAAAGGATAATAAATGGAAAAAAATCTAACCCCTAAAATGGAAACAATAAAAGAAGACCACTACCAAATACAAAAAGGAGCCCACGGAGCAACACAGGTTTAGTGCCTTAGATACTAACAACTTAAAATATAATAACATAGACACAATAGAAAGACTAACTAACTCTAATAATTTAAGCTTTAAAGAGCACAAGATTACAAAGTCTTAATTTTTCAAACAATATTGTAAAGAAAATGAAAGGAGTACCTACACTATCCGAAAAAATCAATGAAAACAATAACGGCAAAGCCCTGTCTATCGGATAACAAACTGAAGGCAGAGTTTCTTAATATCAAGCCTTCCACTTCCAAAATTTACCCAAGAAATATCGAAGAAAAACAAAGCTTTTTGGATTTATTCTCAGAAAAGAAAATAGAATGCTTTCTCGGCATCATCCGAAGAACTAATCAGCCTCCTATTTAAGGAGCTTCACCACAATATAAGACCAGATGTTGGTGATGGAATTCAAAAATATCTTTTCAACAATAGAGTCAAAAAAATATCAGGATTCCAAACCTCCAACACCAAAAAAGAAAACAGATTAACAGTTCCCCAATACAACTTAACCCAGGCATTTTACAACCAGGTACATATTTCTTAGGTAGGCGGGTTACATGGGAAACAGTTAAAAGCAAAGGGCTTGTGCAATAAACTGCCTTAGGGAATATAAATGTGTAAAATGCCTACAAAAGAATTTGTCGAAAGAATGTCAATCTAACATCCTGTAAATGATACAGGCTGTCCAATGTACAAGAAATTCTTTACACATAGGGGAGAAATAATATTGAAAGCCAAGTCAGTCATCTTAGAAAATCAGTCCAGAAGTCTTGTTCCCCCAGTCAAAAACAGAATCAGCAACAAAGACGCCCTACTGAACTCTTCCCACAATGCGGGGAATACCTATATTTGGAGCACTCCTCCACAAATTATTTAACAAAATCAATAATTTGATGAACTCTATATCAAAATATCACTCTATGAGCCTGGTTAGACTGTACCATTTAGAACTAGTTTTACGTAAGTCGACTTACGTAGAACTAATATGCAGTGGTCTAAACATACCGTATTATGAAATACGAGTCATACTTTAATCCGGTATCTGATGCGGTATTGACCTAAAAATTAGTATAAAACGTAGACATAATCCACACACAGGGAAGTGCTTTCAAACTTTTTAATATTAAGAGAGAATTTTTATTTAGTTTTAATGAATATGAATGGAATTAAGAAGGAACGAAATCTGCTCAGAAGAAAGTATTTCGACAAATTCAGTAATTTGGAAATTTTTTAATTTTCTTCTATGCTCCATTCTCTTTTCTTGTGCATGAGGTGTACAAACAAACTCAAATTATTTCTCATTTCCTCTTGAAGTAGTAGGCAGATCTGACAAATTTGACGACTTTCAAAGCATTAAGCTTACGTAAAACTAGTCCTAAATTGCTGCGGTCTAAACTTACTCTATATCTCAGAAAGGGGAACATATGTTACTTTTCGTCCTAAACACGTGCCATATTGTCTAATGGTATTATCTCAATAATTGAATTAAACCGAAAATCATTAATTAACAATACCTGCAGAATAGAATTAGTAAACATATCACAGAAATATAAGCCCGAATTTGCAGTCATTTTAAGAAATTAAGTCAACGAAAGGATATTCTAACTTCCCACACTACAGTATCATAAGAGTAGATAAAAGTCCAGGAATTGTCCTAATTTTAGAAATAACATCAAATATCCTCATATATCTACAGCGAATTTCTATACACCACTCTCACAAGCTGGAGTCGAACTCTATATAAACAACAATACAAAACAGATTCTAATAGGCGTCTATCTACCGTCAAATATCGAAAATAATACCCCAATGGATACACTCAACAAGATAAAAAATATTTGAGAGTACTTTGACTCCATCAAAACTTGAGGGGATTGGAACACCAGACATACTAGGAGGGGAGACAGTAGAATCAAAACTAACGGTAGATGCCTTTAAGATTGAATCAGAGAAACTAGTTCATCGATTTAGGCATAAACTCAGGGAGCAAACCTATAGTCCCACAAGGTGCATCCATTTTCGACTTTGTCCTAACAACAGTAATCAACTTAAGAGAACGCTTCGACTCATTCTTCTGCGCTACTCACGAGTTGTTTTCAGATAATTTCATGGTTAAACTGACTATTAACCTTGGCGAGTATGAAATCTTACTTCACAACCCAAAAACAGATGATCTCGCAAACGACAACTGGGATAGTTTTAGTAAGTTTTAGTAAGAGAACTCACTCGAATCAACGCCAATATACCAATAACATAGAAATAGACACCTGGATTAAAAACAGACACATAAAGCGAATAATTCCCGAAGAAAAAAAATACAGAAATGTTCCAGAAGATATAAAGCGGCTTATCAAAATAAAACAAAATAAAACAAATACCTAAAAACATTTTTTCTGAACCTATGGAAAGTCCCAAGAATCCAACTGCTTTCGGATGAGATAAACTGCCTCAAAAAAGATCATAGATGAAAAAGTTCGAATACATATGTATATGAACAAACGCTTACAAGACCGTTTATCTGCAATTCAAAGATTACTTTAAAATAATATTGAAAAAGAAGATCGCCATGAAAAAGTCTGTACAAATAACTTAGAACTTACATCAATTCCCGAAAAATTAAAAGAGTTTGAAGATTAATATAAGATCGTATATAAAGAAAAGCTACCATCACATAACGTACAATTCTTTCAGGAAGCCACCTACTTAGTCCAAAACGTTACTTCCTCAAACTCGAACAACTCAAAGACATTCACCCAGCTAGTAAATTTTATTTATTCAAATAATGCTCTACATAATGTCCAAACCCCCTTCACTAACACTAACAAGATTCAGGAGATAATCACTATAAAGAATCAATAATAAACTATCCTGCGGCTATGATGGAATTTCTTATAAAAAAAACTACGATACAAAGCAATAGAATACCTAACCATAATAAGCAACCACTGCCTAAATAGCAGCTATTTTCCAACTGCCAATCCTAAAATATAAAAAAATCATACGATGTGAGTTTTTTTCGACCAATACAAATGCTTTCAAACATTGCTAAATTACTTAGAAGAGTATTGCACCACTTTGATGACCTCTGTGAAAACAAAACTATTCATATAGAAAAATCATGAAGACTTTTCATAAAAAAAGTTATCAATTTGAAAACACTGATAACAAATTTTCATGCAAAGACTGCAACTGCCATTGATAAAAATGACAGTGGTGTTTCGTATCGGCAAGAACTTATTACTCTTCAGTAAGGCTAGTTCTTGCTTGCCTTATACGCCTGACAGAAAAGCTAGGTCGACCTTTTAACTAAAATATTTTACCAGCCCACCACTTCGACTTCAAGAAAGGACACTCCAACAATCATGTCCTATTAAAATTAAACAATGACGTAACTAACCTAAGACTGCCGAAATGCACGGTGACGTGCGCTCCCGATCTGGAGAAGGCCTTCGACAACGTATGGACTTTCGGTCCACTTCAGAAAATTATCTTATATGGGGACCCCCATTTTTGATAAGACTTTACTATAGTTTTCTGACAGACAGAAGCCTACAGATTAATATGGATAAATAAACCATATTGAAATATATTCAGGAGTACCGCAAGGCACTATGGCAGGCCCTAAATTATATAATTTCTTCTTATTTGATTTTCTGCACATATCAATGGAATAATACAGACACACGCAATCGTAAGCAATTCTATACGCAGACGACACGTTAATATTTGCACACGATAAAAACCAGAAAACAGCCACAGAAATAATCAAAAAGCATCTTGACGAAACAGATCAATTCTACAAATCATGGAGAATCACAATAAATGCCAGAAAATCAGAACTAATATGTTTTCGAAACGCATCTGGTAGAGGAGTATCTGGAACTGTCAAAAGGAGAAAAAACTCAAAACTTAATATAGGAAACCATAAAATTCTTTTACTTGGTAATATCCGCACAATAAATAACATATAAAACGAAAATATACATTCAGGACTTGCGAACAGCTACTACCCTTCACCTGTAAGCCTAATTAGCAATGACTCCAAGACCTTCTTCAAGATTTTAACATAAAATATAAAATACCGAAATACTACAAATTGGCTTGTTAATCAAAATAGAGGATAAAGTTTTTTTAATTATAAATTAAAAACAAAACAAAACAGGTAATTTTTCTTTCACGAGACTGTACCCCACAGAAGATAAAAACAATTTTATGTGATAGAGCCTTAGAACATAAACAAACAGGGTCAAGTTATTCTAATAAGAATGCAAATTTGTTTCCATTTCCACGCGCAACCATTGCTTTATCGTCGTAGGTCCCAATAATTAATTGTTAATCTTGTACTTGCATATCATTTGTTCTGCATTTTTCGTCCATCGTTAAGGTCGTCCCCATCAAGATTTTATGAGGGGAAGAAAGCTTCAATCATATACACGAATTTTGTATGTTACCCGCATTCCTGTAAATATGTTCTAAGGGTAGGGTACATATATGGCAGCTCCTAAAAGTCAAAATTATATTGGGAGCTGAAGTCGAAATAAGTTTAAGTTGAAGTAGAACAAGTAAAACGGCTAAAAAGTAATAAAATCAATAATAATTTTAAATATTTTAGAAAATAGTACAAATGATATTATAACTTAACGTAACTATGTGGTTCTCTATATAGCTTCACATACATTTTTCCTGGCCCGAGCGAGTGTTGTTTGACACACGATCTATCCAGCAAATTTTTAGGAGCTGACTAGACATCTAGTTAGAAAAGTTTGCAAACGGCGTATTATGGATTGAGCCTTCAACATTTCGCAGCCATATGGCAAGACTGATTTTGCATATGTCAGCCGTCGTTCTGTCATCAATGAGATCTCTTTGGAGTTCCATATCCATTCCATTCCTCAATTTGTTTGTATGGGTCCTCGCTTTAGCCCCAAACACTGACATATAATAGGAATGGACTGAGCCATCCTATCTAATTCCTGTAGTCAAAAATACCACAAATTTTGGTTAACATCTTTTGTCTCCTTCATGCTCAAAATGTACGTTTAACTGTAACCAATTTTGGAAACAGTATGGTTGTATTAAATGGAATTCATTGAAATTGACATAAAAACTCAGTCACATATATTGCTTATATTTATATATTGCTATCACTTTCAAGCTCAAGCTCCTCTGCAGATGGAGCACATTTTTCAGTAATAGCATCACCTAATTTCCTTGCATCAGAATTGCGTGTGCTAATATTTTATCCATAGTCGACAATAAACAAATGTTACAGTTACTGGATAAATCGTAACATCAATTAGACTTATCTTAAACTACGTAAATAAGTACCCCGCCCGGATGATTCGCGTTATCTTTCTAATTGAAACGTCCACAGAAAATTATAATCTAGATAAGTTATTAAAGTAGGTATATAAGAAAGCTATTTTGTAATATATGTAATTTGGTGACAGTGGTTTCTGCTGATATTGCCAAATATTCTATTACAGTAGAAATCCAGATTATTTCGATGTCAGTTGAATTCCCCCGCTCAGCTACATATGTGATTAATTCATAAGCGTTCTTATCTTGATAATAATAAATTAATTTTTGCAATACACCAGATTAAGTACCAGTATAGTTCTTATCTGATATCAAAATAATAACAAATTGATAAATTAAATCAGGGGTTTATTTCATTGCTATGTAACTTTCTATTAATACGTGTTCTCTCACAGAATTAAAATTTCTGAGTTTATTTTAAGTTTCTCAAGTTAATAAAATTTTGAAAAAATAATAGAAACATTGTAAAATAGACTACTAAATATATCTAAACTATTTTAAATTTTCTCTACTATACATACAGTACCCTGGCTAAACATTATAACCACTTATGAGGATGCCAACATTTGCACTTTTCTCTTAAAATAAAGGAATTATTATGTTCATAAAAAAATGTCACCGATTGTTAAACCCTGTTTATTTCTTAACGTAAAGACATAAAAAAAACTACAAGATATTTTAATATTTGGTAATGCCACCCTTGTTTTTTATCACACTCTATATGAGCCTAGGCATACTTTCTATGCAACATTTTATCCATTCAGCTATTGTCGGTGATCTATCATACAAATTTTTTTTTACTACCTGCATTTAATCTAATATTATTAATATGAGGCAACAAAACATATTTCAGTATGTTAATGTACTGATGTTGATTCATCTTTCCCTCAACAACTAAGGGGTCCAGGTCCATATTGACTTATATCACCACAAAACATTACGGAGAGTGGATATTTTATGCTCGGTTGATTACATGATGACTCGTCACTGAAAAAGACCAGTAAAAACTAATTTTATTCAGATTTCTTAAACTTAACTAATTAAGATCACTGTACGTCAGCATGGCAACAAATGTTTCTTATTTCCTTCCAACTCTGAGGTACTCTTCTAAATGTCACCTTCCGTTGTCCAATTTGCTTAAATGTAGACGATACATTTAAAATATTTTCTTGCTCTCTGGAAGAAAACTGGAGTAAATAAATTTAAATAAACTATACTATACTTTTTTTTTTAATCAAGTTACATGTATTGCAACATTTCTCATAAAATTTTTGTTTGGAATTTGTTATGTTTACAATTCTTTTCAGAGATTTTGACACGTGCACATTAAAAATTTGTTCTGCAAAATTATTTAGTGAGAGTGATTTGCAAAGAAATTATCAGTCAAATTCATTTCGAACTCGCACAATTTTAAAACTGTTACGCATATTGCCATATAGGGCTCCTACTTACCTAGCAGTTCGTAGATGAAGATTACGATGAATTTCTCATAAATATAAAGAGCTTTTCCAAGATCAGTCAATACGCACGTCGAATGGGTGAGTTTTTTTCTTGATGAGATATGTACTGAGAATGAAAATTTTCAACTTCATCAATATATTCGCAATGATGACGACAAGCGGTACGGTAAGCACAAACTACACCTAGTTGGTTCGTAGTCATATGCAAAGTTCGACAGCAGTTTTAACTAAACTGAAGTTATTAAATTGTTTTACCGTCAAATTCAGCTTAGGTCTTCCGGTATGAAATCTGCCGTACATAATTTATGAAAGTAATAATAATAATAAATAATAATAAATATAGATTTTGGTATTGCGTACACAAGATTGTATAATCTTTTAGAGTACAATTAGGTGGATGGAGCTAGATAGTATTCTAAGTTAACATTAAAAAATATATCTAAAATAAAATAAATCCAAAACCAAAAAAAGAGAAGGAAAAAAAGAAAGAAAAAAAAATAAAGATGAGAAAAATACTATAATGTTGAAGAATTCTTAACTGATGATTATTCTGGAGTCTCAATTGTCGAGGTAGAAACATAGTAAAAGATTAAGAAAAAAATTAGATGATGAGTTAATTCGTGTGTGCCTTGATGAGCCTTCTGAAATCCCTGACACTACCCGCCGTCTGAGTTCCATGAAGAAGAGCATTCCATAAACGGGTTATTTGAACAGGATAACAACACTCCATTACTGACCTATTGAAGCGAGGCATTATTAGATTTCGACCTCTTTGGGACGCAGTCAATTGGAAAAATTCTCTAAGATAACGCGGCTTATTAGTCTGTAGTAAGACATATAACAAAATAAAGGCCCTTTGCTTCAGGTACCTGGAAAGAGAGCAGCCCAACAGGTTAGTCCTGAAGAGCGAAACATGGTCGAATCGCCTCAAGCCAAATATAAATCGTATGCAATCGTTAAATGCAACCTCTAACTTGCGAGCGCATAGGCTATCCAGCGTATGATAGATGATCCTGCCAAATGTGAAATGTGGTAAAATAAGTGCCTTTAAAAGCTTAGATCGCATACCCCTCGATAAGATGTGGGCGGAAAGCCATAGTCGCCGCAATCCTGCATATATATTACTGAGAGTAAAACTGACATAATTGCAGCACTTCATATCCTGGTTTAATACAATTCCTCGGTTGTTTACTTTGCTTAAAAGAGGTAACGAGTACACATTTAACACCATGGGAGGGACTTCGGATAATACTTCGGTATTGTCATAGAAAGTGCTGCATTGCGATATTTGAGGATTCAGTAGCAGTCTGTTATTTAAGACCCAAGAGTGGATTCTTTCTAAGTCGTCGTTTAAGCGAGCTACGCAGTCCTCAATAAGTCCAATAGGCCGACATATGTACAGTTGGACGTCATCTGCATATAGGTGGATGCTCACATCTTGCGTAACATTCGGCAAGTCATTTATGTATAAGCTAAAGAGCAATGTATCTAAGATAGATCCTTGTGGTACTCCACATAGCAAGGGTAGACTATTAGATACTAAACTTTTGGTCCTCACACACTGACTGCGCCCCTTCAAAAAGTTATCAATCATCGAATTGCACATGCATTGAAACTAAAAGAGTTGCAAAGTTTGTGGAAGAGGATGCAATGGTCTACGCTATCAAAAGCCTTCGAGAAATCTAGTAGAGCCAGAACAACAAAATTATGCCTATCCATGGCGGTTCTGATGTCCGAGGTTACATTTAATACTGCGGACTAGCAGCTGTGGGACGCACGAAAACCAGATTGCCAACATATCAGAAGATTATTGGTTTCCACATGCTTAAGTATTTGCCTGTAGATAAGCTTCTCTACATGCAATTATCACTCAGCTGAGAGGTACTGAGCGTAAAATGGTAAAGTTATTTTGTAATCAAAACTATTTTATTATTTTCTTAAGTAAGGTATATAGGAAGTGTATGTGTATGGATAGTAGTCAAGGCTCTATAGCATATATAAAGTCAATGTTTGGCACTTTTCCATAAGTATCAATATAGAACATTTTAGAAAACGGACTCACAACGCATACATATAGATCTCTGTTTTATGGCTTGGGTAGTATTCTCGAGGGTTTTGGCTCAGGCTTTGCTTTCCATATTTTCATCGCTGGTATTGTCGGAGCCGATTTAAGAATTCATATCAATACGACACTACTTACTCTAGCAATGAGATTACATACCTCATCTAGTCGCATATAAAACTCTTTTTTAGTACATACATTTTTAGGATCCTTCAGTTTAAGCGTGACAGTGGGGGATATTTGATCTTGTTCAACTTACCGTGAATATTTTGTACAAATGCGGAAGTTAATTGGCGTAACTCACCAGGAGGAGACATTTTGAACTGTTTATGACGTCAGCATTACTTTCTAGACTAAGAGACTCCTCTGCACAGAAATCCGTTCGCTCAATGCTTACCTCCTTGTCGCAAGTTCTAATCCTTTTCCACAAAGGTAATGTATTAACATTTTTAGCATTTTTAACTATGATTTCACTTTTCCAGCTCTTTCTTGTGACAATCTCATTTTTATTATTTTTTGGGTGGTTTTAATTTGAGTTTTATGGATAGGATGTCTAAGCTTTGATGTTACACCCGAAGGCTATGGATAAGTTGTTATAGAAGCAGCTTCCTGAAGGAACCCTTACAACACTTACCTTAACTCACTTTGAAGACGCAAATGCAATGGGCCCATCCACCCAATGCAACTATTTTTGCAGTGTCCCTTTTATAAACCTGAAAATAGCGGAGTAGTGGACAATGCACAAACCCTGTTCTTAAGGCAGGAGGCTCCAGGAGAGAGGACGGAGGAAGAAACTAAAAGTTCAGCACATTACAACGTTATAAATTCATTTATTACTTTAAGTTCCCTTTTGATTCAACCTGTTCTACTATGTATTAGCGACATCACAAATTTTATGTTGCTTCTTTTTTCTTGTCAGTTACAATTATTATTCTGAATGGTAATTCTCTTTGGCTAACAGAAAACTTGTCGGGATCTTGCCTGATATTTATCCAGTATGTAAAAATATAAAGGATAAGTAACAAACACTTTGCTTCGGGCTTAGCACGAATACCGCGCGCAATAAAGGCAATCTCAGAGACAATGGCCTTAAAAATCTACGAATTAAAACTTGAACAATCTAAACAAATTTTGTTGCAATAAGAACTTTTAGACTCATATATTCCAAATCTTTTTTTTCATACAAAAGATAGTATGTGCATGGAGAAGAAGAATTCATGACGATTCGATCTGATTATCTTCCCTGGTTTAAATCGAACCTATTTTAGCTCAAACTCTTATCCTAAAATCCAAGTCACTCACTTAAATTCCCCCTTTTTATTTTTCAGTTTAACTGATCGGCGTAAATAAAGCAATGTAATGGAAAATATATAAAGACAAAGTATGAAAAATTCGACTTGCGTGACATCCGAACCCTCGAAGGAGATCCCTGGAGGCGGTTGAAATGTTTTCAAAAGCTCTAATGTTTGGAAGTTGTCTGTTTGATCAAAAGAAAATTAAACCGTCAAGGATCTATATACGAGTTCACCGCTGTTAACTATGGTACTCACTCTTTGGTTGGAAAGGTTACTAAATAGATTCGTTTTCTTAATTCTTATCACTTCTTTCCTTGACCAAATGCTGTATAATATGATTTAATATGTCTACATATGCTACACCATACTAGAATTAGTTCGTTCCAATGTTATGAGACATAGTTCGTGATGAATATTATAAATTGAGAATTTAGATTACATCTGTACAAAAAGGACAACATTGATACTTAAATGTTGCCGAGTTGATTTTATCTGCAATTTTTCATGCAGCATGCCCATTACTGGACTATTCTCTTTCAGGGAGGATATTCTCTACTATTTGCTAACCTGAATTCCACTTACTGACACGGAGCTAGGCATAAAAGCCGTATTTGTTCACGCTCGTGTTGTCTCAATTCCTTTTGCGGCTCGTATGAGATTATTAATCAAGTCTACCTTTTTGTTATTTTTATTTTTAATTTTCAATTAAATCTTCTTGACGATTCGAACCTTACTTTTCACATCTCTTTATCATCGCACTATCAGACTTCTACCTTTTCTTCTTTTTGTCGTTCACCCTGCCAAACCTTACTAGCAGAAAGAGTTATATTTCGGGTACACAGTGTACATAATACGTCATTTTGAAGCGAAGCTTTTGGGAATTTTAAATCCAGTATGAAAAATTAGTGTTGATGACGTATTTTTTGATAAATATTGTAGTTAAATAAAAAAAAACTGAGTTAAGATTCCGAAATTGTAACTTTGTTCAGCCTTAAATTTAAATCAGAGAAGATGAGGGAAAATTATAGACCATCATACACCACATAAAATTTATCAGGGAAAACAAGTCGTGATCAATAAAATAGCTGGATCATAGCTACCTTGCCAAAAATATCTTTTACCGCCCTATAAATTTACATAAGTCTCTGAGTTCGTTTACTTTTACTTGGTTAATCTTTCTGGCTAATTTTGAATTTACAAAAATGCCACACTCAGCAATGTCCATGCACTTGTATACATATTAAAGTCAGTTTGTTATTTATCGTGACCCAATTTAAAATGAACTTAATTGTCCGCGAGTAAATTACACATATTTATCCAGTCTATCAGAGCGCTTAATTTTACGAAAGCTTTTAAAACAATCAGTAAATATTCATTCATTAGCATAATATTCATTCCACATGTAGAATGGCTAAATGCTAAACATAAATAACAGTATAAATATTAATTAAATAGTCGCCACACTACAATTTCTGGAAGAAATATTGGGTGGAATAAAATAAGATCATGGTATGTCAATTAATATTATTTACCCTTTCAAAAATTAGTATTTTATCCGGTTATAAAGTTAAACCTAATTTTGAACTAAGTAAATAAAACTAAAAAATAAAAGTTACAATTTATTGGTTTTTTTTTTTTTTGTTTTTGTAATAATATAACAATGCAAGGATAAAGCCTTAGAAAAAAGGTAGAGCCCCGTAATAAAAATATACAAATATATAACAAAAAAATTTGATTGAGCTATTTTCGTATTCCATACAAACGCTGAAAATTTCATCCAAATCGGTTTCATGTGGAATGATAAAAGTATACTCGCTCATTTTCACAACAAATACATGAAAAATTGTGTGCATAAGACGGAAAGAAATCAAAATGATTAATAAATTATTCTACTGAAGCTTGAACTTTCCGCATTTTTGTAAAAAAAATTTGGGACCTCAAAAGTCTCAATGGACTATGAGAATCGTACTTAACGGATATCCAAATAATCAAGGGTATGATACGAAACAAGTAGGCAAAATTTATAACCACCCAATTAGAAAACAGCCAACATATTTTAGAATCTGTATGCATGCATAATTCCTAGACGCTATGCCATCAGTTTCTGTTCACAGTCAAAAGTACCGTCCTCAACGCATGGTGTAAAGATTAAGAAGTTATGGCCTGCCCAAAACTATCATCGACAAGGTGAAATATACAATATTAAGTTGCAAAAGTCAGACCAAGTTAAAACCATTCATTTCTTCAGTTTTCCAAAGAAAACATCGCAGTAATTGCATCGAGAAAAGTGTAAAAGGTCTCTTAAGCAAAGTTAGAAAATAATGTTTGCCATTTGTTAAGGATGATTGAAACCTTTGTACCATGTCTTTGTAGCGCTCTACATATAATTGTAAATAAATAAAAAAATAAATTTCAGCAAAATAGACAAAAGCTTTAAGATTTTAATTAAGTAGTAGCATAAACGAGAACACTGTAACAATTAAATGTCATACATATTCAAATGTATTATGGATCTAAGTACACAAAAAGAACTTAATTAGAATTGCCTGTATAGACATTTTTCAGATCTAGTTATGTGATCTTAAATATAAACTCAAAACAAAAATAGATTTCATCTCAAAAAAGAATATATGTTATAAAAATAGAAAAAAATAAATAAATTAAAAAGATCATAACATAATAATAATAAATATAGATTTTTAGAGAAAAATTAGCAACTTTTCTTTAATTTTCATTATATTCGTTTATATAGAAAAAACAATAATTTCCTTTTGCTCTTTATATAAATATATGATAAAAATTTCATTTTGAAGAATCGATGTCGATTGGATGTGTTTGATGAGTTACTATCAAAAATCCGCACCACGTTGAACATCCATATCCTCAATCACAAACCTCTCACATTTCCGACTTATAATTGCACAATACATACGAGTACATCCATTTCGCCGAGATTTGCTGTGCTACCACTGACATGTATAAGATAAACCCACTGACTGAGCGCTCTTGCTTCAAAATGACACAAATATTGAACAGACTGTGAATGTGAACACCCTTTATTTCGTACAATTGCATAGTGATTTATAATTAATTATTATTTGTCGATTGGAAACACTAAAGATGTAGAAAAATAGTATTGCATTAAATTTAAATTATTTAGGAAGTTAAACTTGTTTTAATTAACACAAAAATTAATTTTTAATATTACTGAAAAATGTGCTCCTCTGCAGATTTGCTGTCAAATTTATGTCAATTCCGATGCATATTAATACAGCCGTATTGGTTACAGTTCACTGTACATTTTAAGCTTGAAAATACAAATAGATTTTAGCCAAAATGTGTGCCATTTTTTTGTATAAGAATTAGATAGGTGACTCAGTCCATTCTTATTATATGTCAGTGCATGGACCGCTGACACTACTGAAATCGCTCACATTATCATGGGATCACTTTTCTTTAGTATGTATTCCGCTGAACTTGAAATAATAAGTTGTAGAGTTCAGTTTCGTAAATGGCGAATTCAAGCGAAATATTCAAATAGGATATAAGCATATGTTAGACCAATGGCGACTTGATATAACTTTGCATCGAAAACGATCATCGAAGTGAAGATTTCGCTCTGAAGAATCTACATATATAATTATTACATAAAATCATTATATTGAACAAATTTCAAAAAATGTAACATTTAAATCTAATTTCTTAAATTTTATATACATTTTATAATCTTCGCTTGTAGGTACTATCACTTTCAGCAAATCTCAGTTATATTCTACCAAAATTATCGCTAGTCGAAAATGTTACATCACACCGACTATCGATAAATTGTTGAACGTCGAATCTGTCGAAGTTATAACATCAAGTCAACCGGGTCCCTACACCTCACTAGTGAGCGATTAAACTTTCATGTTGGGCGATAGAGGCTTTGCCCGATGCTAACGCTATTTTCGTTATTACCGCCCCTCTAAGACTCACTGATGAGATCGGGGTGGATATCAACGTACTAGCTTCCATAATATAATGTATGGTCGATTAAAACTAAAAATTCTGGTTTGTCGAAAGAACAGCAGTAGATTCTAAGTGCACATATGATTAATATTAAAGATACTATAATTTTATTTATAAGTAGGCATACATAAATGTACCAAATCGAAATTATAATAAAAATCCTTAACAATCATTCATATTCAAATAAAGAAAGAAAAAGAAAAATATTATTTCTTCAAATTTAGACCAGAAATTAAAATATTTTCTTTGCATTTCCGATATCGGTTTCCAATGTGTTGGTTTAATGATGCTTTATACTCGTCTTGTGCCTCCTGCCGCCCTCGGATAGTTCTAAACTTGAGCTCTAAGCTTTTTAAACGTCATTGCATTTTTGAGAAAACCAGCGTCCATTCCATATTTGTGTCTGAAAGCTGGCTGGCTGATCTTTTTTTGTGGAAATCGGTATTGATTCCAGGTAGGTAATAAGATCTTTAATAGTGATACACTGACTTATAAGTCAGTGTTGTGATCTAGAAGTTCGTCCCAGCCGAGCAGTTGCAGTGTATATCAAAGAACGCCAAAAATCGGGGTTAGGAAATCCATTGTAGGTCCCATTGCATTCTTAGCAGTTGAGGATGATACTGTCTATTAAAGAATAGTTCTCGTTAGTAATTATTGCACCCAAAGATATTTAATGTTAAGAGTGCTAAAGAAGTGTGAGTGTTCGCTTTGTTATGGTCGAGGCAGTATCAAAGAATAACTAAATAAAAGAAAGCACACAGAAGAGTGTTCCGATTGTTTTCCATTTAAATGTACACGGCGATAAAAGGAAGGAAGGAAGAGGAAAAAATAAAAAATAAATCAAACCCTCCTTGAACATTTTACGAATATGACAAAAAATGTGAAAGCGAAGATTACATGCAACGAAATGGAATGGCAAATGTTTTATTTTCGTAAATAAGAGAGAATGGGCGGAGTTTTCTGCTTTTACGCTCATAAAATGCTCCCGCGTTTTTATGAAAACACGATTTTCAGGAATTGTCCCAATGTTTTTCCCAGGAATTCTAATGTTTGTTAGTGTAATCCTATGATATGTGAACAGCACTTTTTCTGTTTACATTTGTTTTGCTCAAGTGGGGGAATCTCATGCTGGATTCGGGGAATTTTATTTAACAGAAATTTTACATCTCCTTTTAGTGCGTTGTTCATTGCGAAATTTATCTTTTTCTTGCCAAATGGAGGTAGGGTTAACCAATGTACATTATTATGAATAGTTCGACAGGATTTTCAAGATAATCAAGAAGTATAGTTATTTAAGAATATTATTCTGAATTTAACTTCAAAAAAATTAATTGTGATAAAACTTCAACACAAAAAAGCCTTCAGTCAGTTGCCCTAAAAAAAAAAAATTATAAAAATAACCAATGAACTACTGCCATTGGAGTTAGAATTATTAAAATAATTCTGCAGTGTGTAGAACAAGGCGAAGTTTTTCGTCAGAAATTAAACAATTTTCAACAACTATTAACTTTTTATCACCCACAGCGTAAAATTTCTTGCAAGAAGTAATGCTTTTACCTTCAGAACCTTGTCCAGGTTAACACCAAACTGGCTAAATAAACCAGGACTAAACAAAATTTGTTTTACTGCGCTAAAAATGAAGTCCGAGCAATTAACCGATTTTTCCAAAATTTTGCATTATTTGTTTGGATGAAATGTGACTAAAAGGCAATTTATTTTACGACAAAAATACAGGAGAAGTGATAGGCTTCCAAGACGATGGCGCTCTTCGGCAAAATTGTGTTGCAAGAAATGCCTTTGTTATAATGGCTAGAGGCATAGCAGATAATTGGAAGCAGCCTTTGGAATACATTTTGTGTAACAGTATTTGTCCACCTTTCAAGATAAAAGACGTAATAACTAAAGCTATTAAAAAACTTAAAAATATAGGACTGACACCGACTGCTTTAGTAACTGATCAGGGCACGAACTTTCAAGCACTAGCAAATATTTTATCGGTGAGCTATTTTTCTGTGAATAAATCCAATCCCACGTTTGAAGTAGATAATATCAAGTTAGTGTATATATTTGATCCTCGACATTTAATAAAATCACTGAGAAACAATTTGATGAAATATAGTATGAAATTTTTGAGAAACAAAATAGCAAAATGGTCTGATATTGCAAATTTTCATAACTGGGACTGCAAGCGTCAATTTCGATTTGCACATAAGTTACCTAAGTCCTAAAAATTTTGAGAAAATGAGGGCTAAGCTGGTAGTACAAACTTTAAGTAGGACGGTAGCTTGTGGAATTTATACCCAAGTCAGTTTGAACGAAACTTCACCATCGGCTTTGCAAACAGTGGAATTTGTAGAAAATTGTGATCAACTTTTTGATATGCTGAATTCATCAAAGCCATCAGAATACAAACAGCATAAAAAACCTTTTAGAGGTACGGAGTTTCAGATTACAGAGATACAAAATTTGTCAAAATTTGTAGAATCTATTGCAGTCATAAATCAACAAGGAAAGGATGTTACGAAAACGTTGAAGTGTTTGGGACATCTTAAAGAATCAATGATTTTAGTTTCTCTTAACTCGACGAATAAATCAGGATTGCCTCGAAAACTTCTTCGGAACAATAAGAAAGCAGGAGGTAATAACCACCATCCCACTCCGATCCAATTTATGAGGGCTTTTAAAAAACTCACTTCCATTAAGTATATTGAATTGGTTAAAACTGGTAACTGCGACCTTCAAAGAGAATTTATTGCCAGTGCTCTTCCTCCTATATCTCCCTCTAGCAAACTGCAATCAGTTTCTATCGCGAACTTAAACTTATCATTACCAAATGAGTTGCGGCAATTGGACTTGGGTGAAAGTAATGCTTTTGATTAATTGCCGGATATATTTATAAAAATTTAAAAAATAGCCACACTTGTACTGAACTGGATGAGCAACAACTCTCGCACCATAAAACATTCCTAATGTTTAAAGAAGCCGAAAAATGCAATATGGTAGTGCCACCCGAAGAGTTTGCTCATTACTTGAAAAACTTAGAAGATACCTTTAGACAGCATTTCAACATATTAGTAACAGATTGTCATTTTGCTGAAAAACTATATGACATACTATCAACTAATATAATCCCATATAAGCGTTGCGAGAAAGCTGACATTTCATTTGTTATAAAATTATTTATAAGGGTACGAATTTACTTTATAATTAAGTTTTTTAATAGAGATATTAAGGAAAAATGTTATAAAAATAAGGTGTTATCCGTACGAAGCATTTAAGTTATAGTACAAGTACTTAGTACAAAAGGGGAATAGGGCTATGAGCGACACCCCTCTAAAAAAACGAGTGGACGCAGTTACCTCCGTGGTCACTTGGAAATACTGCTTTACTTTTATAGTTCGTTTTTTTTATTCCATTACGTTACATAAATAATCGATTAGTTTATAAAGCTATTACCACATCCTCAAGCTGATTTTTGAACTATGTTTCAATCTAATTTTTATTTCACTCATAATTTTATGCGAACTTAATTTTCTGTATTTTGTAAATCTGGTAACCCTACAGTTTTTGTTTTTAACTCGTTGTCTCAGTCGCTCTACAATAATGCATAGCCAAATTCTTTTCCCCCATTCATTCCAAAGACAATAAAAGTATATGAGATTACCTCTTTCAGTCTAAAAAACTCGGAATATTTCCAATTTTGTTCGCCTCTGTCTCTACTTATATTTATTGACACTTTGGCCGTATGCTGCATCTGTCTCTGTCCTCTATCGACAACTAGGACGAGCCCACACGACTAATGTGCATCCACTTGTCACTCGGCCGCATGAAGAAGAAGAAGAGAATAGGTTTTGGGACTGGGTGGGAGACAGCAATGAAAAATAGAATTTAATTCTGGCGAAAAGTTAAAATTTTGAGATTGAATCAAAAAATCGAGTGAATTGTTCTTGTTGTGTCCAAAAATTCGGCGGAAAAGCTGCAAAAGTACGACAATTGAAGCCGGAACAGAAGATTTTATCGGATTTGCTTCGGAATTCGAGAAGAAACAGGGGAACCCGAAACTAGGTGTTCGTGGCGGAAAAAGGGAAAAAGAAAAAGAAACAAGTAAAAAAACTAGAATCGGTTGAAGTCCCTAGATGAATGCCCGTATGAAATTTCGTATGGTCACCGATCTATGCAAGTTTGATTTTTGAAGTTGTTTTTCGCATATATTTCTAGAACGGTTTGTCGGACAGAAAAAATGATTATAACCATATATATATATATAGGATTTCGTATTCTGAAGAAGTTTTTAGTACAATACAAATCTCTTGGACTGATCGTTTTTACAGTATACGAAAAAAACCTAGATTTTTATATGGCAGCACCAAAAAGGAGTTGCCCGATTTAGTCCATTTTTGAAAGTACAATGAAAACACCATGTACCAAATTTCAGCTCTCTATATCGATGTGTTCTCAGGCAGTGTCCAAATATATAGTGGAAAACGAAAGTTTTGTATGGCAACCCCACGAAAGAGTTGCCCGATTTGTATCATTTTCGAACTTAATTTTACTTTTTTTTAAAGTCCATGTACAAAATTTAAGCTCTCTAAGTGCACGCATTCTCGAGTTATCGTGCGCACAGACGGAAGTACGGACGGACGGACGGACGCACGGATAGACAGACGGACGGACATGCAAAAACCAAAATAACTTTTAATATTATGCGTGGGTGTCCAATCCATCTACCATCCTTATTTCGAGGTGTTACAAACGGAATGACAAACTTAACTTAGTATTCCTACCCTATAGATTTCATCCAGGGTATAAAAATGAGGTAGACAAATTTCATAAATTTCACATACGTAAGAGTTGAAAAGGAAAAGTTTGAAATTGAATGGTACCCAGAGAATGCGGAAAATCAGATATAAGGTGGGTCTGGGTGTGGAAAATTTTTGTTTCACGAAAGTAGAAAAAAAGTTTTATATGAACGATATTTAAATATTTTATTAAGTAATTTCTGCAAATTATAAAGGAACTATCCCTAAGATAGAATGAAAACTTGAATCCAGAATATCTACGAAGGGAAAGCAAGAAAGTAAAGAAAACCATATTGCAATTCGTGGAAAGTGAGACGAACCAAAAAGATAATATCATTTAGGCGAAAATAAAATTTTAGAGCTTAATGGAAAGTGGTAATACTTTATGTATACTTATAAATCTTATATTAAAATGAAGGAATAAGAACTATTGGGAAATTGAAATAAAACAACGTAATCTTAGGAAAAAAAGTGAACTAATACCATTTAAAGCGATCATCTCTCTCCAAATGATGAGATTATTATATGTTAACCCCAAGGGGAACGAATAGTAGATTTTAGCAAGGCGGAATGGTACCACCCTTCTGTTGTTTTTTTTAATTTTTGAAAGTGATCTGTTCTAGCTCACCAATAGGCAGACAAGACGTAATACTTCATGTGACCGAAGAAAGTTTTTATGTATGGGTGTTTCAGAAGAGGTGGTTGATAATGAAGGAGGTGATAGGTCATGTCAAGAAATGAAAAACAATTTACGGCAGGGGGGGGGGTGCATTCTCTACCCTTTCCGAGATAATCGAGATCAAAGGACTAAGGGTACGTGAAACGTAGGTTTGTACTAAAACAGTTCTATCTCCTAAACAGCAAACAGTAGAAAGATGGTCGAGCTGCTAATTTATAGAGAACCTCCTGCCCTTTGATTTAATGTATCAATGCTTCCTCTACAGTATGTAGTTTAGACGAAACGGTCTGCCAAACTTCAAGTTTCAACATTTGTACTTCACTTTTTTGTGCTTGAAACCAAAAAACAATATTTTTATATTTATTTATTATGATCGAGATAGGAACAATTAATAACATTAACTATCTAAAATATTTTCAAAATGCCCCGATCATTTTCAATACAAAGTAAAGCTCTACGCTTAATAGATCTTTTAAAATCAGTTGTTGCCAAATCCTCTTTAATTTTGTTGGAAGTTTCTTGGTATAAGTTCCTCTCTTGATGATATTTCCGACGCGTACACAATCTCCTTTATAGTTCCCTAGAGGTAAAAGTCTAAGGGTGTTAAATTAGGAGACCGTGGTGGCCAAGGGAAAAGACTGTGCCGTCCAATCCACTTATTTGGGTAATTGGTGTTCATCCACTGCAGGATATTTCGTCCGGTGTGTCCAGGTGCTCTATCGTGCTGGTAAATGATATCTCTTCTTATTGAAAAAGGTAGTTCGTCCATAAGATCTCAAAGATAATTTTCCAAAAGTCCAAGTAATTTTCGGTACTTAATCTACTTGGAAGATTGTGTGGACCAAGAAGCTATCCGCCGACAATACTTGCCCACACATGGAAGGAAAATCTGTGTAGATACTTGCGGATTTTCTGAAGCTCAATGCTGTAAATTATGTAAATTTTTATCCCAGTTTTTGTAAATTGGGATTCATCGGTCCACAGAACATCTAGTCGTCAAAATCATGCTCTAAGAGCCAACTGCAAAATTTCTTGCTTTGTGGCTTATCTCTAGGTAGTAGCTCCTGCATAGGAGTAACGTGGTAGGGATATATTCCTTCTTTGTTTAGAATTCTCCAAACAGTTGACACAGACTTTCCTAAGCGAAAAGCTAAGCGCTCCATTCCTATAGCAGGATCATTCCTTGTTATTTCCACCACTTCTGAAACACCCTGTATAACAGAACTTCATCATAACTTCAAGTTTTAGCATTTTAACGTCATACCTACATATAAGCAAATCTAGGGAGCTCCTTCAAGGGACTGACGAAACGTAAGTCAAATTCCAGTATATATTTTTTTACCATATTGTATTAAAAGCATAATTATTAATTTTTTTGTTTGTACTAAATTCCTAAGTGTTTTGTCCACACTTTGGTTAGTCACTATCGCTTCTTATTCGTTAGCTCGTTTTTTTTCTCTTAGTCGATTCAGCATTTTAAATAGTATTATTGTAACTCCTTATCATGTGAACTATTAATAGTAATGAGATTGTCAAAAACAAGAATGCAGTCACTAAGGAATCTGGTGGAATACATTTGTAAAAACATGATTTGTAATTTATCATTAGTTGAAAAAGCTCTGGCCTCTGTTACTCGCAAAACCGATTGAAGTCATTAAATTCTCATTTATAGGGTGATGAAGCTCTAAAGCTTTTTCTTTCTCTCCTTCACTCTCCCGGGGTCCCTGTTATTCTGAAGGTTGACTAGATCCACTACTCCGCTACTTTCAGATCATCATAGGAACACTGTAAAAGTATTGCCCGCAGTGTCGTTGGGTGGATGGGGCACGGCAACGAAGACGATGTCTTCTACGTCTTCCAAGTGACCTAAGGTAAGTGGTGTAAAGCTCCCTTCCTAACAGGAAAAAAGATCTTCAAAAGCACAAAGCGCTTCGATTATGCTTCAGCTTCATATAAATTTTAACTTTACATGTCCGTAGAAACAAGCTCTTCCTTTTAGCTTCGATCTAATCGGTTTTACTTAAAGCACTTTGTGTGAAGCAAGTTGGAAGTTCTGCGCGATTGCAGCTGCTACAGTGTCGGCACAAATAGTTACCATTGTTTCTCTTTTAATTACAGAAAATTTAAAGTTTGACTATTATCATTGTGTGAAGTAAAAGATAATTACATAGTTTAAAGTTTAATATTATATATATATATATTCAACTCCACAAAGCCAATGCCTTCTGAAACTCTGCCAATCACAATGACTAATCGTAAGGCGAAACTTGTATGATCACGTTAGCATTCAATATTTGCTTCGAAATTGCTTTAGATTGTTTCCAGAGAAGCACTTTTTTGGAAGCAGCTACAAGCGCTTCGAATCTGTTTTTTCAAAGCGCTTGAAAGTTTTCCCGCTGGGTTCTGGACCGGATGGTGTGCTCGGTTTTGTGTCAGGCCTGATTTTTTTTCTAATTGGGCTGTGACAGCGGCAGGATTTGGGTAACTGATCCCACCAACTCTCCCGCAATAGCCGAGATGCTAGCGTGTCGCCCTGTGTCAACGCTGTTCATAAAGTGAGCAGTCAGCTCAGGCTGACAGACTGGACTTCACGTCCAAAATATACTCACTCCTATGCTTCCATAACAGCTTTTCAAATTAATCCAAAGTGATTCACGGTGGGGATTTCAATATGAATCTATTACACACTTGTAGCAGTGTAGATAATTTCATTTACATTCTTTTAATTCTGCCATCTGAATCCCAACATATATCCATCGCTTTTGGATTATTTCTATCTATATTTTATAAATTTCTGTATCATAATCAAATTACTCATACCAGCTCGTTCTATCAGGATTTCGTTTTCTTGCCATATGGTATTTGCTTTTCTTTGGTTGCAGAAATAATCGATCTTATTATGCAATTCAAATTCAGATTAACTTAATACTGATTTCAGTATATACAAGATTTACAATGTTTTTTAAGTAGAATATTATATATTGGTTCTACAGATAATTGAAACTAAGAAAACAAGAAAGAAAATATAAAATGAAGGAATATAAATCAATTTAGTAAGTTTCTAGTTTATACATATAATCGTGCAGATCCAACGCGAAGATAAATTTATTATATAAATTATATATATATATATATGTTTAATGATGTAAAAAAGGTTATTCTAAGTAAGTTCGGACTAACATATTAAATACCTCGACAGTACCTGTTGTTTGCATAGCTACGGGTAAACTATTCCACAGGTGGATGATCTGAACAAGGTACGAATATTTCTATTCCGTTGGGATGTTGTAAACAAGAAAAACTCTCTAATATTATACTCCGGCTTATTTGATTGCAGTATGTTATACAGCAAGATATGCGACCTGCGTTGTAGAAAATGCTTCAACGAACATCCGACTAAACGCTTTCGAAAAGGGGAGACATGGTCAACCTTCGTAATCTAAAAATGAAGCGAATACAATCATTAAATGCAATCCCTAATTTACGTCCATAAATACTATCCAGCTTGGGAAAAACAATGCTCCCTGAAGTGAAATGAGGCAAAATTAACGATTTTACTAGCATTAAACGAATACTACAAGGCCAAATATTAGCAGAAGTCCGAGGCCTTCGCAATCCAGAATATATTTTCCTCAATTGTATATTGACATTATCGCAACACTTCATAGTACTATTCAAGGTTATACCTAAATTAGTGACCTTACTAAACACATTTTGTTCAAGAAAGAATTTTTTGGGATTCTCCGGTATATAGCAAAAGCTAAAAAATGTTCTAATTTGTTATTTCATCACACAACTCATTAATTTTTGGTGGCAAGTTTCAAGTCTTGGTTTGACTCATCAACAGGTCCCAAATAGCGAAAAAGGATGATTTGAAAAACAAATGAAAAAATGAAAAAAAAGAAGAAGGAAATGAAAAGTTTGAGAAAAATAGAAAAAACTATATACCAAAAGCTAAAAAATGTTCTAATTTGTTATTTCATCACACAACTCGTTAATTTTTGGTGACAAGTTTCAAGTCTTGGTTTGACTCATCAACAGGTCCCAAATAGCGAAATTGGGTGATTTGAAAAACAAATGAAAAAATGAAAAAAAGAAGAAGGAAATGAAAAGTTTGAGAAAAATAGAAAAAACAATTTTTTTATTTATTAAAAAAAAGTAAAAAAATTTTTGGGATTCTCCGGTATATAGCAAAAGCTAAAAAATGTTCTAATTTGTTATTTCATCACACAACTCATTAATTTTTGGTGGCAAGTTTCAAGTCTTGGTTTGACTCATCAACAGGTCCCAAATAGCGAAATTGGGTGATTTGAAAAACAAATGAAAAAATGAAAAAAAGAAGAAGGAAATGAAAAATTTGAGAAAAATAGAAAAAACAATTTTTTTATTTATTAAAAAAATGTAAAAAAATTTTTAAAGAAGCAGATTCATTTGAAGCGAATCGGACCTGTATACGCCACGTAGTGGGCTGAAAAGTAAAGAAGAAAAAGGAAGAAAAAGAGGCGTTTCGTGTCAGCAGAAAACCTTCCACTCATCGGTGCAGCTTGGTTTTCTGCCTGCTGCAGACGCTTGAAAATAGATCAAACTGATCTCTTCTCATATAAACTCAGAATAAATTCTTTTCATTTCTTTCTTCTTTTTTTCATTTTTTCATTTGTTTTTCAAATCACCCAATTTCGCTATTTGGGACCTGTTGATGAGTCAAACTTGACTTGAACCTTGTCACCAAAAATTAATGAGTTGTGTGATGAAATAACAAATTAGAACATTTTTTAGCTTTTGCTATATACCGGAGAATCCCAAAAAATTCTTTCTTGAACAAAATTAAGTTTAACCCGGTAAAAAGTCCAAAAGAGTAATCTATTTATTTACTAAACACAGTAAGAGGGAACCATTTAACACTTCTGGTGGAACAAGCAAATCAAATAAATTGTTGTAGAAGCTTATACACTGCGATTTACTAGGGTTTAATTATATTTTTTTTTAGACCAGTAAATTTAATTATTATATTTAGACCAAGCGTAGACTCTGTCTAAATCAAAGTTAATTCGTGCTATAAAATCTTCAATAAGCTCAATAGGAGGGCTCAAGTACAATTGTACATCATCTGCGTAGATGTGAATGCTGACCTCACGAAAGTCGTTAATGAATAGGCTGAACAACAACGGGCCCATGATAGAACCTTGAGCAACTCCTCGTATTAGAGGTAGAGGAGTAGATATTTTATCATTGAGTTTTACTTGTTGGCTGCAATCTGATAAAAAACTACTGATCATCGATACTGATGTATTACTAAATTTAAAAGAAGCATACGGCTTCTGCAAGAGAATGCTATCATCAACAGTATCAAAGGCTTTTGAAAAATATAGAAGCACTAAGGTGGTAATTTGTCCTGATCCATAGAACTTTTTATGGCAGTGGGCATATTTGAAATAGCAGTTACACAACTGCACTGCGTCGCAAATCCGGATTGCCATTATTTTTGTCTACATGTGCAAAAACTTGCCGTTACATTAGTTTTTCAACCACTTTAGATAGAACGCATGCTATGCTAATTGGACGTAAATTAGCTTGAAATTCAGCAGAAGAATTCTACGGAATTTGGAGAATATTAGCAACTTTCCAATTGTAGGGAAAAAGATGATAGCAAGCTCGTATTAACTATATGCAGAATAAATGTACAGATGAATGGAAGCAGTAATTTGATAAAGCATGGTGATAGGTCAACAGGGCCAGTACCATTAGATTTTATTGAATAAAGAGCCGAAATAAGTTCATTCATGTCAATGCACCGGAAAGAAAGTTAGGTCAGTGGATCATGCGAGATACTGACCGCTAACTGGATTGGGTAATAAACTATTGATTTTGGAAGTATAATACTGACGTTTAGCCAGTCTCATTGCTGTGGTAGCTCTATTTCGCGCAGTTTTATACAAAGACCTGGCTTCATAGGGTTGGAGCCGCCTATATAGTTGATATAGATACTCCCGTTCCATAATAAGGGTGCCGATTCTCGTAGTAAGCCATGGATAAAAATTCGAATCAGTATATTCTACCCGAACAGGTACATATTTATTACTCTAAAAGTATTGGAAACATGGGGAGTCATCAAGGAGATATCAATTGTATTACCATTACACAACCTCGCATGAGATAGAAACTGTCTATTAAGCTCATCAGGATCTTCTGTGCAACAAAAATTATTAGAGGAACCAATGCCTAGAGATTTTAAATTCTTCCATAGTTGTTTAGAAAGAAGATTGACGTTTAGAATAGATGAAAAATATATTTTCTTCTCTCGACGGACGGCATTGGTAACCTGATTGCGTAAAGACCGAAATTGGTTCCAAAAAACTGTAAGTCGGTATCGTTTCCATACAGAATATGCCCTATTGCGCAACTGAATCAAGCATTTAATATTTTCGGAAAACCAAGGACAGTCCCTTCGCCTAACACGTTTAGTGACAAGAGGCACATATTTATCGTGGAGATAATTGATCGCATTAATTACCAATTCAACTTGATCGTTAACATCATCAAGATAATTAACGGTATCCCAAGGGAAGAAGGTAGCCTCGTGATGAAGCTCATTTAAATTAATCGCATTATAATTACGGATGGAATGGAAACGCTAAATAGAAGGTGCTTGCAAATGGAGATTATATATGAGAAAAATTTGGTCATGGTCTGATATAACCGGCAAAGAAGCCTGGTTCATGAAGTTGACTTTGGATTGATCAGCGATTAGAAAAATATCAAGGAGGGAAGAGCGTGAATTGGTAACCCGTGTTGGTTCGCTACTGGGTCTGTAAAGACGTAGAGATAATATAAAGTTATCAAATGAGTTTGAGCTAGAACCATCAAGAAATTTGATGTTGAAGTCGCCACAGATAATGACATCACAAAATTGTGGAACGATGTGGGAAAGATCATTTTTGACATTATCAAGATTGATGTGGTCTATATACGCAGCCAATCAGACATTTATCAAGGCCTGAACCAAGCTGACAGAATATATAATCGGCACCAGCAATATAGCTTTCACTACTCGATTGCGGATTTTAACATCTTTTCTTTCCTTACTCCTCGAGCCTCAGAAAGTTCTTCTACGCGCTCTAGGAATGAGTTTAAGGTGATACTATCTTTTTCGCCAGAAAATTTTAGATCCCATTTAGCTACAATACCTATACCACTCTGTATGCTATCATGAGAAACTATCACCGTGGATGTTACTTGCGGAGTTTCGTTATTAGAGGGACGCGGATTATCTTTGAGTTGAGAATCGTGTACATTAGTGTCACCCACGTTGGTATAATTTACCGGCTCACCCTCGGACGACTCATCATCTACTTCCACAGCCTCTTCGAGACTTGCCAGTAATAGCAGCAGTACACTCTTTAGCTTTTTGTGTTCTGTCTCTTCATCCTTTTCTGTTTGTGACCTATCCAACCTCATCATACACCACTCGATCTTTTTTAAAATTTTGCAATACTCCGAAGTTTTCCCGCTCCCGAAAAAGAAGAAAGTAGTTGCCTAATCTCTTTTAGTTTTAAATCGACAGCTTCCTTGTCTTCACTGAAGGTATATGGATAGTCGGAACACCCTGAAAATGAACCTCTTCGCATGTTATCGACGGTATCTACGTCCAACCCTCGTATGCGCATCTCGTACGCGAGCTCATCTTGAGAGAGGCGATTGACCTCCATATTGACAAAAAAAATATTTATTCAATCAGTATTGTACAACAACTGAATCGCGATTCTACATCAAAAGAAAACCAAATATAGAGCTTTATTATTAAAAGCTCTACTATGTAGTTATCCACAATCAAAACACTCTCGGGTCAAATAACAATCCCGGTAGTCTCTACCACCCCAACGTCGCAAGAGGCTTAAGGGACTGAAATTTCCTTTTGCAGTAATTCGATAACTTAACCTTTAATCACAGAAGCGTTCCAATATTAACGTGATTTTCAATTTGATAATGCAGAGAAGAAACCCACAACAAATGTGTACACTGCTTGCAATACAAGTCGATTGAAGGTAACGTCGGAATTTCTAATTATAAAATCAAAATAAAATATTCGGGAATCTTAGAATCTATAACTTCAAAACATTATATTTATATCCATAGTCAAGAATTATTACCATAGTGCACCCTGAGACTGCTTGATATCGTTGAAGGAATCTCTGTCACAAATCTCACTGAATTTTCTAATATCTATACTCGGCACGAAGGGACTCACCAACTAAGACGACTATGTACTTAAGAAAAATTATTCGCATTATAATGCTCCTATGTGCAATTTATTAAGAGGGTGACACCCACAGAAAGAAATTATTAATTCAAAATCTGTATAAACCATATGAGAGACCACACATCAGGGTTTTTGTTTTTGTTTAGCTATTTCTGCCTTATCACATAAACAAATGACATTTAACACCGTACGGCCATGACACATGTGTCTTCAAAATTCAAGACTCAACGCAATATGCTTCTTTTAATCGTATGACCTATATATATATATATAAAATGCATGCACGGAAAATATTGAAAGATTCTGTAGAAAATATATATAATATAGAAGTACATATATATGTACCTATAATATAGAAATATATATAATATAAAACAAGTGAAAAAGCTAGAATTGGTCTAAGACCAATTCTTATGATACCCTAGATGAATGCCCGTATGAAATTTCGTATGGGTACCCATTTGAGCAATTTTGGTTTTTGCAGTGGTTTTTCGCATATATTTCTAGAATGGTTCGTCGGACAGAAAAAATGATTATAACCAATTTTATAAGATTTCATATTCTGAAGAAGTTTTTAGTACAATAAAAATGTCTTGGACTGATCGTTTTCACAGTATACATAAAAAACCTATTTTTTTATATGGCAACACCAAGAATGGGTTGCCCGATTTAGTCCATGTTTGAAATTTTATTTGCTAGTACAATGAAAACACCACGTGCCAAATTTCAGCTCTCTATAGCGACTCGTTCTCAGGAAGTGTTCAAATATATAACGGAAAACGAAATTTTTGTATGGCAACCCCACGAAGGAGTTGCCCGATTTGTCTCATTTTCGAACTTAATTTTACTTTTTTTTTTTTAAAGTCCGTGTATAAAATTTCAGCTCTCTAAGTGTACGCGTTCTCGAGTTATCGTGTGCACGGACGGACGGACGGACGGACGGACATGCAAAAATCAAAATAACTTTTAATATTATGCATGGGTGTCCAATCCATTTTGCTCTACCATCATTATTTCGAGGTTTTACAAACGGAATGACAAACTTAGTATACCCCTTTAGATTTCATCTAGGGTATAAAAATAGTCCAACTATAGGGAAATATCGCACTGTATCCTAATAGTAGAGTCCACTTTTAGAGGTTATAATTTTGCACGAGATCCACTTGTTATAATATAGTCCAGATCTTCTGAAATTCCACAAAACAACAATCGGATAATTTTCAAGCGTGAATACGATCACTCAAATGCAATATATCTTTTGAATAAAACTGTTGGAAAAATTAACAATATGAAGCTATGCAATGGTAAACTATGGCCTATAAAATAAATGTAAATTGCTAAATATTATTATATACCTGTGGTAGAAATGTTATTTCACTTCTCCTTCCTTATGCTAGCGTTTAATTGCGACTAGAGATTCGCCTTCTTTAAATGTCACAATATGTAAACAGCCGATTTGCACCAAATTAAATCTTGAAAACTCCCCCATTACTTTCTATACTCATAGGGTTTGTGATCCTAATTATCATTGCTTGGCACCACAAATGTCAAATTATTATAAAAATGAACTTTAAAATTTGCGTCAAGGAGGTATGTAATGCGACTGGCTGACTGGTTCATTACTACTAAGCTGCCGCTACCAAAACAGATGCTTCCGATCAACATCAGTATTCAGATGAGCATCAAAATGTACATACTCAGATTCTTCGTGCACAGAACTGTATCACAAATCACAATTTGATCGCCGATGTACTGATTGACCTAGGCCAGAAATTTTTTGAAATGGTTTCGTTGCACTGATTGTCTGCTGATATATCATCGTCTAGTCTTTAAACTATTTTCCATACCCTTTTACATAGGTATGAGGCATATATGATGTTTTTTTTTCTTCTAGCACTGCTAGAGCAATTAGATAATATTTCCCTCTTAGAAATATATATATAAATTAACTGTAAGCACTGGACAAGTATTATTATTATTTTTTTTTTACACCATTCTTTATTTCATCGGGACCCATATTGGGCGCCAAATTTTATATTACGTACTCCGAGGTACGCAAGGGTCGGTTAGGAGACGGGGTGGTTCGCTAGAAAAGATTATTGATTCTGCACAGGTGTAAGTGTTCGGCGCCACGTGATTTTTACCGTGTGGGCGGATAAATCACGAAACCGATCTTAAAGCAGAACAACAACCATATCGATTTCACAACTTATTTATTCCTACGCAGTTCAAAGATATTAGGTTATTAATATTAATTCCATTCCTAAAAATATAGGTACATAAAAGTCTAATATAACTACAAAATATAGCGATGCCAGTCAACCACGCCCTCGACCATACCAAATACACAAAATATAAGGAATTTATAATTCAAATATATACTTAGCTTCGACCCATCCTTGCTCTTTGACCTGGCTTTGGGTTACTAGACCGCGTGCTTCACACGATACAATCTCTTAATATAGTCCAAAGCTCCCAAAGTTTTTTTTTCTGGTTTTGTTTAATGCAATCCTTGTTTTCTGATTTTCTTTTTCTTTCATTTAATATTTTTAGCGTTGCCTTTTCCTATTTGTTTTTTTTTTTTTTTGGTTTTTATTTTTTTTTTATATATACTTTCCCACTTAACTCGTCTGCACTGTCGCAAAGACCAAAACGGCAGAGAGCGTTCGAGCTTGTTCACTCATCTTTTTTTTTTTTTGATATTTTTTTTTACTTTACAGAACAAGTGATTTTAGCACATCCGTCGGTATTTGCAAATGATTGCGTTCGCTCATTACGATATGTGTTAACTTGTAGTCCACATTTGAACTAGTCATAACCAATGACTTTTATTTTAATATTTATTTATTTAATAATTTTGGCTTTGTTTATTGTCCTTTTTTTCTTTACTTGCAATAGGTTATTTATTTTATTATCTTTGAAAATTAAATTGTCTTTCACTTGTCACTTTCTTTAATTTCGCTCTCGTTAAAGCTATTTTTGGTTATATGTATGTCTTTTGTTACTTTGTAATTATTAGATTTGTTATCTCATTTTACTGGTTTTTATTTTATATTTTCTTTTCATTTCATTTATATTTAATTTTCACAAGACTTTCTCTCTGGAACTTGGGAACCCCGGACTTTCTTCCTACATACAATGCGATAATGAACATAAAGTTATCTCCGGCAGGAAATAGAGCAAGAAAGAACTGAAATCCAATGCTAAATTGAAGAGAATGAATGGATGAGTGGCTTCGCGAAAGTCGACAAAGTTAACAAGTTTACATTTCGGTCAATATACTACTACTAAATTTACTTTAGGACTTCAAAACTACAAGATCTACGACTACTGCTACTACTTATACTACTACTGTTATTACTTCAAATTAAGTCATATATATTTTTTTTAAATCAACAAAATTAAGAGTTTTAAATTTTGAATAGTACATTACTGCTAAATTTACTTCTAAGCTTCTAAAATTATAAACTAATACATATGAATGAATGTTATGTGTACATCAAATATACGAAAAGCAATTTCACTTGGCTCCTTCTCGTCCACGTTGAATGTTAATTTTTTTTCCATGAGGATGGCTAAATTAAATCCGCTCCTTTACCCCACTCTTCTCCATATATATCCGGGGTACATCATAATGCATTAGGCGGGTCATACCCATTAGGTAAATGTACTTATGCATTTCAGGTACGCATTACGACGAAGGTAAACTTCAAGGGACGTAGCTCGTCAAAATAATACGACGGCGAGGAGTATGCCTTCCAGCATATAGCATCAGTATCGGGCCTCCGAAAGAGATATTGACTAAAAAAAAAGAGGTTCAGGTGTATCATTACTTCAAATGACAACATGAAGTTACGATATAACGGAAATTAACGACACATAACACATACGAAGGCAAACTTCCTTGAGGACTGTAACAAAACGTTTGACAGTTTACTTCTTGGTAAACTATTAATTTATATTTGTACTTTTTAATGGTCATCACTTAAAGTAATCAGAGGTTTTCTGACTGTTCGCTTTCAGGAAGTTAGGATAAGTAATGAAATATCCACATGGAAATAAGTACGCATAGGAGTCTCAAAAGGGTCTATTCTTGGGCCTTTGCTATTTTGTCTATTCAACAAGGTTCTTCCGGACGTATTTCATGATGTTAACATTCATCTTTACGCTGATGCTGTTGGCATTTATTTACCCTGACCAATAGGCCTAAACAGGCTTAATACAGCATATCTGCTTGGGCGTGCAGAAGCTAATTGACACTAAATCCTATAAAACCTATCTGAATTGTTTGTTACAAATATGATTTGACCTTTCCTGGTCTTCCTTTAATAAACCTTAATGGAATAATTCTCCCTTAACAAAAGAACTGCCTCTTATCTGAATTTTTACATTTCTATAGGCATAAAACCCTCCGTATAACTAGAACTTCATACCTTGTGTGCTATAGCTCGATTAAGGAATACCTTTCCTAATCATGTCAAGAGACATGGCAGGTCACATGGGTTTGGACTACCACTGAGGAAGCATTTTTATGTTGTATTGTAATTCGATGATTTCGCCAAATACTTATTTATTTATTGTATATATATTTTTTTTTTCTTCTAAATTTTTTTTTACTAACTTTTACTTAAATTTTTGTTTTACAGTTTCATTTACTGTTAATTTTTCTTTGTGCATTTCACTTCTAGAAGCATATATAGCATGTTTAGTATACACTAGGGGGGAGCCCGCCGGCGCTGCTCGGCAATAATATAGATGTCTAGGTGGGGTGGTGGGTATGGGGATGTAAAAGATGCATAATACCTGAGCTATCATCTGACTCGATCGCGCTTTTTCCGCAGTCAAGTTGTTTACTATATATCTGCATATATATGTGTGCATGCATTCATGTATGTGGGAGAACCTTCTACGTCGACGCGTTCTCAGGCAACAAATATATAGTAAAAACGAAATTTTGTATAGCAACCCTACGAAGGAGCTGCCCGATTGGTCGCATTTTCGACCTTAAATTTTATTCTCGACTTCCGCCGCGTAAGATAGATGGCACCATTTCGCAAAAATGTGGATTCAGTAATTCAAAAATAACGGGTTTTGTGCTTAATCTATCTATATGTCGTAAACACTTGATGTAACTCAGCACTTCGCGAGAAGTCTAGCCACTTCATGATATGTAGGCAGATAATGTAACAGTTTGCGCTTAATGACTTTTTACTTGAAGTGTCTCAAATTTTTAGTCACTTCATTATTATTATATTGACACTAAGAAAAAATATCAACAGTAAGATTTCGTACTGGAATTCTTAAAATCCCCTCTGTTTGAAAAAAAATATATTTTTACTTAAGCTCATCGGGTTAAGTAGAAATCAAAATAGCTAGTATTAAATTGATCATACAATTTTCTTTACGCATTGCCCTTTTTTCTTAATGAATTAATCAAGTTGCTCGTAGGTATCCTAATTATGTATTTCGTTTCTCTTAATTAAATTTTACTGCATGTCCATAAGACATTTATCGTAGTAAAATTATCCAGCATCAGATGAATTAAATAAAAGAGTTCTTTGCAAAATTTATATACCTAAATTTTGTGAAATTGTTTGTGTTGGAAAATATGTCTATAGATTAAGTGACGAGGGAATTAAATTGGCCTTTGCTTGGTACATCAAGAATATGAAAATATTAAAATATATATATATATATATGTATATAAAATCAATTGAAATGTTCCTTTTTGTATTACACAAAAAAATGAAATTCATATTATAGCAAGTCGGAAAGGAGGCTCATTGATTTAAGCTTTCAAATCTTATTACATGATGGAAACTTGTTTTTTAGGAGCATACGTTTTCGTTTCAGATGAAAAGACATATAATGGTTCTGGAGGTGAAAAAAGTGCTGATAGTAAAGGGTGAAAAGAACCTTGATTGATAGAAAAACAATTTGGTTTAAAACCAAGCTCTTACGTTTGGGCTGACATTTTTCAATTAATTATTTTACGAATCATTTATAGTCTAGGAATATTTCTTGGGATCATTACTTACCAGGTAAAGCATACTAGTAATGAAATCTACTTGTAAGACCAAGTGAACAGTCCTAAACCTTGCAAGAAGAAATATAATGTTAATATCACAAATATGAAAATATACAGATGAAGACCGCATATCAGAAAAATGGAAACCTTATCAACATTTCTGGAAACCAAGTTAGTTAGCTACGACCAAAATTGTAGCTAAGAAATGTTGTTATTAAGCCTTGTTTCCACTAATAAAAATTTTCTTACCCGACAAGGTTTGAAACAAGTTGGCAACATTCTGTATAAGTGGAAACTCTATATGAAAGTTCAGACACATGTTGGCAACTTGATCGGTGTCGGCTGTAAAAAGTAAAAAGTTCACAACATGTTGCAGATCAAGTTAGCACAATTTGTATTAGGGGAAACGAGGCATTAACAGAAAATGTTCCTAATGTTCAGGCACAAACGCAAGTTTATATCTTTTACCAGAGCAATGTAATGCCTCGGTCCAAAATAAAATCAACGATGCCTCGAGTCTCGACCCGATGTAGGATTCTGTAACTCTGCGAGCTTGGGAAATGATAATTTTCATTTTCCCCGATTAAAACTCCCTAACTCTACATTCGCGATTCTCTAACTTACTTGGAGAGTAAGCACGGAAAGAAAAAATTACTGATATTAAGAAAATGTTGATAAAAATCAAGTAATAAGATTAGTATAAGTAAATGAAATGTCCTTAACTATCTTATTTTGTCAACAAATTGAGTTTTAGTTTTGCTGAAATGTATACCATAAAACGTATAGATTAAGAAAACTAATACTAGATTTGATTTATCGTATTAGGATATACGTGTATTAATTTGTTTTATGCAGGTATGCAGGAATTGCATTTCATGAATTATGTTTCATTCAGGTATGATTATCTGAAGCAAAGCTTTTAAATATAGAATCTTTTAAATCAACAGCTATCAACTGTAAATTTAAAACTAAAGAAAATCATATTGCTGAAAAATATTGTGGGAAATCTAAAAAGAAAAACGAGTTGTTGCTCATTATATAAAAAAAATATATTGTACTCCACACAGGCAGGGGCGGATTTCCCTATAGGCCGAGTAGGCCCGGGCCTAGGGCGGCAGATTTAGGGGGCGGCAAAACTTGGTGGGAATATTTTTTTTTTAGTAGACGCGCCCTCTGTGAACCCACACGTCAACGTTTTTTCTTGTAGTTGTGGGTATTTCATTACATTTTTATACTTTTTCGTTTTTTTAAATAAAATAATTCGTTGGAAAGTGTTATTTTTAATTCTATTCCATTTTTTTCAAATCTACTCCGATTTATGAGGCAGCCTACTCCGGTAATTCTAGCCTGGGGTCCCTTCACTGGATATAGATCATTCAATGTTTCGTGTTTTACAGGGTGTAGGGGGGCGGCAATCTTCTATAGGCCTAGGGCGGCCAAGTGATCAAATCCGCCCCTGCACACAGGAAATACTAATACACACAATATATTTAAAAAATTGAAATATTTACCACAAGTACGAAGAAGAACAGTATAACTTATGATTTTGGATCAATTCTATAACTTTTTTACTTGAATGAAGCCCGGCGTCTAAATGAAAGTAAATGTAAGCAATTAGATTCTGAAAACAAATTTACTTATGATTTGTTGTTGTTCAAATCTTATATAAGAACAACGCATAATAAAATTCGTTTTCAGGAACCAACTTGCTGCAATTTGTTTTCAAGTGAACAAGTATTCATCTCCCACATTCTGAAAGGTTTTGGTAAATGCTACTGAGTATTTCCAGTGACACGTGTATATTTTTAAAAGTGTTGTTTTAATCCCAACAGCAAAAGAACATGCATTTATTGAAATTTAGTAAATGATTCCTGAAATTGAATAAACGTTTGATAAATTTTATTTATTTATATGATGTTTGTTGAGTTCTAGCAAATAATGATGGATTCTAACACTTAAGTTTAAATTTTTATCGCGTTTTTACCAGAAAGAGATATTTAATAAATCATTGATTAAATTCAACAACAATTTTCTAAATTGTATTCGAGAAATATTTGATCATATTTTGCATTGATATTAAAAAAAAGTATTTAATGTTTTTAATGAATCGAAGATTTAATATTAATAAATAAAAAATTTCCGTAAGGGAAAACGTGAGAAGTGTCGAAAAATTGAAGGACGGCTAACTCTGTGTGGGAGGGTCGTAGTGTATTGGGGGTTTTTCCAACGAATTTAGGGTCTAGAGTACAAAAATATAGATGAACAATTTCAGGGGGAGGGGCTTTTTGGGTGGGGGGGGGGGGGTCGTACCACACTCATTGGGGGTTGTGCAAAATACGTCATATTTGGTATCAAATTAAAGAGGGAGAAGCAGGTAATCGAGTGGTGTAGTTTTTTTTTTTTTGATAATTTTAACTTCATAACTGACTTTATACCGCCGAAAGACGGATTTTTGCACATGGGTCATATATAGCGCAGTTCCTATATTTTGCATATATTTCTTGCGTTCTCTGTTTCCCATTAGTACTTTGTTGTGAAAATTTTTCTCATAGAAAGTGAATTTACACCTCATGCCAGTTCTTCATAATGATAAGTTGAAAATATGTCCAGTTTTGTACAAAAAAATGTCCATTTTTTCATCTTTAGAAGGACTGCTACACTTCTTTTATAGTAATGTAGATGCGATTTCATCCTACATAGCCAGGATATGCGATGAGTCCATAATTTAATTTTAAAATCCTAGGTACCTACCTAGGTTTGTTCTCAAAACACAACAGAAACAGAAGATTATTTCTCAACTGATATAATTGTCTGTTTCTGTTGTACTTTGTGAAGGCATGTGAATTTTTAAATTAAATTTTGGATTCACCTCATATCCTGGTTATATTCACAAAAACAAATTATGGAAATCCTTGCAACACTTACATAGAAATATGGATTTTGGTGTCTCAAGTTACCCATTAAACATTTTAAATCACTCGAAAATGGTCAAATTGGTCGTCTTCCAGTACAGAAGAAATGCTATAAAAATTTTAAATATGCACGTTAAAGCTTGTATGTAGGATTAAGTCGCATCTACATTTTGTCCCTAATTAGATATGTAATCAGTTTTTGAGTCCGGTAAATGGTTTTGGAGATAACTGTAAAATAAGTGAACCAATCGTTCTTAACATGAAAAAAGGCCATTTTTTTGTACAAAAATGGACATATTTTCAACTCATCATTATGAAGAACTGGTAAATCGTAGAAATTCACTATCAATGAGAAAAGTGTAATATAGTGAAATATATGCAAAATATAGGAACTGGGGTGTATATGACCCAAGTGCTAAAAATTCGCCTTTCGGCGGTAAAATTTCAGTTATGACGTTAAAATGATAAAAAAAACATACACCGCTTGATTAGCCGCTCCTTCCTCTAAACATGACGTATTTCGGACAACCTCCCCCCCTGTTATTTCCATATTTGTGTTAATATTCGGCTGGAGGAAAAAAACCTGAACTGCTTATTAATGTAATAAAATTAAATTTGACCAAATCCGTTTTATTGAAATATTTAAGCTATATTTTTATTAATCATTAGAAAAACTATAAGGAAAAAAAATTCGACCGCAAGTATTGTAGAAATTGTTTAAAGAAATACCCGCTCCGCAACGCGTAGTTTTGTTAATTTTGTTTAAACTGCCCACCCTACAGTAAATAAATTTAACTCATTTGAAATAATTTTGTAGGGGCAATTAATCGACCCAAGTATGACATGGCCAATCAATCGAATTAGGATCTCCAATGAATACTGGATGCTTTGCAAATCCCAGATGAAATTAATAACGAAAGCGATTGTGTGCACAGAAGTATCCAAACGAGTTCCGAGTGCCCATAAAACTCTAATTCCCACGGTGCCTCCTCTTAAATCATTCAAAGAAACGCCACTCGTCTTAACCGTATAGCGACTAAAGACCGATCACGCTATACATAGTTATAGCTGGATCAAAACAGTTGAACTAACACGGTGACTAATACCCGTAAATTTGAAGGTGAAATGCCCACTATGAGGTGTAAAACTTACTATACGTATAGTTGTTGTTGCAGGCTTAAAACTACATGCATAGATAAGTATATAGTCGGATGTGAATCGGTCTCGCAGGCAAGCAAACAGGTGGTGTCAATAATTTAAACTCGATGTTTTTATGGACAAAATCAAACAAGTTACGACAGGTACAGAAACGTATACACATATGTATGTATATATGCATACTTATCTCCGAAATCTGCTGGTAAATGCTGATAGCTTGTACATATCTGCATACTTAAAGCTCTCACCAAACAAGCCAGGCCAAAATGTAATACTCACGGTAAAGAAATACTCCAGTTCCGCCAGTTGTGCCTACCAAGCGACAACTTACGCTGATAAGTAACCTGATACTAGACTTGTCCCTATTACGCAATGTCTTGACTCTTGAGACACAGCAAGTGTCTATTAATGTCCAGTGGGGCAGTGAGTCATCAGCTGTCAGTTCAAGGCAATTCCGATGTTTTTAACAGCACGATTAATTTTTAAACAACTTTTTATAAATCAATCTTGCTGAAGATGTTCCTGTTTAAATTCTTAAGCTTTAGTTAGACTGTAGAATTACAAAAAAAAAAAAAACGGAAAGATTAAAACTGGGAGCTTTGTTTTGATTAAATATGAACTCTTACCGATGCATGGAGGAAAGTGGGATGAAACTAATAACAAATTTTTAATCATTTCTGGAGTTGATTGGCAGTAAATCGAAATTTTTACAGTTTCGGTAAAAGCTGTTAACAAAGTAACTCCAGAAAGGCTATAAAATGAAAGATAATTATTTTTTATGACTACTCGTTTAAAATAAATTGGGCCACATAATAAAGTAAGATAATTGATTACCTATCATACTTGAGAATAGCCGTATGAAATGGCCGATTGGAGAAATTTCATTGGATTGTTGCCCTATTTTGAGTTAATTTCAGTTTCATGTAATTCCGCTAAATCGGTTTTCTATTCCACAACGTTGTAAAGTGTGACGATTTCGATAAACGCCAATTTAGTTATGCACAATTAAATGGGTACAGAATATTCATTTTTATATTAAGCTTAACCAAGTTGGAAATTTATAACTTTGCCCTAGACACTTAACTGAATACGAAGCGCCTATGCATAACTAACATGTACGAAGTTAGATGTGAAATCTTTATCTCTCGCTTTCGGTGACTTCCGTCAGTGTAATTTTTTTTCGATAACTGCAGATCTTTCTTGTCATTTTGTCGTTTTGAAATTAAATCAATACTCTTAGGTTCTAAATAACAAAAATAAATAAATTCACTTTGTTACGAATCCGAATTCGTAATTGTACAATTTTAAATTGCAACATTTTATGTCTCATTTAACGATTTGAGCGATTTAATTATAAGTATTGAACAGCCAGCTTCCAGCGATCGGTTCCCTGCAAACATTTTAGCGAAGAGCTCGCTTTCTCGAAGTAATCTCGAATTTGAGCAAAAAATGAGAATTTCGAGCTTTTCCAGAGATTCCTTCGTTTCTCTGATTCTGTTACGAATGAGAGGAAAATCACGACAATTCCGCTTTTTGCACGCGATTTCTCCATTAATTCGATTTCGAAATTACAATGAAATGAGACTTCGTGCGTCTATGCTTCGAATTTACTGTGAGATTCCTTCGTTTCTCTAAGTAAGATTGAAATGACTAATCACATACTAATATTGTTCGAAACAAAAATAATTTATCTGTTTAGTGGTATGTGCCTAAATGTGTAGTATTTATCTGATAAATGATATAATTCAAAGTGCGATGAAGTGACCAAGACAATAATGTTCACGGACCTTATTTTCCATTTAAAATTTCCATTTCCACGGCTCTAATTAAATGTCCATAAGAACTCGCTCTGCGCGAATCGCATACGATACGAGAATAGCTCGTTTCTCTTAATATATAAGAAATATATAACACCACTAACAGAAACACTTTGTGCGCATAAGGCCTGAAACACAATTGGCACATTTCAGCCAGCTCGAGATTTGTTCACAATGTAAATCAATGTATAAGTACACAGAACACAGAATTGGAGCTTTAACCTTTTTGCCAGTTTCAAGCTGGCTTGAGATTTGATCAAATTGCAAATGCCCAATGAGTGCCAACTTGAGGGAATTTTTAATATAGCCAACTGTGCGAATGTCGAATATCTGATGAGAATGGCTTCAAATTTAAGAAGTAAACATCAACCAAAAACATTAAAATGGAAGAAAAATTATCGAGTTAGTAAAAGATAGGAAGTGCTTATTATGTGGAACATAAAAAAAACTCAGTATTATTTTTACATATAATTGATACATATTGAAACTATCCAAAAAAGCATTAATTTATCGTCATTTTGGAAACTCGGAAGCATTAACTGTGGTTCCTTAATAAAGTTCCTAGAAAAAAACAAATTAAAGTTGCAAATGTCAAAAACGCCAGTTGTGTTCAATTCGGATTATTCAGTCAGCTTTAGAAGAAAGCTGGCGATAAGGCTGGCTGAAAAGTTCCAATTGCGTTTCAGGCACAACTTCGTTTTAACATCAATTTCGCTTCGTCTTAGGATCTAAAGCAATTCACTATCGAGAGGGAATCTCGGGCTGATAAGCCGAGAATCATGTTCCTCTTACTACGCTTGTAGTCTGTTTTCCGTTCGAAATCGAGTTCGATCTCGTGGTTTAAGCCAGGTATTACGATTTCCGAGCAAATCGTTTTCGAATCGTGATGTTTGTAGGGTTGTTACAAATCTGAAATCATCCACCATCCGAATGCAAGTGACCATATTTTATATTGGTATTCGTGTTGCCCCCACAATTTCCCCTTAAGTTTGTACTGCTCTGGCTTTTTTCCTTATCTCCGCAGGGCGTCAAGAATTGCGGGGCAAAGAATTGCAACTCGCGCCAGCGATGACGACGCGTCTGTTATGCTCGCGGGAGAACCCACATTGAATTCGGGAGGAGGTTTCTTCACAAAACAACAACCCTGTCCGACACTTAAAAGTGAAGTGGAGGCCCTAAGAACCGCACTGTATATAATTAAATAATTAAATGCAATCTATGATTAAGTCGTGCATCATAAGGTACTTATGTGTTTAGCCTAATTCAAAATGTTCCAACCTTCGAAAGTACATGCAAACGTAGCAATGAGTTCATTCATTCGAGACTCGCAACAGGGTGAGATTTTCACAATTTTGGACAGACACGATGAAGACTTCTCTCCTTCTTCCGAAGGGCACGAGGAGTGACAAAAGCCAACATCTCGTTGCAGAGCAGTAATCTCTACTTTTGGTTTTTATCATTAGATCCTCTAAAGTCTGGTTATCATCAGCACCCAATTGATTTTTCTTTTGGTAATCCGGAGCCGCAGTTTCCAATCTCGCCCATTGGTGCTCAAACTCAGAGCTACGGAATCGTTTAATTTTGAGGGAACATTTTGGAGTAGACCTCGCCGATGCAGGCGCAATTATATTTTATTAGGTTTTTTATTAGTATGAATTCGCTTAATGTTAATAATAAGATTTTTTTTATATGAACTCGATATTTCTTCAGAACCCAGCTTGACGTAAGTGTGCTGGACTTTTTAACGAATTCATTTGACCAATTTGAATATAGAAGATCTTTTCCCTGGACATTATTGAAACTTTCTATTTTCTTTCACGTGTTTAACTTTCATTTTCTTTAGTGGTAAAGTTTTCGATTTATAAGAAATTTTGCCCAACATTAACATACATGTGAGATGTTTTAGACTATACATTATGATACTCTAAACATATTTACGTTTCGAAAGAGTCTTCTAAACTGGCAAAAAAGTATACCGATAGTACTCGGCGAGATTTGGTATGCAACATTCAACGGTGAAACCCGTTTTCCGGTCAAATATAACCCTAATAAGCTAAAGCCGATCTAAGGTACGAAAAATCTACATCTCAGATCGAATAAGAAAGCGGAAATACTAAAAAAGTGAGCATGGGGATCGCTATTTAGGCCTCCGAGTATAGGAGTGTAGATACTCAAACTTCTTCTCAGGACGTAAGGAATACGATACTAAAATGTACTAGATCAAACTTTGATCCCCAAACTTTTCCCCGCTTAATTCAAACAAGCATAGTTAATAAAGTATGTTGAGAGTATCATAATGCATCGTTTATGGCGGGTAATAGGCTTAGTATGGCGTTTTTACAGTGATTTTTATGAATTTTTTAACAGAGAAAGAGTTTATATTATTTATTGATATCGTGATGTTATTTTACACGTATATTTGAGAATAACTTCTGAAATTTTCAAAAAAAATTCTCTAAAAGTAACGGAGATACCAGCTGCCGCGCATTGAAGGTCCTCATCAGCAATTTTTGCATGAAATGAACTGCGTAAAGAATGTACTTTTTTTATGTGATTCTTCTAAGTAAACCTCAATTTTCTAAAAAAAAATGATAACTAATATTTTTTAGTGGGGTGTGAACATAAAACACGTTTTTTTGCCATTTATTCGTACCTTTAAAAAAAAACATTAGAAAGATATTACTGAGGATTCAGGTGCACATAAACCGTATTTATATAAAGAATCTATCCAAATCAGTTGAAAACTTTTCAAGCTAGAGTGTACGCAAATTCGAAAAAGGTCATTTAGGGGAAAACGCATTTGAAAAAAGTGGCAGAAAAATGCCTCGCGGTCCGACACTGAATGAGATGCGCTTACTTCATCGCTTTTTTGAACGCATTGGAAGTTTGACTGGAAATTTTAGGAGTATATTTTTGAATAGTTTTACAAGTATTTTATGGAAAGAAAAATTGAATTTATTTAAGCGTCTACACCTAAGTATTTCCCCCCTGAAGACATCTCTCATGAATGTTCCTGTAGGGCCTACGATGCGCATTCCCTTTATTTACAGTTCAATATTCAAAGCTAAACTGACGTCAAGTGTCCAAGAGTTTTGCATTTAAAATTAGTAAAATTACCTGATTTAAAAAACAATTTAAAATTTATTGGCAGAAAGCTAATTCCAATCAGAATGGACTGCATTAAAGACTTAGGTTTAGATGTCAGAGACTTATGCCTAGGGAGTAAGCTCAGTGACACACTTTTATCATAATCAATATTCTCCTTAAGACGCTGTTCAAGCGAAAATTTCACTTGCATTCTGGGCATATAATTCTATAAGAAAAAGAGTTGTGGAGAAAATGTAAAATAGATGTGGAGAGTGAATAATTGAGAAACTAATTGTCAAGCAAAACTTACTGTCAAAAGCTGTTAAAAAATTTTGTGATGGAAATCATGAATAATGAAATCTTAGACGAAATAATAATTGAAGCATCTTCCTTTCTCTTTTTTTTAATTTCGTTTTCATATACGTAATTTATTTCTGCCATTGTATCTACTTCAAATATATCCAAATTGTATTATTCTAAGAATTCAATATTTTCCATTTTAAAAATTTTAATAAATAACACTAAACTGAACTAATAGACGTCAAATCAGAAATTAAATAACACAAATTGGTTAAATTTCCAAAGCGCCAAAGATCAAACGGTATCAATAATCAATCTGTGAGCGACATCTGCATTCCAACACCTAAATATTTTTTTTTTCGAACAGCGTACTACTTTACGAAATCTCACCGATATTTCCGTGGCACTTTTCGCCCACATTTTTTTAACATAGGTTTTGTATAGGAAACGTAATTTTCGCTTGATCAGCGTACTAGGCTTTAATCAGAAACGCTGAGCCAGTTTTAGTAAGATTTTGTCTATTAAGCTAAACCTTTATAATGCCACATTTACATCTAAGTTTCTTAACATAATTTTTTTGATCAGTTATTACGCATGTAATATTTTATGAATCGATAGGACTGCGGTTAAACTTAAGCACTGCGAGGAGGACACAATCACCGATATTAATTTAAGGAAATAGTTGGTCTGGATGTAAGCATGTTTTCAGCTGCAGATTTAATTTTATTTCGTAAATAGTTCCCAATTCCTTTATCAATTGTTCCTTTTTGCATAGAAGGTAGCATGCAATGTCATCAGAGATACAAGTGTGTGATCGCAAAGAATATGCGAAGTGAAAATCAAATGTTTTACATACATACTCCACAATGGTATTCTGAAGTTCTCATTCACTACGCTTATCATATCATTTTCGGTCGTTATCTACTTGTATTCTTTGTTAAACGATTTTTGCCAGTACTAGGAAAATTAAGGGTGAGTTTATTACTTTCTTTGATATTTAGTAAATTCTGCAACGTGGAAGGTGGTGAAAATCTTAGGTGACGTGGTGAATAGTGCAAGGTCAAGTTGCAAAAGCATCATCCGGTTGTGTAAATATTACTGAAGGAAAAGTGCAGAAATGCATATGAACAAATCAAAAAATTTCAAATATGTTCATATAAAAGCTCATTGACGATTTTTCAATATCGACTCACTGGAGCACTGAAGTAATATTGAATGAAATGAAATATCTAGTTTGATTCATGGTAGACTAATTCCTGCATGCAATACCCGCGCTGCAAGTCGCGCTCATTTTTCCACGCTTCAAAATACTGTTGCGAGCGTGACCTTTGGTTCGTTATTTAAAACACAATATTAAATAATTAATATATAAGTTCTTTATTACACTTAAATCATATAAAGTTCACAAACATTTATTTAATCAACTCAACTCTAATTATCGGTAACACTGTACTTTCAATTATCGCAATCTAATTACACACTATCGCTTCTTTATTGCTTTCGCTTCTTAACACAAGACTCTTTTTCTGGCGATGACAACTGTTATATTTATACCCTAGAAACACTCCGGATAAATCTGGAGTGTTCTATTCCAAAAGCTTCTAGACTATTCTATTTGTTCTATTCCTGAACTTTCATAATCGATTCTCCGAACCTGAAGTCATTTACTCTCCGAACCTGAAGTTGTTTATTGCCAGTAGATGTCACCAATTGTCTCTTTCTATTGCACGTAACACTGCCCCCTTCTTAAATTTGTTCGTCCCGAACAACAGGTGGTCCACGGTCTTGATGCTTGTAGTATTGACACAATCGATGCAGATGGACGATTTTTCGTTTGCCTCCTGTACCACGTTGAATCCTGTATACTACGTCATTTATTTTAGTTACTACTGAATACGGTCCCTCCCACTGTTGTTGTGACTTTGGAGAGCATCCCTTACGTCGGTTCGGGTTGTATAGCCAAACAAGATCACCTTCATTGAATCCTGCTGAATTCGCACGTAAGTCATAGCGTGTCCTCATCCGATGGGTACTTACTGCTAATTTCGCCCCCGTGGCCCTTTGTACATCAGCTCTCAGTTTCAATGGGGCTCTGACATTACACTTGTACATTTCCTTTCTGCTGCTACGTGGCGGCCCTTTGTAAAAAGAACACACAGTGCATCTGCGACACCACTTCTCTACATCCTCCCGCATATGTAGCCAATAAAACTTTTCACGTATTTTAGAAATTGTTTTATTCACTCCCAAATGTTCTCCAGATGCTCCACGATGCACTTTACCTAGAACCTCGTTGACCTTTGATGCCGGCACGACTATTTGCAATCGGAACGATTTACCGTTAGGTGCTTCCCACTTGCGTTTTAATATACCGCATTCAATATGAAGAGAATTCCATTGAGCCCAGTAGCTTTCCAGCTTTTCACTCATCCTCGAAATATCCTTCCATTCTGGTTTTTCTATGTCTGCTTTCCAAGCAAGAATAGGCGATATGTCCGGATCTTCTCGTTGCGCTGTTTGCAAACTCTCGATGTCCCAACCTGTTGATGGCTCCACAGTTACCAACTGTATAGTAGCTGTTTTCTCATTTCCTTTCTCCCAGCCGTAATGCTTACATTCAGGTTTCCATTGACGTTGTACCAAGGCCTCTGCATTTCCATGGATACGTCCTTCCCTGTGTTGGCTCTCAAAGCCATAAGGTTGGATTCTAGTCTCCCTAAGAATAGTTTGCTCTCTAGCTCGCCAATTTGGACATTCTTCTCTCCTTTTCTTTTCTGTTGATTCCTTTCGACGGCGTTTCCTGCAGTCGCTTTGAAGGTGTCCTAATTTATTACAATCCCAACATCGAAGAACACTACGTGAAGGGGTGCCCAGTGATAACTGCAATCTATTGCAAGTCCGCTGCTCAGCTCGATATCTTTGCAATTCCACTTTCCTCTCTTCATCTAGAGATTCCACTCGTCGGCGTTTTCTGCAGTCTCTTTGTAGGTGTCCTGTTTTATTACAATTCCAGCATCGAAGGATACCACGCAAAGGTGAGCTCTGGGATGGCTGCATTCTATTACAAGTACATTCGTCCACCGAAATGTCTCTCATTCGTACTGCACCCCGCGAAGCTTGTCTGGCGGATTCATACACTAAAGCATAGGCTAGTGCTTCTGCTGTTGATTTCTTTCCTGCTAGCCTCAATGATTGTTGTAAATTTTGATCTGTAATAGCGTTCACAAATGCCTCCGTCGCCACTTCATTGAGAAAATCCGCATTCACGCTGGAGTATGACAGATGCGCTAATCTTTCTACATCTGCCTGCAGTTGTTGTAGTGATTCGCCATGTTTTTGAATCCTGTTGCGCAACTGTAGGCGATATACTTGCTGCATGTGCTCATCTCCGTAACGTAATTCTATCGCCTGTACTAATGAAGAGTAATTACGTTGATTTTCAATCGGTACAGTTTGTAAGAGTTCTGACGCAGGACCTCGAAGTGCTAACACCAGAGCTATTGCTTTGTCTTCATCATTCCATCCATTTACCTCTGAAGCTGCCTCGAATTATCTCTTGAAGATATGCCACGAATTTTGTCCATCAAATATGGGAGGTTTCATTCTACCTGCACCGGATATTTCAGTTGCTCCGCTTAGAGGCTGACGATGCTTTATTCTTTCCAGATCTGATTTAAAACTATCAAGCTGCTCGGTGACTTTTTGTTGAGCTTCCGCCACTTCCTGCTCGATTCCTTCAATTTTCAAATTTTGTTCGTTTAATGAGTTTTTCAGGAAAGTCTTCTGTTCCTCCAAGCGAGTTTCTAGACAATTCTCCAAAGAGATCTTTTGTTCGTCCAAACGGGTTTCCAGAGATTTCTTTTGTTCCTCAAAATCAATCTTTTGTTCATCAAAACGGGATCAACTCAACTCTAATTATCGCTAACACTGTACTTTCAATTATCGCAATCTAATTACACACTATCGCTTCTTTATTGCTTTCGCTTCTTAACACTGCAACGTCTAAGACAAGACTCTTTTTCTGGCGATGACAACTGTTATACTTATACCCTAGAAACACTCCGGATAAATCTGGAGTGTTCTATTCCAAAAGCTTCTAGACTATTCTATTTGTTCTATTCCTGAACTTTCATAATCGATTCTCCGAACCTGAAGTCATTTACTCTCCGAACCTGAAGTTGTTTATTGCCAGTAGATGTCACCAGTTGTCTCTTTCTATTGCACGTAACAATACTTTCGGCCGTACAGTAAAATTCCATGATGCTTTCTTATCTCGAACTATGCGAATGTGGAACAGTCTTCCGTCTTCTGTTCTTTCTCAGGCTTGCAATCTGCGAATGTTCAACGGTGAAACACATCAGCATCTCCACCACTTTCCTCATGTGCCCTACTCCTTTCCTTATCACCTTCCTGCCATTCCTTACGTGATATGTGGCCACAATCGATTTATTAGTAATGGACGGCCCAGGCAGCACTGAACGCTCAAATCAAGACATTGATAATTGACTCAGATCTTGGATGTGGGATAATGGTTTAAACAATGGTCGCTAGGTCTAAATTTTTCATCGGATCTCCAAAAATACTTCAAGTATCAAAAGTTATGTTTGTAAGAAAAACAAGGTTTTATGCAATTGCAGCTGCCATAACAGTTTGTCTTGTGTAAATAAATAAAACCCCTTTTGAATTCTGAGTTTGTAAGGAAATTGATTTTCGTAATATATACAGTTAATGTTTCTATAATAATATCTATATTATCTATATAATTTTATAATTCTGACATATATTAATACAATAAATAAAGTAATTTAAATAGATGAAATTTTACTATTTTACCTTATAACATTCTCACTACAAACGATATACTTCACCACCTGACTAAACAATTATGGGCAATTCAGGAAATGTCTAAATAAATTTAAATAAGAGACATTGTAATTTGCTGCTGTACATTTGTCTAGTTTGTGTAATGGTTGCAGCCACACGAAGCAGCATGTACCGTGCTACGACTGTGCCACTGACAGCTGGCTAATGGTGATGCAGTCGTAGCTTGCACGGTGCACGTTGCTGCTCTGTGTGACCTGGATGAGAGCACGACACCTGGGGAATGTTTCTGATCTTTTGTCGTACTTTAATGTCAAAATGTTCGCCTAAATCAAATGAAATTTTTCTACTGATTTTTTCGTGTTTTTATTCAGTTCAGCAAGCCTTGAATTACGTAGAATGAACTGAAAAATGACACTTCATATTACAAATTCAAAATATTATTTCTTATTTAAGCACTTGTATTGCTCTAATTAGGTGTAGAATATCCATTTACCACAGCATAAAATTTTTGGCACAACCTCGGAAGCAGTTGACTAATTTGTCGTACTTTTAGGCGTGTATTCTGACATTAATTCATTTCTAATTCATTTTAGTTTATTTTGTGGTTGATGAAGAGGATAAATTAAAATGAAGATGGTGAACGACGATGGTACGACAAATTTTAGGTTAAATGTCAAAAATGTGACTAAAATATACGCCTAAGCTACGACAAAGAGATCAGAATCACCCCAGGCAGAGCTAATAAGATCTAGATTTGTGTGAATCCGTCCAGTATAGACAAAATACATAAACAAATTCTTTGGAAGCGACTCGATCAAGGTGCCGCAGTACCCAAATCGGCATGTGTTTCGACATTATCCAGTACATTAGAGAATTGACGAAATCAAATTATGGGCCTGTGGCGTTATTAGCATGAGCAGAGGAAAAGTAGCTATACGATCAAGGTCCTTTTACCCCTATAGTAGTCAACCGTGATCTTCAGTTTGGGCTTTTATTAGAAATTTTTGCCCGAAATTGCTATAGAATCATTAATTTTGTAGAATAACGTGACATTCATTTCATCCATGTTTAGTGTTTGAAAAGAAAAATCAGATTTTAACCCAAATTAAAGCATTTTGAATCGCGAATAATGATTAATGAAACTATTTGGGCAAAGAATTCCATCTTAAATTTTATATTTTGAATGATTATAGTTTCGTCGGTTGGAGCACTTCACCAGGCCAGCAATATCCAACTGAGTAACATATTTTATATGTTGATTAAAAATTTTTGTTAGGAAAAAAAATAAAGGGAAAAAGAACAAGAGATAAAAGCGATACCATATTAATCCATTGCCCAAATTGGGAGTGCCCGTAATGATTTCACATATGCGTGGAGATATCGCGCCTATTTTTTTGAAATAATACTACATATTTACATGACGTAGAAAAAGCTTTTTTTAGCACTCTCTATGTACCCGAGTACACACACGTCGATGGGCATTCTGCACGACAAATTGGATTTTTAGCTTCACGTAATACATAGCGTACAAAAACCTACTTTAAAGTGCTCTAATATAATTTATAGAACTATAATAAGATTCTTTTTTGGAGCACACATCTGTACAGTGATTTCAAATACTTAATGGATGAATTTACTCACCTGTTGTGATTGACTTACCTATGAATGAAGTAATGTAATTTTATATTTAATTTTGGGAATAAAATTGTGTACTGTAATCTTGCAGACCTATGTATCACATTATCACTGCTATAATTTAAGATACATGTCATGTCACCCAACAATCAGAATTCAAAATTATGGCATAGTGACATTGTCCTTCCTTCGAAGTCATAATGTCATTGTCATTTTAATTTTATCACAAATCACCCGCAGGCCGAATCGACCTAATGTCGCTACGCCAGTCTCAACAGGAGCAGCTGAGTTGTGGTGCTTAGCAGTACGTCCCCTGTTTTCGTAAAAGGGCGCTCACTAGTGCGGTTAGACCTAAAAAGGTCCGCCGAAACAAAATTTGTTGGCCCTGCAAGAACATTAAAACAAGGTTTCATATATATAATTTAGTCCGCTGATGATTTATTGAGCTGATTTTTTTATTTCGTTTTTTGTTAAAAATTATGGCGTATTTGTTACATAAAAAAAAAGTAAAACATTGTTCTCTGACTGACAACTGAACAATAATAATTTTCACATTGTTTTTCTATTTTTCAATACAATATTCAACTAACTACGGCATTCTACGTTCAGCAAACTATTACTATCGGTTACCCGGTTTACACGTTGGTTGTACAAGTGTTTAAAGATGTTCGAACCGACACAGATGCATCGCCACATTATGACGTTTCACGTGCTATTAACAAAGGAGATTCAACTGGTCTAGTGTTTCTTGACTTTTCAAAAGTATTTGACATGGTTTACCACAGCCTACTTTATTACAAAGAAAGGAAAGCCTTTATCTCAATAATACATAAGTCCCAAGCAGTCCAAGTATACGGATGAACATCTGAATTACTACCTGTCGCAACTGTGATGTGTCGCAAGATAGATACTAGGTCCCCTATTATTTTCAATTTGCATTAATGATAATCCTTCTGAAGTTAATTACAGTAAAATTCATATCTACGCTGACGATGCGCAATACCTCACCAGCCCCCTTGGTCTTAGTGAAGTTGCTATTAGCTGAATTAATGAAGATCTTCAATTAACTAGTGTCGTATAAAACATTTTAGAGCTGAACCCAATAAAATGCAAATGTTTGATCATAAATTGCACAAAACTCAACACAGAGGGATTTCGTCCAGTTATAATTGATAGCACGGTTATCCCCTTTGTACATTCCATCAAGAATCTTGAAATCGGTTATTTACGTGAGATGACCAAATCAACAATATTGTTAATAGAATTTATAGTGACTTACATGCTCTATGGATATCTATTGATTTTACCCCGGTTACTTTTAATACCAGTAAGTAATTATTTATGGCTGTGAGGTAGGTTTTTAGTAAGCTCTACTACGATAATGCATGTAAACTCGAGACTGCGTTGACTTTTGTACTGTATGTATATAGTCTATGAAGATAAAATCATGTCTATCAGTTGTCTGACTCAATTTTTGGGTGCACCTATTTGAAGTTACGTATATTACGTATAATAAAATATCGTTGTCCATTATATCTATACGGAAACTACAATTTGCAAGATATTATTATTGTACTAAAACACAATATTTAGTAACAGAACGCCTGTTTTTCAACCATAAACTTGAACAATTAACAAACAGCAATAATAATCATAGACAACAAATATGATAAATAGTAACATTCAAATAATTTTTGTAGTATCCTTATTAATTCTCCATTTTCCGTTTTTTTATGCTTTATACTTTTAGATACTTAGTTACGTTATTCCTTTATATTTTTCTTTTTTCCTCTTTTATGGTATTGTCTTTTTAAATAATCCTGGCTTGTACCTACATATTAAAAAAAATATTATATCTAACATGTACAATTGTTGCAAAAATAAATTGCAATTGAATATTTCAACTCTCTTAACGCGCTCTCATATGAAGTGTATATGGCAGGGCGGCAGTGGTAGTCAGCATGCCTATACAAAACGAAAATCGGTAGTGTCGGCACTACATGCAATGGTGTCCGTTGTTGACAAATCCCTAGAATATGAGGAGTACACTGTAGGAGCTTTCCTGGATATTGAGGGAGGTTTCAATAACGTGAAGACGGACGCTATACATAATCGACTAAGAAGGGTGGGAGTTGATAACGATCTATTTGACTTGATCAACTCAATGCTTCTCAGTAGAAAGATTAGCTCCTGCTAAGGTTACGCTACTGTGAGAAGAGTAGCCTATAGAAGTACACCACAGGGACGGGGGGGGGGGCTTACTATCACCACCCCTGTGGCTGCTGGTAATGGATGAAATTCTCATCAAGTAAAAGAGAGAGGGCTTTAAGGCAGTTGTCTACGCGGATGACATGTGCATCCTGGTAACTGCCAAATTTCTCTCTACTATTAATGAAAGACTCGAGTATGCGCTGCTTAAGCTGTAAAACTGCACCAATAGGAGTGGATTGAGCGTAAAACCTTCGAAGACGAAGCTGGCCTTTTTTTACAAGAAGGAGGCAGGTCCAAAGTTTCAGACTTCCAAGGCTGGGTGGACAGGAGCTTACCCCCAGCAAAGCGAAGTATTTGGGAATCGTCCTCGACTCCAAGCTGAGCTGGAAGATTAATATAGAAGAACGCGTAAAAAAAGCCAGTGTGGCCTTCTACACGTGCAATATTTGGCGGAAATGGCGGATTAAAACCCAGGGTGGTACGTTGGATGTACACAGCCATAGTTCGGCCCATCCTCTGCTACACGGCTCCATGGTCTGGTGGAAGGCACTGACGACGAAATGTAATCTGGATGTGCTGTCAAAAATTCAGAGAGCCGCCTGTGTGGGAGTAATTGGGTGTCTGCCCAGCACTCCTACGACGGCACTGGAGGTCGTGCTTGACTTATTGCAGCTGTACCTTTATTTCAGAGGTTTAACGGCAATTAGCGATGTCCGGCTGTGGGCGGGGGTTGGTAGATGGAGAGGGGTTTTAGCCACTCAAAGATACTACAGAAGATAGACTATAGTGATTGCAGGGAAGAAATAGACTATCAAGTACCTATCTTTACTTTTGGTGGGGGTGTCAATTCAATGATGGCCACCAGTACTGACTGGGAATGGAAGGAGCTGGTCGTAATATCCGATACTTCTATTTTTACGGATACATCCAAGACGAGTACGGGCACAGGGGCTGGAGTGTACTCTACAGATCTCCAGTGGCACGAGGCTTATAGACTGCCTGACAAATATAGTGTATTTTTTCAGGCAGTGCTCGCAGCGATTTATCAGGCGGCAATATTGGTATCCATGTGCATAGAGCCTACAGGGCACATCCAGGCATCCATCAAGCGCTGAATGCTGTGGTGGAAAATTCAAAATTGATGCAGCTATGCAAGACCAGTCTTGAGGAATTGACTATAAGGCACAAGGTTACCTTATGCTGGGTAGCTGACCATAAGGATATCTCAGGCAAAGAGACGACTGATGAGTTGGCCAAAAAGGGCTTCGAATTGGATAGCTCCGCAGCAGTAGCTTATGCGAGGATCCCAATCGTAGCTTTAAAAGAGGAAATCTTAGTGGCAGGAGTACATATACCAGGAAGCTTGTAAGGGTCATTGCGGGTCACTGAGCCACAGCGGACCATACTAGAAGATTGTGTATAGCGGCGAACGATTTCTGCAAGAGCTGTAAGTACTGTAACTTAACGCGCTCTCGGACGGGTAGACGGACATGCAAAAATTAAAATAACTTTTAATATTTGCTATACTAACATTGTTTTTATGCATTACAAACGGATACACAATATTAGTATGTATATAAAATAAATAGAAAACAGGTGGCAAGAAATAAGAAGTTAAAGCGCAGCTAAGTTAATTCGGATCTGCACGTACAACGCCAATATGTAAAAAATGAGTGAAGGCGAGAATTAGAAAAGAATCTTGCAGCCACCATATTAATTTTATCCAGGGAGTTAACAACCACTTCACCATTTTAACTAGTGAAGGTATTGAGGATGAGGTGACGGTTTCGGCAAGAGATCAGAAATCTTTATTTAATACTCTGATCAAATTGAAACTTTTCTATCTAGATAATGGGCTTACAAGTCGACAGTCAAAAGGATGATTATCGTAAATCGACTTTAGCTTAGTTTGCACATTTTAGTGCATATGTTAGTGTTATAAAAAATCTGCTCCCGACAAGCTAAGCTACATCACATCGTATCGGAATAAATAATACAATAGCCTTTTTGCTATTGGTTAATGTTTCATAGTCTTCCTTGGAACCGTCGAAGTGTTTCATGCAGACTTGTGGATTGGTTTCAGTTCTGGATATGAATGCTACTGGTAGACGCGAAGATGAACTCATATAACAGTTTTTTTCGTAATTAAACCTAAATTTTGATAAAATTTTTAATTAATTATTACTGAAATTCATAATGTTTGAAGAAAATTTAAAAACAGAAAACTCCAAGAGGAAAAAACAAAAACTTTTTAAAAGTGTTTTTTTTTGTACTGTCCTGCTAGAAGTCGTTTCACCAAAACTTTCCTGTCCTCTTAATGAAGCATTAAAGTGTATTTAGTTATATTGTTTATCTTCGCTGTCTCAGAAATGAGCATTTAAAAAATTAAATTTCTTTGAAATCTAATCAACCTATACGGTGAATGTGTTTACCAATACACAGCCGACGCTCTTATTTATATAGAAATTTGAACACATATGTAAATATTTTTTTTTGATTTCAAAATAAATCAAACAAAATTCCAACTATCATGATAAAAAATTCCTTTATTTACATTAAAAATAACTTGACAAGAGAAACTACTGGAAATATGTTTGTATCCTTCATATATCAAAAACTCGATTTTCTCTCATAACCACTTACTTAACGTAATCAACAATCGTTCCATAAAACTATAGTTCTTATAAAGCTATCAGATTCTTGTAGTTTATATTTTCATTTTACTGTTTGGTATTTCAAATGTATAACTTTGAAAGCTTTCATGAAACTATATGTAGTTCATCCTTTACCATGAAAATATTTAAATCACACTATGAGTTAATGTATTTTTAAAATATAGGTACTCATTTTTAAATATTCTACAATACTTTCGAAATTGTATAAATATATCTCATGTCTTTAAAACTTGTTCTCATTTTGAACCAACCGTATCATAAAATCACATCCAAAACCACAAAAATGCTTTCATTGTTTTCATATACATTTATGTATCTATTTATTTCCTTAAATAGTACTGTTAAATATATTTTATTCATCTTAATAATTAGACATTTAGAATTCAGTTTCAAATCAATGTACAATGCTTATTGATATTTTTCAATTTTAGTATAAAACCCTACTACCTACACATTTAAAGCCGTTGTGTTTTTTAAAACCTTAAGCACTTTTGCAAATATTGCAAAAATTGAATAAAAATTTTTACATCGTCCAAATACTTACCACTATTTCTGAATTTAAAAACCTCGGTTCTGATTTCGATTTGTAGATTGCTTGAGCATATTCTTTTACAAAATTTTATGAAAATATTGTTCAGTTAAAACGAACATTTACAAAAGTTTATCCGGGAAGATTGTATTATAAAATTTTGTAGTATTGTACGTTTAAAATGGTCATTGTAAGTGACCGATGAGATCAAATTATGCAATCAATATGAGTTTCTAGAAAAAAATATAAACCGTTGAAGAAATCAACTTAAACCCTATCTTCACAAGTTATGACATCAACAAAAGTACAAATTTTATTTTCTCTCTTACTAACTAAGCAATTTTGGTGAAGGAAAACTCAATTTTTGTTGAGCATCGGAACTTTTCTATATTACAAAATAATACATAATAACAGCAATTAAAAAATGCAATTAACAACTTATACTTCCACAAAAATATTTTTTTTTTCTTAGATGCGTCAATATTATATCTTTTCAACAGCATCATGCATAAAAACGATATTGTCTTCCTTATAATATTTTATTGCTATATGTATGAGAAAATATTTTAAAATTAAATGTTGGTCCACTAATATAATTTTTATTAAAAAAAAACTTTGTTTTTTTGGACTTACTCAAAGACATATATACTTATCAATTAAATTTACAATAAATATGTTTATTTGTTCCAAACATTTAAGAATGTTTATTCGGATAAATTTTTGCAATATTAAAAACATAAAAAAAATACCAAGTCTTGTTATAAGAAATAAAAAATTCTCTTAATTTCTTTATTATTATAATTTTCATCCTGCATTCTACAGGATAAAAATACAAAAAGTAGTTATATCACGTTTGCTTTTTATTCACATTTAGACAATAGATTTTTTTTTTCTAAAGGATGTAAAAAAATGTCTCCCCGAAAATGAACATTTTTACAATCGGGAAATAATGGCAATCTGTTAGTCAGTATATGATATCATGGCGATATATCAATTCATAGATCAATTCAATTTTTCTAGCTGCATTACAATATCCTGTATTACAAAATTCTGTTATACGAAATACTGTAACATAAAATTCTGTATTTTCTATATTTGTGCCGAAAATGATACCATGAAATTATACAACTAATTTTTTTTCATTAATTTTCTGTTCTGATTGGATGACAAACGCAAATAGTAAAACAGTAAATTTAATAATAACTTCCAATTGTTTGTTAAGAAATTATAGTAGCGCACACATATATGTATGTAAGTGCGTACATTAGGAAATTTTAATGTAAAAATATGAACACACCGCATAAAAAATCTAATAAAGGAAAAGATGTTCTTATAGTTTGTATGTATTAATTTTATTTTTAAAGGGGGCTAAGAAAACATGTTTAAAGCGTATAAAAATTCTTCTAAACTCGTAAGTATTATAGCTTTGTCAAGGGAAATATTGTTTTATTCATTAATTATCAGAAATTCGAAAAAGTTAAAAAAAGCCGCAAAAATCTTTATGGCTTTAAAAAAATCTAACGTTAGGATATATAACAAAAAAAAATATGAAATATAATATATAAAAAAAAACTTTTAAAATAAATAACCTTCGTAAATAAATTGCACTAAAAATAAAGTAAAAAAAAATTTTCTTTCGCAGTGATATACACAAGAAAACTTTCAATTCAAAATAAGAAATTCTAGAACTCAGATTAAATCTTAAAAGTTTGGACATCCATAAATATAATCACTGAGAAATTAAAATTAATTTTTTTCTTTTTAGTGTAATTTGCTTACAACAGTTACTTATTTTAAGAGTTTTTTGATATAATTTAACTTTTTAGTTATTACATTTTCGATAAAAACTCATATAACGGTACATAATCTATCTGACATCTTCATATTAATTGGCATCTAGGTTCTATTGCGAACGTTGCAGGGTAATATTCTTTTCTCTGTGGTAAGTACTTTAGAAGATTATCGCAAACCCTGAAAAACGTTTAACTTTTTTTACCCATCGCAAAGCTCCCTATTTACTCATTTACTGCAACACGGAAAATTTGGGAGATGAGAATTTCGTTTTCTTCGAATTCCTAATTCCATAATTCTCCATTCCCAATTCACTAACATGGTTGGAGAATTAGAGAAAACGTAAGAAATGTGAAAAAGTGTGAATCGCCTAGGATGATTATTGTTATAGACAGTTGCACTTTTTTTCTTTAATGAGGTACATATGTCTATTACCTTCCAATGTCGAAATAAATTGAAAAGTTCCTCTGGGAAGACACACACATTATGCGGTCACAATTTCATTAGGTTGCTTAATGTTATCAATAAGACGGTCATGTTTGAATTCTTCTCGTCACCTCAATAACTCTAAGTTTTGATATTGAGCTTATTGCTATAACAAATAAGATGAAAAGCAATTCAACATCACTAAACTTGTTTTTTGAAAATTTGCTTTTATCACGACTAATTTGTACACGAAATGCTGAATTTTGACCTTCCAATGTCGAAATAAATTGAGGATTCTTCTTTGTACCTTCTTGTGCGCCCTAAACTCCCATTTTTTCTGATACCACATACATTCTCCTTCTTCTCTCCATTCTCTCGTTATACCGGAAAAACTCGAGAAAACCTAGCCTCATCCCTCAAAAACTACCCGTACAAAAATGAAACTTCAATTTTTTTCATCATTGGAAGGTAAACATTCAGAATATCGTGTACAAATTAGTCGTGATAAAAGAAAATTTTCAAAAAACTATTTTAGTAATGTTGAATTACGCTTTATCTTATTTGTTATAGCAATAAGCTCAATATTAAGACTTAGAGTTATTGAGGTGTCAAGAAGAATTCAAACATGACCGTCTTATTGATAACATTAAGCAAGCTAATGAAATTGTGAACGCATAATGTGTCTTCCCAGAGGAACTTTTCTATCGGTCCATAAATTTAAATATGAGGAAGCGGAATGTGGGATTAAGAAATCGTAATTATTTTAGTATAAAAAATAATAATATATTAATAATAATAATAAAGTCTTTACTTCATTTAATAGTCGCTTTGTAGTTCTCCCATCTGAGAAAACTAGGTTGGTCCAAACTGTGAACTTATTTTAGCTCTATCACACGAATGAAAATATTTTGTCATATCATATTCTTACTTCCATTTGATTAGTGTGACCTATACTGACCGTTTTAAGATAGGTTGAAGTTTGTTCATTAAGGGTAAATGTAAACGGCTATCATTTCTGAGTACCTTTCCATCAAAAAATATCGTTAGCTCTGTAATGAATGCCTAAAGGCAGGGTATCTTGAAAATAATTTCTGCCTAAGAAATAACACATTTTCACATCTTTTGTAATACTTTTCCTTTCAGAGAACGGTCATGTTTTGCAAAAGGCCCTGTTTTTCTACTCTCTAATTGGAAAATTCGTGTATATAGAAAAGTTCATTCCACAATCGGAACTGAAGTGATTTGCGTTTGTCTGATCTAGAATTATTTTTAAAACTTGTGTTGAGTATCGTAATTTGTGAATTTGCGATTTTATACTTACACAAATTATAAAACCGTTGAAATTTTTATGAATATATTTGGGCGTATGCGTCCTTAGAGAAACATGTATTTAATTTTATTTTACAGTTATGGTGAGCCGAAACCTTGATAAATTGTGCGGGCCTTCTGATGATCAAATCATGAATCGAATGATTTGATTTGATTTGTGATTCCTCTAGGTTTTGTTACGTATTTGAAATTTACACAAGAGCAGGTGACAATTTTACGCCTTGGCGCATCATCTAATGTTGTGATTCGTCTGACGAAAAATATCTTAGATTTCGTTAACGATAAATATTATTTCGACAATTTTCAACAGTGAATAAACAATATTACTTGGGTGTTATAAGATGTTTGAGAGAGCGAATTCGTAAACAAAGACCGTATTTTTGGAAGAAAAATTCATGGATTTTTTTAACAAACACGTCACGATATCATCGAGCAACCACCGTATACACCAGGTTTGGCTCCGTGTGACTTTTTCATGGTCCCGAAGCTTAAATTGCCGCTTCGAGGAACCCGTTTTAACTCGATTGAAGACATAAAGACGAATTCGCTGAACGAACTCAAGGCAATCCCGGAAAATGACCTCAGAAGTTCGTTGGAAGAAGTATGTTGCATCAAATGGATCAATCAATATGGATGAATAATTGATATTTTCTATTTTATTTGATCAGTTCCGAAACTTATTTGACAGAATTTATATTTCGATATAGAGCAAAATAAAAATAAAAAAAGCCTGTAGCAGTATAAGTCAGCCTCAAAAGGGAGATAAAAATATTACCTGTAATTTGGATAAAACCAGGTAAAAACCAATTTGTAATTAAGAATTCGTGTATTTCATCCCACAATTCTCTCTCACTTAAAAGTTAAACCGAAAAAGAAAAAAGCATGCATTTGAGGGTTAAACATGAGGAATCATAAACCGAAGTCCTGTTGATGAGCGCTTGTACATTTACGGATTTTGTAGCGCGAGTGCAAATTAAATGTTTTAGTTTGGAAAGAAAGTGATTTTATGTTCATTAATTTTAAAAATAAAATAATTTTTTCTTGTTTGTTAGTACATACAAACAAGACTGTCTCAAAACGGAAAAACTTTTCAATTTCGAAAAATCACCTACATTTACCCCACACTTGAACCTATGCAAGTAATAGATAAATTTGGACTTGGAGTTTGCTTATTTTCATTTTGCTATCTGCGTAACGCCTTAAATTGAAATTTCCATGCAAGTCATAATATTTTTTGAGCCAATTATACTGCCAGATGAGTTTTATATTAAAGTATGCTTAGTAGTGAAGAGATTCTTGTTCGCATAATTTTTCATTCATTATTGAGAATTCAGGAATAGCTTTGCATCCCAAAGAAATGTTTGGGAAAGTGCTACCATTTTATCCATTTTCTTCTTTTTCAAGGTGTAACGTTAAGGCAATTTTGCATCATCTCCCTTTTTTGAGAATGTCCAATATGATTTGACAACTTTCACAAACATATTAAATAAAATGCCAAGGGAAATATTGTAATGGTTGATTGTAATGTTGATTTACTCTGGAGATTAGATTTGTGTGTTTATAAAATTTATGGAATTTTAGAAATTATAACGGTTATGAATTGTAGAATACAAAGATCATTTATAACTTTAATAATAAGACAACTGTAGAAGAACTTTAATTTCTTTATCTATAGCAAAATAATTTGATATCATAAAGAAAGCAAATCCAAAGAAATGCGCATGCAAAGACGTAATTTGTGTGTAAACGTTAAAATGTGACCGCACTGGAATGGGCTCAATAATTTCCCATGCTTGACCACTTGAGATGAGGCGCCATAAATTTTTTTAGTTTTTGTTTTGTATTGGTTTTCATTTCTTTTATCTATAGGGTAGTAATATGGAAATATGTCAAATTTTTGTTTAAAATTTTTGTGATTAAAAAAAATTAATTCAAACAGTGTCTTTTAATTCTTCCGTACCGGATTTGCACTCATTGCACTAGGGACCTGTTATTCCCAAGTGGCGAAAATAGCCATTCGTTGCATTAGGAACTTTTCATTCCTAAGTATAGAATTGAGCTAAAGAAAATGTAGTAGCTGCATTTCACTACCGCATCAAATGGATTGAGTTATGTTTTCAACAATCACATTACAGAATGTTTTAAAAAAATCATATGTAAAAAATTACTGTCTGATTTTTATTTAAAAATTAAAAAATAGAAATAAAAATAAAAAGCTTATTTCAAAAGTACAAAAATATAAACACAGAATTTTACAAGAAAAATATAATCAGAAAATGAGTTCCATTGTAGAAAATTGTGATACGAAAGGGATAGAGGTCCTTCAAGAGTCTTTGGAGTAAGGGGTTTTCTATCAGATCAGTGGGGAGGGATAAATCTCTAATATTTAATATAAGCCACCGAAATATTTTTCAACCGAGTAAGTGTGATTTTGAAATTATTTCCTAAATTTTATTTTCAATTTTTAAAATAAAAATCATGTTTTGATTTCCAAAATGGAAATCAAAAAAAATATATATACTATATATATTTTTAGTACTTTTGAATATAACTCATAAAATAGAAACTTTCCGAATATTCAGTTGTAAGAATCATAACGCTACAATTCAATAAATTCTCCAAAAACTTTTTCTAAATTATTTTTTTGCTCAAAAAACTTAAAATGGGAGTAATTGTTATTTTCAGTCCTTATATATTTTCCATTTTTTCAACGTATTTATATAATTCTACATAATATTTTAAGGGAATTAATTTTCGTAATCTTTATTTGAGGATACAATGTTCATAACAATGTGTTAAAGGCTGCGACTGGAACGGTATGAACAAATTAAGGAAATAAGCAGAGTTGACTGAGGCATATACGCTCCAGTTTAAAGTCACAAATCTATATTGCCTTATCACTCCTATGAGGAATTATTGTACCATTTAGTGTGTTAAAAACAATTATTATTATAATAGTAAATGGATGTACAATTTTTTAAATGAAGCATTAACGCTTTAATTTTCACCTTAACGAGGGGTTAATATCGATTTTAAAACCGTTTTAGTTATTTATTATTATTCATTATTTTTTTACCTATGTATGTTTTTCTATCGATATAATCAAAACTTCGTCAATATCTACCTATCTATAAAGATATCATGGAGGCAGATGTGCATATTTAGTTCTGATATTTTCTCCAAACCTTAATAATATGGAGAAGGTAATAAGTATAATAATGTAATACATATATAATATATATATATATACCGGTCTTCCCGAAAAATTTATCGATAGGAATATAAAAAAAAAATAACAAATTTAATTTTTAATTTGTTATTTCTTTTATTAAATGTAGAGCACAAGATGTGAAAAAAATGTATAAATTAATAGCAAAGATAGCAATCTTCACTTTGTTTTCGCTTTTTCTTCTCCTGCTGATAATACATTACACTACTACAATCTCTTTTTGGTCTGGTTTAAATGGTTCTTCTTCTTGAGTTCTTCAACCGTTGTATCTAAAATACATTCGATTGCACTTCTGATAGGTAAAAAACTATATTACCCTAAAAATACGTGATAGTCACTGAAATACAAAAATATATATATATATATCCATAAGATTATAAAACAAAGCCACTTTCCAACGCTTTGTTTTTCTTTTGGTAGCGTATTGAGCCAACATTTTTTCCATTATGTCCAATCCCACTTTGATTTTAGTATAGAAGTGTATAATATCTGGCTTGGGAAACTTGAGGTACTGCATTATGTTTTTAGGAACGTTCGAGTATTGTATGATGATCCAAAACCAAATCTAGGGGATAACATTTTTCAGATTTTTATGGTTGGAGCTCGTTATGTAAGCAGTTTTTTTTTCAAAGTGCCGATAATTGACATTTTGCAAACAATTAATTCCTTAGCCAAATCGTACGATGTAAAAAAGTTGTCGGAAGTTATTGTAGGATGGTGTATCAAGCACGATTACTTGCGATAACGGCCCGCAATTCAAAAGCCGTGAATTCACAAAACTTTGTGAAGATTACGAAATCGATTTAAACTATACAGCATTTAGCATTAAGCAAAAGTAGCTTGCACTATCCGCACTTCCGTATTTTATAAATTTCGGGCGCGAAATGATTCTGAACGGAAAGTACATATCATCAAGAATTAGGTAGTCAAATGTTTATAATGCGGAAGACTGTTCGAAGGTACTAGAAGCTATGCGGACGGACGTGAGAAAAAGATTATCAAAAGAATCAGAAAAGAATAATAATGCTTATAAGCTGTGTAGAACAGATTCGAAGTATTCTGCACGATGCAGTTCTACGCAAGAACTATGTGCTTTCCTATGCTGCGAAATATTATACCGTTAAGCTGGCTCCAAAATATGCAGGACCTTTCAAGGTTATACAAATTGTATCTCCATGGACTTACGAGCTTGGCGACGATAACTGTAAGGGCCATGGAATATGGCATACCAAGGATTTGAAGCCATACAAATACGGAGCCGAAAGCTGGTATTTTGATTTCCTCGACTTAAATATGCTAGCCTACAATCATTGTCTCTAAAATAGAAAGTTAAGAATATAAGTATATGTAATGAAAAACAAAGCGAGGCAAGCGGATCATGAAGTAGTTGTTTTAAAAACAAGGTCACAGCATAGTTAAAAGTAGTTCTGATTGTTTTGTACTACATCATTAACCTAAAAGCAGTTTCTTGTTTTATGAGGTTCCAAGGAAATTTCCCGGAGGAAAGATAGGTGTGTTATGTCCCTAAAGTCATGTATAAGGATTGTGTGTGCCTCTATCTATGCTAGTGATACTGCAGAAATTTATAATTTTAGTACCGTTTTTGGGACAAAAATAAGACTACTTACTCAACCTGGCAGTTGTGCCACTACATACTTTTTTTACCCGTTTTATCGGACGAGTATTATGGCCTAGGATATTCCAGTCAAATAGAAATTATACGTATATCGAACCAAAAATCATAGATATTGCAATTAATAATCTCAGACCGATCAAATATATTAAAAGATATTTACTCTTTTGGGATTTTATACATCTTTGCTTCTACTAATGCTCTCCGAGCCATCTAGTCACCGTCGCAAGTAAACTAGTTAAAATCTTCAATATCATAAAAACCTTCCTTCTAAGAAATCGTTATACATAATTCTTTTGCTAAATTGTTGAGAAATTAAAAGTACTATTTCCACATCTCTTCAATAGCTGGAATAATAAATAACTAAAAAAAACAAAAATTTACTGAAATAAACAACAACAAAATAAAACATTGACAACTCGGCTTTATTATGGGTGCCATATTTTCATTTAGACCTTAATTACGAAAACATTGAAAGCACTCTCTTAGGCGGATGTGCTAAAAACAAAATGTGGATTGTAGGCAGAAAAATACAGTGTGTACCACCGCACTCTTCGCTGAAGTGAAGTCGGTCAGTAAGGACGTAGCGTCGTCGAAGTTAAAAAAGAAAGGAAAAAAAATTAATTTGAAATTAAATATTTAAAACAAAAAATGAAATGAAAGTATTTTTGTTTAACAAAAAGAACATAAAAATAAAAGTGGCAAATTAATCAACAGCAAAATAATAAAAGGAAGCGGAGAGGTATCCAAATTTCATAGAAGAAAAAGAGATAAATTACAAGAAAAGGAAATAAATTGAAGCCAATTTATAGGAAGTTCGTAAGGAGTTTTGGATCCAATCGACGATATTAAGTATACTTGCATCCCAAATAAAATTATTATATTACAAATTATATTCTCGTGGCTCGATGGTGTCGGCGATTTACATATAGGTATCTAGCATAATTAATACATAATATATTCCTTGATAGTTATATGTTTTTTTTTATTAAATTTCGTTGCTATAATTTATTTTATAGGTTTCGTGGTCTATCCTGCCTATGGCTAAAGATCACGTGGCGCCCATTCTTTCTTTGTGTTCCAGTTTAGCAACGTCCATATACAGGGTGTTTCCGCCTAGGAGGTCATTAGAGACAGTACTCACCTAACCAAACAAAAAATTGTTATGCCACGGAGGTGGGGGCATATCAACCATTTAGGAGTTACAGGATGACTAAGAAAAAAGCTAGTGTTTCACCAAACACCCTGTATCTTAAAAAGTACAAGGTGTACGGTAATAGTTAAATGCTCATCATTGTATGCAGAGCTTCATGGCCGTTCCAACGACTGCGACCAGCCCCATACCACTCTCCTTTCAAAAGTTATGGTTATCTAAACTAAAAATTTCGGATTATCTTACCTTTTTTTCTTAATTTGACCTCTATTTGTTTTTGTTTTTTTTTTTGTGCAAAAAGGTCATTAACATAACCTTTTTCCTCTTTAATTTGACATATTACATCATATCTGTATGCATCAAAGAGTTATTAGAGTTGGAGAACAGAAGAATTTTAAGAACTTTTATTTTTAACGATTCTAAATGAAATCATAAATACAAGAAGAAAAACAACCGCCTCGTCCTGGGTTTGAAACCGGGACCTTCCGCTTGCCGGGCGACTGCTCTAACCACTGAGCTAACGAGACAGATCATTTTCCCTTTTGCATTTATTAATTTGTAATTAGCCTAGTAAGCCACGTTTGCTTTCAGTAACGATGAAAGCGCACAAATAAATTGTAAATTCAATTTTTATTATTTATTATTAGAGTTATTAGATATTAGCATGAAGTAAGCCATGATTAATTGTGTCAAACAATTAGAATATAGAGAATACAGGCAGTGTTGATATTTGTAAAATTCGTGTACATGAATGTGGCTTTTTTCAGATGATCATGAAGAAGAAAGCATATATTGAAGAAAGAGATAACTAGAGATACATCACGACAAATGTATATTCAGCTGTCAAACGCCGTTTTGCCTAATTTAAAAATAAAAAGTTTGGTAACAACTATTTCTAAATGAAGTAAAGACTGTAAGACTTGCTAATATTAAAGTGATGTATGTACATGTCTTTACAATATGAAGTAGTCCGTGAAAAATTGCGACAACAATACCAATCGACGCTGTGGGAAATCATTTCTCAGGCAAGTATAGTTATAAAATATTATTTTATGTACTTTACACACATATTTATATAAAATTAAATTGAAAATCAATACTATAAACGATAAAATATCGAAAAATCCTTTGGCTAGCTCCGCTCCACTGAAATCTGTTTAAGTTTGTTACAGCTGAGAAATTCCTGAGTTTCTTGGCGTAAGAGAATTTTCGGCAGTGGCAAGTGCAATATTTTCAACCATATTGTTACCCCGCTCTCTATGTTGATTGACACTACACGTCTGTACTGAGCTTTTACTACAGCGGCAACAGATACTAACACAACCATTTGACTAAACGAAATTTGGCTTATCAGTTATCACGCTTCCTTCAATCGGTTACTTTTAAGAGTACTATTTCGCTGCTGTAAGCCGATCGATAAATAGATTGCCACCGGGAGACTAACCCATTTCGAGAATATTTTGAATTATTAAATTGTCTATTAGTTTTTCCAGAACTTTGCTGAAAAAAGAAAGTAGACTTATAGGACGAAAATCATTAACACTAACAGGAGTAGAACTCTTAGCTAAAGGTAGAACAATAGATCTTTTCCAAAAACAAGGAAATTTTGAATACGTCAGACAAGAGTTAAAAATATAAACTAAGCTATCGGAATTAATATAGTACAGAATTGAAAAAATGTTGATGGAATATAATCAGAACCATAGGCATCAGATTTTATGGGCATAACGGCATTAAAAACTTCCTCGTGGGAAGCGAAACTAAAGCTAAAACCATCGTAAAAATCCAATAGCACCTCCACAAAAAATATGTAGTAGGGATTGGAAATTAGTTGTGTATGTGAAATATGAGTTAATGTCATCAGAATTAAATTCGCATGTTGGTGCTAGCTTTTCACATATTCCACTGCGCTTTAAATTAGATCAGAATTTCCTAGCTGACATGGATGGATCTAGCATCCCTGCTGACACCTCATCTTAGCAGTTTGTACCTCTTTGTTAATGCGGTTTTGTAATATTTTATATCGGGACAGATCCTTCTCCCTTTTAGAAACTTTGTATTTATGGAAGAAAAATTCTCTTTCATGAAATCAATATTAATACTATGCCAAGGTATATTAACGGACGAAATACGCTTCTTTCGTAGCGGAACGTAGTTATAATGCAAATATAAGACAAGATTGCAGAAAGAATCACGCTGTTTACCAATTGCTGCATAACTCCGAATTTGACGCCAGGGTAGGGAAGATGGTTCTTTTAGACACCCATCAATAGCAATTACATCATAAGATCGATTTGCCGTTAAGGATGTGTCCTATATCTGTTGCGTTGCTTAAAGTTGAAAATATTTCAACTTGAGACGCACAAGACTTGGTAACTGGAGTTAAATATTTTATTTATTTTACTAAAGTATTTAAGAAGTAGTTAATTTTAATATTTATAGTTCATATTTTATGATAGAAAGAAAATGGCAACATATTAGAGGGGCACATCGTTGGAACAACAAAGGTAACGGTCACTGAGTCAGCTTCAGCACCAGTAACATAATTCGCGACAACGTTACACTCAGGCTTTAATAATAGTTTATAAAATTGTACATACCCAAATATTATTATGTATGTACAAACATTTAAATAAAAACAATTTATAAATTATTTTTTGAGTTTTACTAAAATTAATAAATCAAATAAAAAACTTTTAAATTTAAATAAAGATGTATTTTCCACTGTTGCTACAATAAAAAAAAAAAACTCAAGAAACTTTCACAGAACATTTGGTATTAGCTAAATACGAAACTAATTTATAATACTTAGACCTTCGAGTAAAGGCTAAATTTCAAATTGCAAAGTGGTGATACTGAACCTACATGCAGTTGCACACGTTCTTTAAAAGAGTTAATTGGATTCTCTTCAAAGGCGTGTCATAAAAAAATGAAGCCATAATTAGCCTCAGCGAATAATCGTTGCAAAACAATTTGCAAATGTCTTAAGTTACCACGGAATATTTTATACTCACTTGTAATTATAATCAAATAACAATTTTTTTCTTTCCTGCTTTTCAATTAGAGCAAAACCTTGATTTCAGCACGATTAATCATCGGTGTTCAATACGAGTACATACATCTGTCACTCATTCCGTCCCAGATGCTATTCGCAGCTGATTTGTGTCAATTATCAGGGGTGGCGGATTTCATAATCACAGATTCATTGCATTGCAGTTCACTAATTAATTGAACCAGTCGTCAGTTCGTTCCACGTGCAAGCTCTTGCTGGCAATAGTCAGAACGTTTTCTTGGTGCTCTATAACTGCATAAATCTGTTCTGAATTAGCTTAGTTTAGCTGCGAACTCGCGTCTTTACTTTATTGAATTGCTGAACATATAATAAATGCATATATTATTATCATAAGATTTAAATCTTTGCCCAACTAAAATTGTAAATTATCCACAGAATATTCAAACAAACTAATATTCATAAGGAAATAATTAGATTATCTCATGATACAAACAATTATCTGAAAGGAATATTATTATAATGAGTAGTAGCTTAATACTCATTATCTACTAAATCTGGGAATGAGCATACAGAAATGGAATAAATGCAATTTCCTAAGATAATTCAAGACGTGCTTCCGATATAGGTACCCTATGATAGATAAACTTATAAAATGTATTTAATTAGGAAGGATGTCAACAGAAACTAACACATTTCCATAGATACATATATGCAGTTCCCGACAATTTTTCATTAGATGTAGATTTCATTCGTGAAAAAATATACTCCCGGATGGATAACTTAGCCAAAGGTCAACGAAGCAGAGTTATTTTAAAAGATGTCTCAAATTTCCTTAGAGCCGATATTGGAAGTCATCACATATCGTCATGAATGAACTACACCTAAAGATCGCAGCGATAAAGATGACGCAACGGGACCCCAATGAAATATAACGTATAGATGATTTAGGTAACAGTAACAAAAAACTTTAGTTATGAAAAAGTACCAATTTATTATATTAATTAATCTGTGAATATCCTAGAAAACGCAAGTAGGTACAAACGAGGATTGGAACTAATACAAGACGCCTTGGGGAGTGTAACACCAAAAAGCCTAAGATATGTATGGCCCCTCCTTAAATCGTGGATTACAAGTGAGATGTGGCAGATAGGGGATGTAGGAAAGACTCCAGAAAAAGTATTCTGTTAATTTAATAGCGATAATGAAAGACTTCTTGCCATCTATTGGCAGCCGACATTAAGAGAGAAAGAGTATATTAAACAGGACGTTGCTACAGTACAGTTACCTAAGAACAGCGCAAAGTACAAACGGAATCACGTCAATTAAATAGATATCCAGCAAGAAAAATTTAATTACAGAAATTAAGTCACTTGCAAAAATGGTAAAGCCGGTAGAAAGTTCTCTGCTGGATTTGCCTATACATATTGGGCGCTATTCATAGACAATTTAAAATCAACTTTAAGTCGACTTACAGTTGACTTTAGCAGTAAAAGTTCACTTTAACTTTAAAACAGACTTTTGACGTCTTTAAGTATATTTTATCTTCAGAGTGTTGCGTAAATTTCTTCATTTTTAAAAAGATTTAATTAAAAAAAAATAATAAAATAATAATAAACAATAAAAAATTTAACACAAGATGGATATCGATATTGATTAAAGAATCTACAAGACCATTTTGAAATGGATGACACAAATTTTTTTCACGGTATACATTTAGTAAGGAATCTGCTCGTTATATAATTAACTTGGTAAAAAGCAATCTACCGAAAAGAATGAATACCAGAAAATGACTTGTTAACGATTCTTTGATGGTGCTTGTTACCTTACATTTTTTTTTTTTTTTAAGAAACATGTACTCAAGAGGACTCAGATAGGAAATTAGAATTTAGATATACTTCATTCATGCTTTTATTAACATCTCTTCATGGAATATTTCAGTCTTCAGTTAGTAAGATAAATAAATGTATCGAACAGTGACATTACTTTTGCCACAGCTCAGAACATTTTTAAAAACGTTAAGGAAATAGCAGAAGCCAAAAATAATTTTTATTCTGTGGCTTCCTTCTCAAATGTTATTGGTACGATCAATTATACAGATGTCCCGATAAGATGTCCTTTAAAAAAGTTGGAAACAAAACTTGCCGGACATTACATTAATATGAAGCAATTAAATATTACAGGTAAAACAATATTCATAAAAAAAAAAACAAAAAACAAAATTGCAGTGCAATTGATATAGTTTTTAGATTGTTTGCGATTCAAATTAGAAAATGGAGTTCATGTTCACAAAATTAGAAAGTAGAAACATTGGTCTTTCACTTGGATATGGTGGTTATCCATGCTCATCAATACTGTTAACACCAATTTCATTCCCACGACTACAAAAGAACAGATATACAACAGAAAGCATATATTAACAAGAGGATGCATAAATCCGCTGAATGGTCACATTAAAAGCAAACTTCGTTCTATATTTGAAAGATTACGAGTTTATCGGGACATCGCGTATACGATAGTGTTGCGTGCGTTGTTTTGCATAATATTTCAAATGATCGAAACTGCAATAATAATAAAATGTATATAAATATCTATATAAAATATATTTTATATAATATGAATTATTTTTACTGATCTTAAATTTGCGTTTTGTTGTATTAAAACCCGAGCACTTCATTTTCTTCTCAAAATCATTCCAAGCTTTCTTTTTCTTTCCATTTATTTTTGTATCATTTCCTCTATTTTGAATGTATTTCTACTAATTCTGTGAGAAAATCCTTTTCCTTACAGGTCCAGTTTTCGGTGCGTACCCTTTTCTGTATTACAGATATAGGTATTAATTATACTTTATGCAAAAAGACAGACAGAAGTTATACATTTATTTATTTATTTTAGCTACACATTTATTTTTCATTTTTTTAAAAATATCCGCGAAACCCAATATCGAATAATAAGATTGATAGATTTCATAGACATTGGTAATTTGTATTTCCGCAATTTGTTACCATATATGTGTTTTAAAGTACGCTTTGGTTAAAATGCATATAAAGTTTACTTTTACTAAAGTCGATATTGGAGTTTGTCTATGAATAGCGCTCATTATCTTTAAAAAATAACGGAAGGAGATATGTACAGTGATTGCATCTATATACCTTTCTTAGATTTAATTTAACTAATTTCATTTATTTTCAACAGATTTCAACAACATTCAACAAAAAATCTACAACTTGCACAAATCGATCAGCAAAATTTACAATTTACAAAATTAAATCAACAACTTTTAAATTTAATTCAACATTTATTCTAGATACAGGGTGACTCAGATCAAGATACCTTCCGTCCGGTAAACCACGGGATTCCTTGAGGTAAGCTAATCAAAAAATTCTTCCACATCCCCCCCCCCCCCAAAGCTATAGAAACCTTCCTTTAGGAGTTGTGGGCAGTTGAAGATTTCGCCAATATTCGTAAACCTTGATAGGAATAAATGAGTATAACTTTAGAACCACCATATAGATTTTTGTTATTCTTGGCTTATTAAATAGCTAAGAATAGTAGCTGTCGAAAAATGTATTACCCTGTATTCTTTAATTAAGCATCTTTGAATTATTCTCAAATATTTCCGAAAATTTGATTTTTTTACACACAAATTTCCGTTATTTATTTCAAAAACTTTCTTCCATGTAACCCAAATTTTTATTATGTGGAAAAATTGTTTGAGCAGCTTTTCTCAAGGAATTGCTTGTATACCGGAATGTATGTTGATCTGAATCGCCCTGTATAGTCTAACGCATTCATTATACTATTAAAATTCATCAGCGATATTGTTAAAAATTAAAATAATCGAACTTAAATATCATCAATTTGAGAGAAATATTGACTTTCTTAGCAATCAATCCCATCAATTTTATGCTCCACATAACAAATTTAAATACACCCATTGCAGCGTGACTATTGACCTAATAATTTTTGAATTTCTTGCATTAATTTAAAACAAAATTAAATTTCTAGAAGTAAGTTTCAGATTGTTCGATTGATTTTTTTTAAATAATTGTGATATTGTGATATTAGTGAATTATTTTAATAGAATTACAATAGCGAATCTATATCTAGAAGCAATGTCGAATTAAATTTAAAAATTGTTCATTTATGTTGTTGATTTTTTATTGAATATTGTTGAAGTGTTTCTAAAATCTGTTGAAAAGAAATGAAATTAGTTGAATTAAATCTACAAAAGGTACATTTACACAGCCTGAGCGTTTATTTGCAAAGTCCAATTATTTTACGCGTCTGGAGAGGAGAAAATGTAAAGAATCTCTTCACGTGGCTTTGTCTTATGGTACCCATTCAATTACAGTCTGCCTGCATGCCGTCGACTGAAGGCCAGAGGCCTGCCAGCTGGTTTCCACCATATACTTAGAGGCCGCCTGCATATCCAGGCCTGCAGTCCAACGAAACTGATAAGTAATTGATAGTGTGGGTTGCTGTATCGTCGTTCGCGGCGGTAGTCTGGAACTTTTGTTTCCGTAAATAAATTAGCCGCAATCTAGCATACAAAAATTTTAAAAATGGCCAAAAAGTAGGATTTTATTACCGGCTTTATTAATATTTCGTAATAATAAGGCGTTATGGCAAATCAAATCAAAATCCAGTAATCCTTTTTCAAAGCATTATAAATGCATTTGCATGTCTCCGTTAGAAGGGTTCCCAAAGCTTGCATCGTCGAGAATTTTAAATCTTCCAAGCTACGTCCAGTGCCTAGAAATTTCAAGATTGCGATAAGTCTCTCTTCTGCTGTTATAGCACGTGTTAATCTGGTATTCTTTTTATATCCCGGTTGAAATCATAGGTTGTTCTACGTTTGTCATTCCGTTTGCAACGAGTAGAGATAATTCTGCTAAAACAAAATGGAATGAACACCCACCAATTGTATGAAAAGTAATTTTGATTTTTGCATGTCCATCTGTCCATCCGGTCGTCCGTCTGTAAATCTGTGCACACAATAACTCTAGAACACGTGTACATAGGTTGAAATTTTGTACACTGGCCTTACAAAAAAAAAAGTAAATTTAATTTCGAAAATGGAACAAATCGGGTATCTCCTTTGTGGGGTTTCCATACAAAAACTTCGTTTTTCATTATATTTTTGGTCACTTCCTAATAACGCGTCAACGTAGAGAGCTAAAAGTTAATACATGGCTTTTTTATAATAATAGTAAATAGCAATACAGTTGCAAAATGTCCTCTTCTTGGTGTTGCATATAAAAATTTAAGGTTTTTAGGTATACTGTGAACAGTCACTCCTAGACGTTTTTGTAGTACTGAAAACTTCTTCAGAATAGGAAATTCTATGGAACTGTTACAATAATTTTTAGTGTCCGGTGAAGCATTCTAGAAATATATCCGAAAAAACACTTCAAAAATCAAACCTGCATAGATGGGTAACCGCCCATTCGAAATTACATACGGGCATTTATCTAGGGTAATACTTATCATTGGCTTTAAACTAATTCTAGCTTTTTACTTATTTTCAATGTAAGGTTTAACCAACTTCAATAAAAGTTGAAAGCACCGGTCATCCATACGAACATAATTCTTCAAATCATCCGGATTACTTCTCCTTAACCTTTTCTTATGCGAATATTTCTCGCATTCCAAGAGCCAATTTTTTACCCAAAATCTTTTTTTAATTTTTGTCGGTTTTTTGTTTAATAAAAACAATATAATTACAAAAAGCACAACTTCTTTTTCCTTGCAACAGCTATTTGATCGCTCTGAAATATGAAGTTGGACTGTCAGGCGAACTGATAGTGTGTGGCGAAATAGCAGTTTGCCTGCAGGCCGCGGCCCGACAAATATGGCCTGCAGGTATGGACTGTCAGTTAAACTGAATAATGTGTGGCCTACAACAGTTCTCATCTGCAGTCCAAATCTAACAGTCCACGGCCTGCAGGCGGACTGTAAGTGAATGGTACCCATTCATATTAAACAGTCAAACGTTGGGTAGAGAGCAATATATGGACTGTCGACTCCGGTTTTAGCCAGATCGTCAGCTTTTTCCTTACCGTCCACTGTTCTCTGTCTAGGAATCCAAAGCATGGTTACCTTATTGTCCCAGATATTTGCTGAAGTATCGTGTGGCATCTGCTCCACACTAGTTTCCACCCAAAGTTTTGAGAAGACAGAGACAGGAGCGCCAAGCTGCCTGTTTGAGCAAATGTTGATGTTGGATTTCCTGCAGCCCCTGTTTAGGCTTTCGACCTCCAAGCTCTATACCGCGGATTTCCGCCTGAAAGATTGAAGTGATGCACCAAATGGAAGGGCGAGTTCCACTTCTGGGCCATCACCTCTGCATTTGATTTGCCATTCTTCCTGGATCCGTCAGTATATAAGCAATTATCAGATATCCTTCGGCCAATCCATAAAAAATTTGAAACACCTTCTCCTTTACGGATGATTGTACGTAAGGTATTACAATAAAGTATCGAAAAGAAGATTTAATAGACTGCAACTGAAGAAGAATCTGCCTATTGTAAACAGAGATACAGTTACTAACACATGTAATTCGGATGAGAAATCAAAACGGAGGACAGCAGACAGCTTTCTAATATAATAATTCAAACGTGGCTTCCGGAGCTGCACAAAGTTATCTGCACAAAGCTTAGGTATTTTTCCGTAAAATGTAAGGAGTATCCTCTAAAATTTAGGGACCATTCCCTAAAATTTAGGGAATATTCTCTAAATTTTAGGGGAATATTCCCTACATTTTAGGGAAAAATACCTAAGCTATGTGGCAACAATTGTGCAATTTTTTTACTGTGTACCACTACTGCCCAACGCTTAAGTCAGAGCTAATTTGCTTTAGAAACTCCTAGGGAGGAACGGGGAATATTGAACTAAACACAGTTCCAACCATATAAGCTAAGGGCTTTTGCTAATATGCAATTCAAACCTCAAGAATCCCCCACCGTTTTCAAAACATATGTATACTAGCGGAAATGGCAAAATTATTAATCGAAAATAGTTGATAAGTTCTTATTACTCATAGGCTAACCAACTGACTTTCAGGATCCTCGATGGTAGCCTACTGTTTCTTCAGACATATATGCACCAAAATGTTTTCGTTACACCAATTTGAAAACTAGTAAAATGAGTAAAGCGACATAATTTAAATTTCAACTTTATTTCAAAATAAATTATTTATAATTTCTCTTTTACTAAGGTTAGTAATATGCGTCTTGCTCAGTTTCAAGAACTGATAGAAAAATGTCTGAGCCGACGGTCTATCCCAAAAACTGTTCCTCACTAGCAAGTTAATGCCCTCAAATTCCCACTTAGTTCATCAACCTCGATAACTGATTCTGATATTGCCTCCAGAATTTTATTTAATGAGGTGCCATCTATATTATACCAAGCGTCGCATGAAGCATATGTTTGGTACAATTTTACGGTGTGGAATAAATATCAAAGCAAAACGTGTCACCATGACAGTAGTAAGCCTTGTAACAAAATGTTATTTCGTATAAATTTAGTGTAATGTTTTCTTCGCGACCTTGGATCTACAACGTCTGAGGAGCATCTTAATTATGTAGGACTCTAAAAATATATTAGATAAGTATTTTTTATGTGTGATATTTTGTTGTTCTTTTTAGGACGTCCCGGATTCTCAACACCTACAACATTGCAGTTTTGAAAAAACAAGAGACAAATTTATAATTGGTCGAAGACTATGGTCTAACTCTAGATGAAAATATAAGTTAAATAAAGTGCAAACCCAAAGTTTTACACGGTAACACCAAGAAAGGATTGCTCGATTTGGTCCATTTATGAACTTGTATTTATGTCTACATCGACGTGTTCTCAGGCTGTGCTCAGATATTGAGAAACGAAATTTCTGTGTGGCAACCCTACAAAAGAGTTGCCCGATTGGTCCAATTTTCTATAACAAGACCAAGTTAATTGGATTTGATACGAATAGGCATTTGATTACCTTGCTATGTAATATTAAAAAACTTTTCAGAAGGATGCATTCTTCAATTATCACATAATATGAACTGATTCAGGAAAAACCAACCACCTACCAATGATGAAATCAGCAAGAAAACCCTTCTTTGTTCGCTATCAAATAATTTTAATTAACATATTACTTAATTATGTGCATTATACACAGCCGAGCTGATATAATTACTACGTTCTATAAAATTTGTGAATATTTTGCTTTAAGCTCTTAGTTCCAGAAAATTTTGGGAATCCCTTCCTTGGGTACCTACTACGGGCATGCATTGGGCATCGTAGAAATATCTCACTTTTCTGCTATAGTGGCAAGATCTTATGTAAAACCGGCCAAAAGAGAGCTGATGCATCGTGGTTTCGGAGGAAGCGGGATGTCAAGATATTTGGGAATGTTTTTATGGATCAACCTGTAAATTTTGACCATTACTTCCTATTATGATGCTTTATATTTGGGGTTAAATTGCCAATCGATGGATCTTTCCATTGGTCTAACAAGGAGAAGGTTCCTACTCGTCATCGTCGATTTCGTCCAAAATCACAGTATAAGTAGGGCTTGACTAGAAATGAAACTGATGCAAGTGGGAGCTCCGGATGACCAAGCGAAACCGAAATAATGCATAATTTAGGGGAGCCTGTGGTTTTGAAGGAAAATGATCAAATTTGCAAATTTTCGCGGGAGTTGTCGCGGGTAAAATTCCAACCACAAACGAGATATGTATATTGATGATTCTGTAAGTGGCATTTCCGTGAGTTTACAAAGATCGCTGGTAAAGTGGCGTAAAGTGGGTACGCAAAACTTTTATAGATTTAATTTTTTTTTTTAATTGGTAAATGACATCAGACCTTCCTGTAATTTTGTAGAGATAATATCTTAATAAAAGAACATCCATAAAAACCAAAAAAAAATGGATTATCGATAAGTTGTAGAAAAACATTTTGAAATGAATTTTTCGGACATAATTTTATTTCAAAAATTATATTTCGCAACTTAATCAGAAGGGGCGGGAAATATGCTAAAAAAATCAGAAAAAATCACAAAAAACTAGCAAAAGGAATTTTGCAAATCAGATAATATTTACCTCACCTCACTCAGGATACACGAATTCGGAAAATGAGAAACTTTTTCCCATTGGTATTATATATATTTCCCATTGGTATTATATATATTTCCCATTGGTATTATATATATTATATATATATATATATATATATATATATATATATTGGAATTTATCATTGATTTTGTACGAATATTCTACACAGATATTGGAGTATAAAATAAATACCCCTACTCCCGGAGAAGTATTTTTTTTTTATAATAATATATGTATGGTGGTGGGTTACTACTCTGTCTGTAGTTTGCATTTGACCGAGAGATAGGAAACTAGGAAAGTAGGAAAGTAATTTAGCAAACCTCGCAATCTTCTTTTGGAAAATGCTCCGAAACTAATTGGGATAATGACTTCTGGTTTTTTGTATATGAAAGATAACAGATTATAGATAATTGTAACGAAAAGAAATGTTACGAATATATCCACAAGATGATAATTATCAAAGTTTTTCCGAAAAGTGTTAATTTTAACCCCGGGCTCCCCTACATTATGCATTATTTCAGTTTCGCTTGGCCATCTGGAGTTCCCACTTGCGTCACTTTCATTTCCAGTCAAGCCCAACATATACTGTGAACTTGGATGAAATCAGTGATGACGAGTAACGACGATCTCCTTGTAAGCCATTTGCTTCTCCTCCGCTCTGTTTTGAAGTTAAGGCTCTACAAAGTTAAATTTCGGACTTTAGCTCGTTTTTTTAATTTAACTAGGTATTATTTTTATCCAAAACCACGTCATCATCCTTGATCCTTGTAACGTTCAGAACTTATAGAGTGTTCTATAAAAATAAACCTAAATATTTTTAAGTCCCGTTATCTCTGAAACCGTTAGAATTTACCCCCACCCGTACAATTTTGTGTGACCTATCCATAGCCTTCGGGTGCAAATCCGCTCACGGGACAAACTGTATAATAAAATTAATAATTGTGTACATAAGTAAACCATTAAGGTAAAGCAAATATATTCAGTAAAAGGGAGGAGAAAAGATAACTGGACATTTACTGACATTAGAGGGGCGTCTATATTTACGGGTATTATTCAATCATAATTAAGTAACCATTCGAATGATTTCGATTCGACGCGTAGTTTTCTAATTGAAATGCTTCGGTAATCATCGAGGAAGGACGGAGTAGGGGCAAATTAACGTTGATATGATTAATGATTAGAGAATGATATTCGGGTGATATTTTCACATCTAATGGTTTACTCTTAGGTACATTAGCGGGATAAACGCTTCTAACTAAATTTCTTCCAGATTAAAAAATTTGTATGCAAGGGACAGTAACTAGGACTTTTTTCTATGGTGGGTCAGGTCTCCCAACTTTCGTACATATAGGTTTTACCAAACATTTTGTTTTCGAAGTGTACCAGCTCATAAGTATTCCCAGCTATTGACAGGTTTTCTTTATGCAATTCTGTGAGCACTTACAAGACAGCATGTTGATATAATCTAGGCATTATGAAATTGCATAGATTAAAGTTTCTAAAGTTATAGACAGTACAAAGAATCTGTATGTTATGTACCCAAAAAAAATAGTTCTCATTTCACAAGTCACAGACGTCGCATCACTATTTTTTTAATATGTTGTCTTTCTACGTGAAACCTTAACTCTGCTCCCAACAAAGAAAAACGACTAGATCAGCCAGCACTGTTAATCTACTTCAAATTCAGGTACGTGTGCCCATTCCGGGTGATTTTTATAAGAAAAGCTTTTGAGATATGGCAGTCCTTGTCGAGGTTCCGATGTTAGAGGTCAGAGGAACAACGAACAGTTTTCAATTGTTTCCCATTCTTTATTATAATTCTCGTTGAATGCTATTGAGCAACTGGAGAGAGAAAAGTATTGTACATCGCTTATCAGTTAGTATAAGTCATCAGCTTGCAATCAATTTTTAGATAAGCAGTCAATGAACATTCGGCGATCGGGCGATATTTATGCTTATTCGGATATTCAAATTATTGTGAAAATAGATTAGTACATAATAATATTTGGCGACTTTAGTGAAAGTGCATTCTTTTCTTTAATTCCAATGAACTCAAGCGACACTCATCTATTCCGTAGAGTCCACTCCAAACAGCCGACGTGGTTTAAATTTTTCTTATATCATAGGAAGTAGTGTTTGTTTGAAAAATAAAATAAAATTTGCGCGATTTTAAAAGAATAAAATAATTAAAAAAAGGAGTTTTCAAACAAAACTGGGGCCAAGCCGCATGAAAAAGTAGAAAATAAACTTTTCTTCACACATAGAGGTGGACTCAGGTTTTTTGATTGGGACATTTCTCTTGAATATTCTTTCTCTTCATGAATGAAATCACTTATTACCTCTGATTGATCATACTGAAATATATCAGTGATTGTCAGCGAATAAAATCTGAGTCCACCTCTGTGTGTGAAGAAAAGTTTATTTTCTACTTTTTCATGCGGCTTGGCCTCAGTTTTGTTTGAAAGCTCTAAAACATTATATTAAAAAGAATATTGGCAATATACATAGTTTGTGATTTGCATTTCTTTGCATCTCTTTTTCTTATTTTTCTAATTAGCAGATGCACAACGGAGCTACAGATTTACATTATATGCCAAATCTAGCACATTTTTCCTCATTATAGCTATAATGACGTATGCTATGTGACATACCGCATTTTAATGAATAGTTAGTACTAATGATTCATTTGAACGCTCTGTATATCTAGGGTATTAGAGTTCCATGTTCGAAAACCTGTCCTAAAGCAGTTTCTCTTAACCAAGTTTTAATTCTATGGAAAAGCTACGTTCACAGCCGGCCGAGCAGACAGGAAGACCGATAGCTGCTTGCAGAAAATTGCATAAATTTGGGCAGAAGTCTTTATTAATTTCTGTTTTCAGTCCTTCAAAATTTAGTACAATGCTCTTGTTTTAGAACATAATATTTATTATTTTTGTTGCAGCCTGTATAAATTATATAAATTAGTCAACTGACTGTGCCAAAAGTAGACCTTCAAGTGATAATGTTGTCTATCACTTGGTTGTAAATATGTATCTTCCAATATTCGGATAGCCTTGGTCCTGTTTCTGATGGAAAATCTACTAAACTACTTTATCAGAAAATCTTTTGATCTCTCCGGTTGTCTTCTCCTTTTCGAGACTTGAGCAGGTTCTAGACAAATTTAATGTTTTTCTGTGAATTTCTCGGTTTCCCGAAGTATTTATTGTGTAGAGTGCTAATATGGTTTTATTCCATAATTAATGTAATAAGAATATTATTGAATTTTTTAATTGCGGTAAATATATGTTCCTTATGGTCAGTTTCACAGTCGAGTTTAAGCCAAGGTTTAGTTTAAACCACCCTCCAAGTTTAAACGTAGTTTAAACCAAATCGGGTTTCACAGTGCATTCGTTTAGTAACGTTGATAGTACTGATTAAATTGTGAACTAAATTAGTTATCGCCACCATTGTGAAGCTATTTTGCTATCAATCAATGTGTCAATCGGAAAAAGTAAACAGATCAGAGATAAAAAATATGTAGTTATATTTGCTAATTTTAAATATGCCAACATTAAAAAAGGATGAAAATTTTAGCATAAGTGAAGTTGAGCTATTGCCTTCACTAATGCATAAAAAAAAATATATAATAGAGCGCAAGAAAACGGACAAGAATAGATTCGAAGACAAAGTGACAAAGTTCTTTACTTAAACGGAACCTAGCAAAAAAATCAACGTCGTCCCACTAATTAAAATTATTTGGCCGATTTCTAATTACTCTCAGTCGTCAACAGAGTTGTAAATTTAACTCAAAAAAATCTTCTTCATCCCTAGAAATGTCTAAATCTAAATCCATGATGAAATTATTTTCTTGATACAAAAAAAGCAATGCTACTGTCAAAATAAAATTATCTTGAGTTCAAACCCAGAGAGGGCACGGTTTAAACTCTAGTTTAAACCGGGGTTTAAGCCAATCTGTGAAACTCATTCGTCGAGTTTAAACTAAATATTTGGTTTAAACTCAGACTGTGAAACTGTCCATTATAAAGATACTCAGTCTTATTTGAATCCGGGGAATTAGGTTGGGATTAGAATCGAAAAAGCTTAAAAAAGCCTTTTTTCGGCAAATTACACAAGCTTTAACGAAAATTTTCAAAATATCCGCACAAACTGTTAAAGTAGTTCTGAATGATTTCACCTACGGACGGATCACACCTTTGTCAAAGTTCAGTGTAATCAGAGCAAACTCAAAATAGTTTTTAAGAATTTTAACAAGATTTGAATGGTTTTCTTGAAGAAAAGAACTCGTTTCGATTCCGATCCAATCGGACTCAATTTAAGTACGCCTAAGATTGTAGAAATTGACAAATGTTTTTTTTTCCGAATTTAATTTCCTTGGAAGGCTGGCTCCTACCTAGTTACGCAAATGGGGACAGTAGACTTTGTTGTTATATTAGTATATTGTTTTCACTTTTTTTGTTAACTTGCCCGAAGAACTATGAAATTGAAATGAAGTCTATTTCTCGGTAAATTTAATCAAGTTCGCAGATTATGTAAACATTAAGCTAAAAAAAAAAGAATAACGGATTTACTGCGCTTATATTTTTTGTTGTTTTTTGTTGCCACGTAGAAGAATTACGATATCCTGCCTCTACTTGGGCTATCAGGAACGAGAACGTGTCCAGCATAGGCCAAGCCTCACCAAACAGTTTTTCCTGGCGCTGCTGTTGCAAATGTATCCCCGACGCGAATGATCCTACAAAGAATCAACGCAGCCATTGATTAAAAATTCAGAAGAAAACAGGCTGAAAATTTGTTCTTAGAAAATCATTACATGAAAAGAAGTTTCAAAAATGATTAGACATCACATGTGGTGCTTAATTGGGTTGGAACAGGAATCACCTGAAAGACTATCTGCACAGTGAAATTATGTTATGTGTAGATTATTTATATGAACGACGAATAACACAATTCAACTGACCAATCAGTAAAGATTCATAAGGTGAGGTCATATTGAATTTATGAAAAAAGGGACCAGTACCTAAGTGTTTGAATAATGAATCGTAGGGTTAAGTCATATTGGAACTATTCAGCCAGACAATTTTTGAAGGTTCATAAGTAGTGAAGTCATATTGAAATCAATGTAGAGAACGTATTCAAGAATACCTCAAAAAGAAATTGGATAATAAATCAACTGAAATAAATGGGAACGAATTTTCAAGTTTATGTCTAAATATGAGTTTTGATGTCACATTCAGTTTGAAAACCTCATAAGATTTTAATAAGATTGCTTCTTCTGATTTAACTGTAGACAAAAACTTTAATAAATGAATTTCTTCAAAATAAAACAAATTATTCCGAATCGCATTTTCAAACTACAGGTAAAAGCCTATCAGTTTTCTCCTCAGGTGTTCCAAACATTTGAACGAGGGTATAGCTATTTTTGCTCTTTCTCTATTTACGTTCTTGAATATGTGTGAAATAGTTTCTGCTTCGGGTTTTCCTTTCTTTTTTTTAATATATACCCACAATGGCAAGTTTCCATTATATTTCAGCACCTTCTTCACTCCACGAATGTGAACATTTTTTTCTTTCCAGAGTACTCAAAATTTAGAATGTGCCATTTCGTATAGTGGTTTTTAGTACCTATCATATGTGCGCATGCAAGAAAATCGAATTAAAATACGTTCGTAGGTAGATACCCATTAAGAAAAAGTTTCATTTAGTCATGGATGAGTCAACGATATATTGTATCGTTAACCTATCATATGACTATTTTTGATGGATTCGCACAGTTTTCAACGTTGTAACTAGTCATCATTCCTTTGTAATATACTTGTCATAGTTGACAAAACAATGACAAGAGGCAAAAGACACAACGTTGACAAGCTCATCCATGACACCACAATGACAAAAAGTCTATGAAAATGTGTGGACAGACTAATACATATATATTGAGACAGTAGTGACTAAATAACGTTATTATATTTTAGTTCATTAATTCAGACAAGTCATTTTTAAAAAATTTCTGTACGAAAAACGATTTCTCGATATTTAAACCTTTTTATACCCTAGATGAAATCTAAAGGGGTATACTAAGTTTGTCATTCCGTTTGTAACACCTCGAAATAATGATGGTAGAGCAAAATGGATTGGACACCCACGTTATTTTGATTTTTGCATGTCCGTCCGTCCGTCCGTGCGCACGATAACTCGAGAACGCGTACACTTAGAGAGCTGAAATTTTGTACACGGACTTCTAAAAAAAAAGTAAAATTAAGTTCGAAAATGAGACAAATCGGGCAACTCCTTCGTGGGGTTGCCATACAAAAATTTCGTTTTCCGTTATATATTTGAACACTGCCTGAGAACGGGTCGCCGTAGAGAGCTGAAATTTGGTACGTGGTGTTTTGATTGTACTAGCAAAGAAAATTTCAAAAATGGACTAAATCGGGCAACCCATTCTTGGTGTTGCCATATAAAAAATTAGGTTTTTTATGTATACTGTGAAAACGATCAGTCGAAGACATTTTTATTGTACTAAAAACTTCTTCAGAATATGAAATCCTATAATATTGGTTATAATCATTTTTTCTGTCCGACGAACCGTTCTAGAAATATATGCGAAAAACCACTGCAAAAATCAAAATTGCTCAAATGGGTACCCATACGAAATTTCATACGGACATTCATCTAGGGTATCATAAGAATTGGTCTTAGACCAATTCTAGCTTTTTCACTTGTCAAAACTCACTTTGTCAATGAAAGCACTAAATGCGTTGCTCTTGCTAACCGTCATATATTCTTCTTATTTTACTCAACCCTGGTACAATTACAAAATTTTGCTCCTCCGACGGTTTTGATAGCATTGAAAAGTTAGAAAAAAAAACATCAAATGGGGCACCACTTGTCCAGCGCCGTAAATTGCTTAGTTTAGCCACGGCAGCACTGTAGTTAGGTAAGGCAGGTTTCCGCATTAAGCGGTGTGGATGATGCGTAATTTTTTAATATAGTTTTTTTACAAAACATCATTTTTTTATAGAATAGCAGCGCATTCAAACCAAGCTTTTCTCAGTTTTACACACTGATATATATATATGTATGTATGTATGTGAACTGCTCGATTTGCTATTTCATGCGGGTACAATTTTTTGTATCAAAATTAGTTCTTACGTCGGTACCAACATTGAAATAACTATTGACGGGAAGTTGAAAAGTGATTTTAGTAATACCTTTCGAATATCTGTTGAATATCTATGAATATATTTCCTTTGGTAAAATACTTTTTATCACTAATTAACCCAAATAATTAATTTCAAAACAATCATTTCGAACCGACTTATTTATTTTTTGTTTACAGTTCTCTCTCAGTTGGCACTTAGTGCTTATACCGAAAGAGAACTATAGATGGTAGTGAGCCCACTTTCTGCAGTGTATTTCTATGGACGTATTCAGTCCATATTAAACATGTCAGTAGTTTTAGATAAGAACGCTGCAAATATTTGAGAATGTTAGGAGTTAGGACTAAGCAAATGCTCTGATGTGGTAGTGAGGGAGTCAGTTTCGTGGTTTGGGAAGTGTTTCTCGATGGTTTTGGATCGATCACCCTATGTTGGGGTCCCAAACTGAAATTCTGAGTAAAATATATAAATTTTTATTTTTTACGTTTTGGAATAAGGATATTTGGTATAATTTGTTCAAGTTGAATTATTTAAAATAAAAAAGGATATAAAATAAAAAATATATTTTTTCAAATAACTCAATTAATTAAAAATTGAACTTCTGAGGTAGGCGATCAGAGATAACCATACTGATGAGACCTCTCTGATCACTGGGTCGAAAAGTTCAATCATTTTTTTGCACATAAAATGTATTTTGTAAATTTATTGAAATTATTTTCAATAAATTTCATTGTGTTAGACGAGAAATTTCTATCGTAAATGTTTTTACATTATTTTTTAAAGTCACGACCCACAGATGCCCCCCCCCCCTGGATCCGCCATTGCACAGAGCCAAAAATTTTGCAAATGGAAGGAATTGTAAACAGGCCTTAAAATGGACTGACTATTGATAAAAAAAGAGCTAGAAGTCGTGGCAAAAGAAGAAAAACCCGGCCAAGTGCGAGTTGGACTCGCACAGAAAGGGTTCCATACCACCATACCATTACGGTTCATGAGATACAGCCCGCTGACAGCAAAAAAGTCGAAAAAATCACGTTTCCTGTATGGGGCTTTCTTTAATTTTTAATTTAATTGTATTTTTATTATTTGTTATTGGAGCGGCAATATAAATACATACTTTGTCAAAATTTCAACTGTCTACCTATTGCGGTTCATAAGATACAGCCCGCTGTCAGACAAACGGTCAGACCGATGGACAGTGGAGGCTTGGTAATAGGGTCCCGTTGGCAACCTTTGGGTACGGAAGCCTAAAAATGGCATGAAATGTTTGATGTTGTAAGATTCCTGGCAAAACAAAATTTGGCGTTACGTGACCACAGGGAAGATGACACCAGTGCAATTGAGACAACTTTTTAGAGCTGGTGAATCTACTGGCAAAGTACGACCCTGTTTTCCGAGAACATTTAGTAAAAATAAAAATGGGCCGAAAAATTTCGCTTATTTATAGTATGTCACCAGAAATTCAAAACGAGTTTATTGAAATTTTAGGGAATATATTCGTCAGGTCAGACTATTTCATGATATTCCACAGTACCCCGGATATTTCCCATAAAGATCAAACAAATAAAGTATTACGATACCTGATGAGAATCGGGAAGCTACGAGTAGCTGAATCTTTTAAAGATTACATTGAAATCAAAAACAAAACAGCCGAAGGTATTAGTCATATCGACGCTGATGGGCTCGACATTATGAATTGTAGAGGGCAAGCTTACGATAATACTGTTACATTGGCCGGAAGACAGACAAGTGTGCAGCAACGAATAAAATATATCAATCCTAGTGCCGAATTTGTGGCCTGCTCATATCACTCATTGAACCTAGTTTGCTTGCATGCGGCTTCGGTGTAGGTTAATTTAACGACTTTCTTCGGCACATTGGAACGATGTAGTACTTCCTTTTCTATATTCACGCACCGATGGAACGTTCTGATTGCTGCTACAGGCAAGAGGTTGAAGAAGATTCAAGACACACATTGGGCCACAAGAGGTGATGCCATAAACATGACACGATATCATTACAAAGAAATTTTGAAATCGCTAGAAGCTAACAGCAATAGACGAAATCTTGAACAAACGTGAACGGACGCAGGAATTTTGCTAGTCGCAATACAATCAAATTTGTTTGCGTATTTCCTGGGTCTCTTGAAACCAGTGCTGCGTACAATGATGCCCGAAATTATTTACAAACGTAGCGACTTAACGTTATTAGTGTGCTTAGAAAATAAGCGCCTTACAGACGGTATTGGAAGAGAAACGAGAGGAATCCGTAGACGAGGCTGTAAGTTACGCTTAATGCGCGTGTGTAAGGCTTGGCATTTCTGTTGAACCTCCAAGACGAATAAAGAGGAGGCACATTTTTGGCGACGGAAGTAGAGATGCTGGCATATCGCACGAAGACAATTTAAAACGAAAAAAGATATATATATATATAGTAACTCCTGAAATTCGTGAAAGGCTCCAACCTGAAAGGTTCCAAGCTTAAGTGCGTGCGGTTGTGAGCGTGAGTTTGCATCAGATCATAAGAAAGAACTTACTGATTCCGGTTCACTGGATTTATTAAAGTCTACTTTTGAGTCCAAACTTGAAGGAGGATTACCTAATATAGTCATAACGCTGAGAATATTCTTCACAGCTACCTTATTGGTAGTGAGAGAAGCTTCTGTACATTGAAACTAATTAAAAATTATATAAGACTACAATGTCCACGTTGAGATTAACAAATCTAGCTATGTTGACAATCGAACAAGTAGTCCAAATTAACATTGACGAATGTATTAAAGAGTTTGCGTTGCAGAAAACCCGCACAATAAGATTTTAATTTAAGAAAGACGTTTTACAGATGTTTTTGCTTAATTGTGAAAATGGGGGCGAGGCAAAATTTGGAGTTCGCACTGGATGCAGAAATCCATGCTACGCCACTACCTAAACACCGTAACAGCCTTTTGTAATGAAAATGATATATAAAAATGTATATTAAACTACATATTTAATTTCATCATTTAGATATCGGTATACTTGCTACAATCAATTTGGAAATCAGCGAGTTGCGAAAACACCGATATCATTACAAGCAACGAATAGAAAAATACTAGAAACGATTCGGTGAAGGTGTAGTTTTTTCTTATTGTAAGCTTGTTAAGATTACCACCAACAGTAAAAGCGATCTATAAATAAATATGTAGAAGTACAGGCTCAGGGGCTCCCATAACGTTTCATTCACTATCCCTACAATTACATATGAGGATATACTTGATCATATAAATGAGCTTCACAAAGAGTCCTGATAGGGGTCCTTCAGCCTTTTTTAAGTCATATTGCCTCTCTCTGACAACCCCACTGAGAATTATTTTCTAAAAATCGCTCGATAATGGTTGTCTTCCGCAGCTATGGAAAAATTCTTTTATCATATGTACCTGTCTACAAAAAAGGCAGTAAAACTGTTATCTCTGACTATAGGCCTATTGCAAAATTATCTTGCATGCTCAAGTTATTCGAATCTAACATTTACTCTCCCTTATCAATTTCCTGTAATAATTTGCTCTCATCAAACCAACATGGGTATATTTCGGGCAGGTCTACAATGACTAACTTATTGGAATTTATCTCGGATACCATTGGCGGGCTTGTAAAAGGCAACCAGATGGATTGTATTAATACAGACTTTAATAAAGCCTTCGATAAGCTATCTCACTCCGTACTACTGTTTAAAATGGAAAAGTATGGGTTTCCCCTAACATTCCAAAGATGGACGTAGTCATATTTAGATAACAGAACATAACAAATCTATTTCCCGCCATTCCATCTCTAGAGTCTTGAAAGCTTCGTCTGGCCCTTCCTCAAGGGGGTCATTTGGGCCCGTTGGTCTTTATTCTATCAATTGACCACATTGTCTCTGTTGTGAAGTACTGCAAAGTCTTAATTTATGCTGACGATATTAAACTTTTCGCTCAGATTAAATCTTTTAACGATTACTAACAGATATAAACTGACCTCCACAAATTTCACGATTGGCGCAAAAGCAATAATGTGGTACTCCATATCGACAAAGGTTATGACTTTCCACAGGTATCAAAAACCTATGACTTATGATTATGCGTTCTCGGATTCCTCGATTCGCCATTGGATGTCAAATATGACCATAGATTGAATAGTAATTCTCACATAAACTACATGATATCAAAGGCTTTAGAAAACGTTGGTCCTGAGAGTTTTCGAATCCTACCATAACATTGCGTTTGTATACTTACTTTGTGAGGCCACTTCTTGAGTACGCTACCCAAGTCTGGTCTCCTTTTCACGGTACACACATCGATTGCATCGAGTCTGTTTAGCGGAACTTCTTGCGATTCGCTCTCAGGCACACAATATACACTCGGTTGAGAAACATCGCATGGTTGCCGATGTAACTTTTGTGCACCAACTCTTAAACGCGAATATTGATTCCCCGTTGTTACTTGACAAAATCTCTTTTCGTGATAGTAGGCACGATTTGAGAAGTCTACCTCTGTTGCATGTTAACTCTTCAAGCTCTAACGTTGGCATGTATTGTATGAACATATTAAACGCATGTACATTGCTGTTAATAATTTGGCTGAGTATTTTGTTGTTGACGATTTTAAGCATGTTTTAAAAAAAAAACCTATATATAATATTTAACCATTTTAATTAGATTTAATTTTGTTTTAGATCTTTTTGTTCTATGTTGCATGTCATTTCATCCGGTGCTTGGTTTATGTTTACTCTACCATACAAATACTAATACTAATATCAGTTAGTCGGTGAGTGATGAAACGTATGTATTCTTGACCGTTTACGTATTAGTGTCACTACTGCGAGCTGGTTCTGATAGTCTGAAAACCGCTGAGGTTACGTCAAGTCTAATGGTGATTCTAATCTTTCGTTTTAAATAAACTGAAATTAGTTTGCAGTAAACAAACGTCAGAATAAATGGCAAAAAGTACGATAAATTTGAGACAAAATTTTAGAATATCAGATGCTTACAAATTTCAAATACTACTTTTCATTTGTAATGCAGTGTCATTTTCAGTTAATTCTTTGCAGACAACACGTGATTTGGTTTTAGTGAAATTTAAAATGCCTCAAGAAAAGTAGATTGGTTTCGTTCGAGATTCGGAGTTAATTTATAACTTAAACTGGAGGGATTATAGAAATCTAAAAAAAGAAGATATTAATCGGAAACGATGCAAGTACCAAGTAAATAAATTAAAAAACATGTAGGTCCGAGTACAATAAATAGACTAACTATTTTACAGTATCGAAAAACTGTTATCTTCATTGCTAATTCAATATATATTTAGTTGTAGATTGTAAACAAAATTGGAAGAATTTGCGGTACCGATTTAGGCTGGATATTGGTATTTTGAAAGTTCCATAGGGAAGTGCCTGTAAGGATAAAGAAGAATGGGAGTACTTCAGGAAACTTTTGTTTCTGAAGGATACTAAGAAACTTTGATATACAATTTCCAAAACCAATTTAAATTAAAACTTGCAGGAATTTTGAGGCAACGAAAAGCACTAATGGCGTTATGTCTCCTCTATCTGTACCATCTTCTGCATCATTGCTTTCACATTCAGCACCAATATTATCACCCCCAACTCCGGCTAATGTGGAGGCGTCAGGACCAGGACGAAGGACACGGAAAGCAAGCAAGAGAAGAACAACATCAACGAGATAATCAAAAAGTTTTTACTAAACATCAAAACAATTGCTGGAGCTGATATTCAGAAAACAAACTATTTATGACGCTTGGGCGACAAAATTGGACTTGGTACCAGGGCCGGATTCACTAACTAGGAGAGTTGTGGAGTTGTGGAGATGAGAGCTCTTTTGGCACTTAACTCTCTACTCGTGGAATTTGTATTGAGAATTACCAAACTCTCTATTCCACTCGACAAAACTCTCGGCTGCGTTAGTTGTGGAGAAGTAAGAAAAATATTTCACAGCTGACAGTATTGGCTGCTTTTATTGTCCTTTGTGAAGGTACCAATGTACCTAGGATTTTCAAATTGATTTATGGATTTACTGCATATCCTGGCTATGTTTACAAAAACAAATTATGGAAATCCTTGCAATACTTACAGAGAAATAAGGATTTTTGTGTTTCAAGGTACCCGATAATAATTGTAATTCACGCGAATATGGTCAATTTGGTCGTCTTTCACTACAGAAGAGATGCTATAAAAATTTTAAATATGCACATTAAACCTTGTATATAGGATGAATTCGCATCTACATTTTGTCCCCTCTGTAGATATATAATTAGTTCTTCAGTCCGGTAAATCGTTTTGGCGATAACGGCAAAAGAAGTGAATCAGTCCTTCTTAAGATGAAAAATGACCGTTTTTCGGTACAAAAATATAAGTCGTAGAAATTCACTTCCCATGAGAAAATGTTCACAAAAGAGTACTGTTGAATGTGAAATAAAGAACGGAAAAAATATATGCAAAATATAAGAACTGGCGTGTATAAGACCCAAATGTAAAAAACTCGTCTTTCGGCGGGTAAAAGTCAGTTACGAAGTTAAAATGATCAAAAAAAAGTACACCACTCGATTACCTGCTTCTCCCTCTTTAATTTGATACCAAACATGACGTATTTTGCACAACCCTAATGTGTGTGGTACGACCCCCCATCCCCAAAAGCCCCTCCCCCTAAAATTGCTCATCTATATTTTTGTATTCTAGACCCTAAATTCGTTGGAAAAAACCCGAATGCACTACGACCCTCCCACACAGAGTTAACCGTCCTTCAATATTTCGACACTTCTGAAGTTTTCTTTAACTCCCCAGGTATGTTAAGAGAATCTCGAGAGTTCGGGAGTTTTAACCGGGGAAAACGAAAATTCTCATCTCCCAAACTCTCCGAGTTACAGAATCCATCCCCAGAGGGTATAAAAAATTATACTCAGCTGGAAATTTTAAAATTAATAAACAATAAGATTAAGATGTATGCTGAAAACATTTAAAGACTGTGAAATAATTTTGTTTTAGTAAACTTTAACGCCTTAGTAAAAGTTAGTCTAGTTAGTTTTTTATACAGAAATTAAAAGCAATTTTTGGTTATGCTAAAAAATAATTTTATTAACTGGCTTTGATATAAATACTCGCGCAAATCATCTCTCATTTCTAGGCCAATCCTTGCGGCATAATTAGATGATAAATTACTGCAACGAGGAAGAGATATTATTCTCTTCGTGCTGCCAATGTTCCTCCACAATATTTCCATCGTCTTCATGGTCAACATACTCTCTTGGGCGCAATAGCTACTGTCATGCATTTTCACAAGATTATTCAGTAGGGGAATTTGAGGAATTGTGTCACACTTTTTCCAAGCTCGATAACAGCCACAAAAATCATAATTTTTTAAAAGTTTTATAATGGTTTATGTTTCTAGGAAGGAAACCCTAACTTTTAGCTTAAGCAGTTTCTTGAAATTATTTCTACTGAAAAATAACGGTTCAGCATAATATGTAGATGGCACAGCTTTTGAGTAAGTTTCATTAATTTTCCTAGCAGATTACAGTTTTATTTGTTGTCTCGAATGAAGCTTGAGAATTGTCAGATCCCGATTTGACTTATCTCAGACAGTTTGAAGCTTGAGAGGTGTCAGGTCACGATTTTATATAACTCAAATAACAGACAGTTACAAGGTTTACATTTTTAAATGTTGATAATTTTTGATAAAATTTGAATAAAATTTGATAAAAATCGCTTGATATTCCACAATGGCCAGTCTTACCTTACCCGGGGGTTACACCTGCAAGTATACCTTCCATGCAAGCCTCCATCCAACGCGACTTTAAACTTGACAGCAGAAGGCCGTTCGGTTGAAATCTTATCAGCTCATATGCAAGTTCATTTAAAAAATGCGTATATTGGAAAATTATAGCAATAAAGTAAGTAGCAGAATGATAAAAACCCAAGAAAATAGGAAGAGGAAGCTGTTGGTAAATGATGTAATTAATGCAAATGATCCCAGAAAATTTCATTTTACCGGAATAAATTTATGAACTTCTCTCAAGCATTTCTCTTCCGCCATTTTGAAAACTGTATAAATGTCAAACTACTATCTATCAGCTGCCAACTGTACTTGCAGGTATAACGCCCGGGTACAAGAGCGTTTTGCAAAAGGAATGTTAGATATAATATGAATCGTTTTAAAAATAAAACATTAATGTTTTTATATAACAAATAACTTATGGTTAGTTGAAATTAATTGATAATACATAAAAAATTAGGGAACATCTTTGGACACCCACCGCTTTCTAGTTGATTGGAGTTCCTGCTGGCATATAATAAGTTTTTGCTTTTACTCGTCGAAACATTTCATTTGCAAGTCGAAGCGATACGTTGAACATCGGGACTATCCTTAGCAGCTATTATATCCTTAGAACTTCATATTCTTTTATTCCAAAATTTTATAGCGAATTATGAAAAAATGTGCTTACATCAAATACCATCTTATTTCAATTGTTATATAAAACTTCATAATATTCTGAAAACAAAATGATTTCTCTGGTTTTTTGTTCACACAGAAAATATATGTAAAATATTTCTGCTTTTGGTTAGTCAGTTTTTTGGAGTTATGATGTTTTGAAGAATTAAAAAACACTAAAAATCTTTCTGATAAAAGTTAAATATCAGCTCCAGCAAAAGTAGTAGAATGATCAAAGATGGCTCACTAAGATGAAAATGGTGTTTTTTTTCGCCCTGTAACTCCTATAAATGATTATTTAAATTATATTTTTATGTTTGTATATGCGAAGTCTACAATTTGGGATCTGTATGGGTATATATCGTAAAAATCAGTTTTAGATATGAAAAGGTTTACAGTTATGTTAGGCCAGATATTTCATTGGAGCTTAATCATAAAATAATATATTTCTGTCAAAAATTGTGCTGCAGGTAACGAAAACGAATTAGTTCTATTAGGGAAATAATATTGTTTATATAATTACTGCCTCATTGTAATTACATCAGATATATACATTTGAAAAATTTTCGTAATTGAAAGTGAGTCTATGTTTTCAATTAACTGCGATTAAGTTCAGATGTTTGTGAAATACATAATATTAAATTAAGAAGATTTTAAATCTGCGAATCAAATAAGTACATAGTGAAATAGAAAACTATTTTTCTTCAAAGATGTTGAAATCAATTAATCAATTCCTATCATAGTTCCAAGAGTACCTATTGTTCTAGACTTGTATTCGAATCGGTGATTTAAAAATTTCCATCGTGAAAATTAGGACAAAGCATTTGAAGTTACATTTATCGTTTCAGGTGAGTAATAAAAGAGAGGCTGTCCAAATAGAGTTATTTTGGAAAACTTAACGGAAATTTAGCGAAACTTTAAGGACAACCATTCAGAGATATAAACTAGATTATCTAACTTTGCGTCTTTATGGCATAAGAACTGTGTTTTAGTTGGATCGCATGGTAGGTCATTTCAGAAAAAGATATTTAAATTTCACTATACAGAATTTTCCTAGCTATTTCGTAATGTACTCAATTAGTTTTTTTTTATTTATTCCAAATAGAACATTCAGCAGTCAGGAAATTATTTGAGGAGAGACAATCGAAACTACATCCTATAAACAGTAGACGTAAATACAACAAAGTGAAATTATTGCCATTATTACGTAAAATGCATCAAATTATACCAATTGAAAAAGTTCTGCTAAAACCAAATTAAATTTTCCTTCCATATATGACAAAAAAGCTACTATTAGTTTTGATGTAGAATTATTGTTTAATATTTATCAACACAGATTGTGTATAATCAATCGCTTTGTTAACAATGGTACACGCCCTGCAACGCTCCCCTATTATACATAAATATCAAAATTGTCCCTAGGTCCAGCTAGCGTTCATCGAAGAAGAAGTGGAAAGTTATATTGCAGTCTGATTAAATTTGGGCGAAAATAATGTAGGTTAAGCAAAAAATTATGATTTTTGAAAATCCCGAAATTTCGTTTAACAGATTTCGATTTTCGAAAATTTTCGAACATATTTGAATTTGAGGAAAATTTCAGGTCCCTAGGTTACAAACAGTAATAGCTCAAACACAGAGAACATTATGGTTACTTTCCCTCTATCCTTCCTTCGAATTAAAAATTAAAAAAAAGTTAGTCCGACTTCGCTCTAAATAAAAACCATAATGCGCACCGTCGCTAGCTTTACTCAACCCAATAATCCTCAATTCCCTACCCCTTATTCCTTTCCAGCAAAGGCTGTGCTAGAACATCATAGGGTATCCCCTGAGCTTTGGCAACATCAGAAAAACAGAATAAAATAAAATATATAGTAAGCTATCACTCGAAGTCGAACATTAATATGTAATCTTAGAGAAAATAGATTTCCGGAAAAACACCAAACACAGTTATAAACTACGCAAAGTAGTTTAGTTGTTAAGGTTAGTTTGGATAATTAAATCATTCAGATCTTAACTTGAAATCAAATTTTGGACAATTATGTTTAGGTCACAGTTATTAATTTATTATTACACAAATTATATTGAAAGAAATATATTAAAGGTACGCATTTTTAAGAATTAAGGAACGAAATATTAGAATGGATCACAAACGTCTTTATTTATGATAATGCGTCATGCTTACTATTGCTGGAGAAATATGTATGTATAACCTTTCAAAACTCATGATTCCAAAAATAACTGACTAAAGGCAAGAATATGTCAGGGCCCTCTTACATATTACTCTAATAGTCTAATACTAATAATTCCCACTAATAAATTATGGACTAATATTGTAGTGTTTCATAAAATTATGGGAATTATTGGTGCAGCTTGAAATTATTAGTGTAGATTTGCTGACTAATAACTATCAATATACGGCTGCGATAATAATTATTAGTTACTATCTCGCTGGCAATTATTTGTTTCTCCAACACAGCAAAATTGTCAACAGACAATGTGAATTCAAAACTGGTACAACTTTAGTGCAGCTACTAGTTTTGAATTCACATTCACATTCAGAGAAGAAAGTGTTGACTTGATTTTCATACAAATATGCTTTTGTGCCTTATTCGAAAATTCGATTGAAAATGTGTTCAAAATAAGTAAAACATGATTTTATTGTTATTTCGTCGTCTATAGCTTCCTCTTCATTTGATGTTTGCTAACAGTCGAAAGATTGTGTGCGCAATATGTCAAATTACTAAGTGCGACACATGTTTTTATTATATTACAGGCGTAAATGGACTGCACACTTAAATGATTAAGGCAAGGAATCTTTTTCTTTAAAATACCCATGCTATTTTCAAACACCTTGTAAGTTTATGTGCCATATTGAAAATTTGCACAGCAAGATCTTCTAGATCATTATTTTGAGGGGTAATCGATAATACTTTAAGCTACGGTGGGCTGAGGCGCAAGTCATTTTTCATTTTTCTATATATGTATGCATATGTGTTCTATTCACTAATGCACAAGAATCGTACCATTTAGAACTGCAATAATAAAATTATAGGTCGGGTCCACAAAGTAACATACAGTTAATGCAATGATTTCCGAGCGATTAATAAAACGCTCTTCATTCGTCCTTGGTGCACCAATGTCGATAAGTGTACCATCAATACAGCCAATAACGCCAGGCATGCGCTAAATTAAAAAAAATAAAAATTAATAATATCGTCGATATCGTCCCCGGGCATTTTACTATTAATGGAAAAAACTTTGTCGTTAATTACACTAACCACATCCTTGATTTCGGGGCAAACGGTCACTTTTGAGATACCGTCCATATCTGGTATTCCATGGGACTGACCTCCGTTTCCTAACCAGTGAAAAAGGGCTGTTAATAGCATCGGCCTTAATGATTTTCGATTTGATGGAGTTTCAAGATAGAGTCCAATTCGTCGAAACCTGTATTCAATACTTACACTACCAACACGGAATTTTTCATTAAATTCGTAGCTTGTAGTGTTACTCCATAATTAATGCTCTGCTTGAAAATCCGACGTTAACGTATCCTCACAAGTTCATCATCCTCAAAATCAAACATATTCAAACGATTTAAAATACACAAAAAATTATTGCGAAAATGTCACAGTTAGGACTAAAAATATAATTTTTAATCCTTCGCGAATGAACAGCATCATCTATCTAAACACAGTTTTCTTATTAGCCTACTTTTACCCACGTAATTGAATTAATAAAAAAATTGTTATAAGTTATTAGGGCAGCACTAATAATTGTTATTAAAAGATCTTCTATGAAACAGAATCTTCGTGCACTAATAACTTCCCACTAATACTTATTTGCGATGGAATAAATGTGCCAAAAGTATTTATGAAACACAATTGGACTAATAATTTGGAAAATATTGGTAAATTTGCTAATAATTATTAGAACTAATAGTTTTTTAAAATAGACCCCTGCATAGCATTTGGGAAGATATCAAAAAGATGCGATAGTCGATTTAGAAAAACTAAAAAATGGGTTGGTTTTCAAATGAAATGAAATATTTGAATATTACAATATCAATATGACCTGAATAATTTGAAATGTAAATTTTAGTTTGTATTAATTGAGAAAACAAAATCTAAAAATCAGTCAAATGCGAGTCCTAAAAAGATTAATAACATTGTAGATTCCACTGACTTTTTACCAAGCTCTTTATCCTTTCTGCGATAAAATTGCATCTCCGTTGTCTTCAAATTATATCTGTACATGTTTAATCAAAAAATGGGTGTTGAAAGGTGGTTAGTGTTCAAGTAAATAAATAAAAATTTAAAGAAAAATAACAAATGCAACTAAAGTGTGCGAACAGAAGAGAAATAAATAAAGACAATTAAAATAAAAAAAGATTTGTTTAATTTTTAAAAATTTATTTTTGCTTTCACAAAATTTGTGTTTTGATTTCTTTGAATTTATGCGACTAAATCAAGTTTGTCATAAAACTGTAATCAGTTATGTAAAAAAAAATTGCTTGTATAATGTAAATAATACATATAATTACATATTATATATGCCATTATAAAATGCTTACACAAAAGTTTTCCTTTAGAAATGTATAGCATAAGCGATTAAAAAACAAATCAACTGTATACAATTTATAGAGATAAAATGAGAATTGCAAGAGATTTTGTTGATGTGTAAGAAGCTATGAACAAAGAAAAGTCGTCTGCAAAAATTTGTTTTGTTTTTGTATTTTTTCTTCAGTATTTTTTATGATTTTTTTCATATTTCTATAAAATGTATTTTTTTTATATATATATAAAAACTCTATAATTAATAATAAATGTAATTATAATAATAATAATAATAAAAAAGACTCAACAACTTTAATTTCATTTCATCTTTATGTATTTTTTTTTTCATATACATATATATGAAAATTTCTCTTGTTTTAAGGTTAAAAAATTTCCTTGTTTCGTGTTTACTTTTTGCATATACATATGCATAAATATATATATGTCTGTCTGTCATATACATACATACAGAAATTATTTTATATAAAATTTATTGACTCGCGTAGATTCTGTAAACAAAAACTTTTCTCCGACTTCAGACTAACATTTAACTACAAATAGAGAACTTAAAAGAAAATCCTTAAATGGACGCACTTGCGTGTGTGTAGGTGTGTCCTTAAAAACTTAAACATAGTATATTACATGTGAATTTGTGTTTTGTTTCTTATACGAAAATGAACTCTCAAATGAGATATTGCAAATTTTTGCTATCGCAGTTAAATTCTAAATGACTACCTGAACTTGAGGAGGCGGTCTCCAAGTCTTGCAGATTGCTAAAGTCCAGGTTGAGATCAGTGGTGAAGTCATCTAAAATAGTGGCTGTATCGGGATCAGCAAGACTGTTAAAATTGAGATCACGATCCTTGATGTGTGCCAAACGAATTGTATAACCACCGTTTTGGTAAATGCTGTTGTTATTCTTCTGAATGTCGGGCGTACATACATCTGACATATTGAATTCTGAACTGTTCGCACAGCCATTTAACATTCCATTACAATTGGAATTGAGGTTATTGGTGTTGTGATTTTGCAGAAAATTATGAATCGGTGATAACCTTTGCGTATATGTTCTACTGGCAGGATTTAAATTGGCATCATTTACAATACTGAGCTTATCATCAACATCAACTGTAGTGCCGCCATAAAATGACTTTGTATTGCTGGAATCTATCCGAATATCTTCAGCGAAAACTTTCGATTCATTATTGAACAATTTTGAACATGTATTTCGTACATTTGGGGTATCTCCATAAATATTGAAAAGTACATCTGGTGAAATTGTAAAATTCTTACTCTCTTCTTCGTCTCCAAAGTTATCGAAATTGTTTGTATCAAACATTTCAACATTATAAGCAACTTCATTTTGTAGAAATTTTGATACATCCTCAGTGTCCAGTAATTGTGAATCGAAAATTCCTTCATTTGGATCACCGGATATCAACGAATTCTCCTCAAAAAATTTAGCACTTTCTGGTGAATTTGGGACGATCATAGAAAACTGAGTTATTTGGTCAGCACTGAGCGGCGTTGTAGAGTTAAGCGTTAGCCTATTCCAGTGCGATTCTGTAGTCTTTACATTCTCATCATTGTTATTCGTGTCATTATTTTTGGCGGTGTGTCTAACAGAATTGTTGCGTTTATTAGCGGCAATGGATTTTGGTTTTCTCACACTACTTGTATTTGAAATCTTGGCAGTTTTCCCTTGTTTCTTCTTTGGACGGTATTTATAACCAGGATATTCTTGCGAATGTAGCTTACGTAAACGTTCAGCCTCCAGCACATAAGGTTCTTTCTCTTCTTTTGACAAAGCTTGCCATTTTGCTCCCAAGGTTTTAGAAATTTCAGCATTATGTAGATCTGGTGTTACTTCACAAATCTTACGACGTTCAATTTGACTCCATACCATAAATGCATTCATTGGTCGTTTTATATGTCCGGGACTGTGTTTCTTTGTCTGAAAATTAATAAGAAAAAAAAGCACAAATTAGTTAACAACATTAACCATTAATATCTTTATCGAAAAAAGTTACAACAGCAAGAAGGAAATATAAAATGAAACTGTTCTTATCGTAATGAGTCAGTTCGTTCGAAACTCTTATCTGTAAAAGTTGGTAAGCGGCCTTGTGATTACCTCAATGAAATGTGGGATGTGGGTAATTTCAATAGAAACAACACCTTTAAGTTATCGCTTCTAAAACTGAATATTTTTTTTTGCTTGCTTACCTAAACACCTGACAATACCTGAACTTGAAAAAATTTTATTAAGACTTATCATAGCACCAATGCTATGTAAAGTTCTGCTGGATAAGTTGCATTTAATTATTTCATTTGACAAATTAATTTAACTGTACTAAAAGAATGTGAGAGCAATCGTGTACATATGGAAGGAAGAAAAGTACATCAATTAAACGTCAATAAATACTTGAAAATTCGCCTCAAATTCGAATGGGATCAGCATGTGGCATGGAATAAAATTTAGGCAATTATTGACAAATTTCAAAGCATTCATAGGCTAGATTAAGGCAATGATAAAAAACAATTAAAAATGTTTTATGAGACAGACACTCTCGTACATATTACACAACAACCATTGATAGCAGGCACTGAATAAGTTTATTGACCGGACTGACTAATCATCATCATCATCATCATTTTGAGGCAGTACGTACAATATAAAAAGGAAGTCAGATTAGCCGACGCCAGTCTCAATTTATCTTATTTTTCCAAACAAATAGTTCAATATTATTAAATTTCAAATAATTCGATAAGAATGTCAGTCACCGCGAATTACTTAATTTTCCGCCTTTGTAGATTTTTGATAGCGTCCAGCCATCATTGAATCATAAATAATGTTCGGCTATGTAATAATGTATGTAATATGTATATGTAAGTGGTAATTTTATTTCAGATCGGCACTACTAAGGAAGCGGAGGATGGCCGTATTTTGTGTTTGTTGTTTTGCAAAAAAAAATTAGTTGTTTTGAGTTGATTTCAGTTGCCCGAGGTTAATGACTTCTATCCGAGATAAATAAATATATTTCATTCAAAATTTCGTATAATATTTGCCGCGTAATATATGTAAGCAAAATATCCAAAGTTTAGTTAAATAAATATCTAAAAAAAAAAAAAAACCTAAAATATCCACCAGCATCATCCATAAAATGAACACAGTTTTACTAGGAGAACTTAGAAGATTAATGAGAAATGTTTAACAAAAGTCAAATCTCCTGTGCTTATCATGAAGGTCAGCCACCGAGCCAGTCTCACAGTATGGAAGTGAATGTTTTATATAATTTCGATAAAATCGCCCAGACGGGACACTTTATTGTGACTGGTTTTGTATACGTGTTCTGTGCAGTTATAGCTTGAAGGAGGAGAGTAGTCAGTGTCTACCTTACCTCTATGTAAAAAGGGCATTAACCGAAGAAAACGGGTAGAAAAGCTGGAGCTTTGGATAGGAAGAGGACGCTTTTATGTCCTCGACCATCATATATTTTTCAAGAAAATGTGTATATTGAACATACAATTGTATGTATGTACATGCGTAGTTCTTGGAAATAGTATCTCATAATCAGATGTGTGTTCAAGTTTATAGATTTAAAGAATCTTACAAACACTGAATATACATATAGTCCCCAGCTGATTTTAGTATCTTTCAAGTCTTTATCTTTGGAACTATGTATTCAGGCAACAAAAAACCTGAATGTTATATTGTCCTTAATCATAGAGTTTTGGAAAGGAAAGCAAAATCATTCGAATGAAGAAAAATTATTCGAAATATTTTGATATAAATGTTTATTTAAAGTTTACTTCTTAAGGGCGTACATTCAGCTCAGCACCCTGTTTAATAATGATCTAATTTTATTTGGGTTTCAGTACAATTGTAAGAGAGGACTTGCGCATAGTTGAAATTAAATGAATAGCTCACAAATGCATTATCGTAAATGAGAATCCCGATCAGAACTATTCCAATATAGTTCCGCAATCAAATGGATTATAAATGTGTATAATACAGACTTTCATATTTTCTGTTATTTCACAATATGATTGTAACATTTTTGAGACCATAATTGGTATTTTTATAAAATTACTAGATAATTAGATGGGTGGGGTGGGTTGTGGGCTGGTTAGAGATGCATGATATCTAAAATATTACCTGACTCGATCGCGCAAACCCGTAATCTAGAGTTTCACTCTGTGTTTTAGTGTGCGTGCATACATTCATATGTGTCGGAGAGTGTAGATCTCTTCGTCGACGCGTTCTCAGGCAGATCTCAAATGTATAGAAAACACGAATTTTTGTTATAGCAACCCTACGAAGGAGTTCCCGATTGGTCCCGTTTTCGAAGTGTATTTGCAATATTTATGAAAACGCCGTATATAAAATGTGAGCTCTCCACCTCGATGTCTTCTCAGGCATCTATCAAGTATATAGTGAAAACAAAAGTTTTGTATGGCAAAAGCAAGTAGGAGTAACCCGATTAGTCCATTTTTGAAATTTTGTTTACCATTGATATGAAAACACCACGTACCAAATTTTTTGCATGGCAAACCTACTTAGGGGTCGCCCGATTTGTCCCATTTTTGAATTTAATTTACACTTTTTTTTAACCATGCGCAAAGTTTTAGCTCTCCACGTGTCTACGTTTTCGGGCAGTCTCCAAATATATAGTGATAAACTAAAGCTTTGTATGGCAACACCAAAAAGGGGTCGCCCGATGTGGCCCATTTTTGAACTTGTATTTGCAATTTTCATGAAAATGCCGTGTACAAAAATTGAGCTCTCCACGTCGACGCGTTCTCTGACAGTTTCCAAATATATAGTGAAAACCAAAATCTTGTATGGCAACACCAAGAAGGGGTTGCCCGATTTACTCCATTTTTGTATTTTTTTTTATTTTTGCTATGAAAACACCACGTACCAAATTCCAGCACTCTACGTGTATACACGTTGTCAGGCAGTGTCCAAATATATAGGTACTAAAAAACGAAATATTTGTATGACATTTCATTTTTGAACTTGTAATTGTAATTTTTATGAAAACGCCGTGTACAAAGTTTTCGCTTTCCATGTCGACGCGCTTTCAGACAGTTTTTTAGATCTGGACAACAGTGGCATCTATTGTGTCTAAAACTATCTTATCTTTCAAGCTGAAAACAACCAAACACATTCAGAAAATTTCATTGAAATCCGTTGAGCGGTTTCGGAGATTAGTGTGTACGAACACAGTGACTTTTATATATTAAGATAAGATTACGCAGGTAACCGAACTAGTACCTTAATTTGTTTGAAACAAAAGGTCTTATTACATTATAGTAAGTTAAATGAAAGCCACTAATTCTAAAGTTTCAACAGTCAAGTCGAAGAGGATGTGAAGTATCTCATCTCATACAGTAGGTATATATGCTTCCTATCTTCCAATAGATGAATTTTAGCCCTGACCTGATTTTTATCAGTTGATCAATTACGAATTTTCGCATGAGAGGTTAATAAGGTTCTTCTCGTATTTTCGAAGGTATTTCCAGTTTCAAACCAGCTTGACGTAAGAGACACGATTTAAATCACTTTGTCTCACCATGAGTTTTCCGTGTGGAAATTTCGATCGAACATTTTGCAATTTTGAAGAGTACTTAAAATCCATAATTAGGGATTTGGAACATTAGGTATATTCGGAATGTTAGCGGCATCTGAACGCTTTTAAATATCTTGAAATATCTTACTATTTTTTTTCGGTAGAATAGGATCAAATAATTAGTTTTCCCGTTCAAACCACAATGTCTGAAACATGGCTGAAACAGCAAAATAATGTTAGATTCTGACCTTGAAATATGCAATAATTTCACACTCGCCGCTATAATTGTATGAAATTGTTTCCAACATTCGATTAGAAATATTATAAATGTCTGTCTGAACGGTCTATTGTACTGGCAATCATTGAAAAATAGCTTCAAGATATTTAATCTCTTGGATGTATAGATAAGGGCTTAAAAGGTCTTAAAAGAATAGAATTTGTGTATAATTTTAAAGATACCTTACCTGTCCTCTTGTGAATATTGCTTGACCTTAATTAAGTTTCATGCCGATGGGGAATAGTTTGCGCAGATACCTAACTAAAAAAGAGGTGCGATACTTGAGTATCCGTAGCAAAATATCATCAACGGCCCAGAAGTCTCCGACACATTGAGATCCCGGAACATTTCGAAGATCTTCATCCTCTGGAAATGTTACGATTCTTGAATGCGATTGCATGGAGGTAGATAGGGAGAACTTTGAGAAGATGATGATGAAAAAGAATAAAATTAGTGACAATTGATCTTGTCCAAAAATTCCATGCACATATCACCGAAGGAGGGGTGGTATAGAAGAATTAAGGTGAAAATCTTGTTACATGCCTCGTTATATATAGATCTGTCTCATTTCCGCTGATTGGTAGTTTCTATACTTGAAAAACGGCTTCTTTATATTTTTTTTAGCTTTTGTAGTTGTCCAGAAAGAGACACACATCCCAAACTATAAGATGATAATAATAGAATCACAACAATGCTAAACATCCTCCAAGAGTCAGTCCAATCTTTGATAAATTTATTTTAATGAGTCCAACCAGTTTGGCACAAGTTAACTACTAAGAACAGTACATTTCCACATGCAGATTCTTTGTAATTTAGCGACACTTGTGATAACATCTAGTACACTTAGTGGTATCTGTATACAGTTTTATTTAGTAATAATAACTCTTAGACATCTAACACTCCTAATGACTCATTAGACGGTAATGATTCATTAGCAAGTGTAGACGCACAGCCATTTATTTAATTAAGTTGTACTGTCAAACTGGTTTTGATATACATACTTACTTAGACAGTGAAGAAGCGAAATGGATCGAATCGACGCGATAAACTTAGTTTTTATTTATTTTATTTTTCAATTTAATGATTGGGAAATGAAAAAAAATCAGAATAAACAAAAGTATTTTTATAATATAGTTTGTGCTTTGTATTTTTTTCTTATTTTTTAATGCGCAGATGCATAGCGGAGCTCCAGATTTATATTATATTACAAAATACAATCAGTTTCAGTAATTTTTCCTCATTAGTGCTCTAATGAAAGAAAAAACACTTAATTTCGATCTGATTTTCGAACTATAATTATGTATACACTATGATACAAGGCATCTTAAGGGGCTATATCCATTTAAAAGCAATTGTTTCCCCAACTTTGGGGACTTGTTTTTTGTTTTTTAACAAATAGTTTGACAGAAATATTTTTTTAATTTTATAGCACAATATCAATAATCTATAAAAAAATTAGAATTTTGTCAAAAAAGTTAGTCCATTGGGGTAGGTGGGTGCCCCTTCTGTTGACCACAGTCATCGAAGAAAACTTTTTCAGTGCCATGAAATTTTCATATTTCCTTTCAATCGATTTCGCTCAAATTCTGTACAAAACAAAAAACTATATTATTTAGTACGTACTTGTCGTAGCCATTTTTCAAAATAATAGTTTCTAGGTAAATGGTAGCTATTCAAAGTTGAAAAACCGATATTCCGGCAAAATTTTTGACATTTTTAATAAAATAAATATTCTTAATTACAAGATATGAAAAAACGCTTACGACAAATACTAAATAATAAAGGTTTCAACCAATGTACAAAATTTGAGCGAAATCGATTGAAAGAAAATAAGAATTCCCAAAACGCATTTAAAGTTTAAACTAATAAAAGAAGCAAATATTTTTTTATTTACTATCCCATGACAAAAAGAGCTTCCTTCACAGATATTAACATTTCATAAAAATGGTTACGTTTCTTTCTTTATTCTTCGAGTAGACTGACATACAGTAAATATTAAAACAAAGAATCTCAGGTAGGTAAAAACCGGTTTGAGGTATGTATAATTTGTTATAACTGCGATATTCTTTCAAATTTAAGAGAAAAAAAATAAGTCTATAAAAATATGATATTTTTGAAAAAAACACTTTTTCTCGACTGCTTAGGGGGGTATAACCCCTTAATGAATAATAAGGGCTAATGTTAATTAGAACGTGCTGTGTATCTAAGTTATAAGTTGTATTTTATTTTATACTGAAATTGATTAAAATTGATTTAAATATGATCAAAAAGAAGTATAAAAGAGAAGCGTTAACCATACAAAATTTTGTTTTTGCAAAATTTATGAATTTATGGTTTATATGCAAGAATGGTGTACAATAATTTTTATTTTTCGGTTTTCAATTTACGTTTATTCCGTTAAAAAAAAAATATTTCTAAAACGGTTGAGAAGCTCTCAACTCTATTAGTTCATTTCAACAAAATTTAATCTATCTCTTGTGTAGTAACTGAGGGTACAATAAATAATACTTAAATCATCATTATCAGATTTTCTAAGAAATTGGCTGTGGAAGAAATGGAAAGCGTTTTCTCAGTAAACTTTCAATTAGGTGAGCGGACAAGATAACCAAACGCAAACATCATCGGAAGGCGTGAAAGCTACAGGGAAACTCTGCGATCAAAACAAAAATAGCCGATCGTCTTGTCCAATCTCGAAGTGCAAGTGCTCAATTACTGCTGAAAGATTGATGTGATTGTCTGGGAATAGAGACGCAACTAATCTGCATAGAGATTCGTGAAAATCTTGAAAACGGCGGCAGTTATAATCGGTGATTAACCGTAATGAAGTTTTGGCTATAAATGTACTATAATGTAAGGAGAGCTTAAAAAGCTGCCCACTCAAGCAGCAAATATTTGCGATAGGAACGAGTGCAAAAAAACAAACTTCAAATTAATATTACGGCTGAAAGTCTTGTAACTTCACAAAAGGATATCACTAACTCCAATTTGTCATCTTTAAGCTCATCATTCACACTCCTTATTAAATGGGGATGTCATATAAAAAAAATTCGAAGTGCATAATCATATCGATGAATTTTTTTATTTTTTATTTTCTACTTCAATTACATGCTTATGTAGCCATATTGTTTGGAAAAACCCTCGTTAAAAGGCAATAGAGACAGAAAGTAAGAAAGAAAGCCAATTAAATTCATCAATATAGGTACAGTATTAATGGTAATGGAATTTCTGTGAATTATTTTTAACTGAAAATCTTCATTTAAAAAAAGCTACATTTGTGGAGCTACTCCCACCCAATGAAGCAAGGTGCTTGTTTGGAAATAGTAGGTATGCAGGATTTTCCCAAATTTTAAATTTCATAAAAGCTGCTTTTAATTTTAATTAATAAATGTCATCTTGCGCATATGTACCTATTACAAATATTACATATTAATTGTTAGTACTAAAGTCAAAAAACACGAGAAACTTTTTTTTTATACTGCTACGGCTTGTTCTACACGAACTACACCAATGACAGACATAGCGATTTGGTCTAAACTGAGGCCATTATTCGAACTGTTTTACTAGCGTTGAGTACCTTCCATAAATTGTTGGGCCACTCTTCCCTAACGTATATACTCGTACATACATATATGCTTTTGTTTTTGCTGTGAACTGAACATTTTCTGAACAAATAAAATATTACCTTAATTAAATTCGAAACTTTTTTCCAGTTACCACACGGGGTGTAATGGGTCAAATTAAAGAGAAGAGTCCACAGTTTACAGTTTTTATAAAAAGTTATGTTAACGATCTTTTTTTCAAAAATAATATAGATCAAATTAAAAAAAAAAGGTAAAAAAATTCGAATTTTTGAGTTTAGACAACCATAATTTTTGAGGGGCGAGGGGTACGGTTCTGGTTGAGCAGTCGTTGAAAAGACCATGAAGTTCTGCATACAATGAGCTCTTAACTGTGACCATACGCCCTGTACTTTTTAAGATACAGGGTGTTTTGTGCAAAACTAGCTTTTTTTCTTAATCACCCTGTAACTCCGAAACGGTTGATATGCCCCCCCCCCCCCCCTGCCATACGATGTGTTTGTTTAGGTGAGTACTATCACCTCCTGCTCTATGGACCACCATGGAGGAAACACCCGTATATGTATATGATATCAAATCGTGCACATGATAATTAGTTTTATTACCTAGTGGTTTCTAAGAACACATGAATTGAATTGAAAATAATACTATTTTAGTAATACCTATAATGTTTTCACTCTCCTAATTCATACAGATGGCAGACGGTTGATTCATTTTAAGACACATTTTACATGTCAATTCAGGCAGTCAGAATCTCCTTTCACGGTTTTGAAACTGTACTAAAGGTAATATGGCATACCCAGCCCGAGATGATCAATATCAGAGAATTCTTATTGGTACCTATTATCGAAGCATTTTTCTCCATCACTATAAACTTTTAGAAAGATCTCCAATATTATTTAATTTTTTTTCTGCAATCTATTTGATCGGGAACTATTTGTTTGGTTGAAGTACAGTTACCAAATGTCGAGATGTCGGGGACACAATTTCCGATTTAGAGTTTTTTAAATAAGATGTGCCCAAAGATAAATACTCGGTCTATACGTTGATGACGCAAAGATTTACGTTGTCCTACAACACATTTTTCCTTTACTTTTCTACCACTGAATTTACCTACCAAATTTATGCATTCGATATTCAACAAAACTTATAAAAGCTCAAGGTTAATGAAAAAAAAATTTAAGCTTCAATATTGCAGCATTCTTAACCTTGAGAAAGATATATGTTTATATACATTATCGTCAGTAGCAGCTAAATCTAATCATTTTGGCGTTGAGTAAGTAAGTATACGCTTGAGGCAACCTGATCCATTAGATCTGGCATCGATTTCGAGTGTGGTATAATTGCATTAAGCCTGAGCGTTCGAGTAAATGGTTTCCAATTTTTGAAATTGCATTTGGTTTGTATTAGAAAAATGAATTTAATTTTTTCCTTTCTATAATTTTTGTTTTATTTACTTATTTATTTTGCCTGACTCATGAGGTATTTTTTACTCTCCTTCATCTAATCTGCAAGATATTATTGGTCAATAAAATCGTGACTTAAGGTAATTGACTAATCTTATAAGAAGTCGGCGCATATTGTGACTCGTGCGAAAGGCTTTGCAATTTTGTTTCTGCAAATTGATGGATTGAATTAAATGACTAAATAAGAAAACAATAGATCAGCAAATCAATTAGATAAGGCTAAGCAAGGATGTTGACGTTATGACTTAAATTTACCTAGACTACTCTTCTAAGCACGGAAAAATACTATTGTAGCATTATATGTATTATATGTATTATATGTATATGTACATAGGCTGTGAATCCATGCCTCATAGAATAATAAAACAAAACGTAAATAATGAAGTCCGAATTGAATCCTCTGTTTATTCCTATTATTCTCCAAACCTTTTTTCGGTACTGGTACTGATTCCCATTTTCGAAACTAAATCTAGAATTTTTTTTAAGTTCTTCTACAAAATTGCAGCTCTCACAGTCAACGCGTTCTGGAGTTATCATGGGGACGGACAGACAGACACACAGCCTGACATGAAAAAATTTAAATAACTTTTAATATTGAGTCTGTTCAGAGCAACACGCTATAGTGACTTCGAAAGCGTTTTGAAGTGATTCTGTGAATTTGACGATAGCGTAAAAACAACTTGGTTGCTCTGAACGAGAAATAGCGAAAAAAGAGTTTTGAAAGAAAATATTCATATGTATGTGTACATATATGTATATACGGTCAGAAAACAAAAGTCTGTTTATCTGTTGCCCCTAAATTGGGAAATTGGACTACAATAAATTAAAACTATAAACAGCAATACAACAATTTTCTTCTTTACATTGATTTTAGTTTTATTCATTTATTTACTTTCAATTTTACATGCTTTTGACAATTGACCAAAATAACTTCCGAGATGAGAGGAGTATAGGGCTGATTGAGCAATCATTTGAAAGGCCATGAAGCTCTGCATTAAATGGGAACATCATTTACATTTTAAGATACATATTTTTTTAATCACCCTGCAACTTCGAAGCGGTTTATATGCCTCTACCCCCCACCCTTCTCCCAGCAACTCATAACATTTTTTTTGTGTGTCGAGGTTAGTACTATCACCTCCTGCTCTGTGGACCACCCAGGTGGAAACATCCTGTATAGTTTTCAATACCTTTTGCTCTACCAGAATTATTTCTATGTGGTACAAACAGAATGTCCGGTGGCAACTGATCAATGGTTAACTTAATAAAATTTTACACTTTATATGCCAGGCACATTATATACTACCTGTAGACATATGTATGTATATAGAGTTTTGAGCATTGTAATTAAATTATAAATATTTCAAGGAGTTTTTCTTCTCAAACCTGGGATAATATGCTACTAGTACGATAATTGGATAAGTCGTTCGATGTTGGAATCGAGTTCGGTTTCAGTTTTAATCTCTTTCGGTCAATTTCTGGCTCCTTCGTACCTCGAAAAAATAGCTAGAAACTAGAATGCTAGCTAGATAGGGTTACGATTAGGAATCTAAGCAAAGATGGCATTGCGTTGCCAGCTATAAAACTGTTGAGTCAGTAATGTCGCATGCAAATGTGTCATTACTCATCGGTTCCAGACAGAATTCATGAATATGTTGTCGTTGGCAGACTAAACTCAGTTACACTATACTGCGGGTATGTATGAATCTTTGTATATACATACATGCATATATAAAGTCAATATATGAAAGGAGTGCGGTAGGAGACGAAAAGCTGTTTTATGTGAACATATGGGTCATCGCCATCCTATTCCACCTATTATGAAGTAAATCAGTTTCGTTTCGGTCAGTAATTAAAGACCAACAGACATGCATGCATATGTGCTTGATGGTCGCGAATGGAATCCATTGGCCGCTGGTCATTTAGACTTTTTATAGGTTTTTATCATACATAGCTCATAGCCGTCTGTTAGCTGCCGTGTTGTAATGTCCAGACATTAAACTTTGACTAACCCGGGGCGAGTTTTAATGACCTCTGCCTAGGCTACTCGTATGTTGCAACGGTATCATGATTTCATCAGATGCTACATTCAACTCAACTGTAACTTGATTATAAATTTATGATTATCACGTGTGATTTTATCGAAGCAGTTTATTCGGCCCGGGCATATTTAACTAAAGATAACTTGGTATATTTTGTTTTATGTCATCTGTAGCTAATTTAATATTTCTATAGAATTGTCTATATAGTTTTCAATCGATATAGTCTTAATTAACTAGGGAAAATGGGCGGAATTAGGTACAACCTAAACTTTTATATTTCTATAAATATATCTCAATAAACACTTAAATCAAAAAGAGTTATGATATTCGAAATAGGTATCACATATGTATGTAAGAGAGAAACGATAGATTGAAATTTAAGCAGATTGTGAGTAATGAATTCATAATTTTATGGAATGATTTGCTTTATTTTGGTAGATTTAATTGTTTAGCGGAGCATTTGGCTTTTCACTACAGCCATTTATTGACTCATTGTGCACCGTTTCCCTTTATTGTTCTTCCAACAGTCCGTCGATGTTGTATTTTCTGCTGGAAAGGTATTTACGAAATTTGGTTAGTCTAACCAGATAGTAAAGTACGGTTGTGGTACTTGCTTTCTTAATTTTTAAAAATCTAAAAATTACCCTAAAAAAACAAAAAATTATATGATGGCAGGAGGGGGGAGGGGATAGCATTTCAACAGTTTCGGAATTACAGGGTGATTACGAAAAAATGCTAGTATCCGTATCTTAAAAAGTGTAAGGTGTACAGTCACTGTCACAGCTTCATGGCCTTTCTAACGACTGAGCTTATGACAGTGACCATATGGACTTTTTAAGTTACAGGGTGTTTTGTGAAAAAACTAGATTTTTTTAATAAAATTAGAGATTACTCTTTAGGATTTTTTACCGGGTTAAACTTATATTTGTTCAAGAAGGAATTTATTTGGATTCTCCGGTATATAGCAAAAGCTTTAAAAAAAAAAGAACAAAATAATTAAGTTCAAGAATGGAACCAATCGGGCAGCCCCTTTGTTATCATACACAAATTTCGTTTTTCACTATACAGGGTGTTTCCCCTAGGCTAGGCCCTGTAGTGTTTAAGATACAGGGTGATTTGTGAAAAACTGGCTTCACCTCCAGCTATATTGACCTTCTAGAGGTCAGTATTTGGGTACTACCTGAGAACGGATTCACGTACGGAGCTGAAATTTGGTATATGGTGCAACATCTTCGTGGTGTTGCCATTCAAATGTTTGGGTTTTCACTATATATTTGGAAACTGGCTGAGAACGTGTCGACGTGAAGAGCTCAAATTACACTGCATTCTCATATAAATAGCAAATAAAATTTCAAAAATGGGATAAATGGGCAACCTCTTCATGGTGTTGCCAGACAAAACTTTTGGTTTTCACTTTATTTAACTATTATTTATATCTAGGGTATATATTATTCGTCTTAGAGCAATTATACTTCTTTGTCTTGTCTAGTATTTTCATAATTATATAAAATTGCGGCTGTACATATCAAGGAAAAATTGAAAAAATTGCTAGAGGAAAATAAGTCGTAAAACGAAAATCACGATAAACTTAATGGAGAAAAAATGAGGCTATAACGAACAAACCCATATAGCAAAAGGCCTCATTCATTTATAGATTTATAGATTCCCCAGTTAATAAAAAAAAAAAAAAGAAAAACAAAAAGTTCCCATGCAAGCGAATTTGGTTCCGCTAGCGCTGCATCATCGCCAATAACTGAAGTCCGCATAAAATAATCAAAATAATTTTAATTAATTATTTCAATAAAACTGCCCGAAGTGCATCCAATTTAAGATGAAACAAGTTAAACTAAACAAAAGCCGGAAGAGTCTATATATATGAAAAATGGGACAAATTTGTTTACAAATTAATGAGCTTATTTAAACCGCACAACGCACGGCAGTAATAAATGAAAATTAAAAGTAAATAATAAAAACAGCATAAAATATCGCGGTAGAAGTAGAGGGGCATCGTGTGAATTTTAAAATGCTTACTCATGCACCAGGTAGACTATTCCCAATAGGAAACTCAGTGTACACGAGCCTCAAGCATATGCACACGTTTTCAACTAAATTCGAGGTCAGTGCGAGACTTATATGGCTCGAAGAAGGACAACCAGAATAGAGCTGAAAAGTTAAGTGCGAATAGAAATCACTTCCTCCTTTGAGCTGTGCAACAAGCAAAAGAGAAATTAGCTAGATCGGCTAAGAAGTCTAATCTCTGATTTCTTGCTGGTTTCGATCGGTCTCATGACGTACCTGCCGTCGTCGTCGCCGTTTAATTAAGTGTGGTAAAGGTATAGAGAAACATTCATAAACGCTAAGCACATGAAACCAACTATGGTATAAACTTGTCAGCTGTTTTCTGTTCAACTTTACCAATGTAATGCCTAGAGCTTTTGTATGTTTCCCATATGTTTTCCATGTCAACTCGTTCTAATGAAAATTTATAGCCTAAGAGTCTTTTCATGTGAAGAAACCGTCAGGAAAATTAGAATTGCAGAGTTCTACCGATAATTGCCATTTGGACGCTGTCACGTTGACTGATGTAATACAATTGCTGTGCGCTTGTGATTTCCTGTTCTTAAAACTGGCTTGCCCACGCACTGGCTTTTGAAATGTTTAAAATTACACAACATATTCTCAACATTCAACACTTTATGATTGGTGCAGCATTATCTCACCGCTGTACTATCGTTTTCATCACAAGTGTCTTACTCTTAGAAAGTAATTTTACAAAATATATTTTATTGCTTGGCAGTCGTTTTTTTCTGCTTTGTGTTATGAAATATTGAAGCAGACGAAAATTGTATAATTGTCTTAGCAGTTTTTTCTCTATATCTTTGGTCTGACTAATTAAGATATTCAGGTATGTACTTCTTTCTCCTGTATGAAGGTTGTTTTATATCTGAAGTAGAAACATATTTGGAACATAATTGGATAATAGACATTCATTAGTTTGATGTTAATTGCATAATTTTTACATACATATATATGTATATATATCAATGCTTCGAGTTTACGGAGGCTGTAATATGCAAAAATTAAGTGTAAAACTTTTTTACTAGATAGCAAGAAAAGTGTTCTCATCCAGGATATGCACGGCTACACACTTTTGCAGATAAAGATTATTTACCGTTATTTAATACAGATTCTGCAGCTAAAAGAAGGGGAACGACAAATTCGGTTGAATACAACTTATCAATTATCTAAAAATGACTAGAGCGTTGCAGTAGAAAATTCACATTTTGTTCTGAATAATAAGGGAATATCAACAAGAGTAAATAATAATTATTGATTGAAATTTTATCGAACATGGTTAGATAGGACACAAGATACTGTGTTTTACAAATAACAAGAAATTGAGCCCATTAATTGCAGAAAAATAGAAACGCATGTTAAATATGTCATTTACCGTGTTCACATGATGCTGAGTAAAGCTAATGGACTGAATTAAATAAGTGCCGGTTAAAACAAAGGAAACTGAAAGCAATCAAACCCTATTCTTTTGATATATCTGTATTACAAATTGTCAATACAAAAGCAATATATTATCATTAATTACTTATTATTCCTAATGTAAATTTTCGGAAAATAACAAATCCATAGCAAGACAAAAATAAAATATGATAGCGACTGCATGTTTTGCTAGATCAAAACAAAGAGAACTAAAAAGTAACTTCATTTTATTGCAAAAAACTTAATGTTTAGTTAATTATCCATTATTTTTAATAACCTCATTATATCGATTCGGCTTAGAACTAATTAGTTTATCAATTTTTCTTTTAATCTCCCTATTCACTTTTGACTGCTTCGTATAATTGATCAGCACATCTGAATTTTCCATACGTTCAGTATTCAAATATCCCAGAGATTCTCTATTGAGCCTAAGTTTGAAGATTGGGCTAGAAATTGTATCACATCAATCTTTTTTTCATCAGCCATTTTCTCCGTACAAATATTTCATAACGGGGCAACCAAAAAGACTTTACATCGGACGGATGTATTAATTGCTCGAGAGATTAAACCTGATCGTTTTATAGTACCTACACAACTTTAAGTGATTTGGGATTGAAGGCGAATAGTAGTACTATCAAAAGCAGAGCTAGACAGTTCAAACTTAGAACAGTTATAGAACCGTGAAAAAACTATTCATTTATGAACGGAACAGACGAGGATGGTTAAACTTTACTAGAATAGGAGGCGGGTGAATGGATCCTGCACCATTGAAAAGCTGTTAACTTCTGTGACAAATTTAATTTATAATATTCAGATGGGATGATACACGGTTGCGTATATCCAGGTGAGCGCACAAATCCATAATATTATATGCCAACAGTGAAGCATGAAAATGTGTGATGGTTTGGGGATGTGTTTCCGTCAAAGAAAGGCATCATGTACAGATTCCAGTATAAGAATAAGCCATTGAAATGGAAGTTCCAATAAGACAACGACTTGAAACAAACTTCTAAATTTTTAAAAACATACTGAATGAAAAGAAGATTGATGTGAAACAATGGCCAGCCCAATCTCCATACGTAAACTAGATAGAGTCTCTGGGATATTACAAAATAGAAGGTTAGAAGCTATGGAAAAATCAGAAAACACACACTTACTTGTTCTTAGCTGAATCCATATAATGAGGTAATAATAATAATGAATAGTCAACTGAATATTAAGTTTTTTTTTTGCAATAAATTGAAGTTACTTTTGTCCTCTTACCAGTTCTCTTTGTTTTGACTTAGCGAAACATGCAGTTGTTATTATACTAAAATTTACATTTGGGTAATTAGAATAAATAATAAAGAGCACTGAAGTAATTAATGATAATGATCGTGTATTAACCATTTGTAATACAGATATATCAAAAGAATTGATTTTTACATACATGCTTTCAGTTCCGTTTGTTTTGACCGGCATTGTAGATATTATTTCCACTGTTCTTAATCTAAGGACAACTATTGGTTGAAGAATTTGTTTGTTGGATATTAAAAGTCAAAACATTTTCCGAATTTTCTTCTGTATTACTCGTGTTCACGTTAGCAGTCCTTCGTCTTGTGTGCAATAGCTTATTTCATAGCCACATATATTAACAGATGTCTTAAAAATTAAATTCTTTTTTAAATATATATATATATAAATAAAAATATTATAGAATAATTATAAATGAGTAATATAAGACGTACGAAGTAGAGGAGGCTTGTAATGTCAATAAGAAAAGGGGGTCTAAGTTAAATGCCAAACATACATGACACCACTGATGGAAAACAAATTAGCCGTTTACTTTGAAAGTGGCGTAAAAGTCCATTTTTCAAAAAATCGAGTTAGCTTCCTTAATAGTTCCTTATAGTTTACATAATCTTTTCATTCTGAAGTAACTTGTTACTAATATATTTAAAATCATTAAAATTTTGTAACACGAAAATTTGCTGGGTTAATGAAGTGATGAAAAAGTTTAATTTGAAAGTGGTGTAAGTCCCATCGTGAAAGTTTCAAATAGTTATTCAAAATATTGTGCAATAAAAATTTCTATGAGATCACAGCTTTATGCTTAATTATCAAAGTAGCAATTGCATTATCAATATGCAATGAATTTTCAAATTTCACTTTCGATCAGCTGCGGAAAGATACTTGCCAAAAATGTGATCTTTTAAACAATAAAATTAAGGCATCGAATAATGACAAAGAAAGCACACGTCTTATAAACGAACACCATGCTCATTTAAGACATGCAGAATTGGCAAGAGAATCATTAAAAAATGTTCAAAATTTGGCATTACATTATTCTGGTCACTATTTCAGTTTTTCTTTCGATTTACCCTGCCCAAAGTTGACAACTTCAGTTACATATTACAAGCGTAATTTGTGCATATTAAATCTGGGTTTTCACAACATCCATGATAATAATGTTCACATCTATGTCTGGGATGAAATCATCGTATCCAGAGGCTCACAGGAAATAGCATCATGTGTCCTGAAGCATCTGAAAACTCTTATGTTGAATTATTTTTAACGAGTTCTATACCGGTGCTGTGCAGCTTTACGTTTGTTTGTTGTTGCATTACAAAAACACGTAAAGCAGCTGCACTGCACCGGTGTAGAATTCATTGAAAAGAAATCGACATTAGAAACGAAAGGCATATTATAGCTTACAGCGATGTGTGTTCAGGATAAAACAGAAAATTAAAATAGCTGTAATATGGTCACAAATTGTTTAATCTACCGAAAATAATATAGATAACATTGACCGTGAGTTCCTGCTATCAGGGCATTAATTTTTACCTAATGATATAGATTTCGGAATTATAGAAATGGCTCTATTGTTTGTCCCTCAGGAATTTTACCAATTTATTAAAAAATTGTCGAAAGAATAAGTTCATTCTAAATAAAATGAAATGTGAGGAGTTCATTTCAACTAAGCCTCTAGAAAACGCAATTTTTAAAAGGCTGAAAATACTGACGGTGTAGTCTAAAAGTAAATTGGTTTAAAATATGTTGGATGAGATTTTTGAGGAGCGATCCATATAAGTTATACTACAAAATGAAAAAAAAACGAGGATGCAACATTCAAAATATTGGATTTATCACGGTAACGGAGAACACCGAAAAACTTTAATAATATCTCAAGTTGGCACCATTATACATACAAGAAAAATGAGACCACTCAGAAACCTAAAATAAAAGGACTTAATGAATGTATTACACACCTGCATACCATAATTATTTCAAATCCCTTCCGCATTCACAAACTAGAGAAGACTAAATAATAATTAATAAAACAATACTAAATGTAAAAATTATTTAACAAAGAATAAAAGTTGAATATTTTTTTGATTTTATAACATAAAAGTGCATACATTTAATTTTATTTCAAGCAAAATTTACTTTACCTATGGACTTGTGCTTTCTTAAGAATTGAAAACGTCATATTTTTAAATTTTGTTCAACCTAAACTCTTCAATATCTCGAATTCCAACATAAATGGACTTACGCGACTTTCAAAATAAACGACTCAAATGGTAAATTTTACAGAAAACATTTTTAAAATTTCATATCTGATTGAATTTTCTTTAGAAAATAATCCACATAACGAATAGAATAACACGCCAAAACCTTATTTTTAGATTATGCTTGTAATGTGTAATAATTTTACCAATCAGAATTATATGTGCGTAAACATAAAAATAAATCATTATTAATTTCACAATTACAAGAACTTTAAGAAAGTCCAAAGAAGTACAAGTAAGACACAAGCAGATATATTTATCTAGTCAATCTAGGCAATTATTCCGGCATTAGAAACTATAATATTGTGGCCTAGTCGCGCAAATATCTATACATATCTATACATGTAAGAACTTCTAGTTTTGATATCACATAATTAGAAGCTCAAACCAAATTTAATGAATCTTTCGTAAATTTGTTTATGCAGTTCACTGAACTATATAAATTTAATTCTCTAAAAAAAAAATTAATTGAGGCTACATTGATTTTACTTTAAGTGCACTTTCTTGAAATTAATATCTTGCTGGTCATTGTGGAGCAATGTACCTGGCGTTCGTGGAATACGAAAAGATTTTGGTGATCCTCTGTTGACAGGATTCAAACAAAATGGAACACATTGTATCGTTGCTGGATTCTTAAAAGATTATTGAATTTAAGTGTCTTCATCGCAATTGAAAATGCAATGGAATAGTATTGATACTGTTATTTGGATAGTTTATAATTAAGTATGCTTGTATTGCCGAGAAAACTGCAATATCAAAATACTGAAATATCTTATGCATCGTAGCATCTTTAATATTTAAAAATCCAAACTTCAGATTAAGAAATAAATCTGCTCGGTTCGCATTAAAAATCTGCATAATAAAAGTCTTCCTGAGTTTCTTCAGTATTTCGTATATCCCCAGTGTCCCAAGTGATAAATTGATGACGTAATTCTTAATGCTGCATAAAAGAACTTTTAATGTGTGAAAAATTGAGTAATTTGCAATCGATTCCAAAAAATTTTATTGAATTTTTCCGTACATTCAAACCAACGAATCTTAAGACTTCTGTAAGCTGTTCTTTACGGATGAATTAATAAATAATGCGATTGTTTGAATCTCTCTCAGTTATTTGTGGTGCCGTTGGAAGAAACTGTAATTCCTTTAAGATATAAAACAATATATTCAAAATAAATGTAAAAAATTTGGAAACCAATTATTACTTATATTTTGCAGTGGATGCAAAAACAATTCTCAAATTGATTGTAGTAGCAAGTAATCAACAGGGGCTGGCAATAAATCATTTATACAAATTAAAGGTTGAAATATAACTTATAGAAACCTGCCAAAATTAAGACAAATTAAGGTCTGAATTACAATTACGACTGATCTGTCAACTGCGGCTTGATTTTAAGTCGAACTCGATGCTGAGGTGAAATTTGTAATTAAATTAAAGCTTCAACTTCTTGAACAAACCAGAAGTCCCGACTTTTGAGATTGAACTGAAGTTGGCCGCAGCGAACACCAACTTTGCACTTTGAGCAAAGTTTAGTTTCAGTTGCAGAAGCAGACGAAGTAGAAGTTGAATGTATCTTGCCACATGCATTTACCATTTGGGCGCAAAGTCCTAGTCGACTGATCAGTCGTAATTGTAATTCACACCTAAAATAGTAACTAAATATTTTACATCTGTATATTATAAAATAAATTATAGCTGTACACTATCAAAATTTATTGTTGAAATAAAAGCTTTTCAATAAAATTAACAAAAATAAAATTTAAAATATTTTCAGCTTCCATAATTCAACATTGGCCACTTTCCAAGAGTCACTTTTCGATTTTATTTTGCTGTTACTGTAATTAGGGCAATGGCGTATACATATTTGTATTTTTACTAAAACTACGTAATATTAGTAATGCTCAAAATAAGGTAGGTATATACATATAAAAATGTGCTTTGACCTAATATCTAATTATGGATATAAGTTTGACCACATCAAAAGTTGTTTTGTAAGTTAACCATAAATTTAATAGCATGCCCGTGGAGAAGAAGCAATAACCTCTGGGTAAAGCAAGTTCAATTCGACATGACATGGCGCGCGGTTAAGGTATCAGAAATGGCTGCAGCAATAGCATAACTAACGATCCATGTCCATGAGGCGTTACAAACTTTAAATATTGCGATGTTTGAGGATTTGCTGATGATTGTGCAATCGAGCGCGCTAGCAACAAGCTGAGTAAAACGTGAAAAATCATCAGTTTGCGCTTAGTGTTATTATTGTAGCTGCTGTTGTTGCTGTTAGTCTACGGTCACCATCTTTTTAGATTTTTTCTGCTACCATCTAATCTGTATATATGTAAGCAAGGAAGTCAATAGACGTTTGAAGAGGAGAATAGGTTTAAAAAGCCCACCTCTAAAGCAGGAAGCACACCTCAATAAAATTTTAATAACCCTAATGTAACGCGCCGCAAGAAATGAATAAATAAAATCAGGTAAACTCTGGCTGCCCAAGCGACTGAAATTACCCTAACGCGAATGGAAATGGAGATAAAAGTAACAACTGATTTGCATGCATGACGGTTTACTCCATCACAAAGCGTGTTGAACTTGAAGTAATATTGAAAAAAGAAGGAACGCGATCTCTTTCGTTTCTAAATTACTCAATAATTGCGGCGCGTATTGTCATTTATAATTTGACGCCGCTTGGATTCTTTTTCAAGTATTGTCGTCGGAAGTCACTTTAGATTTTTAGATTTAAAATGACGAAAGCTTGAATAATTGCAACCAGGAAATTATTATTTGTTTTTGTGATTCTATTTTGTTTTTAGTGACAAGAAGTCATAGCTTTTATATACATAGTTGCATGATAGTTACGATGGGTTTTGCAGGACTTTACAAGATCCATTCCGGAAGTGCCGTGAAATCTGTTTTAAAGCTAAAGAAGGAAGTGAACATTTTTACTTTCGATTGGACATCCGTTGAAATTCATCTCCAACGAGCAGTTTTATTTTGTGCTGTGCTCATGCAGTATTTTGTATTGGGAGAGCTTACTTTCAATGGACAAGATTTACTCATCTCTGTTTATTTGTTCAGATCTTCAGTATACATACTACTACATATGACCAAACGAACATCAAGCGAGGCGGGGCATTCTAAGCTTTTTCCTTTGTTTTTGTTACTGCTAACAACACGCATCAATAACCTTGCTTGCTATTTGTACGTAGCCTTAGGACCGGTTTCAGAGTTCTAGCTAAATTCTGATTATAGCTTAATCTTAAGCTTAAGTGCACAATCTTAAGTTTAGCTTAAGTTCCATATGCCATATCAATTACAAGATAAATACGCAGTAAAATGTCTAACTAGTCATTTGTTTACCTTTCAACTTCTGGCAAATATAATCTGTCACGATAAAACAAAATATAAACACAACTTTTTTAGTAAATTAATTCACAACAAAAAGAAGGTTGATTATTGCACAATGCAGCCATCGTTGACTCACTTAAGCCATGATTAAACCAGCGATCGTAATTGTTGTAAGATCTATGATCAAAATTGCACTTTAATAGATATCTTCAGATTGTTTTTTTTTCTTTTTGTTAACGCTTAACCATTATTTCACAGTACTTCTTTTGGGTTATGAAATAAGATTTGTCGATTATCATTTTAAAAGGCAAATAGATGAGATACCGTTAATTTGTTGGCTTAAAGCGTGAAATTTTGATTTTCGGCTTTAAGACAACAAACTGACAGTACCTATGTCGGTACTTGTCTTTTTGTTTTCTACTTAATGCAGTAGGTTGAAAAATTGCATGTAGACCCTCTATGTGGGTGTCGAAAGAGTAAAACTCAATCCCTTTTTTAAACAATTATTTTAATTCTTCTCAATAATATAAAATATATAAAAATTTATAAGAAAAGTCTAATAGAATTTTTATGACACAAACTCCATCGACCGCACTGTAATTTTTGTGGATGAACTGAAGAAAAATTCAAATTGTGAGAGTATAGACAACTAATAAAACAAAAAACCGAAAAAAAGCTTTTATTATTGATGAGAGTTATAAAAATTGATTGATAAATTTTATTTCATAACAAACAAACAAAATTATAAATGTAACCAAAAAAAAATTTATCAAAAATTAACCATTAAGGTGCAGTTTTTATTTTATTTCTAATACTTTTTTAAATTACACCAGAAATTGAAAGATTACTGAGGAAAATTTGTCCTATTTATTTAAATATCAGATCATTATTTAAACTGAATTTTTTGTTTGAAAAATCTAAAACAATGGTTATTTTCGGTCCCTGGTTTAAACTTATCATCTGAAGCTCAAACTGAGTTACACAAATGGCAACAATATCGTACATCATATAAAAATAATAAATATTTTTAGATGTTATAATATCATATAGCGATTATTTGGCATGCAACGAATGAGCTGGCTCTGGGTTGCAAATTATAATAACAATAATTATAACTTCGAGTACTTACAAATGGTTCTAAATTATGTGCATCAATCTATAGTTGAATAAATTGAATTTATATTTGAGCTGATGCTGATCAATGTTAGGTTAGGTTATCTGGGAAAGATACCTCAGATTTAGGGGGTGTGCTGAACGAAACCAGCCACAAGAATTAATGAACCTCACCAGGTCCCCCACACCTTTGTCTATTAATTCACCCAATTTGCAGAAAAAGAAGCTACCAAGCGTATTCCCCCTACGCTTAATAAGGTTAAGTAGGACACGACAGGTGCTACGCTCTCAACATCTTCTCGTCCATCCACACTACCGAAGAAGTCATTGTATGGAGCTCTGTATGTTTGTCAAAGCACAGTCTCCCGTGAGAACTGCCATATGATTACACACATCATTCCGGCTCCCCCTCAGAAGAGATTCAGTCTTCACAGAGGACATATTTTGGGCCAAAGTTGACTTGAAATCGCGCATGTGGCCAATTCTCCCCATCTGCAATTTGCTAGCTTGTACATCTAGAGCACTCTTCAGTTCTGCTAGTCATATATTCATAGCAGAACCCTTACTAGCCAGAGCATCAGCTGCCTCGATTCCAAGTAAGTGACTGTGTGACCAGGCAGAGAAGTGCCAAACACAATTCCGCCGTTCCGATTCAATTCGATTCGATTCAATTCGATCCGTTACGTTCATGAGCACAATTGTTCCGTTCAAACTTACCATCAGTTTTAAATTTCTCATTGAAATTTTTCCAGATTTTGTCTTTTCTTTTTACATCCATGTAAAATTTGTTGCCTTTGTCATAAGGCTCTTCATATTTTTTAATTTCTTCAATAAAAACTTCTTCATCCATCTTGAGTTATACACAAACATTGTACATGTCATTTTTCTAGGTTATGTTATCCGTAAAAGTTGAAATTTGCTCAACTTCTCCGTTTCGATCCATTTCGGCGAATGTGTCCAATTACACGTACGTCTCATATAAGCAAATTTGACATTTGTACGTATCGGATCGAAACGGTGCAATTGTGTTTCCCACTTAACTCTCAGCACTCAGCTTCCGCAGCTCACAGCGACAACGTCGCACTGGGCACGACCTAATGCTTTTTAGAATACAGAACTTTGATTGCAGCTTGGCCGTCAATACAAATCCTGATAACTTGATCGCTAGGTACATTATGAGGTATAACCAGCAGCCTTGTGGCTTTGTAAATAGCCAGAGCCGCCGCTTGGAACATACTACAGCAATCTGGTAAGGGGTATGATTCCTGTATTTGAGGGAATGTTCAGAACACACTGGCTCTCCTCCCAAGCTGTATCGGTACCGCTGATTCACTGATGCTTGCAAAATAAGTTTTCGAGTGTACCAAAAAAAAAATCACCGCAATAATTTCAGTTTTTGGTTACAAACAAAAATCGTAGTCAAACTCCAAAAATGATGATAGGAAATCCAAAATATTGACACCGGAGCTAGAGTTAGGAGGAAGACGGGGCTGAAGTCATTATTCTGAATATATATATTCTGAATACTGGATTATAAGATCCCGTGATACAGAACTCCAGATAAAAATTTTTAACAAAAATCTTGTCTGCGTTTAAAATAAAAAACATAATCCACATCTCCGATAAATTATTAGTATTATTGAAAGCACTTTAAAAAATAAAAACTATTAATTACAAAGAAGAAAACTTTTTTCATAGGCGATACTTTAATTATCATTAGTACTGTACTTAAAATTATCGCAATTCACATAGGACACTTCACTGTCTGAGACAAGACACGCTTCTGGCGGTGACAAGTGTTGTGTATATACTCTCCAAATTGTCTAGAGCCTTCCCAAAGATTCCATTCTGGAAGCAGCGATTCTACGAACCTAAGATTATTTATGTCGGTACTTTATAGATGTCACTGGTCCTTTTCTATTGCTCATAACAATATAGTTTATTAAGACAATAACACCTAATATTTATATATTTACTTAATTTTTATCTTGTTATCAGAGGAAAAATCATCTGTGTTGCCACGTCAGAGGTATGACCAGTCGCCCGGATAGCGGAACGTCCTGGCTTCAAACCCCGAACGAGGCGATTGTTTTTTCTCTTATATTTATTGATTTGATTTAGAATCGCAAAAAGTTCTCTAAAACTTTTCTATTCCTCCTAATATTATTGTTAAATAAACAGATCTTCTATAAGTCATCTCAAATCAATTCCTTTTCTATCATTTCGACTTACCTCCACAGTAAAATTTTCAGCGATTTGTGCCACAAAGCTTAGGTATTTTTCGATAAGATTAGCGAATATTCCCTAAAATGTAGGAGATATTCCCTAAAATGTGGGGAATATGCCGGAAAATGTAGGGTTTTTTTCATTAATTTTAGGGAATAGTCCTACTTTTTTTACAGTGTTGACTTAGCTTAGCAATTTCATTTAAGTCGAACAGATTCTATATATGCATTTACAAAAACTAAATAATTTATTTATTTGAACTTATAGTTTATTTAAAAGACAATAACAATAGGTTTATTTTGAAATCGCACTACCAATATACAAAAGTTTTATTTCGACTAAGCGAGACCGCTTTTCACAAGTATAGCCCGAAGTCGTTTCACACAACACACAGCACAAAAAACCTATGGTTTTACATAAAAAAAAAATAAAAACTTCCCTTTGTTTACTCCAGCAAGTAAATTTCATTTAGAGTTTTGATAATAACTGAACCACCCTTCAATAATTAAACCAATCAACATTTTTCGACAATATATATATATATACATATATACCAATGTATGTAAATATTAACGCTTTCATGACTGTCCCGACCATCCACTTCCAAAAGCAAACTTTGTCCATAGAATTTCTCCTAGGTTTGTTTGTCAGTCATTGCGTGCCTACGAGTAATTACGACAATCAGAATCAAAATGTTTATACGATTTTTTCAATTTCCCTTAATTTATTTTTATTCCATTTACCCTAAAAGTTTCCTGCTGTTGTAAGTTAAGAAGCAACAGTTTCTCTTTCAACAACAGTTTTCCTTTTTCAAATGTAGTGTAGGCACTTAAATGCTCATAAGTCCATTCAAGGATATCACAAGATAAAACTTGAGCACTTGCTCCAAAGAGGAAAATTTCATCCGTTTTCACGACATTCAAGATATTAGGATTTATGGTCAAATAATTCATTGTGAAAAAGTTTAATTTCCAGTGCAAAAACGTAGATCACTTATTGTGCTATGGAAATAAAACTTTTTCATTTTTCTAAAACGTAAGACAGCACACGTTACGTTGAGATTAGATTAGATTAGATTCGTGAAGCGGTGTGCAGGCGCTAGCATCGCATACACTTGATATGAAAGATCTCTTGTGAGTTCCCGTTCATATTATTCCCCATCTGGTTAAGACTGTTAATAATGTTCAGAAACATTGTGAGACTGAAATTCTACACGCAGTTTAGTGGACGAAGAACATGTTCTTGGTGGACTATTCTCCAGCTAGATAATGCTTCGCAATTGCAGAGCAAGTGCTCTGAAGTTTCAAGAGCATCCTGACAAAAGCTAAAAGTCCATCTTGTTTAGGTGATACAGCATGGGCTAGTGGCCTGAGAAGAGCTCTATGATTATTTTAAACTTTGTTCTCCTGAGCAGTACGAATTCTTTTGTTTTTCCACCATAGGTGTTGATAAACAGTTTTGCGTGACGAAGTCTTTGTAGCCTTTCCAAATAAAGGGATTTTTATTTATTCTGACGTAACATTTAGAAGTGCAGCAAAATTTCTCTAGTCCGACATAGGGAGTTTCCGCTCCTCTTTTGGTTAGGCCGCCAGCAATTTAATTACCTTTATGGCCTTCATGTCGCTCGATAAATTTTTAAGGGTTTGTAGACACTCCTAGACTGTGCTTGACTTAATTGTGAAGGACTTTAATGCCTTGAGAGGGCATTCGCTTAAGAAACGTAATGTCATGTCATTTCGTTTTCTATGCCGCAGTTGTAGATAGAACAGTCTTGTCTTGCCGTTGTATAAACTTATACATAGGTATCCAAAATGTCCGTTCATCACGCTATAGACAGATAATTTTTTTTTTCTTTTTTCCCATTAATTATACTATACTCGTAGAGACATTTCTTCTCTAGTTTGAATATCTAATGACGGGCAGACTTGAACGCATGGCAATCTTTAATTTCCTATCAGTCCACTGTATTTAAGACCGATCTGATAGTGATGGTATTCAAAATCGAAATTACGATCAGATTTATTTTGGACTCTTTCACTAATTTTCATGTAAGTGTATAGGAAAACAGAGCTTTTAGTGATGCTTGACTGCCTGTAAAAATAAAGACAAAGAATTATACATCTTGCATACAAACTTTGCTGATTTGCTTTATTTCGACCACATGCGCCAGTTTGGTTCTGTGAGACCAAAATCCTCGAGAATACTTCACAAGCCATGAAACAGACTCCCGAACTACCACGTGAGAGCCCCAACGGAGTCCTAAGATTCTAAAATAATTGCAGAGTTCTTATGGAAAACTGACAAGTTCGATTTGAATAGCTCCTTCGCCCTAAACTACTATTCATACAGAAAAATGGTGTTCTGATAATCTTAAGCTTGCTTTGTTATCTTCCGAACCGAAATAAAAATTGTATACCTTTCCTAACAAAACTATTTAAATAAAATTATCTGAACCAAATTACTACGATTCTTCAAACAAAACTTCTCAGCTGAGTAATCATTGTATGGCGCTGTGCAGTCATGGCATGCCATGGGCTGATGATATTGAATGTAGCATCCTACAGATTCGGACTCCGGCTCCACATACACACATGCAATTATTACTCAGCTGAGAGTTATTAAGCGTGAAATGGTAAGGTTACTTTGTATTCAAAACTATTTTATTATTATCTTCAGTAAGGTATATAGTAAGTGTGACCTTTGGAAACGTAAGGAACCAAGTTGTAAATTAGTAGAAGACTATTTTCCTATATGGATAGTAGCTTAGGCTCTATGGCATATATATAGGTATAAACCATCAATAGAACATTTTAGAGAACTGACTCCGAACGCACACATATGGATTTCTGTTTCATGGCTTGGGATGAATTTTCGAGGGTTTTGGTGAGACGCATCAGTTTATCAAGGGGAGAAATGCTCTAAGTGCATCCTTTAATTTGTCTTTTTCAATACATTCAACTTTGTATATGATTTCGAAGTATCCACTTTCGGAATCATTTTACCACTGATCACTTCAATCCTTAGATTTGATCTCACCAGAAACTTCCAGATCTATCAATCCACGAAGTTGAGATGTTTTATTGATCATGTAAACAAGGAGAAATGCTGTCAAAGTATACTCAAAGTATCAATAAGTAATAACTTTATGAAAACTAATCTACTTGAGAGGAAGACGAAATTCTTGGAAAGAGTTACAGTTACAGAAGAAAAGGCACACATTTTTATCGATACTTGTTTTATAGAATACTTCTCTGGATTAGTGTTTCCATTCCGTTTAAAAGATAAATCAGTAAATAAATAACATGTTATATATCCACTGACTTACATATAACATATTGTCATTTTCCTGTAGGAAAAAATGTGACAAGTTTTATAGTTTTCTCTTTCGCGTTATGGCAGAGTTGGAGCTACCAAAACAGGAAGAGTAAGGTAAAAATTGTGTTTTTACCATGCTCCGTCTCTCGTGCACATATGCAGAATTCAGGTAAAAATAACATTTTAAAAATTAAAGTGAGAATTAATTTCTTATAAGAAAGCTTATAGGCGACTAAAATATCACTTGCGAGTTGCCACACAAGAAAATATATTTTTTTAATTTAATTCGATTTTCGCATGTAAAATTTCATCTGATTGGTTGAGTTTTACATGTGTTTATGTAGTAAACGTTTTAAAGGGTGCTAAAACTCTGGCATACAGAAACACAATATTTTCTGTGCAACATGAAGTAGCAAATCGCTCAGTCCATTATTATAAGTCAGTGGGTATAACCCGTAATAGTTGTTCTCAAAATCAGACGTAGGTACATATACAGGGTTCTCGGGACATAAATGGCCAATGGATTCCTTGGAGTCTCCTTATCACACTTTTACTTTAGACCCGCCGAAGATCATTTATTCCCTTTCAAATTTACGTTTAGAAATATGTCGTTTTTCAAAGGAACTGTAGTCATTTAAATACTCATTAGTCATTCCAAGGATACCGCAAGATCAATCTTGAGCACATGTTCCAAAGAGAACTTTTCATCATTTTTGATGATATCCAGCATGTTACGATTAACGGTAAAATGGTTCAGTTGTTACGCCTTAAAGTAGAACCGTTAAATCATGAATTTGAGAATTTTAACTAAATGTACATTTTGCAAACATTTTCAAAGTGGCACAACTCAATGTTCTATATTTGGAATTATAAATTAGTTTTTGTTCCAAGCCCCTTAATATATTAATAGATATTTGAGTTAAATTTGTAGTAACGGAAATGCAAAACGCTGAACTAAGAATATATCTTTTTTTATTTTTAGATTTTAGAATTATCGTTACAGAGGAAGGTACGGCACCGGTGTTATCGTCGTTGAATATATGTAGAAGGCATGCAATGATACACTGAATTCCACATTGAAAACTTCACGGTAACTATTTTATTTTACCATCTTTGATGTTCCGTGTTAACAACAAAATAAAGAGGAAAAGTTATTGTGTTGATAGAATTTTTACATAGGAAAAAAAAGTGTTTATTATCAAAGAGGTTATCCTAATTTTACACCTTTCTTTGCACATATCAATTATGATTTACATTAATTATATACAAAAGTAAATGTTAAAAGCCATTGAGTATAATAATAATATATGTATAATGTATATATACCTACATAAAACTTAACAATTTTCTGCAAGTACATTATGGTTGATTTACTTAGTTTTTGTAAAATTTCGAGATAATAAAAATTTGGAAAGACACTTATTACTTGAATTTTCGTAAAATATAAACTTTTTTACATATAAAGCATACATTAACATAAACGAGGATACATTGTGAAATTATGAAGCAGCAACCAAGATGGTTAAAAAAAAACTTCCGGCATTTTTTATTCTTATTGCTAAATTAATCACGAGATATATGTAATTATTATAATTTGAGGTGAGAGGGGATGAACAATGCTTGATGAAATTGCATTGATTACTCATATAGTTTTTTTTTAATTTGTTGTTCTTTATAAATATTTAGTTTGAGATGGGTAAGGAAATTGAATCACAAGTAGATGAGTTAATGGTGTCGCACAAAAACCTTGAAGGTGTCAAATTACACTACATATGTGCTTCGATTGAATAACCGCTGACACAATTTCATTTATTTTCATTACGAAATTAAAAGCAATTCTTAAGTTGAACCTAAGCTTAACAGGCGATAGTATGATGGTTGATGGGTTTATCAATTTAAGACTGGTTAACTAACTGAAACGTTTGTAGGTCGCCTTAGAATGATACCTATTTTTAATATGTTGTTGACATTGCCATACATGTACAAAAAAAAAAGAGTTATCAAGTGATGTCATTAAAAAAAACAAATTTTAATTGGTAACTCGGTGATTTAGAATCTACCAAAAAGAAACGAATATAGTTGGATATTACATGGAATGATTTTCTTAAATTCATTTTAATCAGAGGATTTCAAAGATATAAAATTTCAACAAAAAATGTTTGCAATACTGATACTTGAACTAAAGCTACTATCAATCACATTATAATATGATTTTCAAGCCGCCAGCCGCGTCGCGCAGTCAAAAGAAAATGCACTGGTGTGATATTGATCGGAAATATAGTAAAATCACAACAATACTCCAATATGGGTATGACACACCTGCCGACAAAACAATGACGTCTTAAGTCAAAATCTAAAAAATTCTCCATGCTGAATCTCTCGCGGTATTTAAATCAAGGGGCAAATTCTCCCGTATCTTGACTGAGATTGGATCCGGATTTGTTAATATCCATGTACATGGATGGACGGATTATCCGATTCTTGAAATCCAGATATCCGGATCCCAGTATCCAAATCCTGATGCGAGTAATCCAGATTTAGACAATACAAAGAAGGTTGGAAATTTTCTATATTGCATTCCTTTATCTGCAAAATGAAATTTCATTACATTTCCATTTTCCGAATGGAACAATGAAATTTGGCGGCAATTTAAAAAAAAAAATGCTGGATCTGGATAGTTTCGTTACGGATGCGGACTCGGATCCGTATTTCAGGAATTGAATCCCAATTATTCCGGATAATTTGGATAGAAGACTATCCGGATAATTTTAGTTTTAAGCTTGACACATGCTCTAATTGAACCTCCAATTTTAGACTAGCTCCACAACACCAAATTACCGCATTTTAATGACTTTTAAACCAGAATGTCTTAGTCAAGAAAATACCTCGAAATTTAGTAAGCTCGAATCCAGATAGAAGAATGAGCCAATATTGTTACGCGCCACAAAGTGATACAACCGACATCTATTGGGAATGGAAACAACTTTAGGTTAGTGACATCCTAGTAAACTGGGTTTGGAGAATGGAATATTCAGGAAGGTTCTAGGATAATTCGTAGAGTATAAATACGGCGCTGCTCACATCCAGGAGGCGAGTATTATTTCAGACAGCGAAGTGAACGAAGTAAACTATTTGGATTGCGATAATTAGAAGTACAGTACTAGCGATAAATAAAGAGTTGATTTGATAATTATTTGTGAATTTGTGAGAGTAAACAGTAAAGTTAAATAAAGAAAGAACTTTTGAATTATATCTGAAATATTGTGTTTTAAATAACGAACTAAGGCCACGCTCGTAACAACTGGTGTCAGAAGTAAAATAAAATCGCGAAATAAAGTGGTGGCATTTGAATTTGAAATTCAAAGAGTAATTAATTTTGTGAAATCGTGTGTAAAAATTCCGAAAGATAATTTTATATTAAACTGTGAGTGAATCACAAAAGACGCAAGAATGGGACGCAAGCTAGAGGAGCTTCGCATACAAGAATTGAAAGTGGAGTTGGGGAAGCGGTCATTACAAACGACTGGCCTAAAGAATGTTCTAGTCGAGCGACTTAGACAAGCTTTGATAGAGGAAGAAAAGAATCCTGAGACATTCGTTTTCGAAGAAGAACCAGAAATTGAGGAAGAGCCTGCAATGAACATAGAACAGCTTTTAAGTACTTTAATGAGCAAAATGGAAGCCCGTTTTGATGAACAAAAGAATTCTCTCCAGGAACACAAGAAATCTATAGAAACCCGTTTGGACGAACAAAAGAATTCTCTCCAGGAACAAAAGAATTCTATAGAATCCCGTTTAGATGAGCAGAAGAATGCTTTGGATGAACAAAAGAATTCTATGGAATCCCGTTTAGATGAGCAGAAGAAATCACTGGAAACGCGTTTGGATGAACAAAAGAGTTCTCTGGAGAATTGTCTAGAAAGTCGCTTAGAGGAACAAAAGAATTTCCTGAAAAACTCGTTAGACGAACAAAATTTAAAAATTGAAGGAATCGAGCAAGAAGTGGCGGAAGTTCAACAAAAAGTGACCGAACAGCTTGACAACTTCAAATCAGATTTGGAGAAGATGAAGCATCGACAACCACGGCACGAAGGAATTGAAATATCCAATGCAGGCAGAATGAAACCTCCAATATTTGATGGACAAAATTCGTGGCATATTTTCAAGAGACAATTCGAGGCTGCTTCCGAAGTAAACGGATGGAATGATGCAGACAAAGCTACAGCTCTGGTATTATCACTTCGAGGTTCTGCATCAGAGCTTTTACAAACTATACCGATAGAAAGGCAACGTGATTATACTTCATTAGTACAGGCGATAGAGTTACGTTATGGAGATGAACACATGCAGCAAGTATATCGCCTACAGCTACGCAACAGGATTCAAAAGCATGGCGAATCACTACAACAACTGCAGGGTGATGTGGAAAGATTAGCTTATCTCTCATACTCTAGCGTAAATGCAGATTTCCTTAATGAAGTGGCAACAGAAGCATTTGTGAACGCTATTGCAGATCAAAATTTACAACAAGCGTTGAGGCTAGCAGGAAAGAAATCAACAGCAGAAGCACTAGGCTATGCACTAGCGTATGAATCTGCCAGGCAAGCTTCCCGAAGTGCAGTACGAGTGAGAGAAATTTCGGTGGAGGAATGTACTTGTAATAGAATGCAGCCATCACAGAGCAATTCTTCACGTGGTATTCTGCGATGCTGGAATTGTAATAGACCAGGACACCTCCAAAGGGACTGCAGAAAACGCCGTCGAACAGAATCACCAGAAGAGGAGGTCAGAACAGAATGCCAAAGATGTCGAGCCAGGGAGCAAGCTATTCGGGGAGAGCCTAGAAATCAAACAGCGACTAGTCGCATCAGCTCCCCTGTTCAGCAGTCGGAAAACATGTAAAAACCAACTTCGGGGGGCAGAAGTTGGTTGGTAGAGTCGACAGCCCCGAAGTCATCATTCAGATAGCCCAGTTGCAGAGAAATAATAGCAGTCTTGTTATATATGGAAGTGTAGGAAAAAATGACTGCGTTGTCACTATCGACACTGGAGCTTCGAGATCAATTATTAGAGCGGATCTTGTCAAGAACAAATGGCTTCACAACACCACCAAATATCTACTAAGAACAGCAACTGGAGCGGCAGCACAGGTGTTTGGAGAAATAACTTTAGATGTTCAACTAGGCGAACTACTATTTCCTCACACTTTCCTGGTTTCAGACATAATGGATGAATGCATCCTTGGAGTAGACTTCATGACCACATATAAAATAAATTTAGATGTCGGAGAACGAATACTCAAATATGGCAACATAGAAATTCCTATGAGACTAGGAGGAGGAACAGATTATCCTGCAAAATTAAGGACGATGGTCTGTGAGAATATGACTCTCTCTGCATTCTCGGAGACGCTAGTATGGACAAAGCTTACTGATGACATCGGGACCTGCCGATTCTATCTGGTGGAGCCTAACCCTACAAAAGTAACATCGAACATCATCGTTGGTAAGAATTTAGTGAAGGCAGAAGGGGCAACATTAATTCCAGTCAGAGTGCTCAACACATCCGAAAATGAGGTACAACTAAAAGAAGGTGCTATAATTGGAAATTGTGAGCCTGTTTATCAGATTGTTAATTTGGAAAATGGTAGTAACATTAAGGAGGCAATACGTATACCAGCTACTACTCAACAGGTTCAGAAACTTCTTTCATCTAGTGCCTTAAGTGAACAGCAATACAACGATGCCAAAGATATGATCGATGAATTTTCGGAATTATTTGCAATGAATGATGATGATTTCGGCAAAACAAATCTTGTCCAGCATCGGATCAATACAGGAGATTCTAGGCCCATTCGGCAACCACCACGAAGACTACCATTAGCCAAACAACCAGAAGTTGCAGATATGATAAATTCCATGAAAGAACAAGGCATAATTGAGGAATCTAATAGCCCTTGGACATCGCCAGTTGTTTTGGTCAGGAAAAAGGATGGCAGCACACGATTCTGTGTGGACTACCGCCAACTAAATAATGTAACAAGAAAGGATAGCTATCCGTTACCAAGGATTGATGACACATTGGACACCCTTTCCGGAGCGCAATGGTTTTCCACATTGGATTTGAAGAGCGGTTACTGGCAAGTGGAAATACATCCCGAGGACCGAGACAAAACTGCTTTCTCAGTTGGAAGTGGCTTATGGCAATTCAAAGTTATGCCATTTGGATTATGTAATGCTCCAGCCACATTCGAACGACTCATGGAATGTGTTTTACGAGGATTAACCTGGAAAACATGTCTTGTCTACTTAGATGACATAATTGTGATCGGAAGGACATTCGAGGAACATAAAAACAACTTACGGGACGTACTTCAAAGACTGAGAGATGCGAAACTGAAGCTCAGTACGAATAAATGTGCTCTATTCAAGAATGAAGTAAAATATTTGGGGCATATAGTTTCATCACAAGGAGTAAGAACTGATCCAGAGAAGATAAGAGCTGTGAAAAATTGGCCTGTTCCAAAGGACAAACATCAATTAAGGAGTTTTCTTGGATTAGCTACCTACTACAGGCGATTCGTAAAAGGTTTTGCAGATATAGCAAGGAGCCTACATCAACTTACAGAAAAAGGAAAGCCGTTCATATGGTCAGATAAATGTAACGAGAGTTTTGCAAATTTGAAGCAACAGCTCTGTGGAACTCCAGTGCTTCACTATCCAAAGCTGAGAAAAACTTTTATATTGGACACGGATGCCAGCAATGTAGGTATTGGTGCAGTGCTTTCACAGGAGGAGGATGGTCAAGAGGTGCCAGTAGCTTATTTTAGCAAAGCACTCTCAAAATCAGAGAGAAATTATTGTGCTACAAGGAAAGAGCTACTTGCCATTGTAAACTCAACCAAGCATTTCCATAAATATCTCTACGGGCAGAAATTTATCCTCCGCACTGACCATGCAGCGCTTAAATGGCTTTTGCAGTTTAAGAACCCTGAGGGGCAAGTGGCGAGATGGATAGAGCGACTCCAAGCTTATGACTTTGAAATCCAACACCGAAGAGGACGTATCCATGGAAATGCAGACGCCCTTTCACGACGTCCATGCAAAGTTGAATGCAAACATTGCGTTCGGCTGGAAGAAAAAGAAACGGAGGCAACTATACAGCTGATGACGGTGGAACCATCGACAGGTTGGAACAAGGAGAGCTTGCGAACAGCTCAACGGGAAGACCCAGACATAGCACCTATTCTTGCTTGGAAAAAAGACATGGAAAGACCACAATGGCAAGATATCTCGGAGAGGAGTGAGAAACTGAAGAGCTACTGGGCTCAATGGAACTCTCTTCACGTTGAATGTGGTATATTAAAGCGCAAGTGGGAATCAACTAACGGCGAGTCATTCCGAATGCAAATAGTCGTGCCAGCATCCCAGGTCAAAGATGTTCTAGAAGAAATGCACAGTGGATCATCTGGAGGACATTTGGGGGTGAATAAAACAATTTCCAAAATACGTGAAAGGTTTTATTGGTTACATATGCGGGAGGATGTTGAGGAATGGTGCCGCAGATGCACTATCTGTGCTTCTTGCAAAGGACCACCACACAGAAGTAGAGGAGAAATGCATAAGTATAATGTAGGAGCCCCATTTGAAAGGATAGCCGTAGACATCGCTGGACCTTTTCCAGAAACAGATAACGGTAACCGTTATATATTAGTTGCTATTGACTATTTCAGTAAATGGCCTGAAGCTTATGCAATCCCTAATCAAGAGTCTACCACAGTAGCGGATCAAGTAGTAATGAATTGGGTCAGTAGATTTGGTGTTCCTCATGAACTTCATTCGGACCAAGGACGGAACTTCGAATCACGGACTTTCCAAGAGATGTGTAAAATTCTGGGAATAAGAAAAACCAGAACAACTCCTCTGCATCCACAATCTGATGGCATGGTAGAGCGCTTCAATAGAACATTGGTCGAGCATCTAAAGAAAGTAGTCGACTATCACCAACGCGATTGGGATCGACATATTCCCATGTTCTTAATGGCCTATCGATCAGCTGTACACAACACGACCGGACAAACTCCAGCAAAAGTGATATTCGGAAAGGAGATGCGTTTACCTAGCGATCTCAAGTTTGGTACACCCAGAGGTGAACAAAAGTTACCAGACGATTATGTATCGGAACTTAGACAACGATTAGCTGATGTACACGAAGTCACGAGAGCAAAATTAGCAATAAATACCGATCGGATGAAGACCCGCTATGACTTACGTGCTAACTCAGCAGGATTTCATGAAGGTGACCTTGTTTGGCTGTACAACCCGAAACGACGTAAGGGACGTTCTCCCAAATTACAACAACACTGGGAAGGACCGTATTCAGTAGTGACTAGAATAAATGACGTAGTATATAGGATTCAGCGGGGTACAAGAGGCAAACGGAAAATCGTTCATCTAGATCATTTATGTCAATACTGCGAGCATCAAGACCGTGGATCACCTGTTGTTCGGGACGAACAATTTTAAGAAGGGGGCAGTGTTACGCGCCACAAAGTGATACAACCGACATCTATTGGGAATGGAAACAACTTTAGGTTAGTGACATCCTAGTAAACTGGGTTTGGAGAATGGAATATTCAGGAAGGTTCTAGGATAATTCGTAGAGTATAAATACGGCGCTGCTCACATCCAGGAGGCGAGTATTATTTCAGACAGCGAAGTGAACGAAGTAAACTATTTGGATTGCGATAATTAGAAGTACAGTACTAGCGATAAATAAAGAGTTGATTTGATAATTATTTGTGAATTTGTGAGAGTAAACAGTAAAGTTAAATAAAGAAAGAACTTTTGAATTATATCTGAAATATTGTGTTTTAAATAACGAACTAAGGCCACGCTCGTAACAATATGTTATCTATTGCACCACGCGTTAATCTCCTTTATTAAATTGTGCCGTCAACTTGCAGGAAGGCTATGAACAATGCAAAAATTTAGGTTTTATAAAAATAGAAATAACAACGCTTCGCCAGAATTCACCCTTATCTTTATCTAATTTACATATGTATACATACATTCATACACACCTTTTAATGACTACTTAAAAATTAGATTAATAAACTTTACCATTTTTAAGAAATACAGAAGCGAAAATAAGATCTTACTGATGCTATCAAATTAAAAATCACGCTACTTTTTCGCATGAGCGTATGAAGGTCTAGATTGGTGAAATACTATATATTTGTTACAAATTTACACCCATCTAAAATGAAGAAGGCATGCGTATTAATAGTGAACTTCAGCGGCATATAATAAGTCAAATTTTAACTTTATTTCATGATAATATAATGGCAAAAGTGTGGCTTAAAGTTGTTTGGCATTCAAGAGTAATTAACGTTCATTAGCTCTTGGCGAATCGCAGATGGTAGGCGAAATAATCGTAGAGCACCATGTGCTAAGATATTATAAGTATATCTATCGGCCAATGGCCTATGTGGGATGACTAGAGGTTAACAACATCGAGTCTGTTCTTCGCAGATTTATGCACGGTAGCACATAAATTAGCACCATGACTGGGAAAATATGCTACAAAAAATAATTCATATAAAAAGTTTGTTCCCTTTTTTAGTTTTATTACGATCTCTTTTTGTGCAAAACTAGCAATTCAACTTCAACCTTGAATTAATACAAACTTTAATAACGCCTTATCTTTTTAAGTCGGCTTTGGGCAAAATTAAGTATCGCAGAAATAGTATACATATCAATTAATTTTGTTAAGAAGGACATCATTTTAGAAAGCTAACAGTTTAGGGCTGATATCTATAATAGAAAGCGTAATTTGAAGTAACAATGTCACCGCAGCACACACTGTACTTCGAGAAATATTCAAAAATTATAATTAATATATAGGGTTACTTTGAATTGGTGATCAGAATGAAACAGGAGGTACCCCGTTACTTCAATGTTGTATACAAGGTATGAAGGTGCTTTCTAGCTCAGATGTAAACCGTCTAAGTTTTCCAGCGAATGCCGAACCTTCACTCGACCCTCTCATGTCGCTGGTTATAGAACTTCAAAGTCAAAAAGTTGAAAAAAAAACAATCTTACTTTTTTTGAATTATAACGATTTTCCCGCCAAAATGTGCCTGATAAACGTAAAATTTCTTACAAGATTTGGAAATCTCAGTATGTTACCTTTCTTTACCTTGCATTTGTTATCAACCGTTTTTTAGATAAACCGGGTTTTATAATAATAAAATAATAATATAATAATCCATTTCTCGAGTGATATGGAGTGCACCCGTATTTCATCACAGCGCTGGCGATAGCTGAAAAAAGGTAATCTTTGAGTTATTATGGTGTACTGAGCAAGATACCACAATTTCCTGTGTCGTGAAGCTATTATTGTTATTGGAATCCGCTTCCCATTTAGTCACTGCGACCATTAGAATTTGAGGTCTTTGATAATCCCTGTATTGTTCTTCGGGACCAACTTTTGTTATTATTTCTAACGATATAAATGCCACTACTACAGACTTGTTACATATGTTCAAATAATATTCTTGGAAAATACACTACATTTCAATTGGTGAAGGCTGCCCTAAATATTAAGACTGTTTCTAAATTGTATCTACTCAAAAACTAATTTGTCATACCTACTACTCGTATAGAGGAAAAAGAAAAACTACACAGTGACAAGCCCAGCCCTTTTCATTGAGAAAGATCAGTTGTGTTATCTTTTAAATACTATATACATGTATGAACCATAGTAGCTGCTTTTTAAGATTACGTACTCCAAAATATTCATTAGAGTACTTATATACTGATGAAATTATTATTTTTAATTCTGAAGAAATTTTGAAAGTAGATAGTACCTCTATCGCATAAGAGAGATAATGGTAAAGGAAACGATTGTGTCAGATCCATGTTTTTAATTTGAAGTGTTTTATATTACACTTTATTTACTATGGATAAAAATGTAATAAAAGCAATCTTATAATAATTCAAAAATTGAAATTTGAAGATATAAATAGTTTAAATTTGACTTAAATATATATTACCAAATAAAACTTAGTACATTCTTTCCATGTATCTTTATTATGATGATGATTTCAGATCGAAGCTTCTGTATGAATTTAAGCTCCTTTCAGAAAATTATAAAGGCGATGTTGGATCAGTTTGTAGGGTAGATAGTTAAAAAAAAAATTATGTATGTAAGTAATTATGGGAACTTCTAATCCATAAAACAAATTTGGCAGACGAAGTATTTATTACAATCTCCTATTTCGTGTCGCACCAATTTTTCCCTTTCTTCGCGCCATGTTAAGGCTATCAACGAGTGTATAAAAAAAGTATTTTCTTGCAACTACATTGCCTCAGAATTTTAGCAACAACCATATTGAGGTTATAGAGGATCCTCCAGATCCATAAGGTTCCTAAGATATCATAAAAACAATGCATAGTACTTAAATAAAATAAAAAAACTGAGAGTTCTGAAATTTTAACATTATTGAGGCATAACTTCAAAAGGATTCAAGAGGATCATCTATCTAACAGATTTTAAATCATCATTATAGGGTCTAACGTTCAGAAGTTACAGGGTGATTTAAAAAATATACGCAAATATCTTTAAGTCCACTTATCTCGGCATCCGTTAGAATTACACCCCTCCCCCCTGCCCCGTCCAACAATATATACATTTTTTTTACTGTCTAAGTATCCTAAATATAGCCTTCGGGTGCAAGACCACATACGGGACACCCTGTATTAATATATTAGCCCTTTGCACTCGTATGTCATACTGAAGATGACAATTCAAATATGTAATAGACTCATATGTCATGCTGGAGATGACAGAACTAATCATTCTGAAACACCCAGTGTAGGGTAATATTACGCAATTGTAAAACAATTTGTGGGATTTGAGATCTCACACAGTAATAGTTTGCCAAGCCAACGAAAACAAAAGGCCACCAGCTCAGTTTTCAAACTGTTGCATGAGATTCGTGTGATTCTTGAACTTTCCAAGTAAGATGAAAAGATAAGAGTATTGCCGGAAATATGCATTAAGAATGTGTCAATGAAAGTAGTAACATTGTGATGTCAGTTTGGATTCATTTTGTTGTCAGACTGAAATGGGTAGTAGGCAACCAAGTTGGAAAGAAAAATTATGCGTTTTCAAAACGTTTATGTGGTGTTAGATAAAATAAAATATATGAGCCGTTTATTTTGAAAGTTGTACAAATCCATTTGGGTATAGTATTTCTATTTTCTTCAGAATTCTTTAGTAAACAATTTCAAAATAAACGGTTCATATATATAGATTTTCGGAAATATGTATGTATGTAGGTAAGTACTAGGTACTGAGAATCTCTTTAATTAGCAAAATAATCTCATTTTTTTATATTTTCTCGTTATTTTAATTTTCTGTTGTAAAAATTAGCGGAATTTCGGGTAATTATGAAAAAAACAGAACCTCCACCACATTGCGACCTCCAGCATGATCTCAGTTCTAAGAGTGGACGCAACAAACCGTAACGATTTTGCAGAAGACAAGTATACGTCATGTTCATAATTTCACTAAGCAGTAATAAGTAATCATACAATCAGCAAGCCGCAAGCAAACTTAACTTAACAGCAAGTTAACAATCATGCGAGATTCAGCTAACAATTTGGCGAACTTCCGCAACAGCGAAACCAAAGCGACAATAGATCTCGACAATGCGAACCATGAGAGTAAATGCGACAGAGCAAACAATTATTTATGTTATCGAAGCGATATAAAAGCGAAGCAAACGCGAATATAAATTCTGTTCTCATTAATTTATCTTACATAAACACATGCATGTGCGCTATTTTGTGCCCGAACTTCTGAGAATCTTACAGTTTCCAGATTTTCGATTCTATTTTTCCATCCGAGTTTGCATTTCTGCGTGAACAGATCCGATATTTGTCGTGCTTGTGTTTCTATCAGTGAATTGTAAAAGGTGAGCAATTAAAATTAAGTAGATTTAATTAACATAAAGAGTAAAATGAGAGGCTACATTTATAGGAGACTCGATTAGATAGTTAGGTACCTATAAGCATAGGTTTCATAAATTATATACATACGTAGGTGAGACACGTTGATATCGCTAATGATTGAGAAATAATTTCATTTGCGAATCGCTAACGTTATCGTTACCACAGTAGATTACTATTCACTTTGGATAAATTAAAATTTTTCACATTTAGTCGAAAAAGAAAGGCAAAGTGAATCCGAAGTGATACCTCTAATGTGATACAAAGTTCTGTCAGCATTTGCTCCCGCTCGAGGTTTCGATTTCATCTCTCATATGAATTCACTAGCGAAATTTATGTTCCACTTTGTGATATTTTTGCGATTCGCATTAGTTTCGCAATGTTTGCTGGGTATTTCCGACTGTTTTACATTTAAAATGTACACGGCAAGAAAAGGAAAGGAAGAAAAGAAAAAATAACAAAAAACTCAAACTCGAATAAAGACTGAAAATGTGAACGCGCAGATTGCATGCAACGAAACAGAATGGCAAATGATTCATTTTCGTAAATAAATGAGAAGGAGCGGAGTTTTCAAATTTTACTCTCATAAAATGTTCCCGCGTTTTTGTGAAAACAGATTTTTCTTAAAAATTGAGAGAGTTTGTTCCAAAGTTGTTATTGTAATCGTATGTTCTGTCCAAAGTTGTTGATGTAATCATATGAAATTTGAAAAGCGCGTGCTTTTGTTTACATTCGTTTGCTCTGAAGAGATTAAGTGGGAGAAACTCGTGCTGGATTCTCTGATATTTTTGGGAAACATGAGAGTTTTATTTGACAGAAATTTTACATCTCCTTTCAGCACCTTAGTCAAATTGAAATTTATCTTTTTTTTTAAATAAAAGTGAGGTAGTGTGACCAGAAGTACATTATTATGAATAGTTTGATAGGATTTTTAGGGATTCAATAAGAATTTGTCGTTCGGGTAATCCTAACGTTCTCTCGATTTTTATTTTTAACTCGATGTCTCAATCGCACTACAATAATGCTTCTTTCACCCATTAATGCAAAAGACGAAAGTAAATATATGATATTATTTGTTTCTTTCTAAACAACACGAAAAATTTTCAATTTTGTTCGACTGATTCCTATCTTCTTATTAGGTTATTTTTGCCGCAAGCATGTCTCATGAATCACGATTCATCTGTATGTTGTCTCTGTATTTTACTATCATCTTCGGCAGTTCGCTTCTCTTCAGCGTATTTTGCTTAGTTTACCTGGTCATTCGTACATATATATATATATATATATATATATATATATATATATATATATATATATATATATATATGTATTAGTCAATCATTGCATCAACTTGTTGAGAAGATCTACAGCGCGATATTGAGGCCATAATTCAATGTTCATCTCTTAAACTTACATTGCTCTTAGGTTACTTTCTTACTACTGCTACTGTTTTTATATTTGCGACATACACCAAAAACTGTAATGGTATTATTCCATCCGGATTTGAAAATTTCAACAGAAGCTTGGTCAAATTATGATGGAAAAGGTTGAGAGTCTATATTGTAAAATTAGTCACACAAAAATTGTCGCTGATAAATTAGCTGTAATTATGTAATTATGAAATTGCAGCAGACAGTAATGTACTCCAGTAACAAGATTGAATGTGCTGCACGAAAAGTGCTGGACAATCGCTTTTTGTCGTTTCAAATGAAATTAAGTGATTTTTGACAATACCATAGATTAGACAAACACTTCGTCCCAATATGAATCCTCGTTGGAAATTATATGTACTCAAATACGGAAACTTGAAAAGTAATGTTGAAAGTAATATTACTTATTAAATAATAAAATATTTTAGGAAAGATTAGAGACTTACTATGTCTAAAAAAATTGAAGAGAAAGAGTATTTTGAGCAAAAGTACAAAAATGCCTACTATAAAACGATACGGGCTTTTGTGACCATTAAGTTGGTACCAAATATTTTGCAGTTTTGATAGTATGAATACTATATGAATGCTAGAATTCCTTGAAGAAGGATATGAAAAGTGGGATCGCGATAAAATTTTGAAAAAAATATCTTAAAAAATATTATAATGTGATGAAAACCTAAAGATGTACATGTCATACATTAGCAATCAATGAGGAAATTATTTTGACACTTCACATAAGTACCTATTTTATACATATAGGCCAATGAGGAAGAAAGCAATTTCTCACCAAAAAATATTCCACCCGGAAAATTGCTAGAAGCTTTATACAATTCTTTATGAAAATATTATTTTGACTAAACATTAGTTACATAGAAAACAGATGTTTTTTTTTTGTATATATGTTGTAAATTTGGTTAATACCTGATCTGCAAAGAAATCAGAAACCTTCAATTGCATTGTGGCAGGCATTCTTCAAGAAGCATTTAGAATCAATAGGATTTCACTTAAAAAAATAATGAAAGTACAAACGATGCACCGTTCAGGTCATGTCCTTGCTTCATGGCTGACTGCCTAATCTCCGCATGATTGTGCTGAGTTTGAACACTGGCATGAGTAAAGTGGTGCACTAGAACTTTATATTACTTGAATCAGTCTATCGAAATTCATTTGTATTTATATTTAAATATTTATTAACTGCTTCTGATTGTTCCAAAGAGAAACCGATCCTATCCCACTTAACTATTACTACTTACTATTTTTATGACTATACAACGATTTAATAACATTTCAATTACAAAATAACATCCTAATTAAGAAAATGAATTAGCTTTACCTTAAGTCTTTATGTTGCCACTTTACAACTGGCATAGATTTAACACAGAATTTATTTTACCTGAAAATAAAAAAAAGAAATCGTTAAATTTGCATAAATGAGCCTTATTAATATTACATGAATAATGTAAATAAAAATAACTTTATAAATTAAATACAAAAATCGAAATTGAGTGGAAATGGGGCGGCACCGATTCATATTGTATAGACTAGAGAATGGAAGATATTCCTAGGCAGTTGAGCGAGGCAAGGTTGTTATGACCACTCTCATAGAGCAGCGTACAATCATTTTATTTCTTCAACTCTTGATATAGCCTCGCCTCGCCTCGCCTCGCCTGGCCTCGTTGTGCACGTGCCCTAATATGTACAAAAATGTTATATGGTATAACGCCACTCTGGTTAGTTTAAACTATGTATGCTATTATTGTGATTCTTTATTTTTTTAATTAATTATTAGAAATACCATGTAGGCTTTTTACAACCAACGACTCAAATTCATATTTCATTTAACATGAACTTTTATAGAGAATTTAATGAGATTTAATTTTTATAATAACTTTCATTGCTATCGGATCAATGATTATCGAGATATGCTGAAAAAACTGGATTGAAGCACCTTTTTTCCAAGATGGCGGATCTAACCTAGGAGGTAGAGGTCAGTCAGTACAAAATAAAAGTTTGGCTGATAGCTTTTTACCAGTTATTTTTTTATTTGCTAGATTTTAATCTAATTTGACTGACTAAACTGCCAATATCCAAGCTTGAATGATTACAATAGAATATTGAGTTGCATCTTAGTCAAACAGGAGAACTGGGAACTTTTGTTTGTTTATAAATACAGGGTGTTCCGTCTTGGGATTTACATCCGGAGGCAATTTGTATGATGATTTAAAATTTGCTAGACTGATAATCGTTGGACCTTTTCGATGGTCTATATAATTGTTCCCTCCTCCTCTTCACTTTGAAGTTATGGTTCAACAAAGTTAAAATTTCGAAATTTTAACTCACTATTCTTTATTTAACTACTATTTTTATCAAAAACTACGTCACCAATACCAATTTTTCATACTGGATTTAAGAAGCCCAAGAGCTTTACTTTAAAATGGCCTATCACACACTGTACCCAAAATGTCAGCATGTCTGCGTTTTCTGCACTGTTTCTTGAACATATACATTGAAAATGACGTAAAAAGCTCATTATCAAAGGATAATTGGCACTTATTGAAGTTTTTAGATGATATGTTTAAGAGAAAGTGCAAAAAAAACGCAGAAGAGGCTACATCATCATATGGTATAACGATAGTAGTTATCAAAAGGCCTGCATATGATAGGAGGACGAATAGATAAGGATCATTTCAATGCATAGCAGTAATGGGCTGACAAAGTTGACTAGGTAAAAAATCATAAGACTTCGATTTATGTATACGATAATTCTAGCAAAGACCGGATTTTAAAAAATGTTATATCTAAATTCGAAAATGGCTAAAATTGGGTAACTATTCGAATTATATATTAATTATATATTAATTTACATATCTATAAGTTAGTAAAATTGGTAGAAGGTACCAAATATTTAATTCCAATACATTTTATTCGGTATCCTCCGGTTTCTTTTTCCTATTAAAAGGGATCTGAATGGCATAACGTAACTACGTATAAAGTAGAGCCATACAATTAAATATAAAACATTCGAGCTCATTGCGAAAAAAAAACACTCCTAGTTTTTGAAATTATTACGTAACCTCTCAGCTAGCCTTTTAATAAAACATTTTTTAAGCAGTTGTTGTTGTTTAAAATGAAGTTTTGTAAGGTGGTTTAAGTGATATTTTTATCCCAAAAGCTCTAATGTTATTCAAAAATGCCTTAGAATTAAAAATATATTTAAGTTACTGGGGTAAAGTTTAATTTTACAATTTGCTATATTAGAAAACATTTGTGTAATATGTTTACCTTACTAATAGAAGCTATTGTATTAAATACATATGCACAAAAAAAGAAAGCTGACATTGACATTGGTTCTTATCTCCTTTGGAAATTCATTGATTTATACAGTCTATTCGTACTCTACTTTTGAAACTACATATGCACATGAAGACTCGAAATGTACCAGCATTAAATCTTGTCTGGTCCTATGTCTGATTTTATTATTTTCGTAATTCTTTATAATCAAATCGAACTAATGTATTGAAATCAAATAGCTATTACAGTCAGATATTAATCTATATTCAATTAGGTATCATCTGTCTCTTTAAGATTGCATCTTTCTTAAATTACTCCGTCTGGAAAATAAATATACGCATTTGCTAAAAATATTGCTTTCACTTATTTTTATAACCATGGAAACTCGAACTGAAATGTCAATTATGTTGGCGACAAATTTAGAGTTTTTCCCAAAACTTTTCGTTTGCGATTTGTGGCATTGTTGTCATAGTCATAGGGGTTTACCATATCGACGACATGTGTGCAAAACCTTTTAACTCGAAATTTTAATTTTCTACTTTAAAATGTCCTAACTAAAATATATATCATAATTACTAATTATTATGTAAAAATAACTTCATGACATTATTTTTTATCTATTTAGCTACATTATTTGACAAAAAAAAAGTACTGAGAACTTTTAATCCTAGACAGTTCTTTGTAGTTTCCCGAAAACTAAGCAAAATAGAGTAGGATCTTTTGCACGCTTGTCGTCGATATATAATATATTCAAATCATTGACAGCAACAAATTTTCGTGTTAGTCTCATTGTGTTTTGACCTTTACACAATTTTTGACTGAGGTATATGAAATATTTTCATTTTTAACCTTATCAGGCTTAAAATAGAATTCTTGCAAGAGATTTATTACAAATTTAATGAGCTTCATATATTCTTTAATACTAAAAATAGTTCAAGGAATACAATATGTGCACCCTACTCCGTGTCTTTAACTACGCTATGCTTCGTTTGAATGGAAATAACGATAGAGAAAATGTTAAATTCGTCTTACTTTCTCAAAGTAAAGTATACAAAAATTACGGAGCTCAGTTCGTTACTATCCCTTTCAATAGCAAGATTCCTTGAAGTAGATAATTCTGTGGACCCAGTTACAATCAAAAAACCTTATTTTAATAAAAATCTGAAATTTTTATTCAAAATATAATGACGATTTTTAGAAAATATGAAATAGTTGCGATAACAAAAATCTTTGAAATTTATCTTTGCAAAAGGACCTGTGACGAGGCGACTGCAGAAATAACAAAACGAGCGATAAGCGGAATAAATGGGAATTTTAGTCCTACAGGAAGTAGATGAGGTTTATACATAAAATATGATAAGAGAATTTAAACAACACACATACAGCAAATAAGGGGAAGAATTTTAAGCACTCCAACCGCCTTAATGAAGTCTCATCGGTAAATATGTAAGCTTTGGTGTTCTCAATGAATTTCAGCACGAAATCAGCATTAAATACACTAAAAACAAAATAATCAATATTTTGATGTTGCCGAGAAAAAATCAGAATACATTATGGCTATTGTAATGGATAGAAATTACAGTTCAGAGACGAAAAGATTTTAAAGATATAATACAGCTTATTTATAAATACGGCTAATTAAAACAACAAAAGGTATACTACGATGCGCCAAAAATAGAAGCATTTTCGAGATGTATGGCATACCCATTATTATAGCATTCCACCGAATTCAAGGAAGCCGTTGATCGAATTCCTGTCGAATTTCTAATTAGATACTAACTGATGCCTAATAGCTACCTGGTTGCTGGAAACTGAGTTATTTATTCTCCTGTTGACCGCCGATCCAACTATTGAACATAGGATTATTTTTATTTAATAAACTGGATTATTAAAGGACGATTATTAAAAAACGATTGAATCACCATGTATATTGAATGGAATTATTTATGACAGGATTTTGATGATTCTTGTGTTATGCTTTTGATACACATAGGGTAAATTTAACTGGGTATTTGCTTTATGGTAATTAAATTACCTAGTTAATTGGAGACCGCTGACACATAAATCAGAGTATTTAGAATGATTACGCGCATGTCTGATGTTTGGTATGGATGTAAATTAAAGTGATGCATTACATTACACTGAAATTACTCGCTCGTTTTTGGGATACTTTTTAGAATACTCAGGGTATTTGGTGACACGCACCGGTAAAAGGAGGATAATTTAAATAAAAAATAAATGGTGGATAGCATCACAGTCAAGTGGATAGCATAAAAAATATTTTTTATTAAACAAACAATTCTGCTGTCGACTGTAGAAACTGAATTCTTGGTAGCTCTTTATTGACGGATTACATGGGTTTCGAAGGATAAAAAAAAGCACATTTTATATATTATTATTTAATAGTACAATATGGCTAGAATATTTTCCCAAAGTTTCAAATCAATCGGAGTAAAATGTTAGGAGAGAGAGGCTTTGGAAATTATCCTCAGCGACGCACGTATATTGAGCAGTGTTGGGCAAAATGTAATCTGATTAATGATTAACAATTATAATTAACCATGTAATCTGTAATCAGATTACTTTCTAACAGATTACTAATGTAATCCATTTCCATAATTACATAATGTAATCGATTAACGTGTAATGTGATTACAAGTTAATCTGATTACACATGAATCGATTACAAGTTAATCCCACTACATGTTAATCTAATTAATGTGATTACATTTAAGACATTTAAGATATTTAAGATATTTGTATTCGAATTCTTCATAAAACTCCCTAAAAGTAATTTCGTACGAGAACAATACTATTTTCTTTTAATTCATTTCATTATATTATTAATTACTTTTAAGTAATCTACAAAGTAATCTGTTACAATTTAATTAGATTACAAAATAATCTAATTATATTTTAACAGATTACACATTTGATAGATTACATATTCTCTCATAAGTAATCTGATTGATATGTAATCGAATACAATTTAATTAGATTACTTTGTAATTTGACTAAACTGTAATGGAATTATTAATTAAATTACGCTGCAATCAGATTACGCCCAACACTGATATTGAGACACATGCTTAACTATTGTTTGCCTATCTGTTTCGCTGGCTTCCCTTACTTTCTAAGGGTAACCTATTTCAAATATATTATTTTAATATGCTCTGGACATTGCAATTGCAGCATGATCTTTCCTTTATAGAGCTGGAATTGACAATTCTATGTAAGTTAAATAAAAATATTTTTTGTTTATATTACCTATATCTACTTAAAACTTTATTCGTTTTGTTTTTTCTAAAAACACTATTTTTGAACTCGGTGGACACGATTTCTCAAAAACTAATAAACCGATATTATTGAAATTTTACACACTTCTTCCAAATAGGATTGACTAGTGACTGAACGAAGATTCTTTTTTATTTTCGATTACAGATAATTTTACAAGACTTTACGTAGTATAAATTGTTCAAAAAATTGTACTGTTTTGCATACAACTCTGCCAAAAATTCAAATTAAATTTTTTTTTTAATTCTTCGTTCAGTCATGAGCTGTACTTATCTACTAACAAAAAAAAATGGTTTTTGAGTTAAGGCTATCATGAGTTTTAAATAAAAAATAAATTATTTTATTCCAAATATTAAACGTATAACAAGGCAACATTTAATGATTATTTTATAAAATTTTCATTTAAAAATTTCGAAAATTCAGCCGGGGTACCTGACCACCACGAAAACACTTTTTTGAAAGGGTCTCTGGAGACATAAAAATGAGAAAATATGCTTTGTTTAGCCTTCGAAAACCATGCAGCTCTACTTTACGTAGCGGAAAAACTATACAAAATTTATGAAAAGATTTAAATAGGAAAAACAATTAAAATCTTATGGACAAAAGAAATTTTTTCATGGAAATTGCAGATATTTTTTTCCTCTGCAATGATACCTTTCTCTTTCTTTCTCTATTCTGTGCACACATCTTTTGATTTTGAAATTTAAACAAAAATGTGTAACCTTTACACAATTCCAGCAAAATATCCGGAGAATATGTATGGACCTACTTCAATTTTACAATAATACAAATGGGGTTGATAAAAAAGAATAATTTTTCGTTCAAATTTAGTTCACCAGGTATTTTTTCGATAATGATCAACTGAACCGCTTCCCATTGCATTTTTATCTCTGTTAAAAGAACAAAATGGATTGGTAATAAGGCGTTCTGAAATGTTCTAACCGTCTTTTAGCAACATTTTTAAAAAGCCGTTTGATGTGAATTTTTTGTTTGAAATATGATTAAGACAAGTTCAGGGGATACCCTATGATACAAAGCACAGTTTGGTATGAAGGAGATAAGGAGCGTGTAGCTATGACATGTTATTGGCATATCGCCAATGAGCTTGAACGCTCTCTTTTGGGAAGAATCTAATGAAATAAAGGCTATGCGACCAGCCCGGCTCTGATGAGAGAATTGTATTCCATTTTACTTCTGACATAGGACTTGCAGAAGAGCTCTAGATTAGACAGGCTGAAATATTTTTTATACCTTTTCAGAAACCCAAGAATTTTGATACTTCTTGGCAACAGAGGAGATGTGATGTGTCCAAGAAATATTAATGCCATTTATTTATTTTAGGAGATAGTACAATAATATATAAATCTTTTATTTGAACAGACCAATATAGTGGAAAAAGAAAGAAAAAGAAAAATAATCATAATAATAAGTACAATATAAGCATAACATAAATCTGGAAAACTAAAGTATAAAGCGTAGGCAATGTATTTTGCAAATACTAATTTGTAATTACAGGAGAAAAGGAAAAATTGTTCTAAGATCTATTTTTACGACACTCTAGATGAATGCCCGTATGTAATTTCGTATGGTCACATTTCTGTGCTAATTTGATTGTTGAAGTGACTTTTCGCATAAATTTCTAAAACAGCTCGTCGGGCAGTGAAAATGTGTATGACCAATTTTATAGGATTCAATACTGTGAAGAACTTCAGTACAATAGAAACGTCTAGGACTGATCGTTTTCACAGTAAACGTAAAAAATAAAACAATTTTTGTATGGCAACGCCCGATTTCATCCATTTTTGAAATTTTAAATATTATTTTTTTTTAAACGTTTTGTACAAAATTTAAGCTCTCTAGGTACATCGAAGAGTTGTCAGGCAGTGTCCAAATACATATATAATATAAGTGAAAAACGAAATTTTTGTATGGCAAACCTACGGAGGAGCTACCCGATTTGTCCCATCGAACTAAAATTTACAATTTACAATTAAAAAAGGTTGTTTAGAACGACCGTATGTAAAATTTTAGCCCTCTAAGTATAAGCGATCTCGAGTTATCGTGCGTACAAGCAGACAGACTGACAGACAGCGAAACAGTCACGCACGGAACGACGGACAGACGGACGGACAGACGGATGGACGGACATGAAAAAATCAAAATAATATTTATATTATGCGTGGGTATCCAATCCATTTTGCTCCACCATAATTAATTATTCCCTTGCGTTACAAACGCAATGACAAACTTAGTATACCCTATGATTTCATCATCTAGGGTATATTAATATATACCATAAATAAACATCGCATGTGATATTACAACAAAGAAGTGTTGCTGTTGTAGTTTGTATAAACAATTGGACGTGATACTTTACGTGTAATTGTTTTGTGATTACATTATTGCCGCTGTCCAATTAATGGAAACGAGGCTAAATTACGTCACGGGCGTATATAGGTAACATATGTACATTGCTGTTCCTGTATATAAAATTACATTTTTACTTTATATTTGAATCTAAAAATAATAATTTCAAATGTTTTACTAAAGTAGTTATGCTGATTATATCAACAACAGATTTTGCACATTAATACTCATACTAACAGTGATATCATCTTGTATTGGGCGCGCGGTCCCAGCTTCTGCTAGTAGTCTAATTTTTGAATACATAAGTATTTTTGTTTGAGTGAAACTCCGATACCGAAAAAAATAAAAGGAAGTGATACAGATTTTGAGAAAAGGATGTCTAAAATTTTTGATATCGTCATTATGACATATCAGATTTTAAAATTTATGGAAATCTATATAAATGTATGGAGCAAAAGCAATAAGAACATACTTGGCAGTTTTCTGTAGACGACAGTTTTTAATGTGATTTTCTGAATTTGAGGTGAAATAGCTCCTAATAATGAAATTTTCTTATATTTTTTTACTATTTTGTTTCCTTTTTTCTGTACATACAAATCATTCTAATTCATATGAACTTTTGAGATATACTAGTATTATGCGAAAATTTACTAAATAAAACCCAAAAAGTTAAATTAAGTTAAATGAATTATGATTTTTAGCTCCCATTGGATGATAAGACACATTTCAATTTCAATATAATTCAATTTTAAGTCAATTTAAATAACGATCCGTGGAACCACACGGCGTAATGTGACAGATTTAAACGTCTGTAATTAAGGTTAAACTCAATCTAATATCTGAATATCACTTTTTACATCTTGCCACCAATGATTATCGGTACATTCACTTACTAATTGCCATCATTAAAAAATGGTTGACGAAGAAACAGATCTGCGTATTATACTATTGAAAGATCTTAATCTCAATAAATATGTTTGTTAATCATTATTACATCGTAAAATATGTTGAGTCTCTGATTTATATGATCTCCCTCTCCGAAGTTTTTAAAAATACCCAAACCTTTTGTTCGTCCAAAACTGGATTTTGGCTTCACAATATGTAATTCATATTTCCACAAAGATATTAGTGTGCCTGAATGAGTCCAGTAACGAACCTTCCACCAGAGCTCAGAAGCCTTTTCTGCTTTCCTATAAACCCAGTATTCAACTCCACATGACCACATTAAAGTTGAAAATTCATAGTTATATAATTCAAACTCACTCTTTTACTTTTTGATACAGTTTAAAACTAAGAAAATTGATTCTATACATAACTGAATGTTCTCTATAATATTATACCTTATAAGTGTAATTGAAATTTAAATTTAAATAGTTCTGTAAAGGTCTTGTAAACTCACGCCTTTATAATAATAATTTTATTAAAAACAGATAAAAGTAATGAGAGTATGCAAGGCTGGATAATGTCAATACTTATTTTATAGAATACTTACAAGCTTGCATCCATATATACTCGTATATGCATATATATGTATATATATTTATATGTATGTAATATACTTTTATAAACTGCTTACAGCTTAAAATAGAAAATCGGGATTACTGAGTAGAATTAAAAGCACAACAAGAAATAATGCAGTGTTGCGTTTACTGCCTACGGCAATTAAGTTAATTGTTTCTTACTAGTTCTCCTTGAACTAAACTCAACCTTTCTTCAGGTCAGAGGAAGAACTTGTTTTCCAAGTTCAATTATACTCGTATGTACGCCTCTTATTGTAATATGGAGAAGAATTTGATATACTTCCTTCCTAGCAAAAGGTTTTACACTTTCATCGTCAATAGTTGATAATGTAAGGGGAGAAATTCTATGTACCATAGGCGAAGCAGAAATTTCCAATTGATTACTGAAAACATTCTGAATTTTTTCGGGAATGGTAGGGAGGTATACGATACTATACAGGCACTCGCAGAATTTTGAATAAGTTGAGCACAAAAAGTAGTTAGTTATTTAGATTGATTTCAGGTTGCCGTCTACCTACTATTCGCTGACACGAGAGAACTTCGAGGGAACTCTTTAAGAAAATGTTTGCTCTTTTGGGAATTCAATATGGGCAAAATTCTTTCCGTCAATATCTCAAAAGGACAGGCAAAAGATATGCTGGTCCTAAGAATTTGATATGCTCACAGAAAGGAGCCCACAGGGCGGGTAGGCAATATTTAAATACGTTTCGTATTACAATACCTGACAAGGCGGCTAATCTATACATAGCGTTTCATTCCATAAGCACATGCTAGTATATACATATGTAGGTACTTAGGTACTGAAACTGACTCAGAAAAAAAAACTCCAGCTGAGCAAATAAAAATTGCAAAAATCGAGCGAAATATTTAAGTATTCGAAATGCATTCTCAGACAAGGTCGGGCAATGTTCTGTGATAAAATGACCTTCAGCAACTGTGAAATTCTTATCAATAACAGAAAACAGATAATTTCCGATTGCCAAGAATATCTCTTGTTTAAAATATCAGCGTCGATTAGATCACCTGACCGGGAAAAGCAAATAATATAGCACAGCCAATTAAGAACCGAGAGAGAAGCTTCTGCTGTGTATTCCCATGACTGTCAATTCAGGGGAGTCATAGATCTATTTTTTGAACATTATGTAGGTATGTGCCATATAAGTATATAGTTGTTTACTATTGCTATTATGTTTTTCTTCAGATTTTTAAACATAATCAACGAAGCAATTAAAATATTGAACTCCAGCTTATCGTACTTATGCACTTCAAAATAGGGGATTGACATTTAAATGCAAAAACATCAAATTTTTTTACAAATCAACTGTGAACAGTATTGAAAATGGGGGGAAAAAATCAAAGATTTATTTACAATGAGAGAGTATACTTCACAATTTATATGGTGAGGTACCAATTCTTATGATTGAATCAGTCATCATATATTATTAGTAGTATTAGTAGAATCTAGTGAAATGGTGTTTTATATAAAAAATTAACGAATCAAAATGGGTTCCCAGAACAACAAATTTTATTTCGTTCTGAAAATTTCGATGAAGCATGAAGTCTTTAATAGTTTTGTGGTTGAACTTTCCGCGCAAGTAATAACACGAAAAGTCTACAAACGCAACATCCGCGGATACATTATTTTGCATAGTGGTCAATACCTTATTTGCATCATTATTTATATTAGTGTTAATAAGCTGTAAGCAATACTTTAGCTAAATTGAATAATTTGCAGAAATATATATCTTTACAAGCGACAAGCGTTGATTGGGTATGTAATGGATACACATTGGCTACATTCGTGCATTAAAAACTGGTTAGTAAGCAGACATGTTGGACATATTGTAATGAAGATATTGCTTTAGTAAAGTAGCAAGAAAACAAATCAGTTCATGTGGTATCAAATTTCGTTAGCCAGGGCGTGGAGATTGAAGTTCAACTTTTAAGTAAACATAAACAAACACTTAAAATAGTATATTAACATACTACCTTAACTCTTTAGTATCACGAAAAAAATATTTTTTTTATGATGCTTCCAAGCCAAAGCTCACGGGATACCCTATAATACCGTAGCACAGCCTTGGCAGGGACAGGGAATTGAAGATTATTGGGTTGAACCAAGGAGGTGACTATGTGCATTACTCTTGAATGTTTGCGGCTCATAGCTGAGGGGGGAAAACAGAGGATGGTACCTGTTGCACATTTGTATTATTCTGCTTATGAGGGATTCACATAATATCACGGTATGGCCGAATTTGACTTCAAGGGTGTGAGGATGAGCTCGGTTTACAGCTCGTATGGTATGCATAGGAAGAGTTCTACAATGGATCAGGCTAGAGATTTTGTCAGAACAATAGCCATTGAAGTAGCAATAACAAGTAAAAAAGCTAGAATTGGTCCAAGACTTTTTCTTATGAATGCCAGTATAAAATTTCGATTGGTCACCGATCTATGCAAGTTTGATTTTTGAAGTGGTTTATCGCATATCTAGAACGGTTCGTCGGATAGAAATTATGATTATAACCAATTTTATAGGACTTCGTATTCTGAAGAAGTTTTTAGTACAATCAAAATATCTAGGATTGATCGTTTTTACAGTAGTATATGTAAAAAGCCTAAATTTTTATATGGCAACATTAAGAAGGGGTTGCCCGATTTATTCCATTTTTTAAATTTGATTTGCTATTACTATAAGAACACTATGTACCAAATTTCAGCTCTATCTCTCGCGTTCTCAGGCAGTGTTCAAATATATAGTGGAAAACGAAATTTTTGTATGCCAACCTCACGAAGGAGTTGCCCGATTTGTCTCATTTTCGAACTTAATATTACTTTTTTTTTAAAGTCCGTGTAGAAAATTTCAGCTTTCTAAGTGAACGCGTTATAGAGTTATCGTGCGCACGGACATACGGACGGACAGACATGCAAAAATCAAAATAACTTTTAATATTATGCGTGGGTGTCCAATCCATTTTGCTCTACCATCATTATTTCTAGGTGTTACAAACGGAATGACAAACTTAGTATACCTTATAGATTTCATACTGCAATTGATATGTCATCGCTAATAAGTAGCACTTTGTCTAACGCGGACAATGCAGTGCGTCCAACCTCTGCCCAAATATGGGAATTACATTCTAATCTAGGCCTGATATGCGACTTGTAGATTTGCGCCAAGTCTGATGGAGTAAAATATTTCTTGTATCTTTGCAAGAATTTCAAGCGGTGTTGACAATACCAAAATATGATCGGACCAACTAAGATTGTCGGATATTTCCATCGAAGAAACTGGCCAGAGCGGTTGTTGGATTACGTTTGAGAGATAACAGAACTTGTATTTTGGAAGCAACAAACAAGACCCGATTCGCTCTGCCCCAAGCGTGTATTGTTGTAAGAAGCATGTGGCTTCGTTTGGCAACTATAGGATTCCCACTCAGCTATAGAGTCGAACGAGTACACGAAATCAAGGCTAGTGTCATCTACTAAACTATGAGTACGATTAAAAGTGAGAGCTAGCAGATCAGTAATAAAAATGAGAAAATAGATTAGGGGAGAGCACAGAGCCTTGCGGTATACCGGCATGGAATATAAATCGGTCAAGAGTAGCTGAGTCCAATATAACTTGAATTGACCGGCGGGAGGGTCTAGTTCTAATGCCCTAAGTTTAGCTATAAGGAGAGGATACCAGACTCTATCGATGGCCTTCGAGATATTTAATACGATGATTTCAGATTCACCAAAATCATGGAGACACTGATTCCAACGCTCGGGAAAGAATGTTAGTAATCTCCAGCAGAGCGGCCAGCACGAAAGCGGTATTAGCGATTGCCTTCGTTTCTAGACATTTCATCAAGTCTGAATACATTTGTAGGACCCTCTTCTATTCCCTTATATTTTAGCCATTTTCCCATTTTTCAGAGCGGTGTAATTTGCAATTAGTTTCAGTACTCATATCATAAATTCACAGGGCGGACTCGCAAGACAGGTTTGTTGTTGGCGTTGATGTTCGGGTTAATGAGCGGGTTTCGCATCATTCGTGCGAGGCATGAGTAGCGATGGCCGAACATGTGCAATTTTAGTGAACGAAAATGTTTCTTTATGGACCAATTAGGAATTTCATCGACTTTCTTTTGAGAGTAAGTAAGGTAAGTTCGTTCTATTCATCCCGAGTGGCTGTCATATCTGGAGGAAAAGCTTGAGATGACTGAACACTTCATGTCCGCTTGTCTGACATTTGCAAGACGGATACTCTTGTGTATGTTTATCTATTTCCGGCTTACCTCACATGGATCTGCTGCGGAGGGTTTCAGGAAGGACAGGAAAGTTTCACTGAACGGTCCTTTTTTCAGAAGGTAGCCATATGTGCGGAATCTTCTGTTGAATATTTAAAATCACTGACTAGTTAACTTACAAATATAAAAACATAACTATGTCAGAGCAGAAGTTTCAGTTTTACTTATAACCCAGCAAGAAGCATGTAATTTAAATTATTCAATGCCTTGTAGTTTCAGAACAAAAAATAAAAAATCGAAAGAATACTTTTGATCTTTCACTTCAGTATACCTAAATATATATATATATAAAAATATGAAAATTATTATGATATAACAACGAGGAAACAAGAACTGCCCTAATCAATTGCGATCAAATTAAACTAACTGAACATCAAATAAAACATATACATATGGAGGTATATGCATATTGAATAACAAGGCATCAAATTCAAAGTACAAACTGATACGCCCTAAATCTTACAGTTTTCCCGCGCCGATAAATAAAGCTTAAATAAACATAAACACAAAACATCATGCAGTGGTGATTAGATTGTGAAATGGTGTCTATCCACGTCAGTTTGTCTGGAAAACTTTATAGATTACTGGGGTACATGATGAAAATAATTTCAGTTTATTTCCATACGATAATTGAAAACCACTCCGAATATGTATATAAATTTTAGAATAAATTTAATATACTCGCGGGGAAGGGAAGAGTTTCCATCCAAATATTTATGTTCGTCTACATACAACTCGAATAATTATTACACTTGAATTCTGATCAAAACTAGGTGATGTTGGCAAACTCGTTTCTTCAATATATTCATATTTTAAGAAAAGTGTTCGGGTTTACGATAACATATTGTACGAAAAAAAAACTCGGAAGAAAGCATATCACAGAATAAATACATTCGGGATAATTTAACGTGGGGGCTGCTACCTTGTATATATACATACATACATAGCGATCAGTTTTCGTTTGATGTTTTTAAAAAAAAAAAGAAGCGTAATGCAAATTCTTGATCCAATTTCCTTTAATTTGTTTTTCTAGCCATCATTAACTGCGCTACATTATCTTTGAATATTATCTACTCCCAAATAAAATTTCTGAATAAATTGCGCCTTAACTAAATAAGTCATTTAGCTAAGATTCAAAAATATGCTCTGTAGATTTGAGATTTTGAAACGTGCAATGGAATACAGTCTTAGATGCATACATTACACCAAACTTTTACATATTCGTACCTCTTGATGCATATCACATTTGTGATTAGATCTCTTATTTTTTTAACTAGTTATTAAAAAAATATGTAACGCTAAAGCAGAGTTAAATAGAGAAAAAAAAGATAAGTTGGAGACAAGAATTTTTGACTCATCAACAATTACTTGGGGAATCACGAAGGAACATCCTAATACACTTGCATGTATATGTTGCATATTATTCATATTTTCAAATTGAAGATTACATTTTGTTCACGCGCACATGTTTTTCCAGTCTTCAAGCGAGATTTTACGTTTGATTGTGTTTTAATTCTGATAAACATATCTTGATCAAGATATTAAACAATTGTACAAATCTTTGATCCATAACACCTTTAATTAGTTAGTTATGGCTAATACTTGCTTTACTTCAACGAAATCGCTTATAATTAATTATGTAAAGAAATATTTTAAGGCAAAGAAAAACAAGCTCATTGCAGTCACTCGAATAATTGTTCTATTGTGATAAGGCTTTAATCTTTAACATTAACATAGCAAAGTAACAAGCACATAGGACCATATCAGCTAAAGTAGGTACGGACTTGTTTTCTTCAAGCACAACAGCTTTATATCTCCTTAATGAAACGGAGAATGTCCAGATTAGGTAGCTATGTTTATCAACTGTTCGTCAGGGAAAAAGCAGATCAACAGCGTATTGCACGTAGCATATTCTGGGAAAACACATGGAGCTAATTTCTCTAGGAATAGGGCAAATATGAAATACGCACATTTAAAAATACGCATTTAGTTAAGTCGGATGGTCCTTATATTCCAAACAAAATTCAAGATGGAAGGTAATTAAAGTCCATGGACCGAAATTATAATTCAAAACGAAGACTGAGGCTTCAACAATTTATAAACTTCATGTTTCATACCAATTGATTTTAGCTAATTTTTTTTAAAGTGACAAGCTGAGGATACCAACGGTAAATTTTAAGTTTTTTTTTTAAATGGCACAATTTTTATGATTTGCATATAAAAATTGTAATGAAATTCCCCAAAGTGGACGATAGCCCTATTTTTTGTGTAAAGATTATTGCAATCCGAGAATAATATCGCTTGCTTTGGACGTAAACACCACCTCGTGTAAAACAATGTATTTCTTGCTTATGTGGTATTACTTTCGGACATTTTCGGTATGTCGAAATAAAGAACTAGATATTATGATTTAAGAACAGAATGTTAAATAAACAATATAATGAAGAAAATTAATTTGATTTTCAGTTTTTTTTTGTTTGATACATAATATTTAAAAAATGTTTAAGTAGAGTAAAAATTCGATATTAGTGCATCTCTAACCGAAGTATCGTTGCCACGGAAACGTGCTATTCTTTGTTGTCTGCTGTCATTTTCACTTAAATTCAAATTTGGTTCATGCGTCACCTATTCGGAAAATATCCAGAACAGAAAATATATCCCCGGAGAATCTCAGATAAAATATTACACTGCTGTAATACCATGGATTAAATCTCGAGTAATCTTGTTAGGTGAGCTTTGCATTACACATAAATATGAATTATTCTGGTCGGTGTTTACGGCCCTAAGCATTTTTTTTCCAATTGTTAACGAACGTTTTTTTCTTTTTTTAAATTTTTAAAACTCACCGAATAACAAGGAAAAAATATTATATGTTATTACATATTAAATACATAGGTATACATACTTTATAAATTAGCATTTGGAATTTGTATTAAAGTTTTATATAATTTTCATTCCTGTTAATTATTTGTTCAAGTGGGCCTTTTTGGGATTCTCCGGTAAAAACGAAAAGCAACATTTTTTTAATTATTCTATCACATATTCATTTTATTTAGGTCGGCAAAATTTCAAGTTTTGTTTTAACTCATGAACAGGTCCCAAATAACAAAATTTGGTAACTCGAAATGTAGTTAGTTCGCATTTCCATTCATTAAGTTTACGTTAATTCTCATTAGTAGGGCGTTTCCCTTAGATATTATGTAGAATCTAACTTTGAATACATACTATAAAATTTCTCGAGAGTCCTAAATTAAAAAATGTTAAAAATATAAAATCGTAAGAACCCAATTTTTCAGAAGAAAAATTCTGAAGAATTAAGTCTTTCACAGATTATATAGCTTGAGAGCAGTATTAGGCGTAATCTGATTCCAGTGTAATTTAATTAATAATTCAAATTACCAAGTAATCTAATTAAATTATATTTGATTACATTTCAATCAGATTACTTATGAGAGAATATATAATCTATCAAATGTGTAATATGTTACAATATAATTAGATTATTTTGTAATCTAATTACATTGTAACAGATTACTTAAAAGTAATTATTAATTAATGAAATGAATTGAAAGAAAATAGTATTGTTCTCGTACGAAATTAGTTTTAGGGAGTTTTATGAAGAATTAGAATACAAATATCTTAAATATCTTAAATGTAATCACATTAATTAGATTAACATCTAGTGGAATTAACATGTAACCGATTAATATGTAATCAAATTAACTTGTAATCACACAACACGTTAATCGATTACAATGTAATTATGGAAATGGATTACACTAGTAATCTGTTACAAAATAATCTGATTACAGATTACATGGTTAATTGTAATTATTATTTCGCCCAACACTGCTTGAGAGTTTGTACTAGGGAATTTTTTCTTTTGGAATATAACAGGTATTAAGTCATATATTCAATTAAAAAGGGAATTTAAGGTTATGGACTTTATTTGTTTTCTTTCTTCATTTCTTTGTAATCTTAGTTATTCACTTTTTAGCTATTTTCTTTATTTTATTTTATTATGCTTTTAGTATTACATTGTTCTTATTTAGTATAGCCCTTTTGTACTTACTTCATTCTTTTATTTATCTGAATTCATATATTAACAGTCTCTCAGTTTTTATTGTCCTTTTCCATATTCTTGGTCTCCCCACCCTATGCTTCCCTGCTGATTCTATTTGAATCGCTATCAGATGATTGATTGTGTAGATATTTGTGTGAATGTGTGGCGCTTCCATTTCCATTTTCTTATTTGGATAGCTATTGACTCTTGGCGCATAATAAGCCACAGTTCTTCCGAATGTTATTTGTGATTTTCTCGGCCTGCTGTCTATGGCTTCTTATGTCTTCCGTTTGTAGTATGATAATACTAATATCGAAGAAGTTGAATTCCGACTCTTTCTCTATTGGGATAATGTTAATGGCCATCCGGCCGATATTTGTGAAGCTGGTTATTATGTACTTTTTCAAGTGTTTCTTCTCAAATCTTGCTCTGCATCTCGCTGATTGCGTGGGCTAGTAGGGTGATGTCGCCTGCGTAATCTGGGTCTTCTAGTCGGACTGTTAGCGTTTACTTGGGTGGAAAGTAACTTAGTCTAGTGCGGCGATGAAGAACAGGGGATAATGGATATCTTTGTTTTATACCTATTTTAAGCCTTAGTGGATCGCTAGGTTCCCACTGTGGAGTATCTACTGTTTATTCGGGATCATCGTGAAGTGTTCTTTTCAAGCATATATTTTTTTCTTTGCGAGATAGTGCCTCCCATATTGCTCTTTGGAAGTCGATTAATGCTACATACCTACAGACAGATTTCCGTTCTGATGATTGTTTTATAATCATGCATGCACGCTCTTGTCCAGTTTACTCTTTTCGCTAATTATCTTGTTTAACTTTCTATTATTAGAAAGAATTATCACAGCTAGTACTTTATTTCCGATTTCAGTACAGTGATCCCACGCCAATTTCCACGTTCCCTTCTCTTAGGACCCTCTTTGGATGTTTGACAATTATTCCTTTCTTCCAGAAGGATTTTATGCTTGCACAAGTACTAGCACTTGCGTTAAATAGCTCGATTGGGATTTCGTTGGCACCTTCAGTTTTCTTATGCCTAAACTTGTGTCCTGTGCGAATTGATGCGAGAATTCTCAGGATTGGCTTGCTAAGTTCGAGTATATTTTTCATTGAGTTTGGGTTGAGTTTCCCCCACAGATCTTTTGTAGTTCTGCCCGAGGGTTCATTTAACCAAAGACAACTGTGTTGGTGATCGGCCCAAGCCAAAGTAATAGAAGTGAGATGTTTTAGTGCAATCCCGATTGTGTAGGGGGAAGCTTTTGAAATTGCTTCAAGACGAACGAACTAGTCCATAGGACGAGTACCTCATTAACTGAGAAAGAGAATGATCTTTAGTTTTACACTCTAGTACACGTTTGGAGGTTGTAAAGGCCTTGCCAGACGATTGGCTATTCGAGCCAATAGCTATCTCCTTGTTCTCAGTATCTGAGTTAAGAAGAAACCATCGCGCTTGAAGGATGTCTTAATTTTCGCCTGGAAGACCGCGACGTAATTTTCGACGTGTATGTCCATTCCAACATGAGGGTCCTCGCAGAAAACACCTGCTCTGATATATTCCTCTGATTTGGAACCAATGTGTGTAGAGTGTGTCAATGGTTATCTCTCCTTGTTAACTTCTTTAGATCTTTAGCCATTTCACGGTATTGTTACTTCAGATCATCATCGCATTGGAAGAATATTTTCAGTTGTGAATTGCTTCTACTACATTTTTTTGTACCTACCTCGAAATATTAATTTCGAAATACCAACTGTAGCTCTGTGGAAAAATCGCAAAGTAAAAAAAAGGGAATTGGACGCTTATGATTAGATTAAAAATATATTTAAGGATAGCTTAAATGCAGAGGAAGTTACATTTTCATCTACCCGGATGTAGAAACTTTAGGTGGGGTCATTAGCAGAAAAATGAGCAAGAAAATCTAGCTCGCAAAGGATACTTTTACATATCTGTTATGAATTGTGCTTTGTTACTTTAATAAGCGAAGAAACTCACGATTTACGTCCCCTTAAAAAGTCGGATTACATATTACATATGTAATTAGGTCCAAATAAACAACTGTAATAAAAACACATCCGCATGACTGCAATGATGTACATAAAATATTCAGAGCATATTTTAATTCCTTTATTCGCCAAGAGATGTAGTTTTCATCAGAACATGTACCGAAAGGACACTTAATATTAATAAATATTGTTGGTACTTTCACAAAACAATTACAATCGTCCCAGCATTTTTAAGCATGACATACTACAAAGGAGCCTTAGACGTATTAAGCCCCCTTCCGAATACAGGTCTCTCTAGCATATTAAGGATGAATGAATAACGAAAAAATCAAACACATTATTGATTAAAGCATTATAATTAAGTATAAAAAACAAAAATCCTTTTAAACCACAGCAGTCGTCCCACCCCTCCTTATATTTCGCAATTTTCTAGCCATTTATCGAACTAGGTAGTTGATTTTATATCTATTTAATTAGAATCGTTACTGGTTAACACACAGTTCTTAGTATTAATTACTAATAAGAAAATATTGCAAACAAAGCATCTAAAATGACATTTCAGTCCAGTTTGCGTGCAATTAACCTGCGAATAATATACTGCTGACAAAAGAAATGAGTAATATGATAACGTTGGTTAATCATCGACTCTTGTTTGGAGTTCGCCAATCTGCTCTACAATTTATCGTAATATATTTTTATCTTTTTTAAAACAAGAAGCAATAAACCGCTTATCTCCGTTTGGATCGAATTTCAAAACACAGCTGTCGTTAAATCGCCTAGATAAAAGTCAAAATACCTAACATACACATGACCTCTTAATTGAGTATGAATTTCATCAAATCATTGTGATTATCTCGAAAATAGAAAAAAAAACATATTTTGTGATTTATATCTGAGCTACACCGAGATTCTCGGAATAAGGTACAAACTGAATACATTAGATATTAACTCGTTTTTCTGAGTAAAGTTCAATTTTATGAATGCCGATGGAAATGATTGGAAATTGAAAAAAGTGAAAAGCGTGAACTTTGTGGAATTATGGGATAATGCAGTGAATGACAAAACAATTATTTTTAATAATGCTTACCGTCACATTTTTTTATTTTTGTTACAGCTGCATCGTATTCGTGTATAGTACAGGTAATCGGGCAAGCTTACGTTACTTACTTATTACGATATCAACCACTTCATTCGCCACAACTAGAAACTTTGTTCAGAACTTGTAAGGTAGTCGCCGAATTGTCTGACTGGGTTTCGTCGTTATCAGGTAATGATTATTTATACAGGTAAGATAAAATTAATATAAATATCGCTGGAAAGTGTAAATTTATAAATTTATCTTGACTTGTTGATTGTATCACAAGCAAATATAAGAATATAAGAATAACTATTGTTAAGCCCCAGGTTTTAATATGACAAGTTTTTCAAACATTAAAATAAAAAATTATAAAATAAATAAACGGGATGGTTATGTATATCTCTTAAAGTCTATCCCTTAACGACCTTTCATGCGTATTTAGAGAGAGAGGGGAGAAGTATAGTAAAATGAGATAATAGTCGAGAGCTTCTTCAGTTTCTATTTTATAAGTAAGAATAGAACATTTCTTCAAGGTAACTCAGGCCAAATTAAAGGGTTCATTTCTAAGTCATGATTAGTTTTCTTCGTTACTAAGATTTTGGTGGGTATGTTTATTTCTCCGAAAATAAAATTTATAATAATCACATGTTCCAAATGTGGGGATAATGATTCTAGCACCTCAACTTTAAACAGTCCTGCGTAAGGAACGAGTTCTTAGAGCCCTGAGAATCTGATAGAGACTGAGCACCTGAATTGTATTATCTAGTCATCCAACAAATGAAAAAAAAATCATGAAAATCCATCAAAGATTATTTTATGCACTTTTATTCACTTCTATTGAAATTTCCAGATTAATAAAATCTTTAGTCTATTTTTTTTTTAGGGTACATCTTAAAGCATAAGCTGAACTAAATCACGCAAGCCAAATGATCTATAAATAAACCTTATAGCAAATACAAAAGTGCATAAATACTTGTAATGGTGAAATATAATTTAATGCACTTACCTCTCATAATTCGCGGATTCAAATTTGGGATTTTATTAAATTATTTTCTAAGAAAAATAGCAGAGTGGGAGTAAAAGATCCAATTCTAATTAAGATCTCCCAACAACATGGATAATTCCGAATCCCTGAAATTTTGGGCAACCCGAGTAACCCGCATCCATAGGTATTTCAAGATAACTCGGATTTAGAAACAGAATGTCTACTATCAAACATGATATACACTTTGATTTTTAAATTATCTGTGCAAGGAGGGTATATACGACAGAATTTTTTGGACATTATATGTCTTCTTCTTCGCTTTATCTGTGTGGATCGCATAATGTCCGAATTAAAAAAAAAAATCCAGATTTTTTCTTTCAGTATTTGTTTAATTCTAAGATGAGAGGAGAGTGATTGAATACAAGGAGCAAATCTATTTTCGAAATAATTTTTTTGAAGTCATAGTAATGCAAAGAAGAAGATATACATTCCTGTTAATTTTTTCTACTAATTAGATGAGTTTTCTTTTAAGAAATACACCGAAAACTGGGAAAGTGACCAAAGCAAGCAGTATTTAGTTGTTTTTTTTTTAAGGAAATTACAAAATTAAGGAGAACTTTTCTTATGACAGCTGCAGTGTTGCCACTCCAAATCTTTTTAGCGTAGATGTTTTTAGCATAGTCCGAAAGTTATTTGAGTAGCCACACATAAAAGAATTATATAAAACTTAAAATCTTACATGAATTAATTAATTACTCTATCGCGTTATATAGTTTACGGTAATTAACTAAAAATTTGTCTTAAAACAATAAATTTCCATGGTTTTTATTAACCACATCATAACTAATCGGTACTTTTTTAATTTTTGTTTAAAGAAAAAAATCTGAGTAGCAGTACCTGGACTTCAAATATTTTAAGTACAAGTACAAGTTCCGGTACTGGTACTTAAAAAAATTTCAAGTACAAGTCCCGGTACTGGTACTTAAAATTTTTCAAGTAAAAGTCCAGGTACTGGTACTGTTACTAGTGCTTAAGTACCAATGTACGTTTTCTAATACAACTGACGCTGGTCATAGCTTTTATCAACGTGAATTTAGTGTTGATATTTTCATATCCTTCAGTAATAAGGATATGATTTCGATACAGTCCGTAATTGAGAAGTGCTTCCAAGCTTTCTCTACATCAATAAATATCGAATCAGTTATGTCTAAAACTGCAGACACACAGCCATTTCTTTAAATAAGTTGAACTGTCAAACTGGTTTTGATAGATTTACATAGGTACTTATGACATTAAAGAAGCCATATGGAACGAACTAACGCGATAAACTTTGTTTTATTTATTTTTCAATTTAAAAATTTACAAATGAGAAAAACATTATATTAAAAACAATATTGACAATATAATTTTTGATTTGCATTTCTTCTTCTTATTTTTCAAATTGGCATATAACAGCGGAGCTCCAGATTTATATTATAGGCCAAATCTAGCACAGTTTTCATTGATGAAGGAAAAAAACACTTCATCATGATCTGATTTTGGAGCCATATGACGTATACTATGTGACACACATCATTTTAATGAATATTTGGTACTAATGCTGTGTGTATGGGGTATGAAACCAATTGTAAAGATCTTCTGATATACTTAGTAAGTAGGTACGTTTTAAAGGTATATATGTATAATATCTTGATCCAATGACTGGCGCAAGAACTAGTGTTAGGTGGTAGAAGCACTAAATGGACATTAGGATGATTTAAATCTGGTGGTGATCAGGCCCATTATCTATTAGTAATAGCGCATTGAAATCTAAATTTGACTACTTTAAACAATTTTCAAAGCAGTGAAATTGGTTACGCAAGGTGAATGTAACGTGTTTTATTTGATTTAAGTGCACGGAGACTTAATTATATATAAACTAGTATGGGTTTTATCATAAAAGCCCCCGACACATTACTGCACAAAAGTAGAGTTACACTTAGACACCTTAAATCCTGGTGCAGTTTTTTTTCTTTCTTTTTGATATAAATGTAAGTAAAGGTTATATTTGCATTTTTTTCACCAAAGTCCAGATTTATCAGCATTAAAAACTTGCTCTTCTATATTTTTTTTGATTTTTTTCAGGATTCTGGCAGCACCATGGTAAGACGACGAATTTTTTCTTAACATTTTTGTGCTATGAATTGTAAATCGCTTTTTGAATTACTCAAACTTCCACAAATTTCTCATCATATTATAAAGAAATCGTATTGTAGGTTTCTGCTTTATACGAGGGTTTCCGTAATGTATGTAATCGTGTTGAGAGAAACCGTGTTGTAGGAGGGTTGCACACCATTAACAACTGACAATTTTTCACAGTATACGTGAAAAATCTGCAAATCTGAAAACTTTTTTTCAACCCTTCTAACCAGTGAAAAATAGTTAATATGCAAGAATGAGTTGCATATATGTATGTAAATCACAAACTTTAGTAGATACTTCTTTGCAACTAATTGCATTTATTTCATTTAAATAGTACCCACATATACTAGGTTTGTATAGAAGAACAACCTGAAAAATTACTAAATTTTCAATACTAAGCTCACTCATTTCATGCCTGCATGCTGAACTTGTACATATGTATATGTCTCATATTTGGAAGCACATATCTAGTTTGATACGTAGAGGTGTTTCATTTCTAATGTCACATTTTTCTAGTAATCATATTTGCAATTATGTTGGTGCCTTTCCTTGATAGCTGTACCCTGTATATAGTTTGGCATAACATCATTGAGTCATATACAAAAGAACAACGTATCTAAATCATTCGTATTATCACTAAAAAACGAGTTCTATTAGCCAAACTTTTCGTGCTTTATGTGAAACTTATGGTCAACACTATCAACCTACAGAACACACTATTCATCGTATTGATCATTGTTTGGAAAGAAATTGAACTTTCTCAAACCTCGCGAACGCCAGTGAATTTTTCGAAAAGACTTCAGTCTCCATATAATATCCAGTTAACTCCAGAGCTACATCAACTGGCCGTACAGATTCGCTGATTCATCTTTACAATTCTTGGAAGTCGATCTCAATTTTAATCGAAAAATCTTCTTCAGCAACCAAGTCCATTTCTGCTTAAAATGGATTCGTCCGTCAACAAACAAAATTGTCGCAATTGGGGAGACACCATCCTACACTGATTATATGTCTCCATGTGGTAGATTGTAAATATAGAAAAGTTTAATCGGATACAAATCAAGGGAGGTTAACGGGATTAATGGGAGATTTACTAAACAATGAAGATGGCAAAACAAAAGCATGAAATTACAAAATTAAATTTATCATTGTTATTCTAAAAGTAGGTACGGAACGGATACCTAACGAAAAAATTTCATATGAACTTATAGAGCACTCCTACCTCCTTTGGAAGAGTTTATTAATGCTTTTTGGTAAGCTTAAGCGAATTTGTTTCTCCTGCGGCATTCCTAACGAAATTGTATGTTGCATGAAGAAAAAGCGAAATTTTCCTAAATCCCTTTTGCTACTGGATAAACTTTAAGTAATGAAAAATACATCACCACAGAATCAAATATATCATAAATTTCAGAGACTTCAATCGCAAACTGAAATAAATGCATATACCTACCATATGGTATTATATGAAATTATATATCTACTGCATACATAATATGAAATCACCTATTCACAAATTTCCATTAATAACCTATTCCCATATTTTTTTCATATATATATAATTTAATATTCCTCTTGATATTTTCAAATGATTTAAAAATCTTCCTCTTGAGAATTACGAAACATATGTGGTAATTTGGTGCCTGTAAACATTTACCCGATATAATTAGTCGTGGTTCCCTTGGGTTGTTATTTTTGAAATTGAATTAAATTATCTAAACACACCAAATGATTGGAGGTCTGTTGATGGGAAAATCAGCTGGCATCGAATTTCTTCGGGTTCTTGAACGAGAAAAAAAATCAATCCTTTTGGGTCTAATAAACATTAAAGTAAATGAAGTCTGATGGATAAAAGATAAATACATTGCTTGAAATTGCCTACGAATGTGTTGAGGATTTATGTGAAAACGCATCTAAACCGACAGAGGCATTGTCGACGGTTGCCTATTTTTGTTTGGGCGGAGAGGGGATCATAAAATAAAAGTTAGGTATATGTAGCTATATTATCATGGCTAAGTAAACAATTAGACATTATTTGCATTTCAATCTGAGGGCTCAGACATAAACTCGTAACCAACAACTATGGCTCAAAATTAGATTTCTCTTGACATAATAGCCTTCACGCGTCGTCTTGCACTATTCACGTTTTTTCATCATCAGAACGGTGTTTACAACGCAACGTAGGTGTTTACAGAGACCCAAACTCGCTTCGCGGCTTTTTTTTTTTTTTGTAATTACAAATTCTCGCTTTTGTGTGACCTTGCGTCAGTTTAAGTGCTTCTAATCTAGAATGGACATAAAAAACTACTGCTAACGTATTTCTTTCCGTACGTGCATACATACTTATATCTGTATGTATTCATATGGTACATAATGAAATTAAAAAAGATCCACTTGAAAAAATTTGAAAGTTAAAAATGTCACAATACTGATCTTGAATCAAGTATCCAACTATCTCATCATTTGCCATTTACTAGATTTCTATACGATAGGATTTTGTATTTAGTATAAAAATATGCTGTAGAATTATTTGTGGCAACAGTCTGCTAAGTTAGCTTTTCCTTTGATTTATTACACCAAGTTTAAATCGTGCAGTAATTCGTCATAGCTAAAAACTAGTTTCACTCCGAATTAACCTTGGCAGTAGAATATAAACCTCCATTTGGCGCTTTATGCGTACACAAGTCATTTGAACAGTTTCTATAAATTTTTAGGTATCGCTTTGTCTAATTATAAAGCTCCAAATAGATAATAATCCGAGGCTAGCACTTCTGTGTTCGCGAATTTGTAATTCAATGCGATACGATTGCGAAATGATTTATAAGAAATATATATAGTTAATAGCGCTTTTGTAATTGAAGTTGAATTGAGTGATACGGAAATAATAAAATATATAGTCGGTTTATTCTGGTTGCTTCATTGTATTAAGCATATCAGTTATTCTTACTTCGTTAACTATTCATAATTATGTATACTTCATAATAACAACGTATATAAAATGCTTGAAAGATTGAAATAAATTTAAAACTAAACGCGTCAAACTTGTATAAGTAAAGTATTTAATACAAATATTTGGTTTATACAGTATGTAGAGCAAAATTCCACAGCTAATTATACGGGTGTGCAGTCAAAATTAGTTAATTTATATGAATAGCATTTACCTACCATTACCGATTTTTCTCTGTTAAACTATTTCTAATGGCTCTGATGTAGTGAATACCTTCTCCACTGAATTGGCTGTTAACTAACGTAAAGGTACTATCGTGCCTTTAAGAATGAAATGGAAGCTAAACACATTATAGCTCTTCTCGGAACAACGATTTGTTTCTCCAATCATACTTAACATCTCGGAGTCTTTATTACAGTAAGTTAAGTTCAAAGTCTTATGTTCAAAAGAACCTACAATATTGTCCTTACTGAAAATTAATATCTAACAATTCTTAGGGCATGAATACATGTGCATGATTGTATATTTGGCGTTTGGAGGTGCCTCGCAACAATAATGCTTGATCTGCTCCAATTAAGCTTGAGAGTTCGAGAACCCTGCTCAATACATAAGGTAAGGTCACAAGGAACTGAAACCAAAATAACTTGGTGAGTACCTAAAAGAGTTTCAAGGGGAAGAGCACAATTTTAATGGTACAATAAATATCAAATTCCAATTCCAAATCATTCCGTGAAATATACTTTTTAGCAAAAGAAGCATAAACGCAGTTGTACGTTTAAGTTATCGCTTTTACAACATCGTAAAATATACAAAGCCATAGGACCGTGCGCAAAAATATGCGACATTCAGGTGATCTATTTGCTGCAGATATAAAGCCAATAGGAAGGAACAACAAGGATATGACAAATTATCGCCACATCAACCGACATGAAAAACCTCGGAAATCTGGAGAGGAAAGTACTCCGTTCTTCCACTGGTCTTCACAGAAGGGCAGACAATAAGTACTACCCCAACAAAAAGCTGTACGAGGCAGCAAAAATCCTCCCTATCGACAAATACCTTGTCTCGCAAGCCCAACATCATCATCCAAACCCTCTCATCTATTTTCAACCTGCCTGCACACACTGCACCTGCAGAATTCAGGTACATCTCACCTCTTCAACTTGTTGACCCTGAGAGTAGGGGCATTTACTATACTGACGAAAGATTTACCTTCTTTTGTAGCAAAGGTACCCATCATCGAGGATAGACCTCCGAAAAAACATCCATCGTCATCATAGCAGGGTGCTGCACATAGGAACTGCCTAGAGAAGGAAGAGCCCCACAAGGATACCTGGTCCAAGCTTCAGAGCTTCAGAGCTCCTCATCCATCTTAACCATACCCATCCCAATTTTCCCGTCTCACCCTCCTAAACAACATATAAGCCACGGAAACAGCTTAGTGTCGCGCGCGAAGTTGTAGTAATAAACAAATACATATCAAACATAAAAAGTTTTTTTTTTTTAATCAATAAATGTATCAAAAGAAGGCAAAATCAAGACAATTGTGAAATCAAGGCCAAAATAAAAAGCCTGAGTGTTGAATCTACCCTACCATAAATCCTAACAGGAAAGTTAGGACTACACATTAAGGTCAATTTATTTTAAATGCGCAAGGACGACTCTGACTATGGAGTTAACAAAAATCTCTCACCTGAAACAAAGTCCCATGATTGATTGGCCATTAAGATTATAATTAATAGTTGCCCCACAATAGGTGCGAGTGTTATGTGGATGGGGTACAGTGCGAAGGGTAGGAGAAGAGAAGTGAAGTGTGAAGATTAAGTGTAAAGCTGAATAGACTTAGGAGAAGAAAACAATAGCGCAGAGAAGAGATTTCTACAGTCTTGTATTTCTATACAATGGCTCAATTATGAAAAAACATGAAGCTTATGTGGTATAGAAGCATACAATATCTACTTGGAATTAGCATATCCTATAACTGGGAACGGAATCTGTAATATTAAGTGTTTGAAGATTTCGGAGATGAATTAAATTTTGACGTTTGACTTTTTAATATCTGTTGATACAAGTACGCTGAGTACTGCCCCAGGCATCGTGGGTTTGAATCGCACCTCGACACGCTTCTACTCCTTTTTCCGTACTTAATCTCCTTTCGTCATTTACGGTTTCTCCTAACTATAAAAATATCTCCTCGATCAAAGAAAAAATATCTATGACAAGCAAAAACAAAAAACGTCCTTGAACACAGTGCACTTCTCCTAATAAACGCCAGATAGCAAACACGGCATTGTGTAGCTAATGTCTAATCAACTAGCATAGTGAACGAAAACTATTCAAGAAACTGAAGCAGATCCTCGGATAACACAGTCAGATGGAGAGGATATGCGGAGGTCCGATGCTCCCAAGAAGAATGGATGAATGTGTTCCGAAATCTTTTGTTTTAATATTCATGCTTATAATGTCTCTCTCTGTCATACTTAGACGAGGTGAGCAAGATCTTATATGCAGTAACTTATGATAACTCATGTGCACATTCTGCGCAGTTTAGGACAAAACATTGAGAGTTAAGTACAAAACAGCCGTGATTTAAATCAACTTCACTCTGCATCCTCAGGGTGCTCAAATTTAGTGTTTTTTTCTCTGCCTATTAAAGTTCCGATATTTGGTAAATGACCTTAATCTTAACTTTAGTATAGTAAATGGAATAAAGAGAGTAAAAGTTTTATCCGGAAAAAACAAATTTAAATAAACCCTCGAATTCCCCAACTTACAATGTTATAGAGCCCTTGCAGCCTTACATTTTAGTGGTGTTTTCATTTCAACCAAACAATAATCAAAATAATTCTTATCTCACAAAAAAAAAAACTACAATTTGTAAAAACCTAAAAGTAACCTGCTAGCGTTAATAAGAGGTGATACGTAAGTTCCTAAAGATAAAATACACTTGAGCTAAGTACCCTGAAAATAAGTACGACACTTTGCTGAATTTTTGTAGTGCTCAATTAATATTATTTTCCCTCTAGTGTAGGTATTGTTTAATAATAAACGAATATTAAAAAAGAAATATATATTAAGTTAATTAATATCTATGTATAGGCGACTTACTTCTGGCTACTGTGGGTACTAACCTTTGTATGACCAAAACTGGGTCAAAAACGACCCCGTACCTTAATTTTATCCAAGTAATTTTCAAAATATAAGTTCCCTTTGTCCCTTTTGGAATGACTCAGTGTTAGACTTGTGGTGCAAAAGGTAATCAGTTATTTTTTTCTCTATATCTTATAAACTAACTTTAATTATGCCGTGAGATAAGGCGGGTCACAAATAACCCGGTTTTTGTCATTCCCGTACAAGAAACACAAGGTATGCTCTTTAGTCAAGCTAGTTTTTCTGGATATTGTGTTTTATTAATATTAATTTTCAATTATATCTGGATAAAGTAAATACATTTTTTGTGTACTTATTTCAAAATTTGTTTTCTTTACTTTCTACATTTCTTGCTTGAACAACGGCTCAATGTAATAAACCAAAATGTATTGTTCATGTATTTTCCCATGTTTGTCATTCTGTTTGAACACCCGCGCATTATATTAAAAGATATTTTGATTTTTGCATGTCCGTCTGTCCGCATGATGACTCGAGAACGCGTGCACTTAGAGAGTTGAAAATTTACACACGGGTTTAAAAAGTTCGAAAATGAGACAAATCAGAAAAATATTTCGTGGGGTCGCCATACAAAAAGTTATTTTTTCACTATATATTTGGACACAGCCTGAGAACGCTTAAGGTATATAGCTGAAATTTTGTACACGGCGTTTTCATAAAAATAGTAAATATAATTAAAAAAAAAATGGGCTAAATCGGGCAACCCCTTCTTGGTATTGCCATATAAAAATTTAGGTTTATTCGTATAGTCCCAGACGTTTTATTGAACTGAAAAGTTCTTCAGAATATGAGATCGTACAAAATTAATTATAATCATTTTTACTGTCCGACGAACCGTTCTAAAAATAAATGCGAAAAACCATTTCAGCAATCAAATTTGCACAGAGAAGTTACCATACGAAATTAATTACCTACGGGCATTCTTTAGGGTATTGTAATAATTGGTCTTAGACCAATTCTAGATTTTTACTTCTTTTCAATAGAAAGTCGAAAAAAAAACATGAAGAAGTAGAGATATTTATTTGTGTCAAAATTGACCAGGGTCGTCTATGTTTTCAAATTATATTGACGGTAGAAGGGTTAACGTCTGTTTATGGACACAAACATACAAATTGAAGTACTTAATGTAAAAATAAATACTTTTCCAATTCATTTTGAGAATAGTTAAACATGAAAAAAAATTCAAATCGAATCTTATTTCCCAGAGTAAATAAGTTATAAGCTTTCATATTAATTTAGGATATGAAAAGCATCACCTCATAAACGAGTTATAAGTCAAGATTAAAACTATATTTTTAAGCAGAACATCTCTTCTATCTATTTTCTGCTTGAAGGCAACCTAATGAACTGTTCGATAATCTGGCTTTATTAAAAGTTCCAGTACAGCTGACCCAGTAAACAATCATATTTCGTCGTGAAATGTGCCTACTAACAAAGGCGGAACAATAAGAATTCCCCCAAAATGCCTACAAGCGAACAATTTGTAAATTTAATGGCCTAGAATCTAGTCTAAATATTGAATAAGCGTATATACATAGATAAATCCCTCTGAAACATTCAGGTAAGCCCTCAAACTCATGTTTACTGTTAGACATACACATGTATGTATGTAACCATTAGACCTGATGAATATCTAATCGCTAAAAATAATGTGATGAAAAACTCTGTTCCAAAATATTACAACAAAAAACAAAACTAGAAATATACTAAGAAATGCACCAATTCTCAAAAAATACTTTTTTCTTTGGATCCTGATCGATCACATACAACGGGTTACTTTCAAAGGTGTTTAAATTAAAATTCTGAGGGAAGTAAACTTCCTTGTAAAGTATGAACATTTAAATAATTTGAGTGTGTAACAGTAGAACAATTTACCATAAATGTCTGATTCTTATCAACCAGAAACCCTTTGTACCGTGCTATTTTGGAAGTAGGCCGGTTGAGGCCGCAATCATAATTCTGAGAAAGCAATGAAATCTCTCAGAAACACCGGGTACAAAACTACATATGTACGTAAATACAACATGTTCTCAAATGGTCAGATAATAGGACCAATTAAGAGTCGAAGCATTGAACTGAGTTATGGCATTATGTTTGGTGCGTATATACATACATATACTGCCCATCATTAAAATTCATAAGGGTTCTGACGAACAGAAAGTTAGAGTGCCGACGCAAGTAAACACCATTCACTTAGCATACAATTTGTTTTAATTTTCTTTACAAATTTTGATATGTATGCACGGAATTTTAACATGCCTTTGACGCCGAAGACGATGGCAGCGGATAGTGTCAAGTTGATAATTAAAAATATACACGTGTCGCATTAAAATTAATTCATTAAATAATAGAACCTCGCGTACTTAAGTATATTATTTTGGTTGAAGACAACAGTTGCGACTTTGAATAAGATTATTATTATATTTCGGTCATAGGTAGGTTACTAGATGGCTAGTAGGTATCTTTGAAAAAAGAAAAAAAGAAATATAAATTAACGTATAGGTCTATTGCCTCGTTAAAGTTCGTACATATGTAGTATAACAAAAAAGATAGGTAGTTAGTTGAGAAAACTAGATAAGGGGAAAGGTAGTTCAACATATAAAAAACAATAATAAAAAAGCAAAGTCATGAACTAATAATAGTAATGAAGGCAATAGCATCGTTTTTCGTTTCAGAGCATATAATTTTGGAATTACACACTACGCGTCAGCGCGTTATATGAACAAAACAAGGCAACATTAAATCCATTTGCGGTTAACAGACACGAGAAAATGGAACTTGGTTAAGCGGTGGTTTTTTGCATCTGCTCATTTGGATGTAATGCGTTTTCATTGTACTTTAGTTCGAGTTAAAAGTTACATACAAATACAACCACATTAACTTCATGGTCATTCTGTTTTGCATCCTGCTGCTTCATAACTTCCAACCTCGGTAATTATTGAGCTGTTTCTTTCTTTATAGAAGAGTGAAAAAATACAAACCTTCTGAAATTCTATTTGCTACATTATATATAAAGAGCTGAATTCTTCTAAAATTCTTTTCAATTATTAGTGATGGATTTTGTTTGCTTGTTGTAAATAAATTTATATTATCTATGTGACATACTTTTGCATTAGTTACAAAGAAGTTATTTGGTTCAATCTAAGCTTTGTTAAAGGGACTACATATACCTCTTCAAGCCTCAAAAGCCACACATCAGATAATATAGAAGCGGTGGGTCCCGGCTTCAAAGACAGGACGGGGCGGTTGTTTTTCTCTTGTATTTTATAATTTGATTTGGAATCATAAAAATAAAAAGTTTTTCTAAAAATGCTTCTATTCCATCTGACCGATTCTAAAAATTGTGAATTCGAGTCCCGCAAAATTAAATACAAAAGTTATCATAATATGATAAATAAATCATTTGACAGAAACCAAATTCAAATATTGAGCGTTTTAATCATTTGATTTGAGCAGCTATTAGCATATATGAGTTGAGAGGGAATTAAATCAAATTTTATCTAAATCGAAAATTAAATTATTCGATCTTATGATAACTGTGATGTTTTAACAATACGACAGATACTTGGATAACTTGGGTCGTAGAATTAATATGTGTCCTTGCATTGTACATAATTTAACGTAATACTCTTATTGACCATTGTAACTTTTGAAGTTTTATTTGTGCTAACTAAGTATTTTATTTCAAACCGGCATATACATAAGTGGAAAGGATGTTGTCACTGAAGATGTAAGAATATTAATAAGGTGTTATGTGAAAACATTAATGAACGTATTTCATTTTAAATATCTGGAGAGGACTTAAAAATCTTTCAAATAATATCAGCCCTAAAAAATTAGATTCACCTGAAAGAGAAGCTATTCTTATTGCAAAAAGATTAACAGTAACAACGCATAGATTTTTAACATTACGGGATAGCTATAGAAGCTCATCCTATCTTTATTAATGTTCTAATCAAGAAATATTGGAGATAGTGTATGATGTAATTAGTGCATCAATTTTCGTGTTACAGTAGTACAAAATTACGTATTTAATATTTTTGATAGTAGTTCTCCACTAAATATCGCATGCAAATTGCTGTCCTTTATATGTGGGTATTAGAATATTATATGCGTTCTATTTACACTACTATGTCACTTGAAAATTTCATAAAATATGCTTCTGAACCGTTTTCGTTGTGCATAGGTTCTTGAGACTCAATATTGTTTATCATGGAGTAAAATATATAAAGTGATTACAGGCTGAAATATTGTGTACTCGTCTTTATTTAATATAAAAGTGATAACATTTAATTTTTAATTACTTATCTTATTGTATTACAAAAAACTAAAGCAATAGAGATAATATCCATGTTTTTGAGAAAATTTGCATATACCTTAAAAACGTGTTTATACTCATTTTATATATTTTTTTAGCTGCAAACGTCTTTGGTAGTGTGTGGCAGCTAATTGCTGATGAATACAATAAAAAATGGAGCTTCCCTAATTATCTTGGCTCCTTGGATGGAAAGCATTTTGTTATTCAGTCAGCAATAAATAGTGGATCAGAATTACTAATAACGATCAAAAACGGCTTGTTCACAACCCAATCATTTCCGATTTGGATGAAATTTTCAGAATTTATATGGAATACCAAAATAGCCCATCCATATTTTTTTGTTTCCGCTGGTCATTTTCAAAAAAGCAGATCTCGAAACGGAGCAACCGATTTTTCTGACTCAAATGCCAAATTAAACTTAATATTATGGTATATAGTTTTCATAAAAAGATAAAGCAGCACCGAACGTAAAACAACATTTTGTTAATAATACTATGTTTTTTTTTTCAAAAATAATATAATTTATTATTGAGGACTTCTAGCACTTTTGTTTTATGCACTTTTATTCTGAAGCTAGAGGCCTTATCTATCTATATAAAAAAAAAATTGCGATAGTGTTCGGCTTCGTTTTTGAGATATGATTTTTTAAAGTAACCGTATACCAAAAATAACCAATTTTTGGAATATAACACTGCAGACGAGATATCGGCGAATTTTAATGATTTAAAAGTCGTTTAATTCAGGCAGTATGCATGGCAGATTAAAGAAAAATTACAAATCTTTTTATAATACTACTTAACTTTCAGTAAAAGAAGAACGAAATTGGTATGATACTAGCATTGCTGTGTGTTACATGTTCTATGTACTACTTGAACATTTAATTTAATGTACGATTAAGTTTCGTTCTTGCGATGAAGCAGCTGACTGCTACGACTACGGTTACGACATTCAAAATAAAAGTTTCGAATCCTGCAAGTCAGTAAAAGTTTTACGATTTAATTAATATTATTTAATTGTTAGAACGTAACTCAAATTAATAATAAACAGGACGCTGAAAATTAGGATATTACATATGTACTATAAGGCATTCAAACATGTTAATTTTCAGAATTATCCGTGCTGGTCGAATCAAAAAATCTAATAATTTTGAACGATTTTACATGGAATGACCCAAGAGTTAAATGATACTCTGAGTCGGTCGCCTGTGCCGCACACAGAAAGCGACCAATAATTTGTGTTATGCCTGATTGTGTGATATTTAAAAATAAATGCTTTTAACACATAGCTGAACTCAAATAGGCCTCAGAATTCATAGAATTTTTAGATATGCGCCCTTATCAGTTCATCTATGGTCGACCGACCAATTATTAAATAGAAATAGAAATTTGGGCTGGGCCTTGCCAAATAGAATTTGAAATTCCAGCTTCCATAAATATCCTACATATATCACAAAATGAAAATCCTTAAAATACTATAGACCTAAATATTTGTTTACACATTTTGTCCTTTTATCCTAAACAAATAATAGGGAAATTTACAAAAGAAAACGTGTAGAGTATACCTACATAACAACCATTGCAGAATTTGTAATTTGTAAGTAATCTTTTCATGTTTCTGGGACTTTAATAAGATTTAAAGGCATATATGTATGTAAATTTGCATGAAATTTAGTGCTTGATTTTTTTTTCACCAGCGCGATACCGTTGCGATGATTCCATTTCATATATTTTGTTATTTTTATAATAACGTAATCACTACCTCGTGTTCGTCAACCTTAACACCACACAAAAGATAACTAATTAGTAATTACATAAATTTCCCAAAGCGAATGGTCTACATACAATTTTTACCAAATGTACGTTCCCCAAATCATTACTAAATGGGAATTTCGCAATATATTAAAAAATTAGGAATCAAAACTGTTAGTCATGCTTTGAAATTTAGTTGAAATCGGTATGTTATCACTCTTACCAAAAAATTTAAATTAGATTATCTTATGAGCTTTTTATAGAAAAAATTATGCATATTCACTTTACCTTTGCATTGGGAATGAGGTAATGATTTACTGATTTATAAATTTGAACACTGTGGTACATATAAAAGCGTAATTTAATTTATAGTGTTTAGGAAATGAAATGGTTATTTCGATGAAGCTGGCATCTCAAGTGGAAAAAATTTGCGAAACATATAAATTCGCAGAGGTCAAAAATTTTTTGTTAATTAATTTTTCATTTTAAAGATTCCTAATTTGATAAGCAATTTTTAAATTACACGAATTATACTGCCCGTCTCATTTTATGCAACAATTTTGTCATTTATATAAACATACCTACATACATATACGATTCGTTAAGAAGACAAAACAGATTTGCGTAGGACTTAGAATATTAATGACATTCTTTCCAAAATTACAAGAAATTTTTCCACATTCCCGTTTAAAATTTATAGTTCTACTTATCATTCATTTATTTGTTAAAACTTCATTAAAGATCTACTTATAAAAAATTTATAACTGTCAAAATGATTACAAATTAAAAAAATAATATGAAAGTAAATTCAACTATTTAGCGAGTTTTATATGATTTTTAAAAAGATGAAGTCTAATGCAATTCAAACCAGCGCGCGGTAAAACATAGGTATTAATGAAATAGACTCACGCATACCATAGTTAGTGCTATATTTAAGAAGAAAAAAATCCAAAAACAAAATTGCTCAACGAACGTTTTCTTTTTCACAAAACCGTGCTGCCTTATAGCATAGATAGCACACAAGCTAGATGTCGCATGGTATACTAGAGCAGAGTATACAGATTGTGAATGGACCATAACATGTGTTAGAAAATGCTGAAAGCAAATGTTTTTCTAATAGCAGTATAGTATACATTTGATCGACTTCCTCAACACTTCAGATACGAAAAAATATGAATCACTCGACGTATACATCATTTAAAATGTTGTGGTCCTTTCCGGAATGGACCACGAAGCCATATAAATTTTGTATACTTTTTTGGTACTGTATGCGACTTCTAGCTCTTGTATAATCTATGCTTATAGTTAATAAATGTTTGCAGTGAGAGTACCTATACAGCATCATATACAATTGCTTTAAAAAGCTGGGCAATATTCGTATAATGAGCTATTTCATCTTTTGTGTATAGGAATAATATAGGATAACTTCAATGGAAATGGGAATATACCGATCCGCAGAGACCAGTTAAATAGATGTGACAAGGGATTTACAAGATTATGTCCCCAATATTTTAAAAAGACAGTAGGTACTCGATCAGGGCCAGCATTGAACTTGGAATCGAGTTTGGCAATATACTCAAGCAAAACATCTTCAGAAATCGTAAGATCACTAAGGCCAAGCACCAATCCTGAGGATGGAAGAATAGAACTAAAATAGGATTTATCAATTACTTCACTATGATGGGTAAAGCTAGTACTAAAGAATTCAGCAAAGAGGTTGCAGATATTAGCTGGGTTCCATTGGGCTGTGTAAAGTACTCCCAACTACTTCTACCTACTTGCAACCACTCTTGTCCGCGAGTAGATGAGCTGAGTAGTTTCGCAAGAATTTTCCGCTAGGTGGATTTGGATGGGTTTTAGAAATGTCAGATAGATGATATTTGAGAGAAAATGTTTATAGAGAAACTAACTTATAGTTATGAAAAAAAAAAAAATATAATGTAATAAATATCAAACAGAGACGAATTTTTATCTTTAAATTTTCTAGGTAGTTAGGTACTGCTCGAGGAAAGTAGCTCGGATGTAGGTCCAGTTTTTTTATAATTTTATTTTCAGTTGCCTTTAATGAAAGTAATTTGAATAATATAGTTAAAAATCCTAACTATTTTCATAAGATACTTGATATAACAGAAACATAACAGAAATGTCAGAAAGTGGAGGTTATGTTTTACTCTTGACAACACAAACTTGCGTTCCATTCGGACAGTGCTCGCGAGTATTTTACACAGCCCAATGGAAAACAGCTTAATGTTGGGATCAGATCTAGTGTGACATCAATATTTCATTTGAGATGAATATCCATCAGAGTTTCGCCGCATGTTGATTAAAGTCCAAAACTTTCTAGGTTCAATCTTCATCTCTAGATGTAAATAATTAAAAAATGCAACTTTATTTAGCTCATTTAATTTTCATTTAGTTAGCACATTGTTCCGAGTTCGGCATTGCAAGCAAGCACGCAACAAAATAGGTAGACACTAATTTATGTAGGTATATAATGTGGAAATGAACCGATTTTACAGAAAAATATTTAAGATCTCAATTATACTTTCTAATAGGTTTTAATAATGTAGGTAAGTATTTATGTACAACACAAATACATAGATTTATGACATTCTAAAACTGTTTACTCATATATATTTACAATCTTCATATGTCGCATCAGTTTAGAAATTTCCCATTTAATAAAAAATTACCGTAGTCATAATGATATTTTTGAGAAACGTAACTTGACGTTAAATACGAAAACTGAGACACAAAATTTTACAACTACCCTCCCATCCCACAACATGTGTAACATGTAACAATCCCAGCTATTATATGAGCTGTATCTGTAGTATCAAATCCATATCAAAGGAAAATCTATATAAAATCGAATCAATGATCACCACTATACGCAGGCTTTCACAATGACTTACCTACATACATACATCTTTCTTAAACCATCTTTGTCCGTGAGTCCACAAGTATGGCAGGCTCGTTGCTACATAATGTAGAACAATTATGTATGTTAGAAATGCCAAGTGCAGAATATATAATAACAGATCTCATACATAAATTACATAAAAGAGTTTTCTGTGGCACTAGTGCAAGCTGTTGATATTGCGGCACTCTATATAATGCTGAAGAATCATATGATTTCTGTATACCTAATAACCAATAAGGCGAGCGCAGTTACACTCATTATACAATAAAAACGGCGAACACTTTCATAATTAAAATTCAACGCAAATCATGTTTCGGACTCAAATCTTGAGGCCTGCACTAATTTGGTTGTGTGTACCTCGTCATCCGTATACAGTTGGCCTTAGTAGATTAGCTGCTAGACTGGTTTATAAAGCTTGTTAAGAATATGTAAACATTGCACACACACACACACGCGCGACATTCAACCAAACACTCTTAGTACCCATAGATCAAACCGAGTAACTATACAAAACTTATGTTATAAAATGAAAACGAAATGATATGGCAGCCATAGTATGGTTTCGATTGGGGACACGAGGGGAAGGAGTATTCAGTCAACTTACTCTGTTCCTGCTTTTGTGTTATGTTTACATCTCATGGTAGTATCGAGCAATCGAGCATAATATTTCAGTTCAGCTGACCGAGCAAAACCAGTTTCGATCACCACCTCATCAGTTCTTTTTTTAGTTCAACATTATTTCAACGGCACCAGGTATAATGCCATCGTCTATCTTCAAAACTGGTTTTAACTCAAATCAGCTGCGAAAAATCAGTTAACACCCACTTCCTATGATTTAGATAGAAAATGTATCTAAAATTTATTCGCGACCGTGTGTTTATAACTATTCTTTGATTTTCGTCGATAATAAAAAACTGGCTAACTACTGCATAACTGTACTTTAAACAGTGCTATTATTTTCATACTGAGGATTTACTAATTACTGGGGCGATTATGGTGCCAGTTGAAAACAGTAGGTGATATTTTTTGTCAGTGGAAGCTTAGCATATTCAATTATGTGCAAATTAATTTTTCTATTATGAGTCATAGTTCATAACAAGCTTTCATTCTTGATTTACGTGAATCAAAAATGTTCCTGTTAATTTTTGTGCCCACTAAACCGAATTTGTTCTCATCCTGACCCTGATGAAACTGGATTTGTGCACCAACAACATTAAATTAAAAAAAAAAGGATTATCATTTGTGTATTACCATGTAACGGATGGTCTCGTCCGTCTGCATGTAAGTCTCCCTGCAAAAGTTTAAATTTTTACTCATTAACTTGCGAAAATTTAGTAAAAACATGGTTTTGTTTCACAAAATTCGACTTCGCCAGGCAACTAAAACTATGCGTTTTGTCATTCCTTATAGTTAAAATTAAGGTACATAATATGAAGTATAGATACATATATACATACAGGTACATTGCACTGCTAATATATGCGACATTGGTGCGGATTCGTGTTAGAAACTATACCTATAAAATACCAATAACTTTTAATTTTTGCATTGCATAAAAAACGTTTACACAAAAAAGCATAATAAATTATCATCGCAAGCCAATCATTATAATGAAAATATACTTTTTATATTGTTTGTAATTTTGGCAACCAACTCGTAGTAAAACTAGGAATTGAAGATACCACTCCTTAGTGGTATCATCCATACACATGTCCAAAACTTTGTCTGGTGTTATTAGGAATTACATGGAGCTGATTAACCCACACAGGTATAAATTTCAATTTAACCTATAAATCTAGAATTTCTTTGAACAAATGCACAAAAAAAAATCTAGAATTGATCTAAGAAGAATGATACCTTAGATAAATTTCGTAAAGTTATCCATCTTTGGAAGTTTGTCTGAAGCTGTTTTTCGCATATATTTCTAGAACGGTTTGTCGAACGGTAAAAATGGTTAAAACAATTCATAGAATTTAATATTTTGAAAAACTGTTTGGTAGAATAAAAGCGTCTAGGACTGATAGTTTTCAGAGTATGCGTAAAAAACCTAAAGTTGTATATGGCAAGACCAAAAACACATTGCCCGATTTAGTTAATTTTCAAAATTTCATTAAGAACTTTCATGAAAACACTGTGTACAAAATTTCAGCTTTTTACGTCGACGCGTAGTGTCCAAATATATAGTGAAAAAGGAAATTATTGTATGTCCCACTTTCGAACTTAAACTTAGTTTTTTGTTTTTCTTTAATGATAGTGTGTAAAATTTCAGCTCTCTAAATACACGCGTTCTAGAGTCATCAACGGAACGGACGGACAGATATGTATAAAAACAAAGCAGCACACAGTAGCACAACTACGATCTTTGCTCGGAAACTTTTAGTGAGTGAGTGAAAGAGTGAGTGAATAAGGAAATGATTGGTGTGCTGTTGTACGTCACTCGTGAACCTTTGCAGATTGTAAATCCGCGGAAAGGCAGAAAATGATATACTGTTCCATATTCGCTCAGTTTGTGATAAAAAACCATCACGGAATTTCACTGTATGGTCGAATTGATGTTTAGTCCCAAGTCAATGAGAAATAATTTTCAATTTTTGAATGTGAAAAGGAGAATACTGAAACAAGTGAATAATTTCTACTTTAGGTAGATATTACATAAAGTATAAAGTACAAAAATTGGAGGTGATAAAAGGCTATGACCAAGAAAAGCATTCTATTCTTGCACTAGCAATAAATTTTACGATTGGTATCACTAAGCCGACTGATGCTTTAAAAAAGAGAGAAGAAGAGAGGAAATTCTTAAACAGTGGCATTAGAATAACTAAAAGTTAATTTGAAAACAATTTTTTTTTTTCAAACCAGACGGAATAAATTTGGAAAAATTAGTATGGAAAGCGAAAAGTGTAGGAAAAAGATTGCATGAACACGTCAGATGGTAAGGAAAAGATTTTAGTAATAGGAAAATCTGCTTTGCTCTGAGTATTTAGAAATTAGGATAACAGTCGGCTTCTTATCACTTGAAAGTTCAAGAAAAAAATCCCGAACGACAACAAAAAACAAACTGGTTCTTCACATATTGCAACTGAAGACTTTATAAAATAACTCAGTAATTTATATATTGATGGTAATGAAAATCAGTGACATCTTTGCGCAATCCATGGGGCCGCCCGCAGCCCCTGCGATAGACGACCAACCGATGATCAATTTTTCAACCAGTAAAGCAGCCTATTACAAGTTAGCTGAGCAATTAAGAGTTTAGCTACTGAAAGGAAACCATAGGATTTATTCGAAATTCTATACCTATATGGCTTACTTTACGTTAACTTTCTTCTTAGGACTGAAAATCTGTTTAACCGCTTTTGATCTTGCGTTGTGTTTCCCGTATTCTGTTTGCAATTCTTTCTTACGTAATTAACTTCTGCTACTAACCCAAAGTAGTTTAAAAATAATTTATGTTACGAGAACCCCTATATCCTAAAGCGTCATGGGCCCTTGCTAGGCTTAAGACGGCCCTGATGAAAATGAAAACAAGATGAATGAACTGTCGCAGAGAGGAAGAAGGGAAGGTTGACGATAAATTTTTACTGTAAGATCAATGTTCAATAAAAACCTATAAGGATGTGAAAATCAATCAACTAACTTATGATGCTGGTCTAGAAAGGAGCACCACAGATGAAATAAAAAGTATGCATATTACAGAAACTTTAGGAGACTATGTTTCACCAAGTATAGAAATGGTTCCAATAAAATTTATTGTGACCGTTAGATAATAGTGAAGAATAGGCTAAAATTATCTTGGACGCAGAGAACAGTATAATTAAAATAAACTTATTTATTTTCTTTTTATTTATTTATTATTATTTATTGAAGAACAAGTAAAAAAGCTAGAATTGGTCTATAAGACCATTTCTTATAATACCCTAGATGAATTCCCGTATGTAATTTCGCATGGTGACTCATCTGTGGAAGTTTGATTTTTGAAGTGGCTTTTCGGTTATATTTCTAGAACAGTTAGTCTAACAGCAAAAATTATTATAACAAATTTCATACGATTTCATATTCTAAAGAAATTTTCAGTACAGTAAAAGCGTCTAGGACTGATTGTTTTCATAGTATATGTAAAAAACCAAAATATTTATATGGCAACACCAAAAAGGGGTTGGCCGATTTAATTCATTTTTAAAATTTCATTTACTATTGCTATGAAAATACCATTTACCCAATTTCAGCTCTCTACGCGCTCTCAGGCAGTGTCTCCAAACATATATTAAAAACCGAAATTTTTGCATGGAAACCCTGCGAAGATGATGCCCGTTTGGTCATATTTTCGAACTTATTTTTACTTTTTTTTTATGCCGGTATGGAAAATTTCAGCCCTCTCAGTACATGCATTCTCACGTTATCGTGCAGACGCACAGACGGACGGACGGACATGCAAAAATCAAAATAACTTTTAATATTATTCGCGGGTGTCCAACCCATTTTTCTCTGCTGGCAATATTTCTGTGCATTACAAAGGGAATGATAAACTTGGTATATCCTATGATTTCATCTAGGGTATAATAAGAAATTTTCCATAAAAATAGGCAGTAGATACAAGACAGTCTATTAAATTCGAAAATTAAATTTAAAAAATGTTAAGTTAAATTTATATTCAGGAAGACAAAGTTAGAGTATAAACTGAAACCTGCGAGCTCGTAGTGAACCAATCAAGGTATCGTTATTGCTTTGTAGTAATAGACCAAGTGCAGCTATATTTCGTGAGAGTGTTCGCAGAAGTGGAGCGATAAAGTCGGAGTGAATCCAATCTTGTTTAGGTGGTACCGTGAAAGGCTGCGAATTGTAATCACTCTTAGCTCTAGTTTCCTGAGAATGACTTTTTTTACCAGAGGTGTTAATGCGCCTGGCGCAGTCCTTGTAGGTTGCTCAATATAAAGATTGTTATACTCAAATTTATGGAAAAGACCTTACGGTGAAATCAAAATTTTAAGTCTTCCTGCTTTTATTTTTTTTTTCAATTTGCTTGGGAACTGAGAAAAACCATATAATCCTGCAGTTATTTTTAAATAGTGATACTAACAAAATAACAAAAATCGGAGATTTGACAGAAATATTTTTAACTATTATTATTAACTTATAAAAAATTTAAAAACTATTCAAATTAAAGTGTTTTTAAACATAATAGTGGAGAGCTTGGAACAACGATATTGAGAATAATCGCAAGCACTTACTACTCAAAGCTCAGTTAGGGGGCACTGAAGCACATGAAGAACACATGTAAAATCGCTACACTAAAGAAGTCCAATAAACCATATACTCAGTCGGTCATAGGTACCAATACAAAACGCTAAATTCTATAGCACAATAAAAGATATACCTATAGTAAATTGGAAAGTATAAATTTCAAATCTCATTTCTGAACACATAATATAAAACTCTTATAAACTGGGCATATTTCCAGAACATAGATGCTCGAACAGAAACGAGATATCTTTTAATACAATTACAAGTATACGATTTATGTTGATTGTCAAATACGAATGCAAATAAATTTTAATTACGTGTTAAAAATTCGTTGAAATTTTTATTTTTAATGTAATTTGTATAGCATACTTTGTCCGAGGAGCAAAATTTGAGTATACTTGAAAAGAGCCAATGTTGTTGATCATCTTATCAAATGTGTCGCTCAACTTTTCAATTCAACAAAGTACTTTTAACAATCCTTTGAAACAACATCTTTTAAGTATACAGCAAATGAGATGTAAGATGGAAATTTACAAACCTGAAAGAAAAAGAAAAAAATGTTAAAACTTTTTGGAATTAAATATTTATCTTTAAAATAGGTTAGGTTAAGAGCAGGGGCGAATAGGCCACTAGGACCATGCAGACACAGCGACCAGAGTTGATCCACGAAAGTATACTAATTAATCACTTAAGAATATTTATATATTGTTCGTTATGGTATACGCGATGTAAACGTAGAGTACATATGGACAACTTAATTAAGATAGAACATTTACAAAACCTTCATCTCTTAATGAAGATCTGGAAGCAGTCTCATAATTGGCACTTTTGAATAGTCTGGTTCTTAACACAGTGAAATCTCAGTCTATTATTATTTACAAATGTAGACTGGACACTCGCGATTTCTCGCCCATTATTCTTACTAATATTATTGTTATAAACTCTGATGTCAATAAGAATCTGGGTATGAACAAATCACTCATTTGGGATGAACATGTAAATGCGGTGGTAGGTAAAATATATGGTGGCTTACGTAGCATGTGGCCATCTGTTTCATTCACGCCACAACAGGTTCGACTAATGTTCATTAAAACCTTGCTGGTACCCTTAATTATGTATGGAGTGGTAGAGTATGGCTGTATGAATGCAGTATATGTTCGGTCATACTTAATGTTGCGTTTAACTAGTGTATATATCCCCTATTACCAACCATATCTTGGGCTGCAGTCTGAATTAATATCTTAAATACCGTTTTCTGCTTAATGTACAACAAGCAGCATCTTTTTGAAAAACTTAATATTGCAACATCTTCCAGATCATGATCAGTAGGTAATCGTACACAGACATAAGCCGTTTGCACATCGAAAAACGAAAAACACAAATTTTGTCCTAAACTAACAGAAATTTGCCGCAATACGTGTAATAAAATATTGGATATTTATTCTAATTACAGTTTCAATAAAAAAAAATATCCATATTTAAAGCTTTATTTCAATTAAAACACATTCTTATGTTTATTCGTACGAGAAACAAATTTTCGTTCCATACTATGTTCCACACACGAACGAATATTCTTTTCGGTCTTACATAACCTCATTTCCGTTTATTTACATTTGATATGTAAGCATAAACAAATTTTCGGTGTGGAACTGTTTATTCGTTCGTTTTCGTTTTTCGATGTGTAAGAGGCCAGATCTCATTCTATGTTCACGCGATTAATCTCTGGAACTTCTTGCCTCTTGGAATCAAACGTATAAACAATCTGGCGACTTTCAGGGGTGAAATTTTCCAGCACTATGAGCACTATAAAAATAATATAAATTATTGCTCCTCTTGTTATCTGCATCTAATTCTAAGAAATTCTAGATATTTTATGTATTTTACAACTATTCTCTGAGGTAAAGCAATTGCTAACATCTTACAAGTCGATATGCGAATGAAATATTTTACTGAGTTAATATTTATATACTGTCATACATTTACTTTAACGCTTATTTACAATTAAGATCAGACTTTCCTTTCTCTTTCCCTTTTTCTATTTTTTCTAAATACATTATCTGTTTCTTGTTCATGTAAATGAGATATGATATCTTATATGTACAAAACAGTTAATAAACAATTTGAATTTGAATTTTGCATACTGAAGCTTTCAAATAGAAGTTTTACATAAAAGAATCGCTCTCTTCCTTGACTCCTATAATCCACCACTTCTCTTATAACAACTAAATATCGTAAATGAAAATTTCTGAAATTTTGTCTCAGTTTATCTATAATGGGAGCCAGAGTACAAAGAAAATGATACGAAACTTTACTTCACTAGATAAGTTCTCTATATGAACTGCTTATTACAGTACGCTCCATGAAAACTGAGCTATCAAGGTCACCAGAGGGAAATTTATATATATAGGTATATATATTTCAAATGGTAAAACAGCTTTCAAAGGGTATTGCCATTAAAAACAACAAAAAATAGGATTCTGATATTTTCGAATTACTCTTGTATTTTCTTTTATTTTTGTATACAAATTATTTATTATCGTTATAGAACTTCTAAAAGTAATTTGTAATTCTAATTTACAATCAGAATCAATATAAATTATTTTGATGCAGCAACACGAAGAACTTTTTTTTAATCCTTTGGCTTGCGTCTCAAATAAAATGCGCCATGAATTATACTTCAAATATCCTAAATGGCGTTTGTCTAAACTAAAATGCTTTCGGTTTTTTGGACAGTTTTAATTTTAAAAATAAAAATTTTTTAAATGGAAGTCTTTATGATTGTCTCAAAAACAAAACCCCAGGAGTTTTGGCATAGAATAGAAGATAAAGTTAGTAAATAATTTTTGTAATAAAAGAGCAGATGAAAGCGGCCCATACACGGAGAACATGTTGTTTAGCTTGGTGTATCACACATTAATGCCGCAATTCAGAAGGAGAAACCGCTATTCTGACCCAAATAGTGATATATGTATGATGTACTACTGCGTGCGAAAAAAAAGGATGACAGTTGCCACTCTACGCTACTCTACTCCACTCTGCATCGTGAATGCGGCAAAGCCTTCAGCCACTGTCAAACATGCTGCCCAACATCAGGACAAAAACACATATCAGTAGTTGTTATTTTTTCTTCAATAGAGCTCACTCAAGAATGACGAATGTGTGACAAATAATATCTTGTCAAACACGTATGGGTCGCTTAAGGAATATCTGTAGCCTATTTTCAGATGTACAATAAGAATATCGGCATAATAACTGATTAGAAATTTATTTGTAAATAAACTCGCTAACTTAAGTAATACAACATAAAACATGTTTGCAAGGATGAAGTTTATCTGACCTTGTAGAAAATGAATAAAATGAGTTAATTTAAAATGGAAAAATTCCAAAAAAAATTTCAAGTTAATTTGGAAAAAAAACTGAAATTTCCTTGATCTTGATAGATCAGATTTCGTGGCATGAACTATTGTATCACAAACCACCTACATCTAGATATGAAAGACCTCTAAAGGATGCAGTCCGAAAGTTATGTTGTAATGGCCCCCTAGTAAAAAGCTCTCTCCCTCTCTCTCTCTTATAACACATAAATTCTTCGCAACAGTTATTACTAATAGTTTTGTTTTGCTGAATGTGAAGTTAAAGAGCTTTGAAATAGTGAGTCGAGCTTGTATGGAGATTTTTTTATCTAGTTGTATGTCGTCTATACTAGTACCAAAAATTTTGCACCAAAACCTTTCCGTATTTTACAGTCAAGAGAAGCGTTCAATTATTCACCATACATACATAATATGTATAAACTAATCTAAATGCCGCAGTCAGGAAGCCTGCTTAAATAAATACCATAGTCACGTTCGGAACGAATGTCTAAAATTAAAAAAATCTTATTATTCAATAACAAAAAAGAAAAAAAAATGCGTAAATAAGCATTTGCGCCTTGAGTTTGCAACAAGTCGCTGCGCTAATTGATTATTGCTATCAAAACATTCACAAACCCGTATGTGCGTATTATGAATGTAAAACAGCTCACCTTTGACAAGATTTGATTTGATTTTTTCAATTTCCAAATTAATCTACAAGGAATGACTTTTTGCGCGCAGAATCTAGTGAAAATTCAAGATTCTATCTTGGTTGCAATCACAAGCACTCAGAATCACTCCAAAGTTCAACTTCCGTACGCATCGTGACGATTATAGCGCACGATACATATTAGGCCAGAGGTGACAGTTACATGTACAGAGAGAGTTTAATTTAGGGGCCAAGTCGTGCGTAAATAGCATTGTGAGCAGTTGAGCACACAATCCCCCATCGTATATTTTTATTTATTTTTTTTTACCGTCTTTGCCTTCATTTCAATTTACTTCCTCATACAAACTGAGCTGTGTAGTGGGAGGAGAAGAGGTTGCAGACACGATAAGAGCACACTTAAAAATTGCCTTATGTGTTGGTTTTCAATTAACTCGTCGGATAAAATAATTGCTCGAGTAGTGATGGAGAAACGGGAATGTTCGCACGAATAAAAAAAAACTATGTTGAGGGTTCTTTTTTCAGCAATCGAAACGATTGTATGTAGGTACATGTTAGTTACTAGCTTGTAGAATTTGTTAGGATGGAAAATAAAAAAAAAGCGAAACGTATTAAATGTTCCTAATCACATGAGGTCTTATAAAATTTATGAAAATAATTTTTTTTTTGCAAATAGAGTGGCAGCTACGAACATATTGTATATAAAGTTATGCTTTTGCCTTAAGTCAGCCTGTAGAACAGAACAGATTAGTCATCACAGGTATTTCGAACATAATTCCGATCACTTTTTTTTCATTTCGGTTTAAAGTAGCTACATATATCTACATACCTACACAAAATTTTCGTTGATGACGTCGCAATTTTTTAAGATGAAACTTTGATTCGAATTTTCAATAATTTCTTCCACTCTTTGGAATTGAATGCTCATGATAATCACTTTTAAATTTCAATAACCATCGAGATCAAAAAATATCTTCTGATGAGTTTCTGAAATAAGTGATATATGTATACTCAGATCTCCGATCACACTGTTTTCTTTTTCTTTTTAGGAAATTGACATGGACGAAGTTATCGACCCTGATGCAATAGGTGCAGATAATATATCACCCCGATTCATAAAGCTTTTATTTCCTACTATTGCTAAGTACATACTCCGCAGAATGAATACGTGCTTTATTTCATCAAATTTCAAAAAATTCTTCTCCAGAATCCCCTTCTAATTTCCGTCCAATTAGTTTGATGTGTTTGCTTTCCAAATTTTATATATATATTATTTATTATTATTATGTAGGTTCTCTAACGAAAAATGTGAACATATGGGCTTCCGATAAAGCAAAGACAACATTGGGACAGAGGAGTACTCAAAACTCAACTCCTGATCCATTAGAAAATAAGCAATTATCCCGTAAAAATTACAAAGGAAAAATACTTCGACGAAATCAACTAATATAAGAAACTATATAAACAGAAGCCTACACAGAGCCAGCCACACAACAGAAAAAGAAACTTAGAACTCAGTCAACCACAGCTTCAAACTCATAGAAAATAAATAACTTAAAAATAATAAAGGTGGAGGTGCTAATGGTAGGCCTGCAAAATTATTCAAAGTCAAACGTTAATATAACCCAGGAAAAACTGGACAGCCAACGAAAAAAAAAAAATTGGAAAGACAAAATAATAGTAACCCTATTAACAAAAAATGATTAATTATTGCTTCAAGTCGTAGCTGAACTCACTACCGCTTTAAAAATGGAATTAATTTCTTTTTAATTTTGTAATTATAGTACTTTCACAAAAGCCAAATGAAATTTCGAGTAATTTTTATAAATACTTTTAACCTCCCGAAAACGACAATTTTTCTAAAACCATTTTACATCCAGTCAAAAGAATTATCTACCAAGAAAATAATAAAACGTACACATCTGCAAAGTATACATGCCTGTGTTAAAACAACGAGGAGGAAGTTTGATAATAAATTTTATTGTTTCCCACTTTAATGAAGTATATTTGAAAATTCTCGAAAGAAATATCGAACAAACACAAAAAAAAAAACTGAAAGCTTTAGATGGATATTTTTTTGAAAAGATAAGAAAGTTTGAAGTGAATACACTACTGTGTGTCACTAAAGCATTATTAACGATCACAGTAGACCTGAGTCACTAACGAGAGTATGATGACATAAAAGAGTACGAAAAAAAATTTTAATGTTTTTTTTCGGTTTTTCGCTATGGAACCTTATAAAGATATTAACCGGGAATTAACATGGAAAAACCAACAACTGCGAAAGCTAATTAACGACTTGAAATCTGAATCGATAGAGTTGAATAGACAATTAATAACCGAAGTTGAAAACCGTCATAAAATGATTGCTACAGCAACAACTATTTTGTCTAAAACCCAAATTGGAATTGAGGGTACTAAAACGATACTAAGAATGAGAAAGCCAATGAAAACAGTTCCCCCTTCACAAAATATAAACAAAATTGGATTTGGAGCGGATAGCGGCAAAAAGGTTTTATTTTTAGGAAATTCCAACAGACATAAAATTATAGAAGGTAAAATTTAAATATCTTTTACCATAATTTTACAAATATATTATGATATTATACGTGTTCTTTTTGTTATAGATAATAAAGAAAACAATTTCGCGGAACATAATATATCGAAAGCAATATTTCCAACCACATCTAAGTATCGAAATAATTTGGCCAAGACAGCGACAAAAATTACAATTTATGAAAGCAAGTCCCCCCCAATTACAAATAAAGATAGGCAGCATGTCGCCATTCCAATCAAACAGGACACAACTAATTCTTTACAAAATGTGTGCGTAAGAATAAAACGCGCAAAGGGCAAGAGAAAGATAATACCTGTTCAAACTGACGGTAAAAATTCTCCGAAATTACGCCGAAACATTTTTATTTGAAAAGACATAGGTAATAACATATCCTTTTGCGATTGTGTACATAATAATATATATATTATATTCGTACTATACTAGGTATAGTTAAAATAAAAAATTTCCCTATAATTTAAATATCTTACATAAAAAAAAATATATAATCAAATAATCCTCTCCCCGCGATTAGAAACTGTATCTCATTTTCTTCCCACCAATATGATGATTCTTTTATTAACGTCCTTACTTACAGACTGATAAATTCAATGAAATTGCCTGAATGCGACAGGGATAGGGCATTGGAATGGCTTTCCACCCATCCCAGGAACTTCCTGTTAAAATATCTTCCAGCTTTGCCCATTTATACATATGCAGTCTAGCTTGCTAGAGACTGAATGCACCCACAATTGGAAATGCTGAATAACTAACTATTTGATTATGTATTGCCAGCTGCTGAAGTTATTATGCTACAGAAACATAGAACGCTATGTAAATATGGACATCAGTTATAATTTTTCTAACTTTAACCTGACTGCAAGCTTTAATTCAAGGACGCATGGAATCATGTTCTCATTAATACACTTAACTAATTTAAGAACATTTATATGACTCCCATTTCTTCCAGTTTGCTTACGGCAATGAAGCTCATACCGAAAGTTTTATTTTCAATAACTATTATACAAATTACAAGAATTGTTCTAGTCCCTGTACAAACATTTCTTGAGACACAATGGTATTTAATTTATCGAAATGATAGCTAAAAATTAAGCCAATATTGGCTTCAGATCTAGAATGCCAATCCGAATAGCTAGGTACTAATTAAAGAAAATGGCAACAATGACTAGGCGAAAATTTTCAGGTATGTATGTATGTACGTATGTCATGCGGCTGAAGGTACATATTGTCCTAACCACATCTCTAACTAAATCATTTAACACGAAAGCGAATCTAATTTCAAGCCAAGACATCTCTTTGAATTATATTTCATGTGGAAAATTTTCTAGATTATAGAAATTCGGTTTGTTTGTTTCACCTTAATGCCCCTGTATGCCCACTATTTCATGAAGGGTCTTTGGATTGTTACACCATTTAGATAATGCTAGAAGCTATCGAGATTAAAAAATTGTTTTATGGTAATTTCTATCTTCCACCAAATTATATATAATGTTGAAGTTGTTTGTCACTTTTAAGATTCACCAAATGGATTTTGAGCGAAAAACACCACGATGATGATTAAAGATTTATTAAATAGAGAGCCAATAGAACCAACTCAACTTTTTCTCATCCACCTTTGCGTTTTGAAGTTATGGATCAAAAAACTGTAATTTTTATAATCATTTTTTTCATTTGAAGACTATTTTATTAAAAAAATACAATAACACAAAACGAAGATACACAGCTTTAGTTTCGTAATGAACTATCACACTCTGTATCTTATCTGGAATTATCTAGAACAACTCTTTCCCAGAAGTAATTTCCTACGTTTAGGCATTTATTGGTGTTTTTCGCCGAATCTTATCTGAAAACAAGGAAAAATGCTAGAATTGATATAAGACCAATTCTTACGATACCCTAGATGAATGCCAATATGTAATTTCGTATGGTCAGCTGTGCGAGTGTGATTGTTAAACTGATTTTTCGCATCTATTTCTAAAATGGTTCGTCGGACATAAGAATTGATTATAACCAATTTTATGGAATTTTATAGTTTTTTTATTTTATTATGTTTATTATTTTTAGTACAATATATACGTCTAGAACTGAAGGTTTCCACGTAACAAACCTCAATTTTTGTATACCACCATGTTGTTTGGTGCACCAAAAAAGGGTTGTCCAATAAATTTAGTCCATTTTTGAGTAGGTATTTACAATTTTTTATAAAAACAACGTGTACAAAATTTCAGCTTTCTACGTCGACTCGTTTTTAGGCAATGTTCAAATATTTAGAAGAAAAGCGAAATTTCTGTATGGCAACCCTACGAAGGAGTTACCCTATTTGTCCCATTTTGGAATTCAAATCTGCAAATATTGTTAAAAAGGCCATGTGCAAAATATCATCTCATAAAGACGGAAAGGAACAGACAGACAGACGAACATACAAACAGACAGAAATACAAACAGACGGGCATACAGGCATGCGAACCAATAGGCGGACGGATAGACCGACATTCAAAAATCGCAAAATCTTTCAATTCTATGCGTAGATGTTCAATCTATTTTGTTCTACTATCATTATTGGTATGTGTGATTTTTGCTGTGAATGCTGTGGCTTTGTCATAAAATATACCGCTTATTTTAGTCGTCTTTTTGAGAAGACTCAAAAATCTTTCCATTTTAATTATTTACATACTTCTGTTATTTCACTCTATTCGTAACGCTATATCATAGCTATACAGGGTGTCCCAAACGTACCGCATTTCCTTTATACCCCGAATTCCTCACTCAATTTCGAGAAATAAATTGTATGGTAGGAGAGTCAGAAAATGCACGGTGTGGGCGGTAGGGGGGCTTACTATTTTTAGTACTGTTTCCACTTTACACACTGTAAATTACTTGATATACACCCTATCAAGGCGAAATTTATCACAAATGATAGCAAACCGTCTATGCTTTGCAATGAATGCCCAACCAGCCCTACTGTCATCTTCAATCTTAAGTTGTAGTACGTCAAATTCCAAAAATTGGAAAAAATTGGAAATGTTACCTTTAATTTGACTATGCACATGTACCTACATAAATGCAACCGTTTTTGCAATATTCCCGTTTCTATGATTCATAATTTCATAAATTTTGCGAATTTGCGTGGAATTGCATAAAGTTAGGCGCGATATTTATTGTTATTAGCAAAATGAAATTCTGCATCATAAAAACAGGAATATCTAAAAAACGGTAGCATTTAGGTAGGTACATGTGCATAGTTAAATTAAAGGTAACATTCCGGGGTTTCTAAATCATGTAAATAAACTGTATAGTTATCGTACATTTTGGCGGAAAAATCGTTAAAATTTGAAAAAAAAAATAGGATTTTTTTCCAATTTTTGGGCTTTGACGTACTACAACTTAAGATTGAAGATGACATTAGGGCTGGTTGGGCATTCATTGCAAAGCATAGACGGTTTGCTATCACCTGAGATAAATTTCGCCTTGATAGGGGTGTATATCAAGTATTTTACAGGGTGTAAAATGGAAACAGTACTAAAAATAGTAAACCCCCTTTACCGCCCACACCGTGCATTTTCTGGCTCTCCTCTCATACAATTTATTTCTCGAAATTGAGTGAGGAATCCGGGGTATAAAGGAAATGCGGTACGTCTGGGACACCCTGTATATATCTGTTATTGGAGAAAATTAAACTACTGTCAAAATGACCACTTTCATTAAAAAGTGAACATATTTGCTAGAGACTAATACCATTTACATATATCCCCAGCTTCTATGTACTCAATTTTATCCATGTATCAAACATCCTGTAATAAATATGTATGTATATTGTATTAACTTAATTTGTGCTTCGTTTGAAGCAAGTTTGTCAAGCTGAGCGATAATTTACAATCTACAAAACAGAAATCCGAAGATCTGACAGATCTTGCTGCATTTTCGTACACCACAGGAGACGATTAGATTTCCTTTATCGAAAATTTAATGTTTGACAATTACAATGTTCGCCAAATTAGATCAAACCACCCGCCATTATTTTTTTGTGGGCAGAAAATAATTAATTCATATTTTATTAGAACGATATTTCCCTCCAAATTTCTAGAAAAATCAAAGTTAACCAAAATTAAAACTTTTCCATTAAGAAGATGGATACTTTTATTTATTTTCCGTCATATCATTTTCTAAATGGCTCCATAATGTCCATTTTAGGCCCGACACCTCCAGACATGAAAAATGTCTTAAACGATGCATTATGATACTCTAAACATATTTTATTAACAATGTTTATGTCAATTAAGCGAGGAAGAGTTGGGGAGGGGTCACAGCTTGATCTAGTATATTTTAGAAAATCTAGTACAGAATCATAATTCCTTAGGTCCTGAGAAGAAGTTTGATTACCCCACACCCCTACACTCCGAGGCTAAATAGCTATTTATAGGCATCCCCATACTCACTTTTTTAGTATATCCCACTTTTCTATTCGAACTGATTTTTCGCACTTTAGATCGGATCTAACTCGGTAGGGTTATGCCCGATCGGAAAATGGATTCGACTGTTCGATTCAGCTCATTACCATTTACAATTCGTAGAAGAAAGTTTTTCTCTACATACTTTTAGAGTGGGGGTAGAAGCCCTGCAGGGGTGATCGTTTCAATACGGCATGTTGCATATCAAATTAACAGTTTTGTCGAGTATTGTCAGGTGGTGTACTTTTATCCCGAACTTTCTCGGGACGTTTTTGCCGCCGGAAAAGCCATTTTCATGTACTTGAACTCGATACTAGACTTTATTTAACTTAGAATTTATCATGTAGGTATGCAAAAAAAAAACTGTTAAAATAAAATTCAAACTATGTATAAACAAACTGCAAAATAGAATAATGAAGAAAAGTGAGTTTGAAAGATGCCAGCTCATTATAATCAGCTGAATATTCATAAGAAATTTAGCATATGATTAAAGTTTTAAAAAATTCCAACGGTAGCTGGTAATTTGGTGACGCTCATAATGGCCGCATCTGAATCTGATTGGCGAGGCTTGCGGACTTAGACAGTTGAACTTCGAGCCTGAGTAATAGTAAACAAACGAATCGACGGAAAAAGTACAAAAGCTATGTAAAGGCAATGGCTTGCTCTTGTCGTGTTTGTTGTACATATAGTATATTGCATGCAATCTCTGGTCTATAGATATCCACACAATTTGTAATTTCCTTCCTGTGCACGGATTGAGATGATTCAGTCTTCTTCCATCAGTCGTGTGTCAATTTGCCTAGCACCTTTATGCCGCTGACCCAATAAAATCTGGCGTCAGTACAGTCATCATTTCGGTGAAAGTTTGTGCGTTACTTCGTCTTTCGATGCTCGTGCTTATATTTAAATACAAAATAAATGGTAGAGAGGATAGCAGCTCACAACAACAATAAAAACAATAATAAAAACGACAATATTCATCGGGGCAATATATAGGTACCCATTTCAATTTTTGTGAATAATTATTACATTATAGCAACGCAACGTCATTGTTTTTGGTGAAAGCATTTCTTAATTATTGAGTTATCTAAAGGCGTTTGTCACTCACGTCAGATATGTTCAGGTTCACAAAGTTTGATTCTCGCAAAGATTTTTTTTCTGAGCTAATTTACAAGAAAAAGAAAAAGAAGAAGAAAAAAAGATGTGTCACGATATTTTGATAAATTGATGAAATAATGGAGGATAAAAATAAACAATAACCTCAAGTGGTTAGAAACAGAGAAATACTTTACCTTGAGGAAATATTTGTAAATTAATTATAAGTTTGCGCATTTCCTTGTTAGTTAAATGCAAATTTCAATAACCTTTCGCTATATAAAAATAAAATGTAAATATAGTGGAAGAAAGATGTGTAGGTACGTGTGTGTATGTGTATACGCCAAATGTCCAAAGTTAAACTTAAACGAATGATGATGCTTTATTTATAAATATCGCTGGCATGCCCAATCAATCTTTATCTCTCCCATAGTATGGTCCTACACCAATTATAGTGGATATTAATAACGATGATACACAACAGTGTGAATTATTCTGGCGCAACAGTTGTAAATAATTTTATTGCCGCGGACTCGCGTCGATCTGTGTTTACTGATTCAACTTACACAAAAATTTTGACATTGACATAGAGAAATGACAAATGGTCGCGAGTCGTTCACCTGAAGAGGTTCAACAGCATCATGCCAGTATGTCGCCGTTAACTTTAGTGTATAATATCATCTCATTTCTAAGTTCTAACTGTCCCTCTACTAAAATTAAAAACAGCTCTAAGTTCTTTCCTTTCCAGTTCAATTGCAGTTTTTATTTAAAACGTAAATAACCAAATGACCGTGATGTACTCCGAAGATTAATGACCTTTGACGTTGTAAAAATAATTTCATGGGGGTTGATGACTTAGATTGCCTGGTGATTTCAACATCACATGAAAAACTATATATTTCATGATGTGAATGGACTTTTTGCGTACGTGCCTATTAAGTCTATGATCTGTGGACAAAGTACAATGAGTGGCTTAAATTAAAAAATTTCTACCATATTTAATTACCTACTAATAATACCTCGCATTTATAGTTAACCTTTTGGTTAAACTAGAGTTAATAGATTTATTAAAATACATTGCCTTAAATGTTAGTTTAGCTGAAACTGGAGTTTAAGTATTTTTCATTAAATTTAAGAAGTAAAAAGCTAGAATTGGTCTAAGACAAATTCTTATGATACCCTATTAAATTTCGTATGGTCACCGATCTATTCAAGTTTGATTTTTGAAGTTGTTTTTCGCATATATTTCTAGAACGGTTTGTCGCACAGAAAAATGATTATAACCAATTTTATAAGATTTCGTATTCTGAAGAAGTTCTTAGTACAATAAAAATGTCTTGGACTGATCGTTTTCAAAGCATACGTAAAAAACCTAAATTTTTATATGGCAACACCAAGAAGGAGTTCCCCGAGTTAAGCCAATTTTGAGTTTTTATTTGCTAATGTAGTAAAAACACCATGTACGAAATTTCAGCTCTCTACGTCGACGCGTTCTCAGGCAGTGTCCAAATATATAGCGGAAAACGAAATTTTTATATGGCAACCCCACGAAGGAGTTGCCCGATTTGTCTCAGAACTTAATTTTACTTTTATTTTTTAAAGTCCGTGTACAAAATTTCAGCCCTCTAGGTATACGCGTTCTCGAGTTATAGTGCGCACGGACGGACGGACATGCAAAAATCAAAATAACTTTTAATATTATGCGTGGGTGTCCAATCCGTTTTGCTCTACCATCATTATTTCGAGGTGTTACAAACGGAATGACAAACTTAGTATACCCCTATAGATTTCATCTAGGGTATAAAAAGACATCTATTTGCGAAAAATGTATGTGTGTTGTTTCATTTTACATTCTAAATATATCTTCAAAGACGGTACAATATGCACTAATGCATAATCGCTAACATCAGTTTATGGAAATAACCATATTGAGCCTACAGCGACATCAAGGTCCTAATAAACTAGACATATGTAGTACTCAATCAGACACTAGCACTGTTCTTTATGTAAAGATAATTTAATTATCGAAACTCCGCTTATGCATGTGTGGGGAGAAAATAATTTTATTTGAATTCACATCAACTGGAGATCATGAATGTAGATAAAAGCTGTCGCAAGAAAGATTCCGATGGATATTAACGCTTCTGCTCTATAGGATTTACTCGTGGGTTTCAAGTAGAAGGTAGTAACAAAGAAAATATGGAAAAGAATCCATGACGGTGAAGTTCGTGATATTAATTCCAGCAACAGAAAAGACAGTCCCAGCAAAAAAAAATCATTATTAACAAATTGCTAATTCTTATAATGAATGAAATAACTTTCATAATAGTTATGGCGTCAGAGCATTCAGGACTTTGGCAAAAGGATCAGCAAAAAAGACACTCCCCTGTATTCATTTCAGCTCTCTACGCCGCGCCGACGCGTTCTCAGGGAGTGTCTAAATATCCAGTAAAAGCTAAAGCTTTGTATGGCAACACCAAGAAAGGGCTGACAGATTGGTCCATTTTTGAACTTGTATTTACAATTTGTATGAACACGCCGTGTACAAAATTTGAACTCTTATAGTCAACGGGTTCTCTCACGCAGTGCCCAAAAATACGACATTTTTGTATGGCAACGCTACAATTGCCCGATTGATCTCATTTTCAAACTTAAATTTAATTTTTGTTTAAAAGTCCGCGTGGAAAATTTCAGTGAATGTGTTCTCGAGTTATCGTGAGAACGAACAGTCGGAGGGTATAAAAACGCCTACATTAGAAGAAGTTGAAGTTTCTGGACTGTTTTCAAAGCCGGTATTGAATAAAAAGATTTCGGATCTTACCATTTTACAGGGAACATTTGCTGCCTATTTCAGCTAACGAGTTATTTACAGATGATGGCAAAAACAAGGACTTCATCAGAATATTGAAAGAAACTGTTCTTCTTTTAATTAATTTTAAGCGTTCTTCGCTTAAATAAAACGATAAAGATTAACGATGTATCATTGGCCTATATCATACCACATCATACCAAAAGCCGTATGAAATTACCACTGTGCAATTTTTACTACTAGATACTTCATTATTATGACTGCACTCCGATGATTTCTACGTAAAATGTATTTTTTTTTCTTCACTCCACTTGAAAGTAGAGAGTTTCCACATATCCTCTCCACCTGACTATTATGAGTCCGTAAGCAAGGCTCTTCTTCAGTTTTTTTATATTATTTTTGTTCACTATGCTAGGTTATTAGCCTGCATTAGCTATCCTATCATCCTGCTATCTGTTGTTTATAGAAAAGCGCATTGTGTTCGGAGAAACTCGTGTGGTTCTCATCATAGATCTCTGGCTCACGGTGAAAAATTAAGATTTCGCAAATGTTTTCCCGCATCTCTGGAGTATATATATAATTGTCGTTCTGCTGGAGAGAAGGGTGAAAAAATTTGTGATAAGTGGGGCAAAAATGCAAAAAGAAAATAGATAGGTGAAAAGCGCAGGTTTATTTTGAGATAAAAATAAAATCCACGACCCCTCGGGTAGTATAGTCAAAGTGCTTAGCAACTGAGATACTGAGGTCACATGAATTTGACTGCGATTTTATTGCGATCCTCCAGAAACAAGGTAAGAAAGTATTACCCATTCCCTTTCCTTTTCCCACTCATTCATTTTGCTCATGGGACGACATTTCCTAAATTTCGTGGCAAGAGTTAGGATGTAGCCTCCGAACCTGCAATCAAATCTGCCACGAGCTGAACCGCTATCTTAGATCAACACAAACCAACTCAATTGACCGAAGTACTATCACACAATATAAGATTTTTCTTTCAAAATACCTACTAGTAAGTAAAATATTTATGTCGAATATTTCCACATTAGTAATATAGAGAAAATCTACTGAAAAACATCACGAAATGGTACCAAACCAAATCTCGGTCAACTTACACTCAAACTGAAATATCGCAGCAAATTCCGCACTTTACATATGTATTTCACCTGAGCAAAATTTGAAACGCATTAGAAAGACAAACAAAACGAAATGCGCACGATTTCTTAGCAAAACACGTATTTTTTTTTATTGTCAAAAATAAATTGCAAATTACTATATAGCTTATTTAAAAAGGAATTCTCGCAATTTTGCTGCACAAAAAATTCAATAAAGGCCACTTGGGTTTATTTTCTTGATTATGTATTAGCCCAATTTAATAAAAAAAAAAAAAAGTAATCTCCATTGGCAAACCGCTGATAAGAAAACAAATCTTCTCGCAATATTTGTTTACTGTTACAAATTGTTTACAACTTTATCAGAAACTACGCACTGATCAAATCATTTTTGTCAACAGAAAAGATAACACGTGCAAAAATGCTTTAAGTAGTTTTACTTTCGATTAATTTGTGGACAAAATTTGAATTCGAAATGTTCTGATGATGAAATGATTGGTTTCGATCACAAAACTCTTCGAATTATCTTAATTTCAGTATACCTACTTAAAATAGCTCTGCAATCTAATGTAATCAGGATTTAGCAACACTTTACTATCTATTACTTTAGAGATATATATGTATAGATCGATTTAGGTATATGAAGAAAATATACATAAAAAAACGATTTTAATCGTAGATACTGGACGTAATCTAGAGAGGCTAATTTCCATTCGAGATAATTGTCGTCTTAAGATTAGTTTTATCATGTAAACTGTTTTTAAAAGACGCATGCAAACACAATTAACAAGATTTACACATGATAAATAAATAAATATTAATACTAACACGTGCTGAATACTCTTGACCTCGCCAGGTGTTACTCTAAAACGAAACGCCAAAGGATATAATGGATAAAGCTATATTCAATGGAGAGGAATGAAGCACATTGTAATCTTCTTTAGGTCCAATATAATGCTCAAAAGACGCCCGAAAATCAACATTTTGCAGTCTACAGGAACAAGAGAAGACTTGAACAACTCTTAATCCTTAAGCATGAAGGGCATTGTTCTTGTGTTTTAAATCCAGTTTGTATCCGTTCTTGTCTGAATCGATAGCATAGCCCAGCGACCCCAATGGCAATGGTTCAATGGCTTGCTTTCATTTTGCGAGAAGGAGAAGTAGCATATCTGGCTGGCGCAGAACGCTCGCATGCTGACGCTGGGAGGTGAACAAAAAAAAATAGAAAAGAAAGAAAAAACAATAAGTAACAACAGGGAGTATAACAGAACGTTAAAAAATTACAAGAGTAAATAAAATCGCAAGCATGAAAATGTCTCCGATCAAATAGAGAGCCAGGTAGGCTTGCATATATGTATGTACGTACATACTCGTATGTAGGTACTACGATGGGTGGAAAATAGTTTCAAGTTTTCCGATATGTTTCTTTTTATTCGTCTTTAGTTTGTTTTATTTCCAACTATAGAGAGGACAGAATTAAGTTTACGAAGGCCAATGATTAACATCATGGGATCTTACTTGGGTGCTCATTAAATCCCTACCTAAAACGAAGAATATTAACATCTATATATAGATATGTAGAATAATTTAATAATTATTTAGACTTGAGCCCAGAATTTTTAAAATCCATAGACGGAATAGAAGAATTTTTTGAGATTTTTATATGTACTACTAGGTGGTTGCCTTTTGCTTTGTATCTAATAATACAACAAAGGATCGTAAAAATAAAATTCTAAAAAAATTCTTCTATTCCAATTATAATGATTTAATAATAATAAAAATATTCTCTATAATACTAATCCAGGAAAACATAATTATATTAGAAAAAGTACATAGTGCCACAAATAAGTTATGAAAGGATCTTTCTGGCATCCGGATTGGGAAGGGTCCCTCGTATCGCTACTGTCATTGCAATTAAAAATCAAATAACGAGTTTTTCAAATATTAACTGGGTTACTAATTAGAGTAGGGCGGGGGGGGGGGGGGGGTAAGAGGGGGGCAAGTGGCCAAGAGAGAGTCCTAAGAGTTCCAGGTTCTGTTTAGTGAAGGTCCTTTGATGAATACTTTCGCTTGTCTGGAGCCTGTCATTGAAATCCATCTCTGGTCCATTTGGTATTGGAGCCAGTTTTGAATAGTATGTTTTACGGTGTTGTAAGAGATACCGCAGAATGGTTCCGGTGCTATGGGGGGCACGAATGCTCCTTTTTCGAATGCTCCTTTTTTGGCCAGCACGTCAGCCCATCTATTCCTAAGTGTCCTGGGTACCCATTGAAGTGTTAGGTGGTCCTTTGGGCCAAGTTTTGTTAATAGTCTCACTTACTATACTCATCTGTCCGGGCTATGTACACCAGTTATACTTAGACATGACATCCTTTGGAGCTTGTTTAGATTGCCGATGGTTGTCTTCTGTTTACATTTATTCCACCATGGTGCTGCTGCATAGTTAATCATAGATCTGACTACTGCTTTGTATAGCCAAACCATTATGTTTGGCTTGAACCTCCTTGTTGAGCCAGCCAGTTTTTTTACAATTACATAGCATTAATGTACTTTTCTGGACTGGCTTGCCAATATGCTCGTTCCAATTAAGCCTATCATCGAGAGTTATCCCAGGATATTTAACCTCTTTGGGCATTGGGTCGTTCTTACGAAAGAGAGTAGGGTTAGTTAACTTCCTCATTATCTTTCTTCTGGTAAAGGGTAGAATTGTTGTTTTGTTGGGGTTGACTGATAACTTGTGTACAGTACACCAGTCTTGAACAAAACTTCCAGAAACCAAGCACTCATATTTACCTTTGATAATGATAATAAGGTAATCAGCATAACCTTGCGATTCACTGCCTTGGTTGCATAATTGAACTAACAGGTCGTCAATTACCATGGACCACAGCAGTGGAGACAGAACTCACCCTTGGGGGCAACCTCTGGTGGTGCTAATGTTCAGTTTCTCACGAAACAGCTGCGTCCTGTTGGAAAGCATCGCATGAATCTATCTGTTGTAAGTTGCATTCACTCCATGTCTGACCTATGCAGACTTAATAGAGGTGTTATCAAACGCACCTTCAATGTTAAAAAAAATGCTATTTCTCAGTTGTAAATAGCTCTTTCTAACCATTTGTCAGGTTTAGTAAAGCTAGTTCTGTTGAGTTTCCTTTTTGGTAGGCAAATTGAATAGGACTTAGTGTATGCTTCTTTAGCAACTCCGTCTCTAATATGCTCTCTACTATTTTCTCCATTGCTTTAAGAATAAAAGAGGCCAGGCTTATGGAACGACCTAGGCTGAACTTCAGATTTACCTCCTGCCTTAGGTATATATAAATTTAGTAATACGTTTCATATATGTCTATGTACACTGACATCTATTCAGTTACATTATTTACATTTTAATTAATAAAAATACTTGTTACGTTTAAAAAGAGATTGCTATTTATTCTATTAATCTTAGAATAACTTTACACATTTCGATTGCTTAGGACATTTTCAGAGAACTTCTGACGCGAAACGCTTAAGGTTGTTCTAAAATTAATGGAATAAATAGCAAATCGTTATGAAACATAACAAATAATGTTATCAATTAAAGTATTGAGAAAAAGTGTCAATCCCAATCGATTAAAATATTAATTGGCCCCCTCGATCGGGAATTCAAACGATTAAAATTTTAATTTTCCATACAATTGACGGGTTAGTCGAATAAAATTTCAATCGACTAAAAAGTCAATCGGCAGCCCCGATTAAAAATTAACATTTCAAGTTATTCATTTTGCCCTATTAAAAATGTAATTGATTGTCAAATTTGTTATTTTTTTTTCTTCTTTCTTTCCATTTTTACCTGTTAACATTTAAATCAAACAGTCTACTTTTTCATATAATAACTTTGCATTTGCTTTCAAACATGGTATACGAAAATTTTTACGTACTTGAATTTTGCTAAGTCACTTAATTTCATTATGGACACAGTTGCATTTGACAGCGAATTTTACTATCTTTAGAGCTATAGTTGAACCTTACGTCTGTCATACTTTAGATGACATAACCTAGTGTTTTGGTAGTAGCAGACAAACTAATAGCTTCCTTAGAATTTAACGATGAGATAAATTTTATAGAATATCTTAATAAATTTTGTAATATGAAACATGATCTTCGCTGACATTTGCCACCGAATTTTTCACAAACTGCGCAAGTAGTGTACTGCATGCCAAGCAATGATATGTAACGTAGATAGTGTATGAACTTTATACATGTAGGTACTTGCTATTTGCTGTATATTCGAATAGAGATCTGCTAGGAGAATGGGTTACTAGCTACTATTAGAACTTGTCTTGTTAAAACATAAATCATTTTCTTCGGATAACTACGATTTACATAAATGATTGAAGGAATATATATGAGAAACATACCAATTACAAATTTGTTTCTACGTTTAAATATTCATTCCTTAATCAAAGACACAAAGATCTTCATTAATTTTTTATAAGTTCAAATGCTTATTTAGAAATAAATGTAATTATTTTATGCCAAAATACCCAGAAATAATAATCTTATCTACACATACATACATATAAAACGTCAATGACCCCAAGCATAGATCACGGGAGCTCTTGGAACTCTTAGCTATATTAAAAACTAGCTTAATGTAGATTTCGGCATCTCTCGTTTCCTGTTACCTTTTAAGGTAACTCAAATAATAACAGACAAGAAAAAATCAAATAAATTATATGAAACCCCCAACAATAAGACCATACTTGATTGACCAACTAGACGGTCAACATTTTTGCCTTTCAATTAGAATTGAAATTCTTTGGTCTACATTTTAACCAAAGTAGTAAAAATTTGTGCTGACAAAAATTTACAATTCTATTTACGTTGCTATTCGGCTTAAAGCCAGCTAGGATACGAGGAACAATCTTGGCATTTTGAATTGGTATATATGTATGTACATAAAATCCATTGAGTCAAAAGCAAGTTTTACACACTCTGACAATCATTTTTGCTAAAAAAAAAACCTAAATTTCGGACTTGAACTTATCCTTTCATACTAAGGTAGATTAATTTGTACAGAGAAACAAAAACGACACAAAAAAAATCGGAACATGTAAAATGGCATTTCCGGCAAAACCGAAACTTAGAACGTGGAGAAAAGAGGTAGAAAAAACTGACATAATTGCTAGGACCGAGGACTGGCTAATTGCTTTGGTGCCATAGGTCTACATTTTACAGAATATTTTTCATGGGTCGATGAATCTCTTCAACCCGAAAAGAATGGCCCATTCAATCGGAATTTTAAGTAGAGAAAAATTTTCTAAGTTTTATATTAGCCTGTGTAATTTAATTTTTGGAGTTATTTGAACAAGTTGTAGAAGACCAGCGGCGGACGTTGATCTCAGCACTAGAAATTCTGATGCGTCACGATGGTTGATTATTGATGACGATGACGTGACATTTAAAACTTTACTAAAATCAATGCAAGCTTCAAGTTTTCATTCCTAATTTTGAATTATTATATATATATATATATATATTTTTTTTTTGTATTGCTTGACTTAATATTTTTTTGTATGGTGGCCTTGAACTTGCTATGTTTTAGGGGGCTTTTAACAATATTCGATATTTTCGGATGATTGTATTTGATTATTATGGAAGGCGGTGGACTATTATGTAAAATACTGTCTTTTCATTTCCTTAAAATGAGCAATTACTTCTTGTGCCCTTAAGCAGGTTTGATCTGATTTTACGAAAGACTAAATATCAGTTTTTATCGAATGTGTAGTTCCTTTAAATTCAATTATGGATTTTTTTATACACAATCTGTGATTCTTTGTGCACCTTATCTTAAAAGACCTATATATTTTCAGATACCATCTTGCTCTGTGGATAGAGTTTTAGCTTCACCCAAATACCTTTTTATTTACTTATACATACATATCGAATTCACAGTTTTCAGAATCGGTCATGGATAGAATAGAAGAATTTTTGAAGGTTGTTTTTGTTACGATTCTAAATTAAATATTGTTGAATACAAGAGAAGGTGAGACCTTCCCCTTTCCAGGCGACTGCTCTTACCGCTAAGGACTGAGCTAACGAGATATCGTTTCCTCTTGTATTTCTCAATTTTACCCAGGCCCGTTCCTTACCACAAAAAAATGCTTATTATGAGAGTTCTGAGAAATGTCAACTAAAAAAAAAAAAAAAAAAATAAGAAGATCTATCTATTGGAAAAAAAAAATTACCGGCCAAGTGAGAGTCGGACTCGCGCACGAAGGGTTCTGTACCATCGTACAAAATTTAACACTATGTACTTTTTATTTACTTTTTTAAAATGAGAGTAGGCGTCATGTGAAAAAATAATGCTGTCATTTGAAAAAAAAAATTTCTACTTATGATAATATAATGAATGAGAATAAAACGAGGATAAAAAAACCGAAAAAATCACGTTTCTTGTATGGGGGCCCCTTTAATTTTTAGTTTAATTTATTTTAACTATTTGTTGTTATAGCGGCAATAGAAAAACACAGTCTGTGAAAATTTCAACTGTCTACTTATTACGGTTCATGAGATACAGCCTGGGTGACGGACGGACAGCAAAGTCTTAGTAATAGGGTTCCCGTTGTTACCCTTTGGGTACGGAACCCTAAAAAGTATGTAAAATAATTCTTTTTAGTATTTTCATCTCTGAGTCTCCATTGGCATATTTAAGCGGCTAAAGAACGGTCCGCTAATGGAAACTTGCTAAAATTGAGTTTAGCGTGGACCTCAGTCAGACTGTCAGTGTGCACGCGCAGAAAAAACGGGACTCGAATTCACAACTTTTTAGGATCGATCATAGATGGAATAGAAGAATTTTTATGATTTTTTGATTTTCATCGTAAAATCATGAAATTTCTAACCCCCCAGGGGGCGGGCGTTGTAGAGGGAAACAACAAAACACAGGTGAGTTATTTCCATACACACTGTGAAGGTTTTCATCCAAATTGGAGAGGGTCGGGTCGGAATGATTGCATAAGAATTGTAGTTTTTTTCTTTTAATGACAAAGCTTCATGATACACTTCCATAACTTTTCTGTCCACCGTGAAAACCAAATCGATTACTACTTAGTTTTTAACTATATCTGTTTTAAATTGTTATGAATAATGTATATAGATCACTTTATTTATTTATTTCACACTAAGAATTGATTGTATTCGATTGGGTTATACAAGTCCATAAACTGAGAATTACTGTATTGTTCAATTATTCAATATGAAAATGTCCACGCAAAAAAATCCCAGATATCAGGCTATGCAGATTTCAAACCGCAAGAGGATTCAAAACATGATATGTGACTGACATTACAAACTTCCATATATTATTACTTTAACCTTCAAGGAAAAAATTTTGGGAAATTTATTCTTTTCTGATCCTCCAGTCGAGAAAAAATATAAATCCAAAATGACATGTGTTAAAATAATGCACACAAAAATAGAATCTGGAAGAGATAGGAAGGCTGATGACATAACGTACAGAAAGGTTAGGGTATATGGTGACTTTAAAAAGTAATACATATTTCCAAAACGAAACCGAGCACCTCCGTAATTTTGGGCACGTATATATAGATAAGGCTTCTATCTTTCAAATAGAAATGTAAGAGAAAAAGTGCTAGTAGAAACAATACTACATTATCTTAAGTCTAGTGCTCCTGTACTACGTTAATTTCGGTATCCGGTAAATCTATATCCAAAAAGATGCTGCGCACCACTGCAATTTTTGGAACATGGATGGATAAGGCTGATTGTGTCAAAATAAAAATACAAAATCCTTTTGTATTGGGATGGGAGCATACATTTAGGTATATACTATACCTACTTTATTCACCTATTCTACATACATATAATATCACCCACGAAAACCATCGAACCTAAACAATGCAAGTAACGTTTTTTTCTTACTTCAGAATATTTTAAAGAAAATAAAAGAAAATCCTCAGAGAAATAGTAAACAGAGATCGATTTGTACAGTGGCGTTGTTAATGCCTGAGAAGCGCTCGTACCGGTTCTGCTAATAAATCCCAGGAAGCAAATTTTTGGTATGACCCAAGCATGGTCATGCGATATCCTTATATGCTATATTATTTTTGGGAAAATGTTGGAATTCTTTAATTCTTTGAAAATTTTAGTTACCACTTTGCGGCGCCTAAATTTTGGGGCCCCCGTCTGGCAGGGTTTGCGAGTACCTATCTACGGCACTGACCAGTGGCCACTTCTATAGCACAAAAAAAGTAAATGATCATCAACATAGTATCTGTGTCATTGAAGTCGGATAATTGTCTAATTTTATAAAGTGTGATTTTGAATTACACAATTATTATTATTATTATTTGTTCATAATGCAGGAAGATGAATAATGATATGTCAAATAATTATAAAGTAAATAGGTATTCTAAGACCACAGAGCTTCGAATATGCTGCTAGTTACTCTGTATGAATATTGACTCTGTCAGATAAATAAGCTAAAACCAAAAGTTTCCGATAGTCAGTGTGCTTGATTTCGAATTTTTTTGTTTATTTTCATACAAGCTTTGTTTTGTTATTTTGAGCGAGCGAAATAAATCATCTGCTTCGTCAAAAAGTATGTTGAACAAGAAAAAAAATGTATCTTGAAATATTGTGGCTTCAAAAAGAAGTCTTGACGTGTCTTCTGAAAGAAACAACCATCAAAGAGATCTAACTATTATCTTGAGGTGAACATAAATTTATATCTATCAACCACCCACCCACTGGCCTTCCTCTAATACTCGTAGAAATAAATTGTTCGAAAATTTTAAGTAACGAAATTTTGATTTTTCACCGAGATCAGCCACTGCCATCACTCAATCTATTTTTTAAAAGAATAAAAAAAAAATATGTCAATGACACGTTAAATTACTCTAATTTATGCTGAATCATGACTGAGGAAAAGATCTCGAAAACGCTTTTTTTCAGATTAAGAGCGCGGCAGAGCCAGCCAGAGAATCCCAAGTGAAGATTAAGTGGAAGAGATTTTACAGAAGACGACGACAATAATGGCGTGATGTAAACGCACTGAAAACGTTAACAATAACGAAATTCTTCTTAAATATGACGACCTGGTCAAGGCGAAGTTAAATTTACCTGGGAACATGTGTGGATTATACGAAGTGGCCGGACTTTTGGGGCTGCCTGCCTGTTTCATACCGCAGCCCGCAGGTATAGTAAATGGAAGTTCAAACCTCAAGAAAAACCCGTCTTGTGTAAGATCTTCTTGAGCTGTTTTGTTTACAGTTGTTGAACTGCTCAAAGTAGACGAGTAGATATATATATATATGTATATATACATATACATAGCTAAGCCTGAACAGTGCGCAAATTAAGATTTTGGATGACCGCGCAAATCGACAAAATCATCAAAGGAAGGCGAGGCAACCAACCACATGGCGAATTATTGCTTTCTTTCGTGAAACCCCAAACCAAAGTGCGTCATGTCATCATGATTCCCACAGCCGCACTATCCGTTCGTTCCTGAATCGTGAAAAAGCAGCAACACAGAACGCAGAAAAAAACGCGCCCAATTAAAAAAAAAATAATAAGACAAAAAATAAATAAAAAACACGAGTTAAAACTTACTGCGTTCTGTCGTGTTGTTGATGTGCTCGTTAAACGCGTGCGGATCAATGTTTACTCAGTGCGAGAGCGAAATTTAAAAGTTGGAGAAAATAGTGTCGCTGAACTTGGCCGTTTTGCGACTTTTTCTATTTTTGATTACTTTTTATCGCTAATAGCGAATTGATTTAGAATTTTTTATTCATCGACCCGGATCAACATGATCTCAAGAAAATTTTTAAAAATGATTGGCTGAGCCGACGAGAAGATTATTGTCCGAGCTTTTTTGCTGCACTACAAAACGTTTCATTTCGTGGGTGGATTGATGATGAAAATTGTTTTCGTTTTTATATTTTTACGCATCATGGAAAAGCCCTGGCCTCGTGTCTGCGATTATATCAAACTATTAAAAGTTTACCTTGCTCTCATATGCTTTTTATTGTAGTCATAATATGTATATATATATGTATGTACTATCATGGACATTTCGTCATTGTGTGGAAATACAATAAAAATCAATTTCCATTTGGGAAATAGGGAGACGTGGATTAACTATAATTTACATTGGTGACAAGAAAAGCAATCTGTTTTAGTAGGTATTTGGAAGAATACTTAATATAAACCATAAAATCTTTTTGCTCCATTCTAATTGAGATTTAACACTGACGGTACGTAAATATTGTATTTGCCAAAAAACAATTCACCCCGGACATACGGAAAAATTGATCTTTTCTTGAAATGTAACGCCCCCATTTCTTTCTTTTGGTCGTTGTTTTATCTGATGCAATACAATTCATTTATTAGGCACTGTTCAGATGGTTACAAAATCGTATAGAGTAGTATTAGGGGAAAAGAAAATAAGTAACATTAGAATAATAATAAAAATAAAATAAGAAAAACTTCCGATCAAAAAGAGAGAGAAAACTTATATATAAAGAGCGCAAAGAAAAGAATAAAAGTAAAAGTAGGTACACAACAAATTAAAAATTTAAAAAAAAAAATTGTGAAGGGCTGCATACAACTTAACTTACTTATGTAAATACTTTGATGGATTCTTTAACAAAATCGAACAGAGAAAATCTAATAAATGAAACAAAAAGGAAATAAAACCAAAAAAGAAGATTCACATTTCCAATGAACTAAAAGAATGGAAATTATAGATATAACCAATACATAGTATACACTGTAATCATACATAATGTACATGGACATCTATTACATCATATGCAACACAGGCGTATGTATAATGCGAAATAAAGTGCCTGATTACTCAATTCTTAATTAAGCCCCATGCATATGCGATATTGATTGTTCTTGAAGTGATGCAGGCAGGCTACACAGCCAAGTAATTGTCATTTAATAAATGCAAGGATTTATTATGTATAAAATCCAGAAATGGTTACGCAAAAAGATAGTTACAACATCCACACCTGACTACACTTGGGTATTCAAGAGCTTTTGTTGAGAATAGTGTGAGGTTGAATAGAAAATAAAGAGTTGATTTAATTTAATTGTAATTGCTTTCAAAGAATTAAGTATAGATTTCATGCATATCCACTTAGATATGTTACTTTTTCAAAGGAAATACTGAACAAACGAAGATATATTACAACAACAAAAAATAAAAACATTGTTCAATTCCACATATCCAGTTCATGTACGAATAAAGAACTAAAGGAAATGAAATAAGCAAGGATTTTTTAAGTCTCCTATAATTATCAACGCAATTAAAAATGTTTCATGATTATAGCCTAAAATTTTATAGAATAATATTACAACGCATCATTAGCCCCGCAGACTGTGAATTTTTATTATGAATTGCCTTACGTATTTGCAGTATAATTCTTTATTCGAATCACAATATCATTCAATTTTGTCTGAAGATTCATTGCTTCTTATGAATTTATTCGAAAAATTTTCTTCAAAATTTGTATGAGCTTGGTGGCCGGGCCGACAACAGTTCAAAAGTAAGTGAAATTGGTTCGGGTTCCTGGACCGCTAAAAATTATTATCTTATCAGCGTTTATTCTTATCCATTTATATCTTCAAATTTGATCTATAACTCATCTTAACCCAAGATTAATTTGGTTAGAGATAAGCCTCTAGTTGCAGCACACTTTTAAGCCACTGCGTCAGCTATATCTGGTTATTTGCCTATAGCTGAAAGTGGGAATTATTTACAAAATACGACTTTAATCATCATAGCTACTTTCTTTTGTGCTCACAGGTGAGTAGAGTAATAATACAATAAGAATGCATCAAAAGAACAAGACTCTTCAAAGTAGGTAGTTGCCAATAATTACTTTTGATGTTTACATATAATTAACCGTTAAAGGATTACTAAAAATGTATGTGGAAATGTACTTTTCTATGGAACTCCTTCACACAGATTAATTTATTCTAATAATTAGGTAAGTACTTTTCGCCTACCACCAAGTGAAAAATTTAGAAAATGTGGGCACATAAAGAGCACACTGCCATCTACTTGTCATAGACGATTTTAGTCATGAACATAACAAAGTGTTCTCTTCAATATTAGTTTTGTGCTGTTTTGTGTCCGCAGAACAGAGCAAAACAAAAGATACACAAAAGAACGCGTCATACATTTTTATAGAAGATTTAAATGAAGCGAAGAGTACAAATAATTTGTTTCAATCGACAGAAAAATTTGTTCTCTCCAGTATATGGGAGCTCTAGAATAAGGTACACAAAAGAACACAGCTATTGAGAGAACAAGATGTTCTGTTCAATATACACATATGAGTTCTAGAGCAAGGTAAACAAAACAATGCAGCTTAGATTACTAATCTTAGTACAAGAAAGAATAATCTAAAAATCTTTCTGATTGAGAGTCTCAGCAAAAAATTAAAGCAAATCTAAACACCATACTCCATAATGGATGTTATGCTGCGCGACTGTTATCTTTGCAGTCCGAAAAAACTTCAGTTGCACACTTATTCAGCATACTAGGTATTGTTGTAGGAAATTTAAAAAAATTTCCGTTATAGTGATAAACAGTTATAGAGCTGTTTTTAATTATACAGCCGTGTAAAACTGTACCCATAAAAAAAAAATCTGAATGCAATTCGTTTTTTAAGATTTATGAGGTGTGGCTAATAAGTTTCGAGCACTATACCTACATACATATCGCACGAGTCACCAAATGGATACAATTTATTCTTCAAATTAAATTTGGATACTTTGATCCTTTTTGTTCTAAATGAATTCATTTTCAGACAACTAACAAATTTGTTACTTATAAATACTTTAAAGAAACGTTTTCCAAATAATTTTCGTTCTTTCTTGTATAAATATTTATAATTAATAAACGCAACCTTGCCACTTGGCACTAATGGAGCGTATGTAATGGGAGGAGAAAAAGTGATTTAAGCAGTTTAATCCAGATCTCCTATTTTACAAAATGTAGGTATATGCCATTCACATCACATGTGCGCAAGCTACACATGTAAAAAACTACCCATATATTTATAGAACAGCGTACAAAATATATTTGTAACTGTTTCGCAATCTGAACGAAAAGAAATGCAGAGTTTCAAAAGTTTCAGGACTCTGTAAAGAGCGGCAGAAACTTTAGAAACTTTAGATTTGGCTCATACTAGATGGGTTTCTTTTGCGGCCATTGTAAACAGAATTCTAGAACAGTAGAAGGCACTGACACTTTATTTTATTTCGTGAGTTGGAAGACGAAAATGTACATGCAGAATACGGCTGAACAAATGAACAAGCTTGGAAATATTTCTCCTTTCTATCATATATTTAAAAATTGTTAAGGTTATGTTCAGGCTTAAGCCTTGAGAATAAACATGTTATATCCTATTATAGAAAGTAATTTTAAGATAACATATTATTAGCTAAACTTGAAGCATTAGGTCTAGACCCTCTTTTCTTAAAATGGATTGAAAGATTTCTCTCCCGCCGTTCAATTCAAGTTATGTTGGATGGAGTTACTTCCGACTGTTTTATAATTCATACCGGTGTAACGCAAGGTTCTTTGTTCTCTCCTACTCTCTTCCTTATTTTTTTTAATGATCTGCTAGATCTTATTTTCAATCTTATTCATAGTTTTGCAGACGACAGCACCCTTGATTTCGCGTACTCATTCGACTCTATAGTTAATTCCTTTGGGAATGTTATAGTTGATAAACGAAACCACATGTTCAGTTCATTAAACTATGACCTGATAACAATATTCACTATGCTACAAATCAGGAAATGCCTTAGCTTGAATATGGATCTCCAGAGCTGCAAACTTATTAACTCCAATATAGGTTTTGGTTTACAATCCAACCTGACGGGCAATAATCGAGCCCGTTAAGACTAGTTTTTTCCCAACCACTTTAGGGTAGAGCACAATAGATCAACTCTGTACGCGGTGTTCGCATGATCCTAGTGGCCCTTAATCTTTACCTAACCCAACCCAATATAAAACTCCAACATAAAAAAACCTTTGTTTAAAAGATGTGAAGGGTCACCAAATACATAGGACGACAATTGCAAGCCTTTGTTAATACTTTTTTGCGGTAAATTTTTAAATTCTTTGGAGTGAACGATAAGATCCAAAATCGCTTGAATAAACAAAATTCGATGGCCATTTACCATTCCCGGCTTATAGCAATTGATACTACAGAAAGTCTACTTATTAATTTTCAGCTAACATTAAAATCAAATACTCAAAGTATACTTTCATTCCACATTCATCCTACTTTTTGACTCTGAAGTGACTGCATTTGATCTTCTCAATAATTCTAATTATTTTCCATTGAATGATACCTTCGAAGTACTAAAGCCACAGAATTTATTGCAAAGAAAAAAATTAATAATAAGAAATTAACTGAACTGGTACAGCAGTGTTCTCAAATTTTATATTGAGTTAGCAAATTAAAAAGAGATTTGATTTTCATAATACGGTTTTTAAAAAGCTTACATTATTAGATTTAAAAGTATGTTTGAAGCCAGAATTAAGTGAATTGTCATTCACAATGAATGTTTGAATATGTTTTCGCAAGGTAAAAAGGAGTTAATTAGTACAGAGCACAGGTGATTTAAATACAGCACACGTATGTTAGATCATATAAATAAGGAGAAGCTACAATTTACGACGGAAGTGTCGAGGCTTAGAATGCTCTGATGGAACCTAATTTTTCATAATATTTTTAGTCTTATGCGCCTGATGACTTTTCCTCACAGCTCAGCAGCTGCAGAAAGAAAATTTTCTAATTTGAGCCTAATTAAAAACTAGAAATCAAGTAAGTTTTAGATATATATAAACACAATTCAGTCTAAAATGTTTTCAGGGAATTATAGAAATCGCCGACGCCAGGATTTTTTTTTTTGTTGTTGCAGATAGAATAACTTTTTGAATTAAAAACATACTAAGAGAATGGTATGGCCTCAAACGGAAAATGTTTAGTTTTTTTAATCGATTAATTAAGTATAATAAATAATGAAAATGTGATTCCCCGTTAAGTTTATGTTTTTTTGTAATAAATTGTATAATTTATCATTTCTCGTGTTTACCATACTTTTGTTCAATTAAATTTTTAGTGGATACTATTTGGATCGTTTTTTACTTTCAATTTGAATCCGAAAATTTTGAGACTTTTAAACATTTCAAATCGATGTATAAATTCAAATTTTTCAATACTGGTGTAGTTCTTTGTTTTTAGACTTTTTAGTTATAAAGTAAAATGTAATAAAAAATTCAAAATTTATATGATTTTTTAGATGTGGTGGTTTTGCGCTGGAGGTGCAATACTATATGTATATGTATGTCCCTATAAAGCAACACAGTCAGATTTTTAGCTGTAATTATTTTAAGAAGAGATTATTTTATTACTTGAAAATACTTCAAAGTACATTAAAGCTTACGTTCTCTTTTCACACTTTATTCATCCACTTATCTGTGATGGGAATAGGTAATGTGTTCATTATATTTTTATATGGTTGAGCTATTCCGAACCATAGTTTAGTACAAAAGGACGCACAATCCATTTGCTATTCTGGTGATTTGTGGCATTTCAAATGGGTCGCAAGAATTTTAAATTTTCAATCAAAGCAAATTCGGAATTTCGACATAATTCATGAGGAATGAAATGTAATTATTTTATAAAATGTGAATTTTAATAAAATTTGAAAACAATTTTTGTTTTTTTACTTTTGGCACCTTTTGTTAGAAAATACTTTTCCTGAATTTTATTTAAAAAAAAAATTAATCCCTTATAAAATTGGGTTCCTCTTACCAGTGGTTCTATAAGGTAAAAAAGAAGCACGCACGATGTAGAGGCATTCTTTAGATATGCATCTTTGAGAAGGGCGATGGGAAGAATATACTTGACCTCCAGTCCCGTCGTAATGTAAAAGTATTGCGGGTTGTAATTAAGGCAAGAATCATTACTGGATTCTTTAGAAATGGTTAAAGAAGTCTTTATTGTGCCTAGAAAGTCTTCTCCCTTAAGTTTGTATTTTTTTCCTTGTTATTTTTGTTTTTTTTTTAGATTTTTTTTTAATTTATTTTAATATTTTTTTTTTATTTTTTTTTTTTTATTTTTTTTTTTATATATATATTTCAATAAAAACCATCATGATGGGTTTCGTCCGCGTCTGGGCTTTTGTATGTATATTTATTAATTGAAGGAGTTGCCTCGTTCAATTAGAAAAAAAATATTACAAGACAAGAGAGGGAAGAAAAACATACATTAAGTAAACAAACTATAGATAATAGATATATGCATGTGTGCACGTCAGCTGTTGATCAAACTTGACAGCGTTATCGTTTGACAAAAGAAAAAAAAAATCAACATGCAACACCATATTTTTACAAATAGGTGTAATTTATTAAGCCTATTAAAAACTGATAGTGATAGATGCATGAAACATTTTAGTTAAGAAGGTAGGACATAATGAAAAACAAATTACTAAAAATTCCGTAACTCAGCGAAATTCAAATCAATTCTTATCAAATCGTACCTAATCTTATCAATTACAGAAATGACACATTAAAATAGAACCGAATAGGTGTAGTCGATTGATTTTAATTGTATTGCCAGCAAGGAGCTCATAAGCAGAAACAGAAAATTATTTCTAGATTCTATTAGTAGTAGTACAAGAATTACCTCAAATTAATTTACGTAAACGGTGGCAAGGTATAAAAATAAATTAAACGCAAATTAATACTACAATGAGAGCCTCACAAAAGTTAAGTCAACTTGTCACTCTCCCAATTGCATATCCCAAATTTTCAAAAAATAGCATACAGGCAGACTTACAACAGCACACAATGTGTGTTTTTTTTAGTTCGAAATTTAACGAATTTGCATAGAGACAAAATTTATTAGGAGGTGAAGTAACAGAAGCAGACATACTGGCGTCAAAGCTTGCAGAGCAGAGCTATGAATGTAAGCCTAAGCGAAAGTTCTCTTGATCAAAAGATTTGATTTTTTTTAATCAAACGTTCGTCCGTGGTCGTCCGTGTGAACCAAAGTAATCATTGCTTTGCTTAACGAGAACTGATTACAGAACGATAGCGCTTATATATGTACATATGCATGGATCTACAGGTACTTACAGGTGGGGCAACTAGTACAATTAAGATTTCCGACTGAGTGTTATACATATTTATATACCTGCCCTGCCTACCTACGTAGACACTCCGAAGCTTTTGTTTTTAAATCGACTCATTCAAAGTTGATTTGTTTATGTTTATAATATCCAATTTCATTGTAACTAGGTACATCAAGGTCAGAGAATGCGAATAGTACTGGGTAGGTAAATAATGGCGGTATTGTTTTGAAATGACCGTTACTAAAAAAAAAATCAATATCACTTACCTGTGTTGCATCCGAGTAAGGAGTACTGGAGTTTATATCCACACGTTGAGATCCAAAAATAATTCCAGAACCGCTGAGGCTGAGTGTGAGGGCAGTGTCAGAGCGTGATATATTTCCAATTGAATTTGCCATTATACTACCACCTCCAGCTGCTGGGGACGGTGGGGTCACAGTTGAATCCTGTGAATGTTGTGGCACCATGTTTTGCACTTTCTACTTGATACTCTAGGTTGGTATACTTTCGGTGGGTTTTATTAGATACACCTCTTAATAAAAATGTTTACGTACTCGCAAATGCTTGAAAATTAACTCACTGTGTCCCCTAAAAGAGTAGGCAGAGTACTATTTCAGTAATTTTGTAATTAATATTGAAATGCACCAGTAAAAAAAAACAAAAACTATCTTAAAATGAAACGGATTATCATTTAGACAAACTTGCTGAGGGCAGTGTTTTCTAGACAGTCACCGCTAATCACCTATGTAGGTAGGTAGGTATGTAAATGCACTTGTCAATCTCTTTCGAAAAGGGAAAATATTTATAAACACCGAACGTTACAAATTATTATTATAACTTTTTAGGAGATGATGATCTTCATAAAATAATCACGTATGACACTCAAACTATTCACCTTGAAGTATCGAGTTTCTTTAATCCGCACGTCTCGCACCGCACTTGTTTACCCGCGAAAGGTCTCAGTGGAAATGTTAAATTTCTGAAAGAGTACGGCAAGCACGTTTTATTTATCCGTCACAAGACAAAAACGAAGAAAAAACACTTTGGAGGCACAGATGCACTTCACAGAGCTCTGTAACTACTACTACTACTCGACTTCTCGCCTGATATGTAGAGCTCTACTGGCAATTGTTTTATATTTTAAATACCTCTAACGAGTACACTTCTTAAGGCTTGCCTTTTGTTAATAATTGTAACTTCTATAAGTTTATTAAAATTTTAAAGCTAATCGGTACAAAAAAAAAAAAATTGCACTGACAATTTTTAAAGAACAGCCGAACAATGATAAATGGCTAAGCATAAAATCAATTTATTGAACTTGTTTGGAAATTGTCTGATTTAAGTGGTCAACGACACCTAAAAAACTTTTGCTTGGTGTGAAGTAAATAAAAAATGTAAATAAACATAGTACTACAAGTCCCGGATGAAATGGCATCTTTCCAAAACGGTTCCTTCAGAGCATGATACACACACACACACCACCTTTTAGTTTTGAGCTACACAGAGGCAGTCACAAATCCTATAAAACTGTTCTTTCTACCTTAGGCAGAAAGTAAAACAGCTGTGCTTACTAATATGACCTCCTCATCCACGAGTGGAAAAATTTTAGTATAGCTCTCAGTGAAAATGCAGTTCGTAGCACACAACCCCGAAACCAGCCAGGATAAAACCAGACACTATATAATTCCCAAGTCCCTCAACTTGTTTGTTAGCAACAAAAGAGCGCAGCACTCGCTAAATTCAGAATCAAAATTGGCAGACGGGAGCATGCACGTCTTAACAACAAAAATCGATAATGGAGCTCAGCTCAAAATGGTGCCTCTTGCAAAATTGATTTTCGCGTGTTGCACATAAATAAAAAACAAACTGTAGTCACCCACAACTGTCGACACAATATATAATACAAAAAAAAAAAAAAATCACTTTTCTATCGACTGCACTTTAAAGCTTTTCACTAAAACCAAAATTCCTACAGGTTATCTTTTGCCCTTATCACAGCTACCGGATATTATTAAGCACTGTGTGGTGAATTTTGCAAATAAAAATCCGCTGATAATAACGAAAATAATTTATAAAAAACGATTTTATTCGACTCTACCGAAAATTTCAAAAAAAAACTATTCTAAGCGTATTCTAATTCTTCAATTCTATTCTCCAACCGCACAATTTGACTGTTGTTCTTGAACTAACTGGCATTCTGGTGGAGCAACGAAAATGAAATACAAAAATCAGCTGTTCTGTTCGCCTTCGCAACACTTTACTGTACTCCATCCATCTCCTCCATCCCATGCCCCAGCCAAGCCCGTCGCCAACATTTCAATTCAACTTCAACGGCAATCATACATAATCATCCCCATCCCTACTCTCACTCACTCTCGATACTCCGCCAGCCAGCCAGAGCCAGCCAGACAGCCTGTGCCACCAGTGCCAGTCAGCAGGTAAACGCAGAGAACCCCACTAGATGCAACAAATCCATACACTATATATAACAATATTGAATATATATACTACACCTACACCAACTGAAACGAAAATAAAACAGAATCAAGGAAAAAAAGCAACAAAACATTTCTTATTATAACCTGGTTGGATTGGAACATGTGTTTACAAACACATGCGCGCTTATCAGCTGCTGGCCTGGCAGGCAAGCTGGCTGAGCTGACGGCTGATCCACTGAATTTTGTGCTGTTGCTTGAATTTTCCTGTTCTGCTGCTGGCTGGATGCATGCGGTTGCAAAAGATGAAACGATGGTGTTTTGCTGCTTGGTTAATCTTTTAATATACAGTTGTTTGTGACGTCAAAACTATATACTTCCCATTTCTTAAAGCGAATTTGTAATAGATCGCAATCCGTGAGAAGTACTAAATACGTATACACAAACGTTATTCGTAGAAAACATTAATTGATAGGTTTATATCTAAGGAAGTACTTCAAAAAGAAATAAAAAAAAAACAACACAAAACAGAATTAAATGTAGTGTTTTATATGCGGGGAAAAGAATACCTATGTACATATATTATATCTCTATATATACTCTAGAATGAAATTTCATAGGGTATACTGTGGCCTGGGGGTACACTAAGCTTGTCATCCCATTTGCAACGCGCAGAAACTACGTTGGGGCGGGAGAGCAAAATGGATTGGACTTGAAACCCACGTAAGTATAATATTAAAAGTTATTTTGATTTTTGCATGGCCGTCTGTCCGTCTGTCCGTCCTAACGATAAATGGAGAACGCGTTTATTTAGTCAGTTGACATTTTGGACACAACATTTTTAAATAAATTTTGGATTTCAGTTCGAAACTGGGACAAATCACTATATGAGCCACTCAGAAGTCATTGCGGTTCGGTTAAGTAAAAAACAAACAAAAAATTATGAATGCTTTTAATACATAAATTCTTAAAATTTCTGATTTATTAATTTGATCAGAAAAGTACCTCATAACGAGCACTCTCTCTTTTTTAGTCGCATTAATTAGTTATTTCTGTAAATTTGTGACTATACTTGATATATGTCTACTCAGAATCACGTAGGTAGATGTATCCTTTCGAATTTTGTCTATCCTTAGTATCGAATCGAGAGGACAGTGTCATTCAGTTGCTTTAGTTCAAAGTGGAAGGTTGGTGAAAAAGTGTATTTTAGTAAAGAATATATAGAAAGGATATAAGATGTGAAGGCTTTTAATGTAACTCAAACGTGTAAGCAAATTCATAACATAACATTTTTATTGTTAAAATAAGCAAAAATTGTATAGTTTTGATGTCATCACAGCGCTCGTTATTGGATACTGAAATTGTCTTAAAAGTAGTAACGTTACTGTTATTGTCGTTATTGGTGGGAAAACGTGAAATTTCATGGTTTCAATAAGAACCCACCTTCACAAAGTAGTAACAAAAACTTCTATTAATTATAATTTTTTTTTATTTTATAGGATGCTTATATGTAAATAATAATACCAAAAAGAACAAGAAATTATATGGAAAAAGACTTGCAACGGGCTTTGAGGGAAATTAATGATAGACACTTAATCCAAGCTCGCTAAAAAATATATTATCCCACGAGGAACCGTACAAAATAGACTTAACGGTCGCGACAGAAGATTTCAACTAGGTCATCAGCATTTCTAATATAGAAACAGGAGAAAATAATAGTAGAATGGTTGCTAAGTAACTATAAAAAAGGATATCCTAGAAAAAAGGAAGATGTCCAGGTAACTGTAAATGAGTTCCTCGATAATGTATCTCGTTACAAAATATTGCTGGAAATATTATATATGTACGTCTTTTTTACAGTGACATCGCGAATTATCTATAAGAACCCAGAAGATGACACCATTTTGAGTTCAGAGGTATCTGAATATTATATTTGCGGATGGTTTTCTCGAATACAATGAAAAAACGCATGCAATATTTTCGACTTCCTAAAGACCGCCAAGATGAGGACATTTTAAATATCGAAGAATTACCAATAGTTATTGCGGATAACACTAGCTATATTAAAGATTATCTTTCGATATTTCTATCCCCTCGTGTCAGGTACCTACTATGAAAAATAAATAATGGACAAGAACCCAAGTCGTAATTGCAAACAGTCAGGACGTAGAGCATATACCAGAATTATGCGAAAGATCAACATGGAAGCAGAAGAAGAAAATCAGCAGAAATCGGAAGAAGATTTCATGATTTAATGCAGACAGTTGACGAAATAGAGAATATAGAAGCAGCACTCCCAAAATTGGAAGAAAGTAAAGGACATCGGAAATAATGAACAGTAAGGACCGCATCACGTTAAAAAGCAAATCAACTGAAAACAAAGAATATGCAGCATCCCCAGACAAAAACATATATTTTAGGTATAACAAAAATATTAACGTTGCATAAAAAATATAAGTAAAAGGATATTAACTGTTTAAAAATATACTGTTTCGGCATGAATATTTTGATGCTAGTTACTGGAACACCAAAATTCTCGTAACTGGTTACAGCATGCTCGTTAATGGCACATAAGATCGTTATGCTGTGTTTTTTGTTCCTTTTAATAAAATTCAATTTTAGATTTCAAATTGTAAATCGTAACCCTGCAGAAAGTGTAAAACGGCTAGCTGTTAAAAAAAAGTAATATAATCATTTAGTGAGAATATACACCGTAAGGCTGAAATTCTCTTAAGAGGGTTCGTTACTAGGTATACATATAAAGCCTTTTTACTAAGGCTAGGCTCTGCTGCAAACAAAGATATGTACAGGAAGTATAAATAAAAACGTAAGTATTTTCTGGGACAATGGCAGCATCTTAAAAGCTACAGGATTTATATATTTTGGCAGCTAAAAAAGATAAGAAATTTATTTATAAATTATACAATAATTTTTGTTGTCATAAGTTATGTTTATTGATCATAACAAACATCTTCTTCTTCCAAGTTATCTAAATCTAAGTTTTGCTTTCCACGTGATGTCCTTAATGTCATGTAAAAGTCGTGTTTTATTGTAGGTATATATATGAATGGTACAGAGAAAGAACAAGGTAAGTCACGTTTTTGTCTAAATTAAGATAATGATACCATTGAAAAAGTGGGGTAAAGTACTTTAAGTACATTCAACAAGAAACTTTAAAAATCGCATTGCTAAGGAAGACATAAAGGGATATTAAAAAATATCATAAAATCTAAGTACAAGCTAAGTTGAAATTTTGTATAAAAAAAGAATGTAAGTCCATGATATCTTTGCATTATTTGTAATTTATTTATTTATTTATTTAGTAATATTTATAAAAGAAAAGCCGATTTCGCATCTCGGCCATTCTCTGAATTATTAATTTCTCAATAATGCTACTGCGTTACATCTAAGTAAATCGTATATTAGGCAGTGGGAGACTTCTATCGTAAGAAATAAAAAATCTTTAACATAAATTGTCATATTACAACGTCAAACTTATACGTGGAAGTTAATAGTTTCAGCAAAATACAACGATTCTCAGGCTTTAAAAATATAATGTGGAGGTGTGACACTGACACTTTTCAAAGGACTACCTTATTCTGACAAGACTCGAGATAATGAATAAAAAGGCCTAATTTAACTATCGCCTGAAAAGTACTTAAATTTAAACTGCTTTTAACCGTATAGGACTTGCTAGGACTATTTTGTTATTTTATTAAACATACCGATTTGTTTAAATTTTTCTTTTCTTCCAAAATTTTTTAAAAATGCATTTAAATTGTCTTTTACAGCTCACAATAGTTCTTGAAACTTTTAATATTAAATATCTCATTTTCAATTAAATGTGACTTATCTTGTTCTTTCTCTGTACCCTTCATATAAAGCCATCAGGTTTTTTTTTTATTATCTTGATAGGATAGGATACAATAATGGTTGATTCATATTTTTAAAAATTGCTGGTCTACCTATTTTTGTTTTTTTTTATGTCAACTACATGAGAAGTCTCATCCGCGTCAAAATTATATTTGAACTTATTGTTGTTTGGGTGTTACTCTTCTAGTTTTATTCACAGTATATTAAAAAAATTGACTATTAGTCCACTTGTTGATTTTTACTGTTTATAATAAGTTTTTTGTTTTTTTTGAGAAAAAATCTTGGTGCTTCGTTTCGACAACACTGAAAGACGTTTTTGTTATACTATTTTGAATTTTGTGATGCCAGTCGCTAGAATCTTAAATACACTGATTTTATTTTTATTTTGTTGTATGAGCTTCTATAACTACAAAATCAGCATCATTGGGCAAATAATTATGCCCAATTAATAAAAATTTAAGCTCAATTGATTCAGATTTTATACCTTCACTCTGAATAAATTTCAGTAAATTTATTTCGCTTTATTTATACATATATTGTGTCTTGTACACGAATTTGAATACATTGTAATTTTTAGAAAATCCTTTGCATATAATTTAATGTGTTCAGTTCAACACAATTACATTTCTTGTGAACCCCGTGATTCTTTGGTTATAGACCTATCATACATCGAGCAGTCGCACAGTGGTCAGGAAGTGGAATGTGAGCGAGCGAAATTATTTTGCTATTCCAATGTAATCTATTTCCCTCATATAATAATAAAAAGCCTAATTGATAAGGATTTGAAATAAAATAATTATAGTTTTCATTCGTGAAACAATTTTTAATCGCTAAGTTTAATCATTTTTATTGTCACTAACACTCAATCGCCGTTTTCAACATTTCTAATACCTCTTTTCTTTTGGTAGACTATTGCTTCTTTTCGACATTTTTCTTCGTTTGCTCGTAATTAGGAGGTCAAAAGAAATTAAAAGGATGTGTATGATATCCTCCATGGTTCGTTCACTGCTATATTTTCGGGCGTTATATTCACTGAAATGTTTAGCATCTTTATTTAGTGCTTCTTACATTTGACCAATTGGTATAAGATTGACTTGTTAATTAGTAATGCCCCATGCATCAAAATCTTATGTATATACAGGGTATCCCGGAAGTTGACAGACAGCCGGAATCGGGTGATAGGCCGAATCATAATAGTTCCCAGAAAAATATAAAAAAATCTAAGTAATGTATTTTTTAAATTATAGGCATTTCTTGTTTTTTCGAGAAAATTTACACCCTGTGATGATTTTTTAGCTGCTGTTGCTACAGATCTTTACTTTTTTTCAAGTTTATTTTTCTTATGTAATCCCGAATAGTGCTTATGTAACCTATTGCTTTAAATTCTAAGGCAACTGCTCCAGGTTGGAAGAAAATTAATACTTCGCCCAACTATAACTGACTGTACTGGAAAAAAATGTACTACGCCAGTTTGGCAAGTAACTTTAAAAGTTGACGCATTTAATAAGGATTCTAAAAGGGGATAACACGTCCTACATTATTTCTTAGATTACGGGGGAAAAAATGTTTCTTCAAGAAACCCAGTTTCGAAAAATGTCTCTTTACCTACTAAAAATACTTCTAGTGTACCCAAAGCGTTGGCTTAGAATTTAAAGCAACAGCACTGTTTGGGATTACATAAGGAAAATAAAATTGAAAAAAGTAAAGATTTGTATCATCAGGAGCTAAAAAACCATCACAGGGTGTCCATTTTCTCGAAAAAAAGAAATGTCTATAATTTAAAAAGTACATGACTTAGATTTTTTTATTTTTTTCTGGTAACTATTATGATTCCGGCTTGACGTGGACTTCCGTGACAGCCTGTATATAATTCTGCGGTGACCTTGCAGTATTTTTCAAAAAGTACATGACTTAGATTTTTTTTATATTTTTCTTGTAACTATTATGATTCCGGCTTGACGTGGACTTCCGTGACACCCTGTATATAATTCTGCGGTGACCTTGGAGTAATTTTCAAAAATACCTGCGTTTATTTCATAGCCGCACGCCAAGGCTATCAAAATAACGTTTAATCTAGAAATTAAACGTTCGTCGACTCCGTTAATTTCAGATGCTAGAGCAGGGTTACTTAAAACTGGTCGTGCGGTATTGCCATCGTTAGATGTTCCGAAGCCAGGTTTAGGAATGTCTATTAAGAGACCCATTTCTCTTCGAAATTTTTCTTGAATGTTCTTTTTTCTAGCTTCGACTATTTCTTCTTCCGGTTGTCTAATTTGCCACTTTTTAAAGTCAAGCTATAGGCAATATGCAAAATGCATTCCAAAACTTTAATCTTGGGTCTCTTTTTTAAAAATAATTTATATCGGACGACAATATTTTGTGGACGAAGTCGATGTATTTTGTCATACAATAATTTCTTCAAGGCTTTCTTTTGCCACTAACCTTAAAGGAACCACAGATATTGCAAAAAGAAATGTATCACCATCACTCTCATTGGCAAATTTCTGTTTGTACCGGCATTGTCCTGCAGCGCCATCAGAGCCCCATTTGAAAATAATCTTCAACTCAGTACAGTTAACCTGAGTTAGAACTTTATTTTGAGCTAGCATAAGTTTTTTATTTTTATGGTAAGATCCACTAGCGATTGCAATTTGATTTCTGCCGATATTTCTGTTACTGTAAGATCGGGCGGGTAACATAATTTTTTCGCCAATAGCAACTGTTCATAGGACGGATAAATATTAGTTCCATGATCTTTCGCATTATCTCGAATAGCTATATATTGCTGTTTTGTCATATTAGAATCCATGTACGAGACCAAAGCTTCTTTTGCTGTCATTTTTATGGGCTCTAAGCAACTGAAGCGTTTCTTAAATGTAGTAGCTCGCTTTTGTGTAAAGCACGTGACTTCCTTTACAATAGTAGCAGCATATCTTCCTCCATGCGATCTTATAAGCACATTCTAGCTGTAAAGTTCAGTTCCTCGGAGCTTGTCTGTTCAATAAGCTGACGTACCTTTCACCTTTTCACAGACTCGCTACTGTCAGTGAATGCTTTTTTTGGTCGTCCGGCTCCGTGAGTTGACGACCGTGATGGGAACACCGAAAATGTCATCCTACTATCTAGCCATCCTTTCTGTTTTCATTTAAATATTTTTTTCATATCGTCGGCATTTCACCCATTTTTGACGTAACTGTCCACAAAAGTTTATCAACGTTTTTTTTTATTACACTTTGCGAGCTCTCATCGAGTCGTTTCAAATCACTACTTTCTCTATCTACATTCACACAGCTTCATTTTTTAAAAGGATTAATTGGGTATGGAATATGGTGCCATTCGGTGCGTGTATTTTATTTTTTCCCTTTTCGCTTGCTTAGATACCTGTTTTCTACCACTGTGAGTCGTTAGACTTTTAATCATGACTAATATGAAGAGTTTTTTGATAATGCTTTTTCTAAATCAGAACTAAATAGGGTAAATGTACTAATACGCGGCGGACACTTAACGTTTCATCTTACCTTTTTGATCAATAATTTTATTGCTATCAAGAATATGCAATATATTTTATTTTTTTATTATTATTTAAGCTGTTTACATTTAGCAAGTATATATTTTTAGGTCATTGAATAATATTTTGTTATAGTTTTGTGGTTTGAAAAAAAAAATAGTTCGCTTTAAGCTAGTATTCGCACACCAACATTTAGTATTCGGAGACTACAGTTTCAGTGTCCAGACATAGGCTTTTTGGAAGAAATTTACTACCCATATTTTGTTAAAAATAAACAAAAATGACCTTTTTCATAAAACTATATACATTTTATTAATTGAAAGAAGTATGAACACATTCTAAGGCACTTTTCGCTTTAAAAAACTAAAGAATTTATGCAGGCAAATACTTCAAAGTTGGTAATAATGAGAAAAAAATACCTAACTAATTTTAAAAATATTATAAAGTAGAAATCTAAGAAAAAACAATAGACTCAAAATTTTTATCGCTTATTAGTGTTGTTGTTAATATTTCGAGCACCACGAAGTCTTTGCTTGCTCTTTGTAAGATAATGAAAACATTGGAGTGCACCAACCACCTAGTGCAAGAATTCCAACCAATGCTTTTAAATCGTCATATTCAACATCGCTTTGTAATTCAATTAAAATATTTTCTTCTTCTTCTTCTTAATTGACTTGTTTTTTAAACTTTGTTCCTTTTTCATTAGTCTTCTCTTTGCGGCATCGAATTGATCCCGGCGACACACAAGAAGGACTAGGTTCTGGAGAAATAGTTTCAACTTTTTTAATTAGAATCAATAGCTAATCAGTACTCTTACCAGTTGCAACTTTCTGCCATCATTCAAATCATATGTTCCTCCCGTTAAATCGTTGAATGTAAGTTCTAGTTCTGGTAACGCTTCTGTCGAAGCTTCTGCTTCGGCTTCCCTGATGCTGTCCAAAACTTGATTTTCGTGAATATTACTCATTTTTAACATAGGATCCATTAGCTCAATAACCCCAATAGCAGTGTGAAACTTCTGTACAGGAATTGATTCTTGCATTGTAATTGGTAATTGGTATATCAGCATTTCGTGTAGCTGCAAAATTTTCAAGCACATTTTTCACACATTCACTGAACACAACTGTTTTCGGTTCGTAAGGGTAAAGCCCACATTTCCTAAAGGATTTTTTATTGTGTTTCCAAGTTTCTAGTTTTTGCAAGATTGCAGTTTACAGCTAAGGGCAGAAAGTTGTTTTTTTGTTATAAGTTGGCCAACATTCTTGACTGCCATTCTTCAACGTGTTTTTCTAGCTGACGTCAGCTGACTGCATCATATGAGTTGTCTTTGGTGGCAAATCATATAAAATTATACTTTTCTCCTTGTAATTTTAATTCAGCTCTAACGTCAAGTGATTTGTGGCCGTCTACGAAAAGGGTGCCTGTGGTCTGGTATTTTCTTGCTCCTCGAAATACTCGTTAACTCCTTCATTAACTACATATTCGAAAAATATATCGCTCGTCATCCATCCGCTTGCTGTTTCTAAAAACAGTTTCGCTGGGATGGTATTTACAATATCCTTTAGTGACGCAAATGTGAAAAGGCTACCATTGGGGAAAATTTTTCTACCTGCAGAAAATAAAATTCTTTTCCTTCTTCGGTCTAAATTTAATAAACGTTTTTGAATCCACGGCATGTAATTACTTTAATGGTTTTCGAACAAAGAAAAAAACTCGTTTTATCCCCATTTAGTATTCGGGCAGGATCATTTATTATGTCGTCCTATACGATACTTTTTAAATATTGGTCCAGTTTTAGAGCCAGTTCGAAAACAGTAGTTACTGCTTTGCCTTTAGTACTACTTTCTGCTTGTCTTGCAGCCAATGAAATGTTTCGTTTAAAGAAGGAATTGAGCCATGTTCTTCCTCATCTTCTTAATATGTTGCACAGTGTTGACCAAGTTATCTGGTTTAAGTGAAATTCCTCACTTGCTTGCTAACATTCCATAAATATTTTTCTCTCTGACATCTGTGTAGTATGGCTTAAGTCATCTCTTCATCATTAGCGGATCGTTTTATATTCATAAGGACTGTCATCCATTATTTTGAAAATTATTATGATTATTTATTACCCAGTTATCGTTTATTTTTAATTAATTTGTCCGGACACTGAAACTGCCATTTTAGTAGTCTGACATCAGAAATGGGATTTCTTAAAATGCGTCCGAATACTAAAAGTATAATAAAAAAACATGTTCAACTTTTTCTCTCCTATAAAAAATATATTTTATAATTGTATTAGAGAGTAAACAGAAAACAATCTCTTTTGAAGCATACTATCAGTGTCCGGACAGCCTGTCTGGAAACTAAACAAAATTGTTTTTTTCCGTTTTAGCTACCGGACATTGACAAATTTTATGAATTTAGTAAAAAAAAATTATATTTTTGATTTAACACTAATAAAATACAATATTGAATCAATACAAAGACAGTTAAACTGAATAAAGCAATACTTAATAATTCTATCTTATTTTCTCTGATGCACTAATTGCATTTAACATAACTTACTGACGTGAAGTATATTCTCAAAAACGACACGTGTGTTACCCAAATTTTATTTATTTATTTATTTATTCATATGTCTACCGATAAGATTATCTTACAGACTAGCACATTTGATTTACAAAGTACAAAATTATTAATGAGCATATTTATAAGCAAAACAATAATTTCTAAATAAAATTTGCTTGATGATAATAATTCAAAAATTAAACTAACCGACTAGCGTTCTCATAAAGAGTTGATTTAAATATTTCCCTAGGCATTGTAAAATCAATAAATGCAGAAAATGAATTAAAGAGTAAAATACAATTTAAATAGGTTCATGCATGCCATAGTGTGTTCTATGCTGTGGAGCATACAGCAAATTTCGTGAACGAATTGGTCTCTCCGGTGCACAAAAGCAGATTAAAGACAAAAGTTCAGAAGAATTAATTCTATAAGATAAAATATCTCTTACAAAAGTAGCACAGTTCACTTCACGTCTGAACTGAAGAGTTGATAAACCCAAAAGCAAGCATCTTACACGGTAACGTGGCATATTGTCACGATTATAATTTAATTTATATAAAGCAAAACGAGTAAACGACTTTTGTACAGATTCGATACGATTAATGTGAACATCATAAAAGGGGCACCAATTGACAGACGCGTATTCAAGAACAGATCTTACAAGCGAATAATACAGAACTTTAAGTGTGAATATATCGTTAAAATCTTTGGAATTACGCTTTAAGAAACCTAGATTGCGGAATGCTTTAGAAACAATAAGTTCAACATGTGAAGCGAAGTTTTGGATCAAATATTACTGCTAGGTCTTTGACCTCTGAAACTCTTGGAATGAGAATATCATTGATCGTGTAATTAAAGCTAAATATGTCGAATGTTCTAGTGAAACTCATAATTTTGCATTTGGAAACATTTACTTCTAATTTATTCATGGAGCACCATGTAAATAACCGATTAAGATCAGCTTGAAGTGAGAAGCAATCGTTCAAGGAATCGATTTTTGTATAAAGTTTAAGATCATCAGCAAAAATTAAATAAGTCGCGAAGTAAAAATTCCTAACTATGTCATTAATGAAGAGCAAAAAAAGTAAGGGTCCTAAATGACTGCCTTGAGGAACACCAGAAGTAACGGAGATGACTCTAGAAATAAGATTGCCAATTTTCACATATTGCTTACGGTTGCTTAAATAAGATTCAACCCATTTCAAGATAGATGAATGAAAGCCAATACATTGCAATTTAAAAACTAGAAGCGGAATATTAACCCTATCGAATGCCTTAGCAAAATCAGTATAGACCACATCTACCTGGGCACCTTCTTCAATAGAACTAATCGCAAAATTGGAAAATATTGCCAAATTTGTGGAACAGGACTTACCAAAGCAAAAACCATGCTGCTGGGAGACTATTAACTCCTTTACAATAAAGCTAATTTTAGTATTCACTATAGAATCTAATAATTTCGGAACATTATTCATCACAGACACTCCACGATAATTCTTTATATCATGTTTTAACCCGGATTTAAAAATTGGTGTAAAAAAAAGAAATTTTCCAATCATCAAAAAAAAACTCCTAACCGAAGGGATAGATTAAAAATGTCAGTTAAAGGAGATGATAGCGATGTTGCGCAGTGTTTTAAAAACGAGGGACATAGGTAATTAGTATCTTGTTTAGTACTTAAATTAAGATTACATAATGCCTGATAGACATCATCATATTCAACCGAGATAAGAAGCCGATGTCCAACGGAGAGGTAACTGGCATTTGACAACAAGTAGTGATGCAGTAATCAGCATGGGTACCATAGACGGTCTGAAAATACTCGGCAAATAGATCACATCCAGTTTGTAAATCGTGGGATTTAATACCATTATACTCTAAAACCTTAGGGAAACCTGAGGATTTACGCATATTATTAATATAAGACCAAAAAGCATTGCTGTTGTATTTTATGCTAGACTCAACTGACCACACGTATTGTCTGTACAAGAATCTATGTAAGAATTCATATTCTTTCCTCAATCGCTTGAAATTTTCTAAGTTATTTGGATCATTAGTAGATTTGTAAAGCTTACGTGCCTTGAGTTTAGCATTCTTCAATTTAGAAAACCTTTATTGAACCACTTCGGGTGCTTATTTATACGCTTACGTTTGATAGGAACGAATTTAGATAAACCGTCATGAACCACTTCAAGAAATTTGCTGTAGGCTTGCTGCAAATCAATGTATGGACATAAAAAAGACCAGTTAATATTAGAAAAGAAAGTGTTTAAATTGTCATAGTCAGCACGATTAAAGTTAAATGAAAAACTAGAATGATCATCAAGCTGTCTAGCAAAATCATAGAATGTCAAATTTAATCTAATCGCTTTATGATGGAAATAACAAGTTGAGAGGGGAAAGTCAACTACATCAATTCGATATATTATATCATTGCTTAAAAAAATCATTTCTAAGAATTTACCAGAATTATTACATACATCATTTACCTGAACTAAATCTAAGCCTAACAGCTTGTCAATCACAAATCGGTCACGTTCAGATATTACATTAATTGGAATTAACATTCCTTCATCATCGTTTAACTTCCATTTTACACTAGGTTAAAATCACCGAGATAACACAGCTGATTATGATTTTGATTATAGAATAAAGCCGATACATTATTGACGTGATCCTTATAATGATCCAGCGTAGAACCAGGAGGTATATAACTAACACACAAATCCAAGGAGTCATGAGTAAACTGTGATTTAATGATGCGTACGCATAATTGATCCAATTCACTGCTTTGATTTGGTAAAGAAATTCGTTTGCTAATAAAGCAAGATCGCACCGCAATCATAACACCTGCGCCTCTTGTCAGACCAGTTGATATATGACAACGATCTTTTCTGTATACCACATATTGAGATAGATTAAATAATTCACTAGAAAATATAGCATCGGTAAGCCAAGTTTCAGTAATTACAATGATATCGTAATTATTTTCCAAAACAGCCAGGTGAAAATCTCGGAATTTAGTTCGTAAGCCACGAATATTTTGATAATAAATGTTCAAATTATGATTATTATGATTAAATGCATAAGACTTTCGCGAGCAAATCGAAGAAGGATAATACAAATATTCATCACACAAGCAGTAATAAGAAGAATCAACTTCAATTATTTTATCTGAATCACACTCGCAGTATTTATTTCTGGCAAGTTTTTTGACATTTTTATAAAATTTCGCACGTAAACACCTGAAGGCCAAATATCAGAATCGAGCATTTTAGGAATCAAGTACTCAGGCACACCTAATTTGAAAGTTGTAAAACGCAATGAACTAACGCCGGTGTCTTTTTGGCGTTTACACTTAAGTAATTCGGGCTTAATATCGGTCTTTGCAGCAACATAATTCATAGTACTGTCTTCCGTAGTACTAGGATGCAGACGCGAAATATGCAAATATTTCATGTTGTTGATAACAAGGAAATCAGACATAGGGGCTGCAGATCCAAAAAAAATTTTATTCCTACGCTTTTTATTTTGAACTGTGTACCAGTTATTATCGCCAGAATTTATTTCAGCTGAGCAAACATTTGCGTTAGCAGAAGATGATGATAATGCATCATCGTGTACTGCTGATGATGACCTTGCTGCAGTTTGATCAGTATTGGGATTACGGTTGGGGTTAGCAGATTTACTCGCATCATCCGATGACACAGTATTAACTGATGGGGCAGCATTCAATTTTGCAGATGAGTTAACGGTCACCCCAAAATTGTTGGATGACTCATTATTACGATCATTTACTAGCAATTTTAAAGAAGTTATTTCATTTAGAAATTGTTTTTTTAAAGAATTAATTTCACATGACATAACTGATAATTTGTCAATCAGTGTATGGAGTGACATATTAGCACAACCGGGGCACTTTCAGCAAAGGTTAGCACTTGACTCAATTAGCTTCAAAAATGCTTCTCTACTTTGGCACAACGCTTGTGAAAAAAACGAGATCAAAAAACACATTTAACTGTTTTGTCAAATAATTCTTCATCACATTTTCCACAATGTTTAGCACTCATAATTAATTATAAAAAGAAGCAACAAAACAAAAAAAAAAACTTTTAAATGGTTTGAGTAGAAGAACAGATTAGAGCACGTCCGCACTCTTCCACTGTCGATGTGCATCTAAAAAGATTAATTAAACAAAATTCGAATGAAGCTCTAAGGCTAATGCGTGTACTTTTCTTATTTTTATTATACTAGTGCAGTTACCCTACGTACATTTCGTATGAAGCTCTTAATCGATCATATGCCACAATATTCCGGGCAATTTATGCTTTTCGCAAATTTGTCGTATTCAAATTCAGCCGCATGTTTTTCTTCATCTATTGTAGATTGTTTTTTTTTAACAACCAAATAATTACATTTTTGAAAAGGATCTTTCGAAGGTTGCTTAAAGTGTAAGTTAATTTTTTTAACTGGTACAATTTGCCCTTCATTACATTGTTTGATATACAGTTTATACATTTTCCAATAGAAAGATCTGAATCCAAGTATAATGATTCGAAATAGCAGAAAATAAACTTATATGTTGTATTACATAAGAATTATCTATTTTGTTACCTGGAATATATGCTGCCCCCAGTGCTCCTTCAGATCTTCCTTTGAACAACATTTATAGAGTCGGCCGTTGCTTATTTCATAAAGATATTTTCTACAAATATTCTCTTCGTATACGAAATCCATAGGGTATACTAAGTTTGTTATTCCGTTTGTAACGCACAGAAATAATGATGGTAGAGCAAAATGGATTGGACACCCACGCATAATATTCAAAGTTATTTCGATTTTTGTATGACCATTAGTCCGTCTTTCTGTCCGTCTGTCCATGTGCACGGACTGAAAAAAAAAAGTAAAATTAAGTTCGAAAATGAGATAAATCGGGCAACTCTTTCGTTGTCATACAACAATTTCGTCTTCCACTATATGTTTTGATACTGCCTAAAAACGCGTCGACATATAGAGCTGAAATTTGGTACATGGTCTTTTTAGAGTAATAACAAATAAAATTTCAAAAATTGACTAAATCGGGCAACCCCTTCTTGGTGTTGCTATATAAAAATTTACGATTTTACATTTACTGTGAAAACGATCAGTCCTAGACATTTTTATTGTACTAAAAACTTCTTCAGAATACGAAACCCTATAAAATGGGTTATAAGTATTCAAACATCAAACTTGCATAGATCTGTGACCATACGAAATTTTATACGGGCATTCATCTAGGGTATCATAAGAATTGGTCTTAGACCAATTCTAGCGTTTTTAATTGTTTCTATTTTGATATTGTTTACGCCTTGTATCCTCTTTAGCTTTTCAGTATTTTGAAACCATTTACTACCATTTACTACCAACTTCTGGATCAGTTGCATTATTTCCTACTCTTTCGTTATCTGACAACGTATCAGTATCAATATACCAGACGGAACTACGTTAACCAATCTCTCGATATTCACTGACTCTGTTGCTCTGGCTCTTGATGAAGCTAAATTGCTGGATGCTTTTTCTGCGGATATATCTAAGGCATCGATAGAATAAACCACAAAGTAGTCATAGATAACCTAAAAGGATTAGGTTTGATTCGAATAGTCCCTCTGGTTTGAATCAAATCTCTCGAATCACCATCACGGTTTTAAATAACAGATTTTCGTCTAATTCATACACGCAAGCCTCGGGTGTACCCCAAGGCTCGATTCTCGGCCGCTTTTCTTCATATTATATATTAATGATTTACTTCTTTGCTTCCTTAATATATGCCGATGACACCAAAATTTATCGAGTTATAAACGATCTATCTGATTGTCAATATCTGCAAAATGACATCCAGAAGCTACTCACCTGGTGTTATAAAAATCAACGATCGTTAAACGTTGATAAATGCAAGTGCATGTCTTTCTCAAAAAAGTAAACCACATTCTACTGGGATTATAAGTTGGGCACCGTCTCTGTCATCCGCGTATCCGAAATCAACAGCTTAGGAGTATAATTTGATAACAGGCTTCTCTTTGACTTGCATATTAATCGTATTACCAACAAAGCTTTTAATACCTTGGGTTTGTCGTAAGGTGCGCTTGGCCATTTATGCAGCTTTCTTCGCACATAACTATGCATAATACCTTGGTTAGATCTATACTAGAGTACGCTTCTCCAATCTGGAACCCTTTCTATACGACGTACAGAAACAACATCGAGAGTATTCAATGTAGATTTACTAGGTACTTGCTTTTTATACTTACAGGTTCATATGTGGATTACGAAAACCGATTGGCCAAGTACTCTATGTTATCTATCATTAGAAGAGCGTCGTTCCTATCTCGACGAAATATTCCTGTTTAAAATTTTGCATGGTTGTATTGATTCATCCCACTTGTTATCCCTATTAAAAATCTGCTTTCCTAATCGCCCCCACCCGCCAGCCACTCAGGTTTCATAATAGCTGTGTTCCATTGGGCTGTGTTAAGTACTCGCAAACACTCCGAATGGAACGCAAGTTTGTGTTGTCAGAAGTAAAACATAACTTCAAATCTCAGACATTTCTGATATGTTTCTGTTATACAAAATTTCTTATCAAAATAGTTAGGATTAATAACTATATTACTATATATATCCTATATCCTATATCCTAGATACTTCCTCGAGCAGTATCTTACTACATAGAAAATTTAAGGATACAAATTCGTCTCTGTTCGATTTTATTATGTTAAAAGTTCTTACCCTATTTACTTTCATAACGATAATATATAAATTTGAATAATTCTCCTGTTCTCGATAAGTTAAATATTTTTATTCGTTTCTTTATAAATGTTTTCTCTCAAATTTCATCTATCTGACATTTCAATAACCACTTAGCGTTCAAATCCACCTAGCGCAAAATTCCTGCGAAACTACTCAGCTCATCTACTCGCGTACGAGAGCATGTGTAGTTGCCAGTAGGTAGAAGTACTTGGGAGTACTTTACACAGCCCAATGAAACACAACTATTCATGCACCTCGCACTAACTTGTGCTTACATCCCCTTCCGTTAGGATTCAAAAGGCCTACAATCGGTGATGGGACCTCTACAACAATCGGAGTATAGATCTACTCCACTTGCAGCGCTGATAACTTTGGTAAGAAATCTACTCCATTTTCATCATCTCCACAAATTCTAAAACCCAACAACTCTGTTTCATCATCTACTGTTAAGCTTGCCAGGTGTCCCGATTTGGGCGGGATTTTCCCGACTTTAAACCAATTTCCCGCCTTTAAACCAATTTCCCGCCGTACCGATCTTGTACTTGAAGACCCGCTTTTCTAATTATTTCAAGTTTTTGTGAGAAAACTCTTAATAATACATAATACCTCGATAATAAATCGATACTATGATAAATAAACCGATTTGATCAGGATTACAAAAATCACAATATCAAATCGATGCATTCCTACTGTTGTACGTGCAATACTTAATTATTTATTTTGTTTCATTCAGTTGTCAATCCAATGCATAATAGCTAAGGATTTGAAAGCGTTGGTTGCATGGAACAATTTTATTTCTGATATTATTATTTCTGATCTTGGATATTGGCAATTTTTTTCAAGATTATTCCTAATTCTAAGGAGCTTTTGAAGATTGCCAAGTCTATATTATCTCTACCACATTCGAATGCGATGACAGAAAGGATTTTTAATTTAATGGGAAATGTGGAGGACAGATAGGAATAGAGTAAATTTCCAAGCTGAGTTGATGGTGATTGCAGAGTTTTGAATTTTTACTTATATCTTTGAAACTACGCAACGTTGGATAGAGATCTAATACGCATTTTAAAGTAGACAAATAATTCTTTAATTGAGGTCGAGATAACAAAACTTAAATTCAGACTTTTTGCACAAAATATCTCATTTTTTGTACTAACAGTCCAATAACTCGGCAATTTCTCTTATATTTTTTTTTATTTTATTACCTTAAATAAATCCTAATTTCGTCTTCTTTTAACTGCTTTTTGTTTCATCCCTTTATCTTTGTCTACTCAAAAGTTACTGAACCTAACGCGCGGCCCTTACTTTCCATGTTTATCTAAAATTTATGACAATTCACAAAAATGAATTATTGCATATGTTGCACATGTTATTTAGTAGGTAGGTTGTCACAATTTTACAATGCATTGCATAGTAATACTTATTTACTATCTTAGGGCTAATTACTGAACAATCATTGCGCTACTCTTACTCTGTATCTTTACCTAAAATTTTATGACTGTTGATGAAAATGGTTTGAAAGATATCATGTACATAAAAGCTAGGTAGGAAGACTGCTGGAACCTCAAAGTACATTAATATTCTGAATTTACACATCCCTTAACAATCTGATAGTTCGTTGAACCTGAGTACCTGTATCGGCAATTGCTTATATTACAAGTACCCTTTTTTGTGTAAATAACAAACAATTGCCGATTCAGGTACCACATTTTATACAGACCTGTTGATGAAATCTTATTTTAATACTCCAGTTAAAATTTCATCTATCATTCTTTAGTATACATTACCGGTAAAATAAGCTAATGCAAAAGTTTTGGTGTTTTAAGATAGCGAGTTTACGAACAAACTGAAATTTTTTATTTACTAGAACAAGCAGGTATGTTTTTGTTATTATTAGCTTAGGAATTGGAGCTGGAACTCCTACTTCTATTTAAGCGAAAAGTTAACTAATGTTTTTAATATCTACAGGTATTTTTATTCACAGATGACTTCATTTTTTAATGAGGGATATGCATGAATTTTATACTGTTATGGTTTGTCTGATGGAAATGCCGTAGCTGCGCAGCGTGTTTATCAGGAAGGATTTCCGTTGAGAAGATTACGGAGAGTTTTCGCTAAAGCCAATCGAAGAAAAAGGTATGGAACTCTCTATGAACATAGAAGAGATCGGTCTACAACCAGCTTTGTTCAATATATGCGAGACCGGGTAATGGAACTAGTAACAGAAAATCCTGAAAAAAATATCAGCCAGATTGCTCTTAGCACCGGTATTTCAACAACGTCTGTATGGCGGTTATTAAGGGATGAAAATCATCGACCATATCATTATACTCTTGTTCAAGAACTGCTTCCGCCTGACCTTGAAAAGCGGCGGGAATTTTTGAACTGGCTTCTTGAACGGAACTTTGATGATTATACATTTCTTGAATGGATAATCTGTACATATCGTAGCCAGTTTACAAAAACTGGATGTCTTAATTTCCACAATCTCCATACATGGGCTGAAGAGAACCCTCGAAATATTCAACTCAGCACAGATTTTCTGTCAATGTATGGGCAGGAATAACTGGGAAGAGACTCATCGCGACTTGTATTCTCACTGATAGGATGAATAGCGAAAATTATTTAAGTTTTCCGGAAACCACAATTTCCGATGAACTGCAAAATATTCCGTTGTCAATATGGAGAAATATGTGGTACCAACATAATGGTGTTCCATAATGGTGCTCTATAATGGTGGTTAACAAACCACAATTTTCCCAATAGATGGATCGGTAGATTGGGTCCTATTAATTGGCCTCCCAGATCACTAGATCTTACACCTTTGAATTTTTACTTATGGGGACAAATGAAAGAAATTGTCTACCAATCGGAAATAAGTACCAAAGAGGAGTTAATATATCGCATTGAGGAAGCAGGAAATGCTATAAGAGAACAGTTGGAAACGACTGACATAATGAAGTCAATATATAAATTGTATATCATGCCAAACTTAAATATTTTTTTTACTTTTTGCGTTTGCTTTGAAACTTTGGATTAAGCATTAGAAACAAAAGCAGTATGTTAAGTTCGGTAAGTTTTGAGTAGACAAAGATAAGACAAAGCTAAGATGAAACAAAAAAATTATAAGAGAAATTTCCGAGTTATTGGACTCGTAGTACAACAACTATTATATTTCGTGCAAACAGTCTGAATTTAAGTTTTGATATCTCGACCTCAATTCAAGAATTATTTGTCTGCTTTAAAATGCGTATTAGATCTCTATCTAACGTTGCGTAGTTTCAAAGATATAAGCAAAAATGCAAAGCTCTGGACTTTGAAAGTGGAATATCCTTTTAAGCCGAATTCCTCGAAAACCGTTAGGAGAGTTGAAAATTGTCCATACAATTTTTTTCATTTCTCGAGCTCTCCTATCACCTCCTGGAAGAATGACATCCTTATCTGAAACACCCTGTATATACTGAGTCCGGAACAAGAATTCTTCCAGCGGCATGATTAGGATACTATAATATATACTTTACATATGCATATACATACATGCATATACATACATGCATATATTTACTATGTAATTTTGAATTTTAAAAAGGTGAATTAAAAAAAAGTAAAAATTGGTATTAAAAAAAAACTCAATGAATTTTATATCAAATTTATATTTAGATAATTAACGCAATTTGTTTTTTTTTATTGTTAATTTTTTGTTTCTTGTTTTTTTTATTTGTGTTTATTTTTTTTATATATGTAATTTAATTTAGTGTAATGTTTAATACATAATAAAGTGAAAAAAAAATCAAATAGTCATTTCCAAATTGGCCAAAATTACCATTTCTATTTTTTATTATATTTTCAGGAAATAATGTCCCGACTTTGTGTGCCCAAAAACTGGCAACCCTATCTACTGTTGTAAACTTTTGGTTAAACATGAAAATTAAAAAAAATTGGACTTGGTCAATACATGTATAGGAACTGGCAATATATATGATACATTTATTATGCTTACCTCACAGTAGTGCTGCTGCTGACCCATTTTTTTCAATATTAAATTTGACAAAAAACAACAAAACGAATAAACTTTGCATTAGTACAGTCAGGAATCATATGTTAAGTACGGAATTGACAAAGTATGCTAAAGATGAAGTCATATTGCAACCCAGTGTTGAGTTACTATCATCTGGATCGTATTTCAAAATCCAGCATGTAGCTTATTTTTGTAAAAAAAATTATAATGAATATATTTATGTAATAAATACAATGATATGTTTCTAAAATTCGAAGAAATGTTGTTCTTATGCTCCCAAGTCTTATTAACTTAGTAATTTGAATGGAATATTTTGCTGTTTGAATGATTTTTTACTTTTTTATCTGTAATTGTGGGTACTTTCATTATATTTTGATACTTTTTTTGTATTTTTTTTTTAATAAAATTATTCGTTGGAAAGTGTTTTTATTTCTACTCCATTTTTTTCAAATCTACTCCGATTTTCGATGCAGCCTACTCTGCTAATTCTGGGCTGGGATCCCATTGGTGACAGTTTTTCGAATTTTAAGCGCAACCTTTTGATTGTAATAAATCGTCTGAACAATTTTGATATTTTAAATTAGAGTGATCTGTTTCACCCTTATTTTCCTGCTTCCTTTCTTCTCTTTCTTACATATTCCACTTGCTTCGCCTTCATGTCTATTTGTTATTCTTTTTTTTTTTTTTTTTTCTTATTCTACTTCTTAAGTTATCTCGATTATCTTTGCTTGTGATATTACTTCTTATTTTTTTTTTATTTTTGTCTGCTTAAAATTTGATGCTGTTTGGTTTTTCGTAGTAATAAATAGACTTTCTCGTCTTTGAATTCTTGGATTTGCTTTCGAGACTTAAGTCTACTATCTATGTATATGTATTAACTAGTTTTAGTTTGTTTCATTTCAATTATTCTTTTTTGAGATTCTTTTTTGTATTACATGCATATTATCTTCAGCTATTCCTATGTATTTGTAGTTCTTCTTTTTCTTTTTTATTTATTTTTTTTACTAAATTTGGTTACCGGTAGTAAGTAAGAGGATATATCTGTTTTGCTATCGCATTAGTTTCTCACATAAATAAATACCATTAACTCCCCTTAAATTAATATAAAATGGCATACCTGAGTTTCTAATTCAGCTGATATTTTTATTTTTTATACCCTACCCTTACAATAAGTTTATGTTTATTAATTTAAAAATTTAGAGTTACAGTTATTAAACAAACATTTTTTTAATGCTTTTGATAACACAATAATTTTCACAAACACTTCAATGTAACATTTTTATGTTTTAACAAAAGTTTAGATATATTTCAAATTAATAGAAAGCACGTACATAAAACTAACTACAAATCTGTATCTCGAACAATTGTAAATAGCAGAAGTACCAGTTACAGTTATTATAATTTTATTGTTTTCAGTGTTACCAACAAATATAGAAAAAAGAAGAAGAAGAATTCAATTTTTATTCCAAAGTTCATCTAATAAAATATTGATAAGAAATTGACTTATTCACAATGGCTTCTGACAGTGTCACATACAGCATATTCAGAAGCTATAAGAAAAGTGCTGTCTGACCTAAAAAAAACGAAGCAACGAGTAAATCCTTTAATAACTAAGAGGGATATTATTCATTCCGTTAAAATTAACAGAAATCAGAAAATATCAAAAAATTGACTTAATCGCATCGGCTTCTGAGCGACTCTTTTCACTGTATTATTTTAACGCGTTGACGTAAGTAGAAAGCTGAAGTTTTGTACAAGGTGTTTCCATAAAAATAGTAGGTACCTAAATACAATTTAATAATGGACTAAATCGGACAACCCCTTCTTGGTGTTGCCAAACAAAACTCAAAACTCATATTTTTCACTTAAGGTTCATTCCACAGAAAATCTGAATGGGAACCATCTTCGATTTTGATAAAATTTCACAAGTTGGTTGGTTTTACTGTTAATAATATTTTGTTGAAATTTTTTGTTTTTGTCCATTTTTGACAGAGATACGGTAATTTGAAATTTGAAAAACAGACAAATTTTGCTTGGTGGGTGTAACTTCAAAAATTTATATCTCAGAATGTACACACATTATTTATGGAGGGTTTGAAGTTCCTGAAAAAAATTAGTGGAGGCTCGTTTTCCTATAACTTGTTTTAAGGGTAGTAATGGATATGTCCTTTATCCTTGAATATCTAAAAAAAAAAATTTTAATCATAAAGAGTTTTGAGGAAGCTTAGAAGTTTGGATGGAGTTATTTTTTAAATATATCTAGTTCAGAAAACTTTTCACGAAAATTGATGGCGTGTGCTGAGTTGTAAAATTATGACATTGCAAATAAATAAATAAGAAAATAAGTAAATAAGAAGGATGGGGTATCACAACGGATATTTTGGACAGAGGCGTATCTGGAGCGAGCATATTACAAAAAGGCGCCACTGCATGAAAATAAGATTTATTTCATATTAAAAAAAATATATATACCACCAGCAGTCTATTCACATTTTATATTAAAGGAAAATATAATAAAAATTTATTATTTCAAAATACAATTAATATAAGTATGTATGTAGTAGTATACCTACATATGAATTTTAAATAAATAGGGCAACTACAACAGCCTCCTTCGTCTAGATTTTATTCTTGCAAAATTATCTATGTCTAACAATTTAATCCATTTCAGTAGCCAACTGTATAATAATTCTCTCGTACAAAGACTTATTAAAGGAGCGATTTTTTTTTGAGGTTGTTAAAAGTATATAGTGGTAGGAAATTGTGTTTGAGGCTGGTGCCTTCTTTTATAGTAGTTGGGTATCTACTACCCAATTGGTAAAATTTTATAGTTTTCTAATTTTTTTTTTAAATACTGATCTGTTTTCCTGAGTTAGTTTTAAATTTATAATGTTACTTTACCTCGCACCGCTAAATAATAAAAGGAACAAGTTCACCGTGATTTCGAAAATATTTTTGGAATTGTAGAAGGCCTCGACCGCTATGATTCATTGTTTTTCCGTTCGTGACACCGGTGATGTTTAATTGTTTTTCGTCCCGATATTAAAACGCTGTCATGTTATTTTTAACTAAATTAAATCATTTTAACCATTTTCGTTTCCCTTAAAATTACTTTTCGTCTATTCCATCTTGACAATTCCGAAGTGGGATCTGACCGTGAAAAGAAGAGGGAGCGAAGAAATTGCATATTAGTTTTGTTCTAACAAAACAAAAAGTGAGCGTAGTTCATAAAACCCGAAAATGAAGATGTAAAGTACAAGTATGGCTCAAGTACAAATCGACAAGCTGTTAGTACGTGAATTGAAAGAGAAGTTGACGGAACTAGATGCTCCCACAACGGCGACAAAGGCAGAGCTAGTTCTTCGTTTAATGGTACAATTGGGCAATGAAACCGTCACAGTTGAAGAAGGAGATGAAACGGAGAGTTTAGCCAACTTGGACCACAGAATTTTCCAATGCTCGAAACCGAAGCAGATATTCACATAGCAATGATGAGTACAAATGAAACAGTGGAACGGTTTCTGTACACAATGCAAGCTAAGGGTGTAAGAGGTGGCTATCAGAAGCATCCATTATAAAGTATATATGCAGAGGATTAAAGCATACGGAGTTGCAATGCGCTATAGCAACTAGTGAGTTCGGATCAACGATCGAAATGCTTATCGTCATTCGACGATATTTCGAGAATGCTGGAAGAAGAGAAGACATTCGGGAAGTACGCATATCTAATCCACCGAATCAGTTATACCACCGGATAGTGCAGAGACGGTTCGAAAATTTTACAACTGTTTTGAGCAAGGACACTTATCAATCCATTGTCCAAGACCGCAACGCCGAGTACGATGCGAGGATTGCTTCAAGTCTGGACACGACGAAAACCATGGCCGAACAGAAAGTTACCGAATATAATCACTAACAAGAATATTCGGCACATTGAAGGAAATGATGAAACGAAGGGAGCAATCACGAAGTCAATAAAAATAAGCGGAAGTGAAACGAATGCACTAATTGATAGTGGCAGCGATTATTCTCTGATCCAAAAGTCATATGCGTCTTCATTGGGATTAACGCTACAGCCATCCGATAAATATTTGAAGGGATTTGGAGAAACTATTTTGACACCAACAACAAAAGTACCTAGCAGCATTTCAATTGATGAGAAAGAGCTGAGAGCGGAGCTACTCATCGTCGATGACCAGTTGATACCGGAATCAATCTTAGATGGAATTGACATACTAGGGAATCGTGTACAACGCGTAATCGTCGAAGCAGGTCAGTGCCGTTTAGAAACCATAAAGGTCAAGAAAGTTAACGTTGGATCGAATCTTCGTGAAGAGGAAAAGGCAGCGCTGGATGAAATTCTTCAAGAATATACGGGGTGTTTCGCAGAAAATTTATCGCAATTAGGCAAATGTAAGATTAGTCAGATGACCTTCAAATTAAATTCAAATAAACCTGTTAACCTAGGGTTAGAAAAAGCGTAAGTGAATTGGAACAAGCTAACATAATTCAGAAGAGCCAATCCGATATGCATCTCCAATAGTCCTCGTAAGCAAATCAAATGGAGAAGATCTCTTATGTATTGATTATCGAGCGCTGAATGCTGTAACGATTAAGGAACCATTTCGGATGCATATGGCGGAGGATTAACTGGCATTGGAAGCCAGAAACACACGATTCTCAGCCCTTGAGCTGATGCCATGTTATCATCAGATACCGATTGAAGAAAATTCTTGACAGTTCACCGCCTTCGTTACGAATTCAACTGCATGCCTTCTGGGTTGGTTAATGCTTCCTTCCAGAGAACGATCAACGAATTAGCCGAACGAATGGGCTTAGGAGAAATCGTTTTATATTTAGATGACATCATAATGCCGACTAAAGATATACCTGAGGGTTTGTCTAAGCTACGCCGATTTTTAACAATAATTACCCAAACTGGATTGATATTACGTTTACGACCACGCAAATGTACGTTTCTAGCGGAATAAATCTGATTCCTAGGGCATCGCATCGATACAGAAGGAGTTCTATCTGGAGATCAATATACATACAGTGCGAGAATCCTTAGGGTTGACTGGATTATTCCGCAAGTTTGTACGAGATTATGCTCAGATATCTTGCCAGTTCACAAATCTACTTAAAACAAGGGAATAAACACCATTAGTTTTGAAGGAAGAACAACAGATATCTTACAATAAGCTCAAGAATGTCCTATGTAGTGAACCCGTTCTTACACTTTATCACCCGAAACATGCTCTCGAGGTGCACACAGATGCCAGTGCAGCAGGTTTAGCGGGAGTTCCCATGCAGGAGTAGCAGGGACAGGTCAACGTTTGGAAACCCGTAGCTTACTATAGCCGTCATTGTACCAATGCCGAGGAACGCTACCATAGCTATGAGCTGGAGGCAGTAGTCATGGTGGAGACTCTATAACGATTCCGAGTGTGTTTGCTGGGTAAGCATTTTCGACTTGTAACAGATTGCGCTGCTATTAGTACAACAAAATAGCCCGTTGACTTTTGAGATTGCAGGAGTAATATTGCGAGATAGTGCATCGAGCTGCGACAAGATTGCTACATGTAGATGCACTCAGCAGAGCTCCCACCGAGCCTCCTCAAGAAGCCGAAATAGTCACAGTAAGACATTATGTATATGAAAATAGATACAGATGATTGTTTGGTCACGATGCAACGACAAGATTCGAAGGTGTTACGAATAATGAGGTCACTTAAGGGAGAAATTAACGACAAGCAAGCGAAACAATTGAATCGAGAATATTCACTAGAGAACAATCGGTTATTTAGAAAAATCAAAGCACACCTAAAGTTCATGGTGCCATCCGCCGTACGGTGGAGAATTGCAAAATCATGTCACGACGATTTAGGCCACTTTGGGTTAGAAAAGGCCATTAAACGAATACAACAGTACTTTTGGTTTCCTTGAATAAGGAAGTGTGTTAAGGATTATATCGCTGCCTCCGTGAATTGCTGTTATAACAAACATGTGGGTGAAAAAACCGAAGCAGTAATGTATTTTGATAAAGTGACACCTATAGCGTTTCGCTTACTGCACCTTGATCATCTTTGATCATTTCCACGAAGCCGATATGGATACGCACATATACTAGCAACCTCCGATGCGCTCACTAAGTGTATTATAGCAAAACCGGTTCACAGTACGAAAACTCAAACCGCTCTCAGCGCTATCAGCGAGCTTGCCATATATTTTGGACTTCCGATTCAAGTAATAACCAATCGTGGTACTGAATTTTCGTCAAAGTCGTTTGCAGAGTTTTGCGACAAGAACGAAATACAACATGTGAAAACTGCCGTTCGAACACCTCGCACTAATGGACAAGTAGAGCGATCCAATTAACTTATCTTAAATTTCTTACAAACTACAGTGGAGGACAAGTCCAGGTGGGACGGGTGCTTATGAGAACTACAATGGTCAATCAACACTCAACAAAACGCAACTACCGGATTCACCCCAGACGAGCTTATCTTCAACTTCAACCTCCGTGATCTTACTAGAAATCGAATGCTACAAGCTCTGCAGAACGACCCACACAGCAACTCTTCTCATGAGTGATAAACGAGAGCCAGCTATTCCTAAAATCGCCGTAGAGCGGGAGAAATACAAAAAACGGTTTGATGCTCAATACAAAATGCCGACAGTTTATCAAGAAGGGGAACTCGTCCTTGTAGAGGCCGTACCGACCGCTGGTGGAGAATCCCATAAATTTGAACCACGTTACCAATGGCCTTACGTAATCTTAAGAAGCCTGGGTAAGGATCATAGAAGATATCGAAAGTGCACCCCGGAAACAACGAAAATTCTATTCAGTCTTTTCGGCAGACAGGCTGAAACCTTGGAGTGGACCGTACCCTGAATTAGACGTAATCAGCGTAGATGACATCAAGGGCAACGAATTCTACATACCTGAAGGGGCAGAGACTGTCCCATGACAGGAACGGCCGAGATGTGACGTTACCTGGAAACACTAAATAATAAAATGAACAATTTCACCGTGATTTCGAAAATATTTTTGGAATTGTAAATGGCTTCGACCGTTATGATTCAATGTTTTTTCGTCCGTAACACCGGTGATGTTTAATTGTTTTTCGTCCCGATATTAAAACGCTGTCGTGTTGTTTTTAAATAAATTAACTCATTTTATACCATTTTCGTTTCCCTTAATATTTCTTTTCATCATATTCATTCCATCTTGACTATAACATTCCTACTTTAACTTAAGTACCTACGTAATTAGTTATTAAATTGAAACCTTAAAGGAAAATGAGAAATATTGTAAAATTTTACACACGACGCTATCTATAGCCAAAGTATAAACCATTTCGCGAATACTATATAAATACTTCAAGGGCTACGCGTTCTTTCGTATACTTACACTTCTATACGTACTTGTGGCTCACACAATACTATTTTCTGCACATACATATAACATGTCTTTTTCAAATTTATGGTCAAAATTTGCTATAGAGGCGCAAGTGACGTTGGGTATTTACCATATGAATAAATTCACACGTAAAAAATTTAAATTTAAATGCAAACCTGCTTACCTTATGTCTTTCACAATAGTTTTTTCATATTTAATGGCTTATATGCGCAGTTTCTCGCAAAACAATTTTTAATTTTAACCAAACCCAATTGAGGAGCATTTTTTCAAAAGTCGATATATTCAAAATACGTTAAATGAGATATGTACATTAAATAATTCGTAATGGCAAGATCTATCTATTGATTACCTTTAATAATTACATTATATCTTATTACCTTATATCTATTCTAAAAATGTGTCAAGTTTACAGTAAAACCAGACAAGTATAGTCATCGGAACATTGAAAAACGCAAACTTTTAAAATTACTATTAAAATGATGTACCAATGCGTTAATGTTTAACGAATAATTAAAAATTATTAAATATTAATTATTATTTTTCATTATATCATTTATATTTTATTAAAGTATTTTAATGCTTCTCCTCAAAAATTTATAAGTTATTTCCCCATATCAACTTTTGAAAAAACGCTCCTCAATATCAAAAGAAATTTTTTTCGTCTGCTCTGCTGAATAGAAAATGTTCTACCAAAATCAATTCTGCCTAATTTCTATATAAGGACATGTCGGCCATGCCATAACTTACGCATACAAATTAAGAGCAACATTTTTCATTTCCTGAGAATAAATGATTTATGCTCATAAAAATGTGTACACAGTAAGCACTTTCCAGTTGAATTAACGAATTTTATAGGGTCACTATAGATCCACTATATTTTGAAAAATGACTCTGAAATTTGTGTTAAATAAAGTAACCAAAAATTCATAAATGGAGTTTTTTTAACGCCAAAATGTAGTTCTAGTGAATATTTTATATTTCGTTATATCGACCCTTTAATTGAGTTGTTTTTAACGAATCTAAGCGCGATTTTAACTTCCGGCTTTGAATTAAACTAATTTTTCTGATAAAATCAATCTCACTATGCTGTGTTATGTGCGTTAATTATACTCTTGTGAGAGTCAAAAGTACCGTCTCTATTTTTGGGAGGAACAAATAAAGGCCGATTCACACCGTCGCTATAGCGATTGCGGTAATCTAACGATAGCGATAACGCAGCGACAGCGATAGATCGCTACACATAGTTTTGAATGTAAATACTTACACTAACGCGATAGATCGCAGCGATACAAAGAAGTTCTGCAGCGTTTGACCAATGATTCAAATGTCTATCGCAGCATGCTGTGTGATCAAAGTGGATAGTGCAAATTCAAGTGGGTGTTGAAAAATTAATTAAAATCATGTAAAGCAATAGCCAATTTTATATGATCTGTATTTAAAACATTATAAAAATAGAGGAATTTTTAGAAAAACATTTTATTTTTATGATTCAAATAAAATTATTAAATACAAGAGAAAAAACAACCGCCTCGTCCGGGTTTTGATGCCGTGTTGTTAAGCCATGTCTCCATTAAAATATTAACATCGTGAGGAATATTAAAAGAGTTCAAGTCGAGCGGACGTGTTTTTGACTGTAGACCACAACATTTTGACAATAATCTACCAGTCCTTAATTTGCGATTTTTTCATCGCCCCGTCTACATCATTAGGTTCTTTGATGCATACCGGATCGGACGAAATACGAAACGTTTTACCAATAAACCATGAAGCCAGAATATTGAGTGCAATAGAAACGTCTCGAGGTCATCGGCAACTAGCTGTTTGACAGACGATACTACACGACTTGGAAGGCCCTCTGAAGTCAAATTGAAGAATCTAATGCGTGGATCTATAAGACCTATTTTTGAGTTCATGATAGATTACGAAGATATCCCATATTTTAAACGTGATAGAAAAATTGGAGAAGCAACAGCCTAAAGGATAAAGGTGTCCGACTGCCCTGAATTTTCTTATTGTTGAAATTGTTGTGTTAAATTGTTAACCCATGTGTTGGATTATTATGATAAAGACGGGAGTTTTTTTTACCCAGTTGTTTGCTTTTAACTATTTCAGATATACTTAAAATAATATTTGAAAACTAATGAAATTCACGCATATTTCAGAGACTCACCTACGCATTCTTCAATTGACTCATTCATTTTTTACCGTGTAGTGGCTCAGACCCCAGAGAGTCGAATCAATCCAACTATTTTTGAGGTGCTGCTGGTAAAAATTTCTGAAGAAAAATTTTCGAGAAAGTTCGGAGGAAAAAATTATTTTAAATAACAGCTGACTCTGTGTGTGACATCTTTCCGATGTGGATTTCTTTTAATGCAATCTTTAGAAGTGCCAAAATAAAACAGACAAAATTTCGTTGTATTGTGTGCTACACTGAAAAAACAGTTTGTTTGGTTTATATAAAATTTATTTGTATTAAATAAAATATGTATTTAAATACGCGATATAAATATCGTATTTTTTTCAAAGAAAGGATTTATTTTTTTTTGATTTATTTCCACCAAATAGGCATTTGTTTCTTATGATTTATGATGTTTATTTAGGATATTTGTTATTAGTTTGTTGGAAATAATTGACTTGTTTGATAGACACAAATTTTGTTTCGCACAAATTGACTGTGGAATGTAAAATTATTCATACATTTGTATCAAATGATTATTTGTTTCAGTCAAATTAATGTTCTTTGTTTGAAATATTTTATTTATTTGGAAAAATTAAATATTATTTAGTAACAATAAATCACAATAAAGTATATTTGTTGCAAATAAATATATGTTTCAATGAAATTAATTATATTTCAAACAAATATTATGATAACAACCAAATATCTAACGCAAATCAAACTAGAATTTATACAAAATAAATATTATTTGGAAAGAATAAATCTTTATTTACCCTGGGAAGTAGGCCTTTACTTACGCAAATAACTTGTTTATTTGGTATTCCGACGATTGTCCGTTTCGTTCAAATGAATAAATAAGTAAATAATATTCATCATTTGTACATATATACTCGTACATATGGATATGTATATACATTGTTGAAATCTCGTGTAATTTATATTTACCTGAAGTTTTTAGTTCACTCCCTGAAACAACTTTTTCTTATTGTTATAGAATTGAATTGAAAATCAAAAGACCATTTTTCGGTAATATAAAAATATATTTATTTGCTATTTTTAACAAAAATAAATTCGCTTTGTGTAAAGATAAAGAAAATTAAAATAAATAATATATATCACATTGATGAATTCAATTATTAAATATAGATGTGGCACATCGTCCATCACCAAGAAAATGCCCTTATTTTGGAAATTCATTGAAAGATTTAAGTTCCTTAAGAGCTACTTTCTGTAAACTACCATTATTAAAATGAACTACATAACTTTTAATATGATTGTCAACGTCAAAATACTAGAAATATTATCCGTGTTTTCTGTTTCCTTCTTAATATCTTCTAAAGCTACATCAAAATTATTTGAATTCTCGTTGTGGTTCCTAGTTTTCGTGAATATAAGATCGTGGGTAGATTACACCCATGGTTAGTAAGAACGCAAAATAGTATAAGGTTAGTAATGCAGGGTTAAGGCTCGATAACTTAGGCATTTGCTCATTAATTGTAATATGTTGGATATCTCTATAAATGAGAAAAGGTCCTCTTTGGAACCAGTGCATTAGTTTTATCCTACGACATCCATGGAAGGACTTATAAGTGACCACACTTCCTTCGGAAAACGAAAACTGTTCAAATGTAAATTTGAATCGAAGGAGTGCTTTTTAAGGAGCAATTTTTATTGGGCACGCTGAATATAATCTGCATAATTCAGCGTACGTCATCAATTTTCGTTTTTTGAACTACATATATTTAAAAAAATAACTCCATCCAAACATCAAAGAGTGGCATTTTCGCCTTTCCGTTCGAGAGTGGACTTTTTGTGAAATTCTGCCATATCCATTATCCTGGAAATTAAATTTTCAGAAAAAGAGCCTCCACTAATTTTTCCAGGAACTTCAAAGCCTCCTTAAATAAAGAGTGTTGGTGTCTTGGGCTTACGATGTGTACATTCTGAGATATAAATATTTGAAGTTAAACCCACCAAGCAAAATTTTTAACTTTTTCAAATTTCAAAATACCGTAGGTATCTCCAACAAAAACAAAAAAATATTTCTGCAAAATACTATTAACAGTAAAACCAACCAACCTGAGAAATTACATCAAAATCGAAGATGGTCGATGCACAAATTTACACAATATTTGTCGATTTTCTATGGAATGACCTTTCATTAGGGTATATAGGTACATACATAGGTTGACAAGGAGCTGACACCAGATGTCAGCATTTCATCAAGGTTAGGTAGATATAATATGTATTATTAGGCTTAGGCCCTTCGCAAATTGAGCTTCTCAGTTCTGACGAACTACTTGGTAATCAAAGTCGCAACCTGATTAGTAACTGCAGCTCCATAAATTATGGAACTCGAATCGCTTTGCGTCAGTAGCAATCCAAGTCCCAAGTTTTTGAAGTATTTATAATTACTATAATGTCTAGTGAAACAATTGACGACGAGAATTTCGTCCTCTATTATTATTATCAATACAGGAAACATAAGTAAAGAAGATTTTGGATTCATGTCTAAATTGAAAGGAATAGAAACTGTAGACTATTCGTCGCGGTAAATGACTTGCATCAAACATATACAAAGTTTTTGGCATTCTATATAATGGCTAAGGAGTTTCACCTTGATTTGGTGCAAATCGTAGCTCATCGCCTTCAAAGAACGATTACAAATATGAGAGCATGCGTAAGTGCTGAGTAAACCCCTTTGTAACTTATAACCTGGAGATAAACATGACTTGTTGAAAGTGACTAATCCCAAACGCGTTTAAAATTGGTTACCTATTAGTTACCGTGAGTGGCCTTCTATTGAAATGCATAGGCAGTGACTCACAAGTTACTAATTGAAAGCTTCAAATACATTTTCATCACTTTGTAGTATTTTTTTAGTTGCTCCGTGTGCGAAGGGCCTAATACCCTAGGCACATGACGTGCTAGAATTATTATTGACCCAATTACGTAATTAATCGAATGATCATTGCTTGGTTAGGAAGGCAGCCACATGAGATATTGATGCTAATGCGATTTGACAGATGGCAGTTGTCATTTTCGTAAATTAAAAACTGTGAATTGTGAAGAAAAGTTGTGAAAATTTGAATTGAACCTTGTATCCGATAGCCTAAATATTATAAATAAAATATATAGTTATGAGTGAAAATCAAAAATCTTCAGACAACTTCCAATGATTTCAAATTTCCAAATTTCAAAAATGACATCTGACAGTGATGGGTGGAAAATCAACTGAATTTTCCAATAAATTGCAGTTTCTCACCACTGAAAGCGCACTTATCGGCAAGAGAAATGACATGCAATGTATAATTACAAACGAATGAGCTTGTTGGAACGTAATTGGTGCATTAACGAAACGAATGACCATAGCGCCAATGATGAGATAACACACGAGCTATGCAATGATCATTGCTCCTTCAATGACCATTGATATGTCCCGTGTGCCTAGGGCACTAGAATCAATTATAACTTCTTCCCTTATAGTAAAAGATAAATTGAAAATGAAATGAAGTTTTTAATAATTTTTTTATAAGAGATAAGACTGTTTGTGGTAAGAAATTAGAGTGCTGCCAGCTATGCAAAAAAAGTAGAGCAAATTGAGGAGAAGTCCAGACTGCCAGCATGAGCTGATAGATCACTCGGTGACAAAGTTTAAGCTACAGGGCGGCACGCTACATTGCCTCATCTATGGGCGGGGAGTGTGGGGTGGATGCCACGAAATACCTGCCGCTGCCACGTCACCATTAACAAAAGAAATCGCGCCTAGACAAAAAAAGAAGATCTATGACAAAAAGACGCCCCACACATTGGGCCTGAATGGACCGCGTACATCACTCACTTTGAGATGATCTTTGGGATCCGATTGTGTTATACCTTTTTGCCGTCCCCTGCCGTCCACGAGACCGCTGGCCTCTGATTTGCGATGTCCCTTATTATTGTCACCTGTGTGGAAGAGAGAAGAGCCTCAGGAAGGGGAAAGGAAAGAGAAAAAGTTAAGGTTCACTTCATGTTACATATTTTATTCGGAATGTTAATTGAATACAAACATTTGTCTTGTATTTTGTTTTCTTTTAATCACTCCTGAAGCTCTTTAGATGGTTGAGAAAGCTGACACAACCTGACTGTATCTGATCTGAGCCAAAGGTGGCTTCCTCTCTTATTATTGATTAATTGAAAAAAATTGTTTTATAGTTCCTTAGTTTCCGTATATCATTTTGTTTATCTTTTCCTCTGGCCTCATTCAAATATATCAATATATCCGCGATGTGTAAAAAGGCCTATTTGCGAGTGCATACTTCATGATTCTAACAAAACGTTTCCAAGAGAATTCCTCATTCGAAGAGGGAAGCTTCCCTGTGGCTCGACTACTTTATTAACAATCGTTCTTTGCCTACTAAAGCGGATAATTCCAATGACCTCTACGATACTAATTATTTTTCCAACAAGTTTTACTCTAACTCTAGTTAACCTTATTGCAAAAAAAATTATTGACAAAACTCTATTAGGGGCCCTCTATATATCTACGGTACTAGCCTTGACTCATTCATGTAATATTTCTAATACTAGATTATAATAATATTCAAACTGTCGTAAAAGCAAGAAATGAACAAAATTAATGTGCTGAGCTTCACTTAGGTGCTCCTACACACGGACAACACTCGGAAAGTCTTTAGTACTTTAAATGAATGTTGACCCATATCGCGATAATTAATAGTTTATATTCACTTGCAGGTGCTCCTGTAACCGGACAGCACAGGATAAGTCTATAAATCGATAGGAACTTATTTCCCATATCGCGAAAATTAATAGTTTTTTTTTCAATTTTAGGTGCTCCTGTGTCAGGACTGCACGAGGTAAGCCTTTATATTAAAATAATATGCCTTCTTATATATATTTAAAGGTAATTTAAATGACTCTTGGCACTCATTGCAAAAAAATAATACTTTTTAATTCAATTTAAGGTGCTCCTGTATCAGGACTGGATCAGGAAGTCTTTATATTAAGATAATTAGGTTTTTATATATATTTTTAATAGTAATCTAAATGATTTTCTTGCACTTATCGCGACGAATAATAGTTTTCCTTTAATTTCAGGCGCTCCGCTATCCGGACAGCAGTTTGAGTGTAGATTCCTCCCTCTCGGCGAATATGCTTTTATAAAAAAAATTGTTTTAACTTATGCTACTTCTTATCCGATTTTTCGTCTTTATGTTTCTTTGTTTTTCTTTTATTTTACTCCTCCCAGAGAGCGGCTAATTTTACGATGAGCCTGGGAAGTACTGTTGGGGCTCTTTTACTCTTTCTGTTTGCAGCTAGCCCTTGCTATTATTTTAGATTTCTGGATTGTCAGTTTATTCCAATAAAACTTTTCACTGGATTTTTTTTTATTTTGTTTTTGTTTTGTTTCTTTTTCTCCTATCTTAAGGCCAAAACACAGTGAGAGCGACACCACAAAGTCCCCGTAAATTGGTTGCTGTCAAAGATTCGAATATATGGGAGTGCCATGTACTTAACACAATGAGAGCGACTCGACAAGTTGCCAACAAAAACTTTGGGAAAATGTCTAAATTAGTCGCCAACATAATTGACATTTCTGTGTGGACAGTAAATAATTGACATTCATGTTATTAAAAACTTTAATAAAATTGATTTGTTTAAAGAGTTTGAGAAATTATGAGTTTTGAGGAGGAGTTTATAGAGAAAAATGGGGAAAAAGTTATGCTGTACGATAAACGTCATCCCTTGTATGGCAATCTCATCTTCTTTTTTTCCCTTTTTTATGCTTTTACAATTTTAAGATAGCCGCATAAGCTATACCAAAGATTTTTCTTAGTTCTTTCCTTGTTTCCATTTCTTTTACAATAAATAAAACAGTGACTACTGTCAAAAACATTTGTTGAGTCGCGTACACTGTGTTTTAAATGCGATATTGTTCCCAACTAAGTTGCCAACATTGTTGTGTCGCTCTCACTGTGTTTTGGCCTTAAGCCCTCACGTCCTACCGCTTCAAAGAAAATCACAAGTCTCCTCATTGCAACTTTTAACGTAATTCTCCCTCATCATTTCCGGCTGCCAGTCCCTTCCGGCATCTCCCTCGGTCCGAATTTTTTGATCCCCCACATGGTGCACGTTGTTCCTGACAGGTCTGACTATCAGATGTTAGGGCAGTCAGATAACAGCGGCATGCCATGTTTACAAATGGCTATATTTGTACTACCGTCATGCCTACGTGCGACCATAACAACTGACATGCATATAAATGGACTACACGATGCAGTATGCTAAATAGTGGGTGGCGCGGTCATCTAGCGGCAAACTGTGTCGAGCCCACGCGGCGAATGTCCTGCTACTTTTAACACGACTGGGCGAGATAGATCTGCGAGGTGAACAAAAACTAAAAAAGAAGAAGAAAAAGAAGAAGAAGAAGAAGAAGAAGAAGAAGGAGAAGAATTAAAAGTGGACAACAAAAGTTGTTAAAGTGGGTTGGAAAAAAAAAGAATATAAAAGATCACAATTAAATGTGTAGTGTGTCGTCGTGGTCAACGAAGAAAGAAAGCGGGAGATCGGCTGAGGCAGAAAGGCACCATTAAAGAAGTCGGTCGGAGTTCACACACCGGAATTCAAAAAGGGAATCCTGAAGCGAGACCAAAATCCACGGAATTCATCTGGGAAAGACCAGATTAACAGATTCTGTGCGAATAAAAGGAGACAGTTCCAAAAGGGACATGAGGAAACCCAAATAGGGCTCCCAAGAACGGAGAACGAGGAAATGGGTTAACCCCATTTTAGGTCAGATTTTTTTTCCTAGTTGCACATTTAAGTTGAATAGTACCAGGCAATCGCGCCATAAATACAAAAAAAAAAGTAAAACATATTATATAAAATAAATGTCCAGTCATTCGAGGGGGCTTAAGTGGACCTTCTAACTACGTGCAGTTACATGCGACATAGCCTGGTCAAAGGAGAAATCCCTTTTAGATTATTTAATATACAGAAAAAAAGGAGTTTACAAAGAAAAACTTAATCGAAGGACTCGAAGTGGTAAAATGTTGTTGTTTTTTAAATAATTAACTGTTTTTCCGATGTTAATTTAATCAGATCTTAATCTGTACATAACTTCCTTATATTGGAAATCATGTAAATTTTGGTAATCAATATTTTTTTGTGAGACAAAGCATGCAGAGTTCCGATATCCTCAAGATTTTATTTCTACACAAATTACTTCAAGTATAAAAGTACTACGAGAAAATTTGGATTTATTAAAATATTGGTGGACAATTGTTGGGTTTCAATTAAGCGCCCTAAAACCGACATAAAATTTTGAAATTACTATAACTAAATCCATCCTCAGGACAATTTTTACAACGCATCATGTTCTACTGCCTGGAATTTCATATAGGTGTTAATTTGGGATAATTTGAAGATTTCTTGTTGTAATATCATTAAACTAATGAATGGTAGCCCGTTGTATTTGATAAGAGTTTGAATTGTATGTCGATGCATTTGCCATTGTTTCTCCCACGTCCTGTTAATAGGAATCCCAGTGCGATTATTGATTGGCGAACAGAGATTCGCGAAAAATAAAGTTTCATTTAATTCATGTAGGTACTCGCCGCGGCTGGAGCGCTTCATACCGTCGGGGGACAGGGATCGTAAGTACATGGAACATTATAGAATAACATCTTAATTAAAAAAAAATCTGATTGGGTTGCTCCGCTCCTGAAGTCAAGCACGGGACCAATGGAAGTCCTGGCAAACGCAGCCATAGATGTGTACATATGTATAAGGCTTATAGACTAGTTTCGAGTAATCATTTAACCCCAAACTTTTGTGAAATCGCTTAGTTATTAGGGTCATTTTAAGAACTTCGGAGTTTCAATTGGATAACTAGACACCCGTTAGAGTACAATTATTTGTTTTTCAATAACTCCTTTCGCTTTCCTATAGTGATAAGATGGAAACCGTAGATAGGTGCGGCACTCCATACGAGTCCTGCTCTCGATGCAAGGTTGTATAGTATTAAGCAAGAATGTACACGCACGCTTTATACATAGAACATAAAGGTTAACTCTGTGAATAGTTGCCTGAGATAATTATAAGATATTTCGAATTAATTGTATGGCCACTCTAAATTTTGAGTTCGGTCAATAACAAAGTAATCAATTTGAAATGTTGATATTGAATACATTTTTATAACGTGACGTTGCTTTAAGCTTATTTTTTTCCATCCCTCTCCCGGAGCCCTATTGCCTCAGCTCGCTGGTTTATCGGCCTCGCACGTTTTCCGTGAGGCTTCATAAGCGCATCTGAAAAAGTAAAGGTGTCGAAGATGCCATGGGTGGCACGGGGACTAAGACACTGAGGATCATCACGACTCGATCGTCCGCTGCTCAATGGTAAGTTGTTGTCCGGGCCCGATGTGTATTTGATTGTTTTGTATTCATTTCAGGTATTTTTTTTTCTTTATCCTTCAGGTATGATTTTTTTATATTATGGCTTGGTAGTGCAGGTTTTGGGTGACCCACTCCACAGCTCTCTCGCAATGCCGAGGTATTGACACGCCACCCTGCCGTCCAAACGTGCAACCTAGGGAGGGGAATCACATCTTAAATGTTCAAGGGCGAGGAAAAAGTTATATCACAAAATCCAGTTTTCGGTTTGATTTGGAAAATCTATCGATAATATTATCCATATCAATGACGATCGCAGAGTGGGCATTAAGAACTCATAGCCAAATACGCCTTCTCGTTCAGATATTGTAGAAATAGATGCTGTCGCAAGCTATTCTATCACGGGTGAGGTAATTGACTGCGAGTGAGTTTGCAAGTTCTAATAACTTTAACGGTCTTATTAGTCTTCCGCTTTACACTTTCGCTATTATTTCTACCTCCATCGCTCACTATAGCAAGCTTATCTAAAAGTAAACGTGAAGCTGAATTAAACAACACTACTTGAATTAATACGAAAGTACAAGCACAGCAACGCCAACTACCGCAGGCAGAAGAAAGCGAATGTATTTTATTTTTATTGTTCCTCCGAAAAAATTCTGAAGAAAAATTGTAGAATCAAGTTTAGCGACACTACAATCAATCCAACTGATGGCTTTCAGCCACCAATAGTGTAAAAAATTCGAAACAAAAATATTCAAGTAAATTTCTAAGAAAAAAATGTATGCTTGCCAACGCTCATAAATATCTTTAGCCTCCAAGACCAGCCAAGGCACCTGAATCAATATAACTCTTCGAAAACATGGTTGGCCACTAGTGCATGAAAAATCTAAAGAAAATATGTCAATTCTTTCTAAAAAAAGAAAGAGTGTACCACCAGAATCAATCCACCGATTCGTTTGGATCGTTGTCAGTTATTCATTAAAACTCTTAGAAACAATTTGCAAGAAGAAACAAGAAGAAACAATTAATATTTCCCTACGAACGTAAAATTTTTGAGCAACTCAGGCTTCAATTAGTCTCGCTATGAAAAATCAACGGGCGGCTATTTGTTGATGATTGCATGGAGCTAGGGTTCTACTGGAAGAACCCTAAATCAGTCAGTTTGTATGCTTCTGTTGTGAGCTCCCCACCAAGTTGTCCTGTCAACGATTTTATGTCGGAAAATCAGATAGGTTAAAAAAAATTATGATCGCTGACCAATTTCTTAGAAACAATAACACTGTAAAATTTCGGAATTGTGTGCTTTTCCATCTATAGGAGTAATGGGTGCAACAGAAATATAAAAGTATCATAATAATCGGACTGCTAAGCATTGCGTGCATTTTTTAAAACAATCAAACACTAAAATAAATATTTAGGATTCCAAAATTACTTACAAGTCTATGAAACTTTTAGACACTATGCAAAACACAAGAAAATTCTAAAAAAATCGTACACGTTTTAAAGGCGAAGAGCGAATGACTATTATACTTACTCCAGACTCCAGTAGTAGTACTCAAAAGAAGACAAACAAACGCCAAACCCAGCGCTACCTGTCGCCGCAAATTGGAAAAGTGAGTTACAGCACCCGCATTATTTGCTGGCGGCATCAGCTACACATTTTACAGCTCTCTCTACAGTCCAGCGCCGCATTCAATTCACCGCGAAGGTGGGGTGTCACTTGGTGGGGGGGGGGGTCATGACCCCCGTGACCGTCCCCTGTATACACGGTGGTGAGTGGTCAGTCTCAGTTGACTGAATTGGACTTCACTTTATGGTTGAACCAAAACTGCATGAAAGCAAATGGCACCATATTTATATTTATATCTCTTTCCGTGGGAGCATTATTTCTCATTGAACTGTAACGATTGGTAACGAGAAATTACCTAAGGTTCAGCGGTATTTGCAAAAGGTAATCAAAGAAGCTTTCCTAACAAAATAGCCTTGGAAAAAACACTACTTTCGATTTATAAATAAAATTTAAAAACCAAAATAGCTCCAAATATTTGTGTGTAATTTCGGTAAATCTCCCTCACATGTATACATTTTAGTAAAACCCCAAATAATTTAAATATAGCGCCAGATTAGGACAGTTTGTAGAATGACAGTGAGAGCATACTTTCTGAAATCAAAATTGGTGCCTCATGAAATAGGAGATCAGCCAGTATGTGTCCGTGTGTTCGAGTCGCGTGAGTATATATATGTGTGTGTTTGCGTGGGTTGCTAGCAGGCCTGTGCTAGACCTCCCCCTTCTCTGGTCATCTCTCCCACCGAGCATTCAGTTACATCGGTGGGTATTACACTATCGGCATAGAAGCTTGTAGCACTTCATGAAGAGACTAAAAATGTCAGACACTTAGTATAAAAAGTCGTTAAGCGCAAACTGTATACATTTCATGAAGTGCCTATACTTTTCATGAAGTGCTAAGTTACGTCAAGTGTCTACGACACGTGGTGAACAGTACCTACAAGCTACAGGGACAAGTATTAGATTTATGTAAGTAAAAGTACTTACAAATGTATTGTTCCATCAACTAAACAGCTGTTGAACCTTAAAGTTTGGTGTTCATTCATAAAGATGCCATGGACAGTGTAATATGCAAAATAGCTGTAATAATGTTTCTGACAGTTTCGCAGCTTTACCAAACCAAATCCATGAGAAGTGGAACAAATCATTAATTCAGGAAATTTAACTCTTTTGTAACATATAGAAATGTAAAAATGTAAAAAAAATAAAACAAAAACGAAAACGAAATAACAATTTATTTCCGAGAAAAAGAAACATTGGAACAAACAAAATATTAAGATGATTTACAGTTACACTTTATTTTCTTTTTTTTCTCTTCTCGTTCACACTACAAGTGGCTATATTTTAAAGATTTATAAGGCCAGGGGTCCCGGAGCTATATACACGCGTGGTGGACTGCCGTACCTTTAAATATAAAAACAATAGGTGAGTGCCTATCATTTCATAACTTACAAGTTGCCAATTCTACTATGAATTATCTACTATATAATTATCTAGGAGAGTCGTCGTTTCGCGAGTCGCACTGTCAAGGGAGAGCCACAAGACAATAACAAAACTAAAACCATGAAATCGTCGCAGGGGCGGAGAGGAGCACCGTCTCCATAAACACGGGGAGGAGACCCATCCTTAAAGATTGTCGGGAGGAGAGCCAATCCCTACCGTCTTGACCCACAAAACGAAACAGTTCTATATTACAACTAAATACATCCTGACAACAACTTAATTCATTTTTTTTAATTAATAACACACTACACTATACCAATCATTAGCACTACCAAATTTCACTCTTTTTCTCTTTCTTGTCCATATTATTTTCAAAAATTAAGTCTTTCTTAAAATGAAATAGATCAACTTTGAAAATATTCTTGATTACACTTTATCTTTCTAATAAGATTTAAATGCACCACTTCCGTCGCAGATCACAGGACATTTTCGAATGAATGATCTATGCGAAACCAGAAAGTATCCTTCCTCCTTATTTTCCTATGTACCTATATGCATAAATTCCTAACCTGCATAAGTGTATTTACGATACCTCAAGGATCTTAAAAAGGTCTGGCGCCGAATATTTTAATTTTCAATTACATCAGGAACATAATCACACTGATTTGGTGCCGGCAGATCTTACCGTCATAAAATGCCATGCTCAATTTTTCAATTAACATTCAAGTGCTACTAATTTAAGACACCTTTTCTGCGAATTCACCTTTTTCAAGATCCCTTGAATATTATTTTTGTCTAAAATAAAAATTAATGTCGAGGGAAACGAGCCATTTCTTACACTTTTAATGTTTATTAGCATAGATAATTGATAATTGTTTATTTTAAAAGTTAATAAAGCTTGATAATTTAATAATTAGTTGTTTTGTTTTACAGATTCCCAATTCCGAGCAACTCAATGAACTTTTCGCCTTGTTTTTTCTTTGCTGTCGGTTTTGCCTCTTTCCCTCTGGTGCAAGTTTATGCATGCCATCATATCTCTTTCTCCTGATTTTGATTAACATAGGATTAAAAATTGACTAGTGTGTTAGTTTTAAGTTGAAAGAGAAAGAATAGTCAGCTTGACAGCTTTGACAGTATTATTCTATTCTACTGTATTAATATACAAATTTGCATGAATGCAGTTTGAGTGCTATCTGTTGCAAGTTAGTTCTAAGAAGAAAGATTGTAAATTATAATCAATTTTCTTTCTTATCCACTCTACTTTCATTTAAAAACGAACCGAACAATTTTCAAGAGTTGTAAACCTTAAAGGCAATTTTTAAATATCTATGGTTCAGATATACAGGGTGTCCCGTAAGTGGTGTCATATCCAAAGGCTATGAATAGGTCAGTCATACTTAGACGAGAAACTTCTTAACGTTACACTCTATGATGATGGTTTAATCTTTGGCAGATAGACAATCGTTGGGCCCTTCCAACGGTCTATAATATATTTCCATCCTTTTCTCCATTTTGAAGTTATGTCTCAACAAAACTAAAATTTCTGAATTTTTACTTTTTTTTTGTAACTACTATTTTTATAAAAAAAATCGTCATAAATACCAATTATTAATATTGGATTTGAGTAGCTCAAAATCTTAGTTTTAAAATGACCTATCACAGTCCGTACCGAATATGTAACCCATTCTGTGTTTTTTACACTTTTTCTTAAGCCTCTCAGGAAATGATCTTTTTACGTCATTTTCGCTGGATATGCTTAAGAAAAGCTGCAAAAAATGTAGAAAGGGTTACATTTTCGGTACATTTTAGAGCTAAGATTTTGAGCTTCTCAAATAGAATATGAAAAATTGGTATTCATGACGTGTTTTTTGATAAAAATAGTAGTCAAATAAAAAAAACGAGTAAAAATTCCGAAATTTAAATTTTGTTGAGCAATAACTTCCAAATGGAGAAGAGGATGGAAAAAAATTATCTACCAAAGATTAAACCATTATCATAGGGTGTAACGTTCAGAAGTTGCACGGTAATCTATAAAAACATACCTAAATAACTTTAAGTCCCGTTATCTCGGAAACACCTTTATATATATATATATATATATATATATATGAGTTATTTTTGCATTTTTTGATAGATTTCGCACATTCGACGGATTTTTCATTTGTGCGGTGGATGGGTGAGGGGAAGATTTCTTTTCAAAATTTGGTGTGTATGTTCGTCTTCTGCAGGTCAAATCGGTTATACGCGGGGCAGTTTGTTACCGCCGGGGCGGGAAAGATAACGTTTTGAAATGCTTTTGTTTGTATCTCCCGAACCAAGAGTCGTAGAGAGTTCATTGATATCTTAAATGAAAGCTGCGGTCCTAGGATACTGATGGTATTATTTTCGGTTGCTGGGCGGCAAGAGGGCGGACGAGGTGGCAGTCAAAATATAAATTTTTCGTCCCATATATATGCAAAATACTGCGAACGCAAAAGCTACTAAACCAACCAAGCATTTTCCTGAAAACATTTTCTATATAATTATAGCATGGGTGCAGTGAGCTATTTTTTATCCCGAGATCCAGGTAGAGGGGGGGGGGGTTAGAATTCGGGTTTTCAATAATATCTCAGCCATTTGACCTAGGACCATAGGGATGTGGGTACTCATTACTCTTCTTTGAATCTGTTCTAGATTTTCCAAAATGTAATAGAACAAAACCTCTTCCTGGGACGCAATATATTCTTGATTACGCACTTTCTAGTACTTCCCTTTTTTCTATTCCAACTGAAGAATTCGATTTTTTTCACTTTATATATCTCTAACTCTATAGGGTTATGTCCAATCGGAAAACCGATTTCACTGTTCGGCTCAGCTACTTACTAATTACTAGTTACAATTTTTACCAAGGGAAGTTAATTTTGAAGCTATTTTCTATTACTATAACCTTTTCTGATTAAATTATAAATTACAGTTGTATAAAGTCAGTGGCTCTCAACATTGTACAAAAAGAAAGATTTTCAAGTACATTTTTTAGTACTAGATATAAAAAGAAATGTAATAAAAAGATAATATAAAAAATAAAAAATTATAAGTAAAGTCTTATCATATAAACTTACTTGAAATTTAAAAAAATAAATCCGTTAGTTCAACAGTTTCTGCTTTGCTCTGGATAAACGAATAATTTATTTTTGTCATACTATTACTTTAATACATATACATATACTAAATGTTTATATATACACTTTACTTTGGGTAAATAAAGACAATAATTGATTTTTTTGATAATTACACATAATTAGGAAAATATGATAAGTTTATGCAGAGGTAATGGGAAAATAATATGTTAAAATTTCCTTTTCGTGTGATATTCCTTAAAACACGGGTATAGACACAATGGAACATCACATGTAACACATATAGATTTTGTGTCTTTTCTTTTTACTGGACGAATTGTGGAATGACTGCACACAAAACACTTCCTCTATATTTTCGAACCTTGATCCATTGTTTCCGGTACAGGATGGATGAAATGTCTTGCTGTGAGTCTCAAAGAAGTCTCCTTAGGTCTTCTGCCTCCAGACGACGATGGTCTTGGCTTATGGTATTGTTAAAAAATATGTGTTATTACCTTTACACGAAAATCACTGAATTTGACATTCTCCCCTGTTTGTACTCCGTATAAATGATAAGAATTTAGGGTCGATATATCCAACAATCGAAAGAAAATATTTTTATACCACTTTAGCGATTTTCTAGAACAATCCATAAAACTCATCATCATATCCGATTTGTCAACAATGCCCATGTTTACATTATAATCGACTACAGCTTCTGGCTTACTGATATTTTCCCCCGTTGTGTAGTTGATTGCATTAGATATAACCATTTTTGGTTTATGGAAATTTGCAAGCATATAAACCTCTCGTTTGTCCTTCCTTTTATAGCTAATAGAGAATTTTACATAGCCACGAGTCTGCTTTCCTGCTAGAAATTTAGGAACATCTTTACGATTTGGTCGGACAGTACCACAGGCGTGAATTTGATTATCAAGGAGATATTCAAATAATGCTGGATTCGTGTACCAGTTATCAATAAATAATCGATGTCTTTTTCCCATCACGGAGCATTGTTTTTACAACCGATCCAGATATGCCTATATTTGTATCAATATTTCAATATGTGTTGTGACCTTAAATAGAAAAGAAATTTAATTTATTTCATTGACATCGATTTCCTTTATGGTTTTTCTGTTTTTTGTAAACTTACTAATTTTATAAAAAATAATTTAATTCGAATCTAAGTAGTAAAATAAGAAACATTATCTGGTAAGAAAGTCCGGGTTTCAAAATAAAAATATCCGAGGCTTTCGAACTCGTCCTGGTTTAATGATTTTATGAGGTTTTTATGATGACAGTATCAGAGACATTCATCGTCTTTCGGTTACATTAAAAATATTCAAGTTTATACTTTGTCACTATAGAAAATAACTGCCGCTACAAAAATTATCTATGATAACAATAATAACACAGCTTCGTTTATCAGTTTGCAATGGGTTTTGAAATTTATTTTTATATACCTAGGTATTACAAAAAATTACTTCAGACGTTGAAATTTTGTTTGTTTTTATATATATATTATTAAGCCAAGCTCAGGAGATACCCTATGATGCAAAGCATAGCATGGCAGGAAGGTGACAGGGGAAGGATTAAGGTACATGAGAAAAGTGGCGGAGGTGCTGATGTAAGCCCGAAGAAAAACAGAAGATGGTAGATTCAACATTCGCACAACTCGGAATAAGAAGGTATCACAGAACTTTACTGTACGGTCAAAAGTATTTTGAAGGGTGAAAGGATGTGCGCGGCTTGCATATGTATATAATATGATAGAAGATCTAGTTTGCATGTACGGAGGTGTAGCCACTGAAATTTTTTTATCAGTTTCTATTTGAATTTTTCGGAACTAAAGCTGCTAAATAAAATTTAAAATACTCCATAAAGATAAAAAGCCATCTCGTATCATACCGTAACCTTGAAATTTCCCGCAAAGTTCCACTTCTACATATATATTTATACCTACATATATTCAAAGCATGACGTGAAAGTATTTTGTGGGTAGAAAATTCTAGTACGATGAGGTTTTCAAACCGACCCCTAACATCTACGAGTGTACACCACTTCTATTATAAGTACGTTCACAAATATTACAGGAGCCAAGTTGTTTCGAATAAAACCCTTCCATAATTCTTTACAAATTTCAAACCCAGTAAAGCAGAGCTATTGTTTAAAAGGCATTTTATTTTCTCGATTACTCTTAATTGCGATAGTAAAAGTTCCAGTTTCAGGAAAATTGTGCGATTTTATACTATAGATGTGTTAATCTGCTGCTCCAAGTCCTTTAAGCTGCTATACATCTGCTTGGTACTTTTCTACGATAGGCGGATCGGAGTATTTTCCTCATAATTAGTCACGAATCAGTTATGCAAATGACCTCTTAGACTTTGCACATTTCACAGAAAATAACTTTTTGCCGTCGAAGCATTTTTTTTCACACAGCACAGGCGAGCTTAAAATTGAACACGATAAGTTGATACATACTTAGCATGGCAACTGCTTTGAAACGGTGTAAACAACACCTTTTTGCACTGGCGGATAAGCCAGCGCAGGCATCCAACAGCGGTTTTAGCTGAAAACGTGAAGATGAAGTGCCAGGGACTTGGGGGCTTGGGATCCCCTTTGCTTTAACTTTGCGATTCTTGTGTTTTTCTTTGGGCATAATTTAGTGCTTGAGTTGAATTGCGAATCTTCTATTCAACTATCTCTTAAAATCTCGTCTTACGTCCCTCGGTAACAAGACCCCATCAAGGTTGGTTGACTCATTTCAGCTATCGAACGTGTCTCGACTTGCTTGATGGTGATGACTGTCTCGCACTACTTGTCGCGAAAAGTCTTGTCATGATCAAAGGGCGAGAGGCAAGAGTGCGTGATTCTTTTTCATGACTAATACCACCACTTTTAGCTACCAGTTTTTGTAATATATGGATACCTAAGTATATCTAGCTACCTACCAAGATTAAAAAGTTTTTCTAAGCGCTAGTCAATTTCATAATAATTTGGTCATCTTATCCAATTAAAAATTTCATTAAATACAAATTTTTTTACCTGGGTGGGTATGTATATATGTACGTAAAATTCACAGAATTCCTCGCCTTTTCGTTACAATATGTAGATAAATTGATCATGACTTATAAACTGTATTTAAAAGCATTGAACTCATTTTATACCGTGTTCGAATTTTAGTGGTAAGAATCAGGAGTAAAAACACCAGGAATACTTTTGTTGTTTTCGCGCAGTTTAGTTGAGTCTTATGTGAGTAGTCTAGGTTGTAAGTAGTGTATGCCATTTTATTAATTTATTTTTTGGGTTTATTTAATTTATATAATTTATTTAGAGTTTCATTTATTTTATTAAGATAGAAATTGTTGTATTATCGTTGAAACCATATATAAGAGGTTTGATCTAAGCGGATGAAAAAACAATCCCTAGCCATAAACTTATTCTTCGAAACTTACTAAACCTTTTTCTTCAGTATACATGTAGCCGATATAGTCCAAATTTAGAATAACGAAATTCAAACTAATCATTCAGATGGAAACAGAAAAATTGTTGTCGGTTACATTGATTATGGTATCATATAGATAGGTATCTCAATATAAAACAAGTGAAAAAGCTAGAATTGGTCTAAAAGACCAATTCTTATGATACCCTAGATGAATGCACGTATGAAAGTTCGTATGGTCACCCATTTGAGCAATTTTGATTTTTTGCATTGGTTTCTCACATTTAGTTCATTTTTAAAATTTTATTTGCTATTGGTATGAAAACCCAATGTACCAAATTTCAGCTTTCTATCTCGACGTGTTCCCAGGTAGTGTTCAAATATATCGTGGAAAACGTAATTTTTGTATGGCAACCCCACGAAGGAGTTGCGCGATTTGTCTCTTTTTCGAACTTAATTTTAATTTTTTTTTTAATATCGTGTACAAAATTTCAGCTTTCTAAGTGAACGCGTTCTCGAGTTATCGTGCGCACGGACGGACGGACAGACGGACATGCAAAAATCAAAATAACTTTTAATTTTATGCGGGGGTGTCCAATCCATTTTGCTCTACCATCATTATTTCTGGGCGTTATAAACGGAATGGCAAACTTAGTATACCCTATAGATTTCATCTAGGGTATAATAAACGATCCTTTGACCTGTTATAGAAATCTCTCATTTTTTTCGTAGAAATTTCATGAACATTTTTTCTTCAGTATTTTTATGCAATTTTGGATGCCGAAAGCGGATGCTTGGGTCGTTAACAATAGATGACCAATAAGCATCCATTAATATTTACTTTGGTGGCCGACTCGAGTTATTTTCAGATACAATACTTTCATGTTTATTGTAGTCAGCCTCCAAAAATGCATAAAAATTATAAAGGAAAACGCCAGTGAATTTCGAAAAAAAAATGGATGGCTTTCCTACATCAGGTTATAAGGCTGCCATCTGTAAAATCATTAAACTAGGATAACGAGTTCGAATTCAAAGTCCCGGATATTTTAGCTTGAAACCCGGACATTCTTGTCAAATAATTTTCTATTTTACTTACGAATGAAATAGATTCAAATTGTTATACAGTGTCGTTCTTTATTTATTTATTATTAAATTAGTCAGTTTACTAAAAACAGTAAAATAAAACGACGCCAATGAACTAAATTGAATCTCTCTTACATTTAGGAGCATAAATAAATCTTCTTAAAATTAAAAATACAAGAAGCAAATCATAAGTTAACTAATATTAATTAAAGGAACTAACAATACCAACTTATTACAGGTTAAGCTTTTTAGTCTGCAATATAGCCTTCAAAATAGCTTCCTTGCTCAGGAAAGGTGAAGCTCGGTCTCTGGAGGTTCACAGACCTATATATATATTCTTTGGAGACGCAAAAAATCTATAAAGAGACTAAATCACTAGAGAATAGATCTTTTTGGTCTCCGGTCTCACGTCAGGTATTTAGAATCAATCGGGTTTCCATGTTCGTTCATTCTTCGTCTCTAGATATCCGGAGACTATTTGTGTGTTCTTCTCTATCAGTTAACTGTGGAGTGAGTTTGGTAAAGTTTTCTGTTATTTCTATAGAAAATAGAACAAAATTTGCACTTTCCCAACGTTCTTTTTTGCTGAAAGTTAAGTTTGTTTCTCCTGCGATGCATGCTGCCGGAATTAAACTAAATTTAAACTGACTTTGAAATCCTTAAAACTTTCGGATTTTGGTATGTGTAGTTACTACATTCGTTAGTTACTCATTCGTTAACGGTTTAAATATATTTGTTAAGGGTTTAAAATCATTTGTTCAGGGTATAAATTTATTTGTTAAGGGTTTAAAATGATTCGTTCGAGGTTTAAGTTTATTTGTTAAGGGTGTAAAATTATTTGTTCAAGGTTTAAATTTATTTGCTTAAAGTTTAAACTCATTTGTTAATGGTTTAAATAAATCTGAGAATGCTATATTATGCGTGGGTGTTCAATCAATTGAGCTCTACCATCATTATTTCTATGCGTTACAAATGGAATGACAAACTTTATTCCATCATCTTGGGTATGAAAATACTAATGCTGTTGTTAGTAAATTATTAAAATTTCACGTTGAGATAGTAATGGCTTTAGGGAAGTGAAATATTTCATCAATAGAATTCTGGTTATTTTTGAAAAAAAAAAAAAATCACACAAATTAATTGTTTTATCAGTTATGCCTTAAAATTTGTGGATATTTGTTTTTTAAAGCTTTTTTTACTTTCTGTCTAATAATCTCTTTCTTGACAATTAACACAGATCTTTGGAGATCTCTAGAGACCAAATAAAAAATTTCGTGTACACATTTCGAGAAGTGTCTCTAAAGACTTTTTCTTATGGTCTTCAGAGACTTAATTTTTTGGTCTGAGAGAAAAGTCTCTTCCCGTGTAAACATTTTGGAGATTTTATATTCTGTAAACCGGAGACTAGAGAGCAAAGGTCTTTCACCGTTTATATTTACCTTCAAAATTTATAGAAAATCAACACAATTATAATTTTTTAAATTAAATTTTATTTTGATTAGTCACGAAATCGTTTGTATGTTCAGTGAGTTTCTTTCTTTGATCCACCGTTGAGAAATTGTTAAAACACTCCTTCTTTGTTGGCATTATGAGCTGGTATACAAAAAATACTGTGCAATCTTAACTACATCGGTGTACAAATGAGCACTCGATGTTTTAATAAAATGAAGGCAAAGTTGATTTGCCGTTAAAAGCTTGTCTGATTGCTTAGATTTTGACTGAAATTTTGTAAATTTATCAACTAATGTTGTGTCATCAATTTTCATGTTTTTGTTTAAAAAAAACAACAACTATTTTTAATTGCATTCTATGGAGTATTCTCAGTTATGTGGTAAATAAAATAATATACAGGCACATAACGCAAGTTACACTAGCAATGGTCGTCTGCTAGCTTGATTACTGGGCTAAGACTGCCAGGAACTTGAGTGAGAGTCGAGTCGATCTGACTGTCGGCATTATGAACTACACCGCACACTTTCAGTACATACAAAAATTACATTTTTATTTAATTGGTTTCCAAAATTTTAAAACCCCGGACGCATCCCGGACGCCCACCAAATTAGGACAAATTCGGGGAAATACGGACGGATTGCGGCCCTAGTTAGAGGCATTGTTGATTTCATATTGGAGCGAGGCATTGCTGGCTGACACTTTGGTTACGTGATCAAGTCGGGCATCATTGATTTTATATTCGAGCGGGGCGTTACAAATTTTTGTTCTACTTGCCCAGTCTTTGTATGTAATTAGCTTTTCTATGCTATTACAGTCTAAAATCAATGACGGATATTTATAGTGCATGAAATTAGGGGGCAAAAAGATTCCGAAAATTTCTAAGAAAAAACGAATATTTATCTGTCCAGATCCAATTTGTTCGAATCGTGTTCAGCCATCAATAATGACATGAATTCTGAAGAAATATGGTCGATTAAAGTTCAGAAAACTCTTCCCAATGAGTATTAAAGAACAAAAAAAATTACGATGAAGAAAATGTTGGTTCGTAGGTATCCATGATTTAGCCGAGACCTGGATATTTCTTGTCTGTGCTTATTTAGTCTTGGGTTAAACTTACTTGCTCTTGCGTTAAACTTATTTGCTCTTGGGTTAAACTTGTTTGCTCTTGGGTTAAACTCATCTGTTCTTTGGTTAAATTTATTCACTCTTGGTAAGTAAATAAATCTAAATAAATCTGCGAATATGGAAAATTGAAGAACAGGAAGCCGAAAAATAATTCGAACACAAAATTTGGATCATCAGGTTATCAAAGGTAAATTGGAAATATTGAAAATAATTTATATAGGTATAGTGTTGCTTTATTCTCCATGTAAGACAACGCATAGAGTCGTTTATTGTCCCAATCTTTAAATCCGGTAAAAAAGGGAGCTTGTTAGCAACTATCGTCCTATTGTTAAATTGTCTTCTATTCCCAAACTGTTTGAAGCTTCTTTATATGAATTTTTATATTTTCATTGTAGTGGAGCTCTTATCCCTCTCAGCATGGTTTTATGAAGGGAAGCTGAACAATAACAAATATACTCCAGCTTACATCTATCTGTATCGAGATATTTAGGTTTACCAATTTGGTTCTGAACTGATTATCATCCTACCTTAAGCTTCGCAAACTTAGGATTCAGTTCCGTTCTGGTCTTTTTGAAGAAATAACGGCTTACTCCGGTGCTCCACATGGTAGTCACTTAGGACCCCTTCTCTTCATATTATTCATAAATGATGCTTCCTATGTAGTTACCAAATCTGGTTTGCTAATATACTTAGATGATCCAAAAACTGTATAAATCTATCGACTCGCATTGCGATTGTCTCAAATTGTAGGATGACCGGGACAGACTTGTTAAATGGTGTGAAAAGGGTTCTCTCATTTCAAACATAGATAAATGTAGGGTAATCATTTTCTCTCGTAGATGAGTCCCTTCAAATGTTGCCCATGCTATGAATGGTTTATTACTTTCGAAATTTGATAAAATATGTGACTAGGGGATATTGGTTGACTCGAAACTCACCTTTAACTTCCACATAGATTGCATGGTTAATAGAGCAAACTCAATGTTAGGCCTTTCAAAGCGTTCGGCAAAAGAATTAGATGATATATATGTAGGTATCAGTCCTAATCTCAACGCAGCAACGTAGTCAAATAGTCTAAAGCAGTAACGTAGTCAAATAGTCTAAAGTACATAGTTCGTATCAAGTATAATGAGTAGTCGCTAGTCAGTCGGTCGCTTGAGTTCAGTAGACAGTAGTCATTCAGTTGCCAGTAGCTCAGTAGTTTTATGTATTTTTGGAAGCCATAATGCCTTTTAGTTACAGTGGTGTTTCTCTTTCAATTAAAATAACACTTAATCTAAAATTATAACATAATTATCAAATGGATTGTAAAAGCTTTTGTTAAAGTGAACTTTTAGTTTTAATTATATTTAAAAACACAAGTGCGTTTTTTTATCCTACATATATATTACTAAAGCTCATTTTACCACTCTTGTTAGACCCATTTTGGAATATGCCAGTCCTGTCTGGTCTCCCTCTTACAAAAATCACTCCGATCGTATTGTGAGCGTGCAAAGGAAATTTTTACTTTTTGCTCTAAGAGGTCTCGAATGGAGGGATAGACTCCATCTTACTCCTTATAACGAACGATTAAATCTAAACACCTTCCCACTCTTGAGACTCGTAGAAAAATTTGTGATATAAACTTTGTATTTCTACTTATGAAGGCTGACACCGACATGTCTTTGATGCTTCAGAACATTAATTTCAATTCACGAACTCGACACTTGCGATCTAATGACTTTATTTATTTGTGTTCCCATTGCACCAATTATGGACACTTTGACACATGAAATGTGCTGTACTTTTAATTTGAATTTCCATTCGATAGATTTTAGTATTAATAAGACTCAGTTGAGAAAAGTACTCAATTATTGTTTTGTACTTTAGCTTTAAATTAAGTGTTGTGTCCTGGGACCATTGTAGATAGCGTTTAGCGAAATAAATAAATAAATAGATTCATACTTACGAAAACTGTGAAAATGTTGTTGTGCTTTTATACTTCCTTTATTTCGTATATCAAAATTCAAACTGAATTCGTAAGCATATTGTACTTTATTTCTAGCTTTAGAAGTAGTTTTACAATTATAATTATGCTTCATGTTTTTTATATTAGTGAACATTTGAAATTTGTTTAGAAATGTTGAATATGTAGAAACCAAAGAGCTTTATATATTTACTGTTATGTTTTTCATTTTTATTCTACCTCACAGATTTGTAAACTGTAGGTCTTAAGTGTGTAGATGTTTAAAAAAAATATAAATTTTAAAAACTTTTAAAATAAATAATATTTATAAATATATTGCACTAAAAAGTAAAAAAGAACTTTTTCTTTCTCAATGATATACACAAGAAAAGTTTCATTGCAAAGAGTTCAAACATTTACAGCAAACGATATAATATTGTTAATTAATTGTTAATATATTCAAATCTAATATTTAAGCTAAGTTCCAGCATTTCTTTTGTAATAAAACTTATCTTTTGTAAATCACTGGCAAAGAAAAAGTGCAATGTATTTATACAATGTTTTTAATACATATTATTATCTACTTTAGTCATTTTCGCTAAAAACTCATGTACCTAACAGTACATAATCTATCTAAAATTCGCATCTACGTTTTCTTGTGAACTTTGTGGTGTATTTTTTCTCTCTGCGGTATGTGGTTTACAAGATTATTACACTATAATATAATTACTTCTACGTGAAAAAACTTTACATGATAAAACTAAAAAAAATTATTTCACATCAAAACCCTGTTAGATCAAATATAAATTCAATTTGAAAATTAAAGATTATTTATTTATTGATGACTTTATTTAAACAGTCTGAATATATTTCACTGGCCGTCAGAGAGAGAAAGAAAAGTATTCGTGAGTACAACAACTCAATGGAGATCCTAACTACTGCAGTCACTTACAATCACACCTAATACAGATAAACCGGACGAAGGCGGACTAAAATTTTCTTCGATTCCAGACTCTCGCCAATCTCTCCAAAATGAGCCTGGATATCTCCTATTTATTGGGGGTAATGTTCAACCGTGGACAATTTTCGTGGGTTTAGCCGGACAAACTCTGACCACAGATATTTCCCCATTAGAATTCATTCACATAATCACACAGTCATAACAAACTACTTATTCTACTATAACTAATATATTAAATTAAGATTATCTACTACAACCCACCTTTTAAGCACTCTCAAATATGGAGAGTGTAAATAATAAAAAAATATATATATATATAAATAATAAATGAATAAGTTAAGCACACGCTATTAGTTGCTCACGCACTACTGATTAATCTCCGCCCGACACTGAATTGAGCACTGAAGTAAAAGACTGATTCCTACACAAGGGATGCGGAGTATTGTTATTAAGCAGTTTCAGAAAAACATCAGGCTCAAGAGTTTTCTTTAATGCACCACACTGTTGCCAATTTCTTAATTACCCACATATGCTTTTTATACTATAGGCGGAAGTGTACCTTACTGTTTTCTTCTATCAGCCCATATAAGGGTTAAACATAGGAATTTGTTTTTGCCGCACGAGAATCGAACTCACAATTATTAGAATCGGTGTTTCTTGGAGTTCATTCTAAATGAAAAAAACCCAATGTAAATCCATCCACATTTACTATCCTAAAACTCTTCCTAAAATTTCACACGTCACGAACGGCGCCCTTATGCACAAAGTTATTTAGTCAACCCTTGAGTGAGTAGATAAAAGTTATTTATTGAAGAAGAAAAATAGATACTGTTTTAGTTTTAATTTAAAGGGTGAAAGGGCCGATTCTTATACACATTTTGAGCATACATGTTTCCTCTATATAAAATTTGTCCTTCCTGTTCTTTATTAAATCTTGCAAATTCTAGAAAAAAGTCTAATTTTTTCTGTTATTAGTGGTTCGGTATTTAGCATGGAACCTTTGAACTATAGCATTATTTGTTTCCTCAAACAATTCCTGGATTTCCGAAGATTTAGGATAAATAGGGTGACATTCCAAAATTTCTTTTGTATTCATAGAACTCGAAAAATTATTGGTTTGCAAAATTCCGATTTCTCGATTGTTGCCCAACGAACGTCCGAAAAATTCATAGTTTACGAAATGTTAAATACACTAATGGAGTTGGAGTCGTTTTCCTTGACAATGGAATTCCTTCTAATGTAAAATTATGTCTTTTGAATACGCTCTTCGTTGATCCTATCAGATATGAGAATCGAAAAATGATTATGCCCCGTAAAATGTTCTTCATTATGCCCTGTAAAAAGTTACATAGTCATTATACCAGGCAAATAACTCCCATTCTGCCCCACCACACATTAGTCTTTTTCCGACATGTTTTGAAAAATTTATCGAAAATTAATATGAAATCTATCATTATCATGCTAAACTGCACACCAAAACGGCTAAAATATACCCTCAAACACAATCTCTGGCAAAGCTAAAACTTTTGCGTGTTCTAATTTCAAAATTCGTCTGCTCTTTTCCTACAACAAACATAGACTAATATAAAAAAATATTGACCATATGTTGGCAATACTTAAGCATGCATTCTGGGTATCATAGCAGGAGTTTTGAATAAAGCTGATTACAGATAATATTCATTCGTCACTATGCATGCCCCGTTCGTAAATGAAATGTCATTAAATTAAATCTAAGTAGCAATGATTAAAAAATAAACTAGGTATTTATGGTAATCACTACTAACAGGTGATTAATGAAATGACTGATTTAAACATAAGTCTTCATTGTTTTCTTTTTCGTTTTACATGCCTTTCACGCACTGATGTGGCAATATTGCACCATCATTTTGGCGTATTTGTGTTATGTTTTGGATATTTCTCTACGTTATACTGATGCAGATGTAATAACTTTTGAAAATTTCATGGAATCTATGAAGAAGATGAATCATTTGGGACACAACCAATTTATTTTTTATTATAATAATACATATGTGTCCAGGAGATGCTTATCCGTTAATGAAATTTAAAAAAAAGATCTCGTTGATTAACGGTTAAGCATCTTATCTTATTGTAAACACTCGTCACTATGCCCCATAAAAATCCGCCATTATGCCCCGTAAAATGATCTTCATTTTGCTTCACTACACTTTAGCCTTTTCCGACATGTTATGCAATATTTATCGTAAACCAATATGAAATCATATGTTGGCATTATTATTATGGCATTATATGTATGCATTCTGGGTATCATAGCGCGAGTTTAGAATAGAGCTGATTACAGATAATATTCTTTCGTCACTTAGCATGCCCCGTTCGTCATCATGATTTGATTTTTTCACGCTTAAACTTTTAATATTCTATACCACATATGGTTATTTTGATTAAGCTTAGGATTTAGTATCTACTTAACTTATTATAAATATAATTTTATGATGGTATAAATGAAATGAAATGAAATAATAATCCATAAACATATGTAACTTAACATGCATTTGTTTCATTTTCATCACCTCGCTATTCTGAAAACAAGAAGATCATTTTTTGTTGTGTTAACGCAGCTCCGTAGATATTTCCATCAGGTTTTTGACATAACCCTTCTTTTAACTGCCAAATGCTGTCTCTGTTGTTTTGCCCATCCAATATGGCATTTTTTCACATGGAAGAATCATTGCATAATCTTAAACTGTTGCAACCGTTTTCGCTCCGCTTCATGTTCTACTCCATTCTGGGAAATTGTATGACTCAGGAATTCTAATTTTGTAAAGGAAACTTCTATACAGGGTGTTTCGTTTATGGTGATCCACAGAGTGGGACGTGATAGTACTCGCCTAGACAAACAAAAATTGCACGTCAAGGGGAGAGGGCATATCAACCGCTTTAGAGTTACAAAGTGATTAAAAAATATGCTAGTTTTTCGCACAACACCCTGTATGTTTAAAAGTACAAAAACCTATACAGGTTATACCGAAATTAGAATTTTTTAAATGATGTATTTTCAGTCTCTAATACGTACCTTAGACAGACTGTCTCCATAATGACTTAATTTTTAATTAAATGGAGTTAAATATGTCACACAAATGTAGTACATTAAGGACCCATTTGCAACATTTCGCTTTATTTTTTATGTCACTATGGAGACAGTGTGGAGATAGCACATAAATGTAATAGGTCGAATAAAAGATAAGAGTCCAGAGTGTACAGCTTTTATAAAAAAAAGTTATAATAACTACCTTTTTGTAAAAAAAAAGATGTTAAATTAAAAAAAAAATTATTTCAAAGTAAAAAAATAGGTAAAAAAATCCGAAATTGTTAGTTTAGGTCACCATAACTCCTGAGTTGATTTTTTTTTTTGCCTAGGTGAGTCCTATTATCTCCCGCTCAATGGACCACCATGGGGGAAACACCCTGTATATTCAAATTTATAAATCCCGCCTTTCGAATTTCTCTATGGAAACTTTGTCAACATTTCCAAGTTTTTCTAGTATAGTTAGTTTCAACTGTGATTATAGGACGTCGTCCATATAAAATATTCTTCTACTCTTGTCCATCTTGCTGATAGCTATAGATATTAAGTTCATGAATACTGGGAGAAGATTTCTCGAGTGCAAATGGTACACGGCTGAACTCATAATCTCGTTCTGACTGATAAATGCTGTAATTTTGAATTTCTTTTGCGATAAGAACTTGATAATATCGGTTAAGAAAATCTAAACGTGTAAGTTTCTTTGTATTAGCCAAAGGTTCAACGTTTAATTGATATTTGGTACAGGAAAATGTTGAGGTTCACTAATGAAATTTGGTCTTTGATAGCTAATTCACATACGCCATTCACACTTTTTCTTCAGAATGAGCGGTAAAAAATTAGCGTATTCTAATGTATGGATATTCATGCTGAGAGATATTAGCTTCTGTTTCTGAGCCGACTTTCAAGTGGCTTTATAGATTACAGGATAATCCAAATTTTTCAGAACTTTAACCTCGGCTCTTGGTACTGAAATTTTGTGCTCAGGGAAAACCTGCCTGTTTTTTCATGAAGTGGTTATACTAAAAGTCTCAATTTTGAAAATAAAAAAAAAACGTGTTTTTAGCACACTGTTAGTCACTTAGACCTCGCAGATTCGCTGCTAAACGATTGCTTTTTACATTGCCTTTCTTTTAACTTAAAACTTATGCACACAGTTTTTGGTTACATTTCACACCCAAAAGTTACTGCGGGCTGTTTAGGTTTATTAGGGGTTTGATAATTTACTACTTGCTAATTCTAATTAGATACTCTTCTCTGCAAGATCAGTTTTGCCTGTTTCCTGTATATTTTCGGCTTTTCGGCGAAATAATTCTAATACTCAACGAAATTTAGTAATGTGTTTTTATCGTCGTTTTTTATACCGGCACATACTGTTAATTATTTATTTCGGCAAGGTTTTCCATAATTGAAATTTAATTGGTTGCAACCTTATGAAAGGTAGCTTAATTATATTTTAACAATTGGTTGGTATAAGACGCTCCTACCTATGCTCACCAGATTTGAATTCTTTTCACATACATAATTTTATGATATCTGGCTTTAGAATAATAGACCCAATTAGTTGGATTCACTTTTGAAATGTATATGTTTTTTTACATTCTTTATATGCCTTCTTGTGTTGTTTCCCAAGTAGAGTGTCCAAATTCATTCCAGCGGAATATGTCCGTATTATGGCTATTAGTTTGGTTCTCTCTCTTTCCTACTTAAATTAAATTTTTCAACTTCTGTAAAAATCTGTGCTGTTTTTTCGATAATGGCTATATGTACAATATACATGTATTTACACTAAGAGTATATTTCGAATTCGATTCCGCTTTTTCCGTCAGCAAATAACATATGCGCACAATGGCTCTGAACTAGGGAGGCAGCTTATGCCTGATCTAATGGAAGGACGGGAGCGAGGCGAGGTATAACCTACGACATGTAAACTTATAAAAAAAAAAAAAGTTCTATTTGGAAAAAATTTAATGGTCACCAGAAACATTATTGCCGTAGACAAGCTAATAACTACAATTGCCTCTATAAATGCATAAAAATTCTAAGGAAAAATTTCCAGTCAATTTAGGTGCGAAATTAGTACAAATCGGGTTACTTCCTCGTAGGGCTGCCATACAAAAATGTCGATTTACACTACATATTTGGGCACTGCTTGAGAACGCGTCAAGGTAGAGAGCTATACAGTGTTTTCATGATATAAAAAATTTACAGTTTTTACGTATACTGTGAAAACGATCCGTCGTAAAATTTCTTATTGTACTCGAAAGTTCTTCAGAATGTGACATCCTATGAAATTGTTCATGATCATTTTCTCTGTCCGCCGAACCGTTCTAGAAATATGTATATGCGAAAAACCACCCAGCTGGAAATTAAAAGTGTATGACACTAAGCATGGCGGTATTCATCAAAGAATATTCTTATGTTGAGAGAATAATAATGGGGAGAAAAATGTTTGAATTTTTTCTTTGGAATTGCATATTATATCATCTGCGTTGCAGTAGTCCCACTGACTTATAACAATGGACTGGGCGTATTGTCATTTTCTTATAGGAAAGCATGGCACAAGTTTTATAGTTCTCTCTCTCGCACTATGGCAGAGTTGGGGCTACCAACACAAAATATTGCAGTCTGGAACGTTTGCTTATGCCATTTGATGTTTTTATGTTGGCTACAGATGCAATCACCTCAGAAGGAATAAGGCAAGGATAGTGTTTACCATGCTCCGTCTCTCTAGCCCATAAGCAGGATTCATTTAAGAATAACTTTCGAAAATTATAGTCGGAATGAGTTTATTTCCTTATAAACGATTAAAATATCACTTGGGGATAAGAAAATACATTTTTTTTAACTTAATTCGATTTTCGGGTGTAAAATTTCATCTTGTTAGTTGAGTTTTACATGTTTTTTATGTAATCGTTTTAAAGGGTGCTCTAAAGGTGATATACACAAACACAATATTTTTTGTGCCACATGAAATAGCAAATCGCTCAGTTATAAGTTATAAGTCAGTAAGTATTCATCTTTTCTGAAATTTAATTCTGGGATAACTTTGAATTCATTTAGTGAGTCATGTTCAGGCGAACATGCTCGTAGTAAGAAATTTTGGATTTTTTCCTTAGAATCGGCTATTGTGACATTTGCGTAAAATTCGCTGCAGTATCTCGTTTTGAATTTCATTCTGAGATAAATTTGGAAGTAGTTGTCAGTTAAGTGCAAGTGGAGAAAGAGTTAGAAAAAAATGAGAAAAATATATATTTTAAGTTAATAAACAAACGGTTAAAATTATTTTTGTAGATTTTGATTGATCATCAAATTCATATGATGAAAAAGGAAAAGAAGCTTTTAGGGAAGTTAGAAATGTAAACGGTGTACTATTAAGTAAGTTTTTATTTTTTAATATAAGATTGCGTTTACATACATACTAATACTTGTCTTAATTCTTGCAAAAGCGCTAATGAGGGATGGATTTAGATAGGCCGACTTTGTCGAGGACATGAGGCAAATTTTTGCAAATAAAAATAGGCACTTTAGAAATGAGGCCATCAGCAGGAAACAAAGCCAAATATAATGCTGAACCATATCTCATTTATTTTGTATTTCATAATTTATGAATGAAACAAGTAAGAAAGCTAGAATTGGTCTAAGACCAATTCTTATGATAATCTAGACGAATGCCCGTATAAAATTTCGTATGGTCACTCATTTGAGCAATTTGGATTTTTGCAGTGGTTTTTCGCATATATTTCCAGAACGGTTCGTCGGACAGAAAAAATGATTATAGCCAATTTTATAGGATTTCATATTCTGATGAAGTTTTAGTACAATAAAAATATCTACGAGTAACAACTGATCGTTTTCGCAGTATCCGTAAAAAACCTAAATTTTTATATGACAAGGGTTGCCCGATTTATTCCATTTTTGAAATTTTATTTGCTATTATGAAAACACCATGTGAGAATTTTCAGATCTCTATGTTAACGAGCTGTCAGGCAGTATTCAAATATATGTATAGGGGGAAATGAAATTTTTGTATGGCAACCCCACGAAGCAGTTGCCCGATTTGACTTATTTTCGAACTTAATTTTACTTTTTGTTTTAAGTCCACGTAAAAAATTTCAACTCTCACACGCTCTCAAGCTTTCGTGGGCACGGACGAACGGACATGCAAAAAATCTCTCTCTCTAGCTTTTAATATTATGCGTGGGTGTCCAATCCATTTTGCTCTAGCATCATTATTTCTGTGCGTTACAAACACCCTACACCCTACACTCTATAGGTTTCATCTAGGGTATAAAAATGAATAGTTTTTATTTTTGAAAATTGTAACTGCTTTTTGCTTCTTCCTATTTATCCAAAATGCACTCCTTGTTGACCGAGGGCCGAGTTCATTTTGCAAAATTTGTTTGTGTAATTAACAAGAAGAAGAAAAAAATCTTTAATTCATGTATTAAATATGTTAATTACAATTGTAATTATGATGTTAATAATACATTTCGGAGCTCTGCATGGTATTATTCATTGAGGATATCTTTTAATATTGTTCATATCGCACATTGATAAGAAGAGTAATATAACTCAAAAAGTACAATTTGTCTGTTTTGTTAACAATTCAACGTAAAAGTAACTTATCACCCTGAAACAGCAAAACAATGACAACAATAAAAACTTGATAACTTAAATGGCCTTTATACAATTTCAAAAACAATACTCAGTTATTTCTTAATTTCGCTATTTTGAACACAGTCCAATTTTGACTTGTGTGACTTTTCTTGCCAAGGTGCGATATATGTTTTCATTGATGGTGGCTCACCACAGATATCTTTGAAAATTTTGCATCGATGTTTAAAGATAACATCGAAGATTTCTTTGTTAATTGTACAGCGATACTTTCTTTGATGATTGCTCATGGACATTTTCTTCGATTCATGCTTCTACAGAAGGGAATCATTATCCTGCCTAGGACATCCTGTGTAAAATTCATCGAAGTTTTCGTGTAGAAATGCCAAAGGTGCAATACGGCTTCGATGCGGTATGCAATCCCTTTTCCGCTGGGCACTTAAAAACACACACAGATGGGTGACCAAACGAAATCATATACTGGCATTCATCTAGGGTATCATAAGAATTGGGCTTAGATCAATTCTAGCTTTTTGATCATAGTTTACAGTTTCTACAAGCAAGTTACTTCGGGTTGTCTTTTTGCTTTTTTTTATTTTTAAAAAAATATTCCTGTAAAAATATGCATTTTGAATTTACCCTACCGTGAAACTTAAAATGGAACTAATACTACTAATACTAAAATTGTAAAGGAACGGTTAAGACAGGCATGTGCATGTACCACAGTCCTGCTAGTAACATGTTTTACCCTCAATAAACCCTCATAAAATTCGTAGGAATTTCATGATTAATGGATGTAGCAAGGTCAGCATGCGCAGTAGCTACATTTTACTTTACTTGATCCATTTCTATTTTAAGGAATTCTTACCTTCCTCTTTTTGCATGTCAACACTCAAAAGTAAATAATAAAATATTATTTAAATAAAAGAAATAATAATAATAAACTCAAAAGTAAGGAATAAATAATAATTCAAATAAAAAATAATAACATAATTCCAACCAAAAAATGAGAAATACAAAAAAATTGTAGCAGATGTCGCTTTAATCTGTAAAAATAAGATTTTATTAGTTTTTTGTTTATGAAAAATACAAATAATTTAATAGCCCTCACTGCTGCCAATATAAATTTTTTCCAGAATTTAAAAGACCTTCCGGTGTGAAAAAAGCTGACAATACAAAACTTTAATTAAAAAAGACTTTTTCAGCGTCACTGCTACTGATCCGCCTTTTGAGAATAAATTATTGAGATGCAAGAATTTATTTGTGTTTTGGGTTCGACACCCCCGTGAATTTTCTAAAACTTAATTAGATTCGAGACATCTGATCCATTCTAGAAAACTGCACAAATCGCAATGAATTTCAGTTCGAGTCCCCGCTTTATTTATACTCTGAAAATCTACAGAGTAAACGGGGGCGATGAAAAGAGTTGCATGTTTTGGACTTCAGCAGTGCGCATCACAGCTTGGAATGAAGTGAGAAGTCCGAACATCTGACTGTGTTGATGTACGGCAGAAGTGCAATCGCTGATGTAGGGAGCTGTGCTGTGTTTATTTGGGTTATTTTAATTTGCTTTTGCATTTGTATTTATATATTAATTTGTTTATTTCTAATTTATTTGCAGAAAAACAAAAATTGGGGAATTCCAGTGCAGCTCAGGAGATGGATTCAGGGTTTCTAAGTAAGTTTATTTTCATGTTGTAATTTTTGAGTAGTATGATTTGCTTGCATTTATTAATAAAATGATTTGTTTTATTTTTGGGTTTTGTTGTAGGAGCAAACTGACCTAAATGACTGTTGGAATGCTATAGATATTTTTAAATGGTTTGTTTAGTTGTAGGTTAATGTTTTTAATTTAGTTTGTAAGTGTTTAATGTTCTATGGTGGAACAAACCTTCTTTTGTATACCTCAAATGCATCAGAAATGTTTTCCGGTAACATAGATTTTTTAATTAAAGAAACTTTTAATTGCTCATAGCCCTATTAGAGAAGATAAATATAAGGAAATTTAGAATATAATTTTTTGAAACTGATCTAGTTGAGCACTACATGCTGGTTAGTGAGATATAACGCTATACTATCGAAATATTTAGAATTACAAACATTTTTTTTCTGTGGCTGCTCTGAATGGAAGATGCTATTCGGCAGTTATACTTGCAAATATTTACAAAGATAAAAAAAAATGTTTGTTATCGATATTTATTAAGTCAATATTGGAGATTATTAATGGTTTGAATTTATATTTCCACGAAAAATCCATTGGTTTTTGATAAAATTGTATTGACTATAAATTTACTCGTGAAGACTCGTCTAAAGATAACTTTTTACAATCCTGTTTCGGAGATGTTTTTTATTTACTAGTGGGATAAAAAATGTTTTCAACTTGTTATAAATGATATAACTTAGGGACAAGATTCTTTAAATGTAATGAACACTTCAGGCCTAAATGAAGATGGTCTTATAAATTTGAAAACGAAATGTATGTATGTATATTAAAATTAATTTGCCCGATAATATTGATGTTTTTAGAAAAAAATAGAAACTTTTCTCCTCGTATATAATTATGCCAATTCAGACCAAAGTTTACTTTAATTTTTTTTGACAAAAAACGTTATCCTGATATTGAAGAAGAATATGAAAAATTATTACATGTCAAATGTTATTATGTGAAGATCCAAATGATATTTTGTCATTTTGGGAGAAAGCTAATGATAGAAAACTTGAGCAAATGTGCTTTTGTTTTACTATCATTAGCAACCTCCAATGCTGTAGTTGAACGTGCCTTTGCAACACTTAATAGTGTTAAAACTAAAGTAAGGAATAAATTATTGTTATAGACTTTAACTATAGACATTGGTTAATAAATGTTTGCCATCGGACCAATATAGATCTAAAATGCTCTATCAATGAAGTGAAGAAGAGTAATAAATGAATATATAAATATATTATACCATCTGAGGAAATTAATAATCACGTAAATTCAATATTCCTTCTGAGAAGAATCAAAAGAAGAGAATGCAGCTATTTTTTGGGGCTGGTCTTAGAATCGGGTTGTTCAAGACTAATCATAACGTTTTATATATTTTTATTAATGTTATAGTAACTGCCTTTTGGCTAAGCTTTCAAATGACTCCAATAATCGATATTAAAATATTGCAAACATAATTTTCTTTACTTAAGGAGCAGTACTTATTTCGTACGTACTTCTTTAACATTTTCAAAACATTATATATTCAGATAACCATCCCAAAACATGGTAGACACGTGCCTACAAAGTCCCGTGTTGTGTGAAACCATGTTATATGAGACTAGAAAGCAGCAAAAAAAAGGAGGAATATGGTTCCAAAGTTATTAAAAAGATTTTTATACCTTGGATGAAATCTATAGGGTATATTATGTACTAAGTTTACCATTCCGTTTATAACACCTAGAAATAATTATGGTAGAGTAAAATGGATTGAATACCCACGCATAATATTAAAAGTTATTTTGATTTTTTGATGTACGTTTGTCCGTCTGCCTGTCTGTCCGTCCGTCTGCACAATAACTAGAGAACGCGTTCAGTTAGAGTAGAGGGCACACGATTTTTTTTTTAAAATAAGAAAATTTAAATTCGAAAATGGGCCGAATCAGGGAACTCCTTCGTAGGGTTGCCATACAAAAATCTCGTTTTTCACTGTGTATTTGGGCACTGCCTGAGAACGCGTCGACGTAGGGAGCTGAAATTTGGTACATGACGTTTTTATAGCTATAGTAAAAAAAATTAAGAAATAGGACTAAATCGGGCAACCTCTACTGGTGTTGCATTTAAAGGAATTTGGGATATTTTCGTATACTGTAAAAACGATCAGTCCTAGACGCTTTTAATGTACTGAAAAGTTGAAATTGGTTATAACGATTTTTACTGTCCAAAGAACTCTATATAACGAACTCTCTATAACGAAACCTAATTACAATAAACAAATATGAGAGTCGGTGGTACCATAAGTCTGAATTACATTAAAACGGCATGTTCATGGTCAGTTCAGTGACTGCGTGTATTTAATTGAAATTTTTGTGCGCTTATACTCATTTGGGACAATGCAAGAATTTTGCTTTGATTTTTGCAACATTCGTGGCTTACGAAGTAATTATTTCTCGGTGTACTGCCATTTGTCTTCTTCTAAGCCGGCTGCTTTGGCTCTAAGTGAAACCAAGGTTACTTCTGATGCTGATATCAATCAGTTTCGTTTACCGGGTGATCACTTAGTGCCACTCTTCTCACCTCAGAGGGGTATCGCTCTGTATATTCGGAATGACATGCTTTTCTCTATTGTCCGTGAATTTGCTTTAACTAATCCAGAGTTTAATTACGTCTGGATTAGATTTAAACTTCATCAACACATCGTTAATTTTTTTTTTATGTCGCAGCCCCAATATGTCTGATGCTGACACACTATGCTCATTTGATTCTCTATCCTCCAATATAGAAAATACTTTAATAAAATCTCCTACTTCCGAAATCGTTATTGCTGGTGATTTGAATGGCTACAACATGCATTGGCTCAGACATTCTTCAACCACAAGTCCAGCGGGGAGACATGTTGAGCTATTTAGCGAGTTCTTTAACTTGCAACAGTTAGTTAATAGCCGAACTCGTTTGCCTGATATAATTGGACATAGCGCCAATCTATTAGATCTGTTTCTAACATCTTATCCTGAGAAGTACCCCACGTCAGTGCCATCTCCTCTTGGCAACTCACATCATTGTCTCCATTCAGCCCAATTCTCCATATCATCACTGAAGCCCACCAAGCTGATTGGGCTTCACTCAACAGATTCATTAGAGAGTTAGACTGGTCTGAGTGTTTTTACTCGAGAGATGTTGAGTATTGATCTGAAGCCATTATCAATATCTTATGGTTCGGGATGTGCAGCTTTATTCCGCACAGTTACAAAATATTAAATCTAACAATTTATCTTGGTTTAACAATAACTGTCATACAGCCATTAAAAACAAAGAAGCTGCATTTCAGGCACATAAACTGTGCGGAATTGAGACAGATCTATAGAGAAGCACGTAAGACCTGCAAATCCATTATTCAGCGAGCTAAGTTCCAATTTGATGAAAACATTAGCAGAAAATCTTTACTAGTCGAAAGGGTAGTAAGAGTTTCTGGTCTCTTGTTAAAACAATCAAGAACAACTTCACTAGTTCTTCGGTACCGCCCCTAATTCACAAGGGGGATGTGTACACGGAATCATTGGACAAAGCTAATTTTGCTGCGAATTCTTTCTTTCCACCTTCTTCGTAAAGTCCTCCTTCTCCACCAACATGCAATTACAGGCAAAAAACGTAACATTTCCGCACGACGGATGCCTTCAAAGTGCTCGCAGGTCTCAATGTGTCTAAGGGTGGTGGACCTGATGATATTTCGCCCCTGTTACTCAAGTGCTGCGCCTCTTCTTTAGATAAACCCCTACGCAAACTATTTCAACCGTCCTATTTGATAAGAGTCTCTCCTTCAGCATGGAAACTTGCACATGTTCAGCCAATACCCAAAAAAGGAGAGGCAAGCGCTCCCTCAAATTATAGACCAAGGTTTTCGAAACACTCATCAACACCCAATTGATGAAATATCTAAAAACTAATCACCTTATTAACGATCGCCAATGCGGTTTTCGTGCTGGCCGCTCTTCGGGAGATTTACTAACATTACTTACCTAGCGTTGGAATCAATGTCTCCATAATTTTTTTCGAATCTGAGATCATCGCATTAGATATCTCGAAGGCCTTCGATAAAGCATGGCATCCTGCTCTTTTAGCCAAACTTCAGGCATTAGGTTTAGACCCTCCATTCTTAATATAGATTGAAAGCTTTCTTTGTCACCGTTCAATCCAAGTTACATTGAACGGAGTTACTTCGGACCGTTTTATAATCCATGCCGGTGTACCGCAAGGTTCTGTTCTCCCTCCTAATCTCTTCCTGATTTTTATTAATGATCTGCTAGCTCTCATTTTCAATCCTATTCATAGTTTTGCAGACGGCAGAACCCTTGATTTCGTGTACATACTCGTTCGACTCTATATCTGATACCCGTGCGAATGTTATAGCTGACAAACAAAGCCACATATTCAATTCACTAAACTATAACATCACAGAGATACTCGCTTTGGGCAGAGCGAATCGGATCTTGTTTAATGCTTTCAAAACGCCATGTTGTCTGTTATCACTTAAACGTACTCCAACACCCTCTCAACCCATTTCCGTCGATGGAGAAGATATCTCGAACACACCATCTCTTAACATTTCAATACCTAAGAAATATCCAACAATCTTAGTTGGTCCGATCATATTTTTGGTATTTCCAAAAAACGCGATGTAAAGCCTGGGCTTCTTGCAAAGATGCAAGACATATTTTACTGCATCAGACTTGGCGCAAATCTACAAGTCTCGTATCAGGTCTAGATTAGAATATAATTCCCATATTTGGGCAGGGGCTGGACGCACTGCAATGTTAGAAAAAGTCGAAAAGAAGGCCTTCCGGCCTATTAACGATGACATATCAATAGCAACTATTGATTTACTAGAGCACCGACGTAATGTCGGATGTCTGTCTCTCTTTTATCGCTACTTCTATGTTCATTGCTCTGACGAAATTTCTAGCCTTATCCCTTGTAGAATTCTTCCCATGCGCACCACACGAGCTGTAAACCGAGTTCATCCTCCGACCCTTGAAGTCAAATTCGGCCGTACCGTGAAATTCCGTGAACATTCATAAGCAGAAAAGTACGAATGTGGAACAGTTTGCCATCATTGCTATAGAGAGTTTCGTTATAGATATTTGTCACTGCATATTCGACGAAACACAAAATTACATACGGGCATTCATCTAGGGTACCATAAGAATTCGTGTTACAATTAAACCAATTCTAGCTTTCTTACTTGTTTTTTTTCATTCCGTATAAGAAACTTTATTTTTAAATTCCATATAAATTACTTCCTTTTCATTAGGAATAAAACAAAAATATACATTTTATTTATTTTCATTTAATGTAAGCTTTATTTGGTTGAACAATATTATCTTCACTTTCTTCTAGATTTTGTGCACCTCCTTCCCTTTAGAAAAAAACTGTAAGCTTGCTTGCTTACTTGCCATTACAAGGTCGTTGTAAATTGCATGACACGGTGACAAGCAATTTCTCAGCTCCTGAATATTTACCTTCTTTCAGACGAAAGGTCTGCACTTCAGAAAAACAATTCAGGAGTTTTTGGTAAGCTTAGGCCTTTCTGTAATTTTTTAGTGTAAAATTAGTAATTTCATAATCTTCAACATAATGATTGTCTTCAAATCAGGGACCGAAAATAACTGGTTTTTGAAAATTTTAAACAAAAAAAGCTGGGATAAATTATGATTTAGTGGAATATACCAAAAGATGTCGCGTGAAACCCGTTTCGATTCCTGTAAACCCTTTGAAAACTTAACTTTTTTAAAAACAAAAAAGCTAAAAAACTAAGCTGGAAAGGCTTATTATTTTTTCGGATAAAAGTAAAAAATCATAAAAAGAATTTTTACTAAAAAAGCTTAATTTACTTGTTATTCCTTCCCGGTAATAGTTTTGAAGCTGGAAAAGCAAGCGCAACGGCTTGATACTTTTCTTCGGTAAAAATATAAAAAGCGAACACGGCTTTTTATTTTTTCTAATCAAGCTGGCTTTTTATTTTTAACTGAAAAAATAATAGGCCTTTCCAGCTTATGCTTGGAACAGAATGCATCGCAGCCACCAAGCACAATGCGGTGATGAAGTGTCAAAATCGTAGCCACCAAACATGGTGAACACAATGACCATTGATGACTGCGTCAAGATGAAATTTAAATGTATTTTGTTAACTGTATTAATAATAAATTGGGACCACAATATTACTATTTTTAAAAATTTTCACTACCATAATTAAATTTTCTTTGAAACTCATGATGTTCAGCATAGAAAATTTTAATACAAACAAATTGTTAATCAGCTGTGAAATGTCAACGCAGGATAATTGCGCTAAAGTTGAAAGTCGACCAACTTTTGCGTGGTGGCTACAATGCCTGCTTGCGGTCACTTAATGGCATTGCCTTATAACTTACTTCTGCGTGACATATTCCTGCGTGTTGGCTACTTTCATTCTGTTCCAAGGGTTAGTTTGTTTTAGCTTCAAACTATTATCGGTCAGGAATAACAAGTATAGTAGGCTTTTTTCGTAAAAAGTCATATTTTTTTTCGGTCCCTGCTCCAAATTCGATTGGATTTATTTCGGATGCCATTTCCACCAAATTTACTTTGCCAATTTCTATTTCGACAAACAAATCTTGAACGTTTTCAATAGCCATATCCACAAATCCTTCTCCTCCGATCGATCTTGCAAGTTCTAATATGCCACCAATTTCATTTTTTTCTCTTGATTGAACCACGTTTTCTATTCCAACTGCCGCTGGGCATACATTTTCCCAATACCGTTTAGTGTTCATATTATCAGTTCTATCGGCGATAAGGATATTATTTCGATACAGTTCTAAATAGAAAATTGCTTCTAAGCTTCCTTTACATTAATAGATTCTTAATCTGTAGAGGTATAAATAATTACTTGAAACAATGGCAATGCAGTATTGTTAGGTGGTAGAAACTCTACTTGGACGTTAGGATGATGTAAATCCTGTGGATGACCTGGCGCATTATCAATTATTAATAGCGCCTTGAAATCTACATTTTTCTACTTTAAACATTTTATAACCTCTGACACAAAAATATTTAGAAATCAATCTCTAAATAAATCTCCAGTTACTAAAGTGTTTGAATTTGTTTTCCAATTACCATTATAATCTATTTTTTTGCACCTTTAAGCACACGGTGATTCAAAGATCTCTAAATAAGCATGTGTTTCGTTTCATCGGCATTAAAAACTTTATGTGCTGTGTATCCTTGCTTTTGGAGCAATTTTTTTGTAATTTTTCTGGATATAACTTGGAAGCTTCATAATCAGCAGGTGAATTTCTCAAACTAAGCTTTACATGCAACAAAATCTGGGTTGACAGAAAATTCTCCACTTCCTTTAAGGTGTTTATAAATTTTCAACGCTTTTTGTTTAATTATTATTACCTTTCAATGCAATATTTTTTTTACTACTATCATAAAACGAAATGCTGACTGCTTTTTCCATTTGCTCAATCATTGGTGCACGTGAACGAACTGCATATTTTGCAGATATCGAAGAGCCTGCAGCAACAACGCTTCTTATTTCTTTTTCACTTTTGTTATTTATTAGTTGGAACTAGAGCTTGAAACTTTTATAACTTTTTCAAAAAGTCTCTAGAATACGAATTATTATTAACTTTTATTCCATAAGAATTAAACAAAATTATAAGAAATAAGAGTTTTAAAAAACTTACGCAATAACCATTATTTTTAACAGTTATTTTTAACTATTCTACAAAAAAAAACTTTTTTAAGAGTATTTCGAGACTTTTATTTCATAAAAGTCTATTTAAGATTCCTTTGAGCCTTTTTTTTTTATAAAAATCATTTTAAAAGTCTTTTGAGACTTTTATTTTATAAAAATAATTTTAAAAGTCTTTGGAGACTTTTATTTTAACAAAATCATTTTAAAAGTCTTTTGAGACTTTTATTTTATAGAAATCATTTTAAAAGTCTTTTTTAATGTTTTTTATTTAAATATATACATATATGCGGTTTGATGTAAAAAAAGCCTCTTATAGCATTTTAAATTAAAAGTTTTAATTGATTTTATCCTTATACATTAGTTTATATCATATTAAGATAGCGTTCATGTTGACAAATCGAAATCTGAAACCCAAAATATAGATAGGTACTACCTATTTTATATAAAGCTGGCAGCTGCCAGAAAAATACATAAGGCGCTGTAGAACAGAAATTATTATCAAAATTTTGAGAGCTGTACCGAAAATAACGAAAGTACCGAGCACCAATTTCAAAGTAACGAATATATGGTTCCCATATAACTAATCGTTACTGGTACTGAAAAGTTACAATTTTTCCCATCACTACAGTGCAGGTTCGATTGTTAAAGTAATTTTTTATCTATGCAATTGTGTGGCGTGATATACTGCAGTGCATAACTGATTGAAATGTAGAGTTACTTCTTTATTGGTTATTGGAATTTCATTTGACCAAATTGCATTTAGTTTCATAGCTTACCTCCGACGACATACATTTATAAGTGATTTTGAATTTTGGTTATTTCGTGGAAAAAAGAGGTCTCAGTCTTTAAAAATGGGACGCAAGTCAAAGCAATTTATACGCGAATGTTTTACACAAGACACTCAAAATAGTATTTGTAAAAGTTGTAAAACGGAGGTAAAAGGAAATTATGTGACAAATTTAGAAAGATTGAAATTGAAACATGACTATTTTTATAAACAATTAATAGATGAGCAAGGTGAAGAAAATTGTGATGGACCACGTGAAAAGAAAATTAAATTTTCCGTTGAATTTTGTGAGGCAGAAGTCTTGGACAATGTTGCTGATTTAGTAGCAAATGTAAATGTGCCATTTAAACTCCTAGATTAACCGTCATTGAGGTTTCTCTGGAACCAATATACATATAAGGGTATAGGCATGAATGTGATCAATTCTCATAATATTAATGATATAAAAACTGTCAAACATTTAGAGATAAAAAATTATATACTGAAAACAATTAAAAAACCTTCGTTGTGCTTGAAAATTGATGCAGTGAGTTGTGTTGATAGGGCAATATTGGGTATAAATGTCCAATTCGTAAAAAATGGTGAAATGAAATTGTTATTAGAATTCTTTACATGGTGGAGCTAAAACGCTCCCATACTGCAGAGTACATTGCGGAAGTTATTAAAAATGTATTCTTTGAGTATGAGATTGTCCCAAATTTACACAGGTAAGTATATAATAATTATAAAAAGGTGCTGATTTATTGATGTCATCTTTTATGTAAATAAGAATGACATATTACAGTATAAGCGTTATATTATGCATAATTAGTCTATTTTTATACATTTCTATAGTATATCTATTTTGATAATTGATTACTGTCGTATTTAATTACAACGGATGCTTAAAGCGGCTACATCTCTTCGATCCTCAACGGAAGAATGGAGCGAAGATGAAATAGATGAAGAGGATAGCTTTGACGAAAATGGTCCTCTTTTATTGGATCGAGTTCATTTCATACGCTGTGCGGCCCATACGATGCAGCTAGCCGTGTGGGATCTACTAAAAGATTCTATACATACAGGAAATCATTGGAACAGTAAATATTCCCGTATATTTATATTATAAATATTATTTTATGGGTTTATAGATTCGTAAACTCTCAAAACTTTTGCGTACACCCACAAACAGGCAATTTTTAAAAGCTTGTACTAGCATTTCACCCAAACTTGATATGCCGACTAGATGGAATTCTACTTATATTATGTTAAAACGTATAGTAGAGTTGAAACCATTTGTAGAAAATATTATACCAGATGCAAAGAAAATTATTATAACAGAAAATGCGCGAAAATGTGCACCACATTGGATGAATTTCAAACAACATTAAAATTCTTGAATGATGCTGCTGTGAAATTTCAAGAAGAGCAAATGAGTTTGGGTGACTTTTACAAGGTAGCTAAATATTGATATGTAACTAAACAAATTAAATCAAGTATGGTATTACTTAAATTTTACATTCATCACAGATATGACTTGAGACCAAGATAAAGATCGGCAGCCCAGAAGGTACATTTGCACAAAAAGCTAAAAGTGTGTTGGAACGTAGAGAAGAAATGCTGTTTGAAAATGACGTGGTCAATGCAGCTGTTTATCTTGATCCCAGGTTTAACAGATTTTAAAGCTGTCGAGCTGAAATAATGGTATTAAAGCACATCAAATCTGTTGTAATACAACAGTCTCAAGCACGAAAAGTACTTTGAATACAATTTTAAATTTTATAACAATATATGTCTATTTAAGGGCACACACGATAACACCAACACATCACTATGATCACCAATTTCAGCGTCAGCTTCACCATCAACATCGATAAGTTGCCCATTGCTTCCTGAAAATAGTTTAACTGCTGCGAAATCGAAATTGGAAGAGTTTTTGGAAGCATTTGGAGGACTTTCAACCGACGAGAGCGACGACGAGGAAGAATTCATACGATTCTGTTTTGACGAAGCAAAAATTTTTAACAAAAAAACTTCTAATTTGCGTTTAAATATTTTCAAATATTGGAACGAGAGTATGTATTCCTTCCTAGGTGACATCGCGCAAGTGATGCACGGTAATATTAATACTGGTTATATGGCTTATTAATTTTTATATTTTACTATTAATTACTAACTATAATCTGAATGACTGACTTTTTTTTCATTTTCATAACATTTTTGTATTATTTAGTTGTATTGCCTTCTTGCCTTCTTGTTGTGATGTATTAAAATGCAATGCAATATTGTTGCACTTACTGAAGTAGCCAGTTCTTAGAACGGGATTCTCTTTTAAGGTAACTTTCTTTAATTTATTTTTTATTTTTTTTATCTTTTGTTCTTTTATACCCTAGATGAAATTTATAGGGTATAGTTAGTTTGTCATTCCATTTGTAATGCATAGAAATAATGGTAGTAAAGCAAAGTGGGTTGGTCAGAATACCCACACATAATATAGAAGTTATTTTGATTTTCGAATGTCCGTCTGTCTGTTCGTCCTCACGATAATTCGAGCACAAGTTCACTTAACTTTACTTTATATGATATAAACTAATTTACATATATGGATAAAATCAATTGAAATGCGATAAGAGGCTTTTTTTACATCAAACCGTAAATACTGTATAAATTTAAATAAAAAGCATTAAAAAAGACTTTCAAAATGATTTGTATAAAATAAAAGTCTCCAAAGACTTTTAAAATGATTTTGTTAAAATAAGTCTCCATTTCCAAAAAGCAAAAAAACAAAACAAAACAGAAAAATCATTTAAAAACAAATCCGTAATGATTTTTTAAAATGATTTTGTTAAAATAAAAGTTTCCAAAGACTTTTAAAATGATTTTTATAAAATAAAAGTCTCAAAAGATTTTTGAAATGATTTTATAAAATAAAAGTCTCAAAAGACTATTAAAAATACTTTTATAAAATAAAAGTCTCGAAATACTCTCAAAAAGTTTTTTTGTTTGATAAAGGTCTGAAAAGACTAAAAACTTTTATTTCGTACCATGAAAATTTACTCTTAACTTTTAAAAATAAAAGTTAAAAGTATTATTAAAATTTAATTTTTAAATATAAAAGTTTCCAGTCGAACTTGACTTAAAAAGAGACTTAATGGAGAGTTATTTTCAGGGTCTGGTTGGAACTGTTGCCTCATTTAAATTTAGTGTTTTGCAATGTATGATGCTTTTTCGCGTTTGAATATTTTGCAATAAACATTGTTCTTTTATTTTAATTAGACATTGTTTTCTAATATTTAACTTTTCAAAAGTTAGGTTTAATAAAAAAAAAATATAGTCGCTCTTTAACACTTACCCAGAAAAATTAAGTTAATCTTTATTGCAACAATATAAAATAAATCATTTTCTTCTAGAACATCGTTAAAATTATTTCTAGATATATTTACATATTTCACAAACTTCAATTAAAACATAAAAAATTATTGCTAATTGCAATCCACGAAGTAAGCTCTTGCAACACAAAATACAAATAAATTAACTCAAGTTTAATAGGAAAAAAAATGTGCATACATACATAGTTTCTCAAGCACGTAACACTGTCCCCTTCGTAACATTATTCCTCCCGAAGAACAGGTTGTCCACTGTCTTGATGCTCGAATTATTCACACAAGCGATCCAGGTAAACGATGTTTTGTTTGCCTCTTGTACAACGGTGAATTCTGTATACTACGTCATTAATTCTAGTTCCCGCTGAATGCGGTTCCTTCTAGTTTTGTTTTAATTTCGGGGAACGTCCCTTACGTCGTTTCGGGTTGGGTAAGCAAATTCATTAAATCCTTCAATCCGTCTTCAGTCCACCTTCAATCCCACTTCAATCTGTCTTGAATCCGGATTTAATCCATCTCCAATCCATCTTCAATCTATATTTAATCTACTTTCAATCCATCTTCACGCCAGTTTCAATCCAGATTCAATCGATCTTCAATTTAGATTCAATCGATCCTCAATCTATCTTAAATCTGTCTTAACTCCATCTTCAATCCATCTTCACTCCATCAACCAACCAACTTCTTCCCCACAAAGTTAGTTTTTACATGTTTTTAGACTGCTCAGCAGGAGAGCTGATGCGACAAGCTGTTGTTTGATTTCTAGCCTCTCCACGAAAATCTTGCCACATAGCTCGCCACCTTTCACATTCACCTCTCGATTCTTCTTCTCTTGAATCTATTCGTCGGCGTTTACTGCAGTCTTTTTGAAGGTGTTCAAGTCTATTACATCCCCAGCATCGAAGTAGACCATATGAAGGTGTGCTCGTTAATGACTGCATTCTCTTGCAAGTGTGTTTCCGGCTCGACATCTTTGGCATTCTCCTCTCTTCTTCTCCCAGAGAATTCTTTTGATCCATATTAGCTTTCTTCTGCTCGTCTAAACGAAATTCCAGAGAATTCTTTTGTTTTTTCAAGCATGCTCGCAGGGAATTTTTGTTCCTCATCAGCTTTCTTCTGCTCATCTAAACGAAATTCCAAAGAATTCTTTTGTTCTTTCAAACATGCTCCCAGAGAATTCTTTTGTTCCTCATTAGCTTTCTTCTGCTCATCTAAACGGGATTCCAGAGTATTCTTTTCTTCTTTCAAAAATGCTTGCAGGGAATGTTTTTGTTTTTCATTAGTTTTATTCTGCTCATCTAAAAGAATTCAAGCGAACTATTTTGTTCTTTCAGAGAATTCCAGAGAAATCCTTTATTCTTCAAAAGCATTTTTCATCTGTAGGATTGAAAGTTCCAATTTACGCATTAAAGTAGCCAAAAGATGTTCCATGCTCATCGCAGACTTTTCTTCAGAATTAGGTTCTTATGAAATGTCTTCGAAAATAAATGTCTTAACATTCGTTAGTTCCATTTGCAAAGGTTGTCTAATTGTAAGTCGCTCGACTAGAACATTCTGCGGTTTGTAAAGGCCGCTTTTCCAACTCCACTTTCAAATTCTGTACTCGAAGCTCCTCCAGTTTGCGTTCCATTGCTTTAGTAATTTACTCACAGCTGACTATACATTATCTTCCAAAACTTTCACGTAAGACAAAATTTCACACAATTCCCTCTTTTAATTCAAATGTCGCCAGCCACTTTATCTCACTAATTTATTCACTCCTGACACCAGTTGTTACGACCGTAACCTGAGTTCGTTATTTAAAACACTAGCTGTGTTCTTTTGTGTACATTGTTCTAGAACTCGCATATACTGGAGAGAACAAATTGTTCTGTCCATTGAAACGAACTATTTGTACTGTTCGCTTCATTTATAAATCTTCTACGAAAATGTGTTAAGCGTTCTTTTGTTCTGCCCTGTTCTGCAGACACAAAAAAGCACAGCTAATATTTCATATATAACACATAAGCTATTTTTTCGTTTAACTATAGTTTTTTACTTTTACGTACCTACTCAGAAACAATCAGTTTAATTATCGCAATCCAACTAATTTACTGCGTTACCTTCACTGTCTGAGACAAGACTCCCTGGCGATGAAAATAATTGTTATACATATTTATACTCTACAAATTCTCCTAGAACCTTACCGAAAATTCTATTCTAGAAATTTCGATTCTCCGAACCTTAAGTTGTTTCTGTTCGTAATTTATAGAGTCGCTTGTCCTGCACAGAACAAAATTCGCTGAAAGTTGTTTATGTCCTTACATAATTAGTCATTTCACGCGAAAAATCCATTTCCAATAGATGCACTTGACCTTTTATCTAGCTCGTAAAAATACAGATATAGTAAAATTCCGGGTATTCCCACATATTGTGTGTTCATAGTGCGTAATGTAATTTTCTAAATACAAAATGCTAAACAAAAATTCCGTTATCGTGTTGTAGAAGTAGGTAGGTGCCATGTTATAAGAGGGTTGTAACAATTTTCTTTTCGTATTACAGTGAAACCGTATTGCAGAATACCGTGTTATAGAAGGGTTACCATACATTATTTTTTTAACAATTTCAATAAAACTGCACCTAGGGGTGAAGACAAGAATGAATATGCAGTAAATCTTCATCTCACCCGTTTAAAGGTTCTCCCCGAGTTTAATGATTTCTCATACCCCAAATAAAACAGAAAGTTCGACGTCATAAGTACGGTCTTACTCGCATCTACGCATTTGCTTTAGATTGCTTCTGACAAAAAGCCAGAAATGGGGCGTTCGTGGAAGTAATTTATCTACAAAAGCAAATGCCATAACAACTGAAATGAGGAGTCTCACTCTCAATCCCTGGAATCAGTTATTGTTGCGTTGAGTTCTTGAAATAATCAGCAAAACTGCGTAATTGTTGTAATTAAGAAATCGGCTGCATTCACGTCTGCCTCTTCACTTCGCACCATACCCTATGCATAGCTATGTATGTAAGATAAAATGTAGAATCTGACTGATTAATTACTTTCGGATAAAGTTAGACGTATAGAAACAAGGTTCAATAGCACAATTGTAAAATTGTTCAATGTCCAAACAAGTAGGTACCTACAAACACCTTGATGGCGAGCTTTTGAGGCCCGTGTAGGCTACACGTGTCACCCCACCATTACGTGTCCAGCATTCGTTTTAAGAATCAATCTGTTCATCAGTTTAGAATTTTTTTTTATACATCCATATGCAGTCCTCTTTATTGATGGTATTTTAGTGTCGCTCTACACTGCATAACTTTGACGAAAGTTAACTGCCCTAGTCCAATGTCAGAAAATTTGCTGAATTTTGACATAGGCATAGTCGAACATTACGGGCAACCTCTCATCACAAACACAATATCACAGGAAAACGCATAACGATAAAACTGCTACCTATGTATCTACCTACCTACCTACCTACCTACCTGTGTAAAAATATATCCATCAAACAGGTGACGCTACTGGGGCTGACTCTGCAGTAATGAATGATCCGCAACCGAGAGCAACTTCTGGGAATTTTGTAACCATAAAACATCAAGGACAGGCCGGTGCTCTGCCAAAGCATTTAATGCACTCATTGCCAGTGAATCTGCCAAGAATAATATAATTTCAAAGTCAAGTTTCCGACATACGACAGACTGATAGGATCCATACATCGGAGAAACTTGGCAACGTTCCACGGAATACGCTACGCACTGAGTTACAATATATGTATATATATAGGTTTTTCTAGATTATGCGAGTATTGGACAGCCAGCAAAGCAGCCAACACCACCAACCCAGACGGAAAGTACAAAAAAATTCATGAACTGAGGTACTAGAATATTGGTGGGTGTGTGTGCAAGTACACAATCATATGCACCCAAGTTAGGCGCATTAAGTTCAAACTATATCAGCTGTTCCAGTTAAAAGCACCAATGCTGCACACACACAGGCTCCCGTGTAGTCATTCGTATAGATGTCCCAGCATATTTATTTACGCCGTCAAAATAAACTTTCAAAAGCTTTAAGCGTTTCTTCGTAACAGATGATCTCATATGAATGTAGTTGTTAGTTTACTGCCCTCGCATCGCAGGGCAAGTATAGCAATAGCAAATCATAGGCAGAATGAATGTGCCGTCGATGTCGTATGACGGCGGGCACGACCACGACTGATACTTCAGAGAGTAAATAAATAAATAAAGAGCCCCCCAAAAACACACCAGGAGATGAGTGGAGAATGGCGGCTCTTTTTCTTCCTACAGTACCACATTCATACTCCTTCGCTCTGTTTCAATTTGGAGCGGCACAACGCAAGTGGTATATATTTACAGTTGAATTAGTGTCGTAAAAATGTAAACTCGTGTTTGGCCCCTGGATGGGGTTTGCCATGATTGTACGACGCAATTTCTTAAAGTTCACCTACAAAATGGCTTGAGCAACAACGCGCAGCCTACGTTATGTTGCTGCTATTCTGCGACTGTTGAAGGGTGATTCACCTTTACACAGTCGGAATTTGGGGCTGATGACTCTAAGAGTCTGCTGAGTAACGGCATGAAATCTCCATCCCATGTCCCTGCCTTAGGTACCTACGCCTCCCAAACAAAATGTTTTTTTGGAGTTTAGCATTGTCCTATGCATTTAAGGAATCGTTAGGGCAGCTGTGCTTTGATGGTTTTAATATATGAATATGAAAGAAAAACGTTGCGTTTCTGGGATTTGGAGTTGTCCCAGTGGAAAAGTTGTAGGCACAGCAACTGTAGGTAGGCATAGGCATATTGCTTTCTGTTATCAGAAATTAATTAATTAATTATTAATGTATAAAAAAGAACTAATAGCATATTTCCGCAATCTAGCATATATACCTACTGTTTGCTGTGCCTAGCTGCTGCGGTTGACTAATGACTAGTTAAGCTAGCTAGTCGAAAGCTAAAAGCTTATGCTTCTGCTGTTGCGTTGATTATAATTTTGGGTGATATGGTATGGGTATATTTTCAGTCTGGAGTTTTTCTACCTACTTGGTTTTTTTTTTTTTGGGAATGGGTTGCCGTAACCTTGAAATATTTAGACTATTTTGAATAATTTGTGTAAATAAATAGCCAGTCGTAAAGAGGCCGACAGTTCGTATGCTGATAGTAAGCAGAACCGCTTATGTATACTTACACATACATATGCATATAGCTCAGCGAGTTTTGATAATAATTGCAAAGCTTTTCATAAAAATTCAAGAAGAATCATGATGGATCACGTTCGCAAGGGAAATCCTTATTGGAATTAGAATGAATAATAATAAATTGTCGTATAAAAAGGTTCGTAATAGATTATAAAACAATTGTAAAAGTTGTTCTCGGCTAATCTTATTCTTTTATTTTGCGTAATGCGTTTGTAAGAAAAGGTTCGTTTCCTTCAATATTAATTTTTATTTTAAACAAAAATAATATTTTAGGAATCTTGAAAAAGGTGAATTCGCAGAACAAGTGTCTTAGATTAGTAGCATTTGAATGGAAATGGAGAAATTGAGTATACCACTTAACGACGGTAAGGCTTACCGGCACCAAGGCAGTGCTTTTTTCTACCTGCTATAATTAAAAATTAAAGTAAGTAGGTAAGGTAGTCGGCACCAGACCTTTTCAAGGTATCATACATAAATGCCTGCATGAGTATACAGTAAACGTTTTTCCCCTAAAGTAAGTGGCAACAATTTGTGCCACAAAGCTTATGAATTTTTCGATAAGATTTGGGAACCTCCACCTTGGAAAACGTAGATTAGGTTTTTATCCCTAAAATGCAGGTAGGTTTTTTTCCTTAAAATGCAGCAAGTTTTCAAATTTGTGTGTTTTTTCCTTAAAATTTAGGGAATAGATAATAGTACTACACCTTTAAAATTAGTGGAAATTAGTGCTGGAGAGCTGGGCACGCTGTAAAAATTGTGAAAAACAATATATGATTTGTTTTCAAAAACAATGTGTGAATTATATTAACGAAAATATATTGAAAATGTTCCACAAAAAATTTAAAATAATACATAATTTTTTGAATGTTTTTTTCCTTATATCCGAGAAAGCTTAACATTTCGGGAATTTTACATACTGTATAGGGTTTGTGGTGCCAAATACCTAAATTCACTGAATGTTCCATTGCTTTGGGGAAAGTAAGCTGATTTTCTATTTCTATCAGAGAAAATTAGATTTATTTTTGAGGAAAAAACGTGTCTTAGATTTAGGGAATTGTCCTACTTGTTTTACAATGTAGTTAGAGATTTATGCATGTACATAGGAAAGTAAGGAGGTACAGATCATTCATTCAAAAGGGTGCTGTGCTTGAATTCGTGTTTTTAATTTAAAATTGTTAAGAAGAGCAAGTGTGGTTTAGTAAAACAACAAAAAGAACAAACTTTAAAAAGAAATTCAGAAAAAGAAAAGAAAAACGGTGAATTGTCTAGGGTATAGTAGCTCTCAAAGTTAGTAGTTGCCACTAATCTGGACCTTTTACACAAAATTACCTTAAATAAGAATATGATCTCAAGAATTGTCCTGCGAACAACTAATTACACATGCTCTCAAAGCTCTTCTCCTGAACTTTAAAAGATCGTATTGCGCTTATCTTTCGTATTTGTTTCATTATCGTTATTATCTCCTTATCTCCTATTGAATATGCACTATAAAAAATATTTCCTTAAATTCGGTGGCAACAATTTGTGCCCAAAGTTTAGGCATATTTCTCTAACTTTAAGGAGAAGTACACTTTGGGCTTTGGAGATAGGTAAGTATCACCTACGTATAGGGAGTTTGAATTCAATAGGATTTAATGACTTTTCTATCGGGAGAAGGGAAATTGTTTAAATTAACTAAATGCACCATTAAATTAATCTAAATTTTTCGACAAATTTTGTGGAAATATCAGTAAAATTTAGAGAAATTTTTTAATAAATTAAGGGTAAACAAGTGTTTGAAGTACCTAGGAGAAAGGGGCATCACGGGGAGAAAAATAAAAATTCATAACAAATGCACGTAACGTTTAAAATGAATATTCGATTGAATTCATTTCATTCAACTACTTTTCTATCAAATCAAACAAAAACATATTGAATTTGAAAGATTTTCTAAAAACCCGTAAACTTTTGCGCGTTTAAAAAAGCTTTCAATTTAACAATTCACTTTGAAAAGAGAAAACATTTCGTTTTGAATACTAAATGCATTTGGATTTTCATTAACTATCATCGTCAACAGAGTTAAATTTAGTATTAGTTTTGTAGCTTTACTTCAGTTCGTTCACACTTTGAGTCTGGAGTCTGCTTTTCGAAACTTAAAGGTTTTCTTTTAATTTTGGTATTTCGCCTATGTTCACCCATTTGATATCCTTTATAGAAGCTGAACATGGAATACATTAACAAAGCGCACACTGTCGAAATTTTTCCGGTTATCATAAGAATTGTAGCAAAATTTCATGCAAAATTGAAATTGTGGCAGAAATAAAATTTGATTCAGTTGTCATTATGTATGTGATTTTTTGGAACTTAGATATTAAATAATATTGTGTATTTCGTCAAAAAATTACAGTCGGATGTTCGAACTGATGATACCGAGTGTGCCACTGCCATTAGTTGATTTAATCAGTTACCATCAATTCCTTCAGCATTAACATTTTTGAGTGAAATACCCATACAGAAGTATATAATGTACATAAGTTTAATAAGTGAAATTTTTATCATAAATAAATAAGTTTTCAATTAGAACTGGAAAATTTTCAATTCTTTTAACAGTTTATATTGCCGAAATGAACGCAGGGTTGTTTGATGTGAATATTTTCAAACGTTTCAATTTTGAAAGTATATAAAAATCAATTTACATGAAAAAAATGTTCCATTTATTGAACATTTTAAATGTTTGAAATCGACGCAAGGTTGCTTAATGTGTATATTTTTACAATCAAGATACATGCGTCAATATGAACGTTTGCTAATTGTTAAAACAAACATTAAGCGCCATTGGCGTCGTTTTAAACTCGAAATCGTTTGGTTTAAGCAATGATTTCGTTCAATTTGACATATTCATTTCTCTCCGTGTAAGTAGATGCGTATTGAGTAATTTTCTGTCGAATGTAGGAATTCTTTCCAAAGGAGCAAGGGAACATTCAATGCACTATGTTTAATGAATTAAACAAATGTAAATAACACATTATTTTAGATAGAAATAAACATAAAGTATAGTCAATTGTAGAAATAATGAATGATATTTTGCACAATTGGTGTCTAAAAGTATATCTTTAATATATAGACTCAAATACCTGCATTAGTGGTACTTTTCCCTCAAATTAAGTTTTCCTAAAATAGTTCATTTTCTTATTAAGGAATAGGTGAAAGAAAAAAATGAGTGTACAAAACAAAATAAACAAGTTTATTTCAAACAAAAAACTAAATATAGACATAGAATTTAGCACAGAGTGATGAATTGTTGCACAAATTGTTGTTACTCTTCACAATTATTTAGTGGTACCGTATATAACTTTAAGTTTTCGCAATTATTGAATTCTTAAAAACTTCAAGACACTTTTTAAAATTTTTAATTCGCGCACGTCTTATCCACACAAAGTTCAAAGCTGTACACAATGACAGATGCGTATAACAAGATAATGTATGCCTTGTATTTGGGGTATTTTTATTAAAGTGAAGGGTTTCGTTTTTCCATAACATTATGGAATTGATACAATTTTTTTCAAATTTACCAAATGAGAGTATATTTCTATTCGATTTAGTTTTAAGATTTCATAATGTATTGGTCACAAAATAATAAAATATATGGAAAATAACACAGCTTAGGTAAAAGTTACATACTTTTCATCTAAAAATTCTTTTAAAAAGGCTCCTAGACACCGTTTGAAAAGAAATTTACGCAGAACATGTTTTTTGTGTACTCTTTGATTAACCTTAGGTAGCCGAAAGGTATATTGCTAATTTTTAAGGGAACACTAGACATATTTTACGGAAATTCGGTGCACTGATTATAGGGAACCGTACATTATTTTTTGCAGTGTGGTGATTAATTGGTTTTGTTAAAAAATAACAAGTGAAAGTGCTTGGAATCTTGTGTATTTCTTGTTGAAATGGTAAGTTAATCGAAAAAGTATTCTATCACAGAAATAATATTTATTTAGGTAGAGTCTGGATCTCATTCAAAGATAGCTTAATCCAGTAGTCAGCACCAAGGCCGTATATATACATCACGAATGGGAGGCTTTTAAACTAATAGACTAACACGCTCTAGAGACGAAAGACTAAATGAGAATTAACGTAAATTCCGTGGGTCTGCAGTATAAAGCTTCCAAAATATAAAAAGTTACGTTGGAAAACAGATGTTTAACCTATCTTTATTACATTTATTTACATTAGAAGAAGAAAAATATTAAGGTCAACTTTTTATACAAAAAGAAAAAATTACAGAATTAAATTTACCCCCTGATTCTACGTAAGACTGGGCTGTCAAAGCCTGTTACAAGAAATTGGTATTCTGCGTGAGGAGTAAAGATATGTCAGACGTCAGCTGATCTCTTAACTTTTGTGGAGATTTTTTTCAGAGATTTTGTATTCTAGCTGTCAAATATTTCTTAGCATAAGAGCTCCTCACCGAGGTATGCTTAAATCTCTTATCGTGATAGTCGCAGTAAATTGTATTATTCCTAATAGTGAAATTTTTCATATATACATTTATAATTATATATATTTATAAATATATATTCCATAAATAATGTACAAGTTTGACAAATATAAAATAATGTTACGAGCGTGGCCTTAGTTCGTTATTTAAAACACAATATTTCAGTTATAATTCAAAAGTTCTTTCTTTATTTAACTTTACTGTTTACTCTCACAAATTCACAAATAATTATCAAATCAACTCTTTATTTATCGCTAGTACTGTACTTCTAATTATCGCAATCCAAATAGTTTACTTCGTTCACTTCGCTGTCTGAAATAATACTCCGCCTCCTAGCTGTCAGAGCGCCGTATTTATACTCTACGAATTATCCTAGAACCTTCCTGAATATTCCTTTCTCCGAACCCAAAGTGTACTAAGATGACACTAACCTAAAGTTGTTTCCATTCCTAAGAGATGTCGCTTGATTCACTTTGTGGCACGTAACACTACCCCCTTCTTAAAATTTGTTCGTCCCGAACAACAGATGGTCACGGTCTTGGTGCTCTCCGTATTGACCCAAGCGATCTAGATGAACGATTTTTCTTTTGCATCTTGTACCGCGCTGATTCTTGTATGGCATGTTATTAATTTTAGTTTTAACTGCATACGGTCTCTCCCAGTGTTGTGGTAACTTTGGAGAACGTCTCGTGGCCTCGTGCACATTAGCTAATCGTTGTCTGAGCTTTGTTACGTAGTCTTCTGGTAACTTTTGTTCGCCATTGGGTATACCAAACTTGAGGTCGCTAGGTAAGCGCATTTCCTTTCCGAAAATGACCTTAAATGTGCTTTGTCTGGTCATATTGTAAACAGCTGATATATAAGCCATTAGAAATATAGGAATATGTCGAAACCAATCGCGTTGATTATAGTTGAAGACCTTCCTGAGATGTCTGATTAATGTTCTGTTGAAACACTCTTCCATGCTTTGATTTTTCTTTCGTCTTTTATTTTTGATTCCTTTGTCCTCAAATTTCTTGCCCTTTCGATTGCCGTTGTCATCCTTTTCATTGCCGCCTTTGCGCTTCTTATTATCATCATCGTCAGAAACTTCATCTTTACCTTTTCCGACCTTCATTATACCCTTATCATCGTCATTATCAGCATCTTTAGACCCTTTACTTTTCGTCTTTTTCTTTCTTTCATTATCCTCGCTCTTGGATTTCTTTCCTTTCTTCTTTTTACTTTTATCACCGTAATCATCATCATCTTTGGATTTCTTTCCTTTCTTCTTTTTACTTTTATCACCGTAATCATCATCATCTTTTGATTTCTTTCCTTTCTTCTTTCGACTTTCGTTATCATCATTGTAGTCATCGTCATCTTTTTCTTCCATCCGTCCGCAATGATTCCATTCAGGATTGCATGGATTGCCCAGCTCGATATCTCTGCCCTTCTTCTAGCGCTTCCATTCGTCGGCGTTTTCTGCAGTCCCTTTGGAGGTGTCCTGGTCTATTGCAATTCCAGCATCGCAGAATACCGCGTGAAGAATTGCTCTGTGATGGCTGCATTCTATTACAAGTACATTCCTCCACCGAAATTTCTCTCACTCGTACTGCACTTCGAGAAGCTTGCCTGGCAGATTCATACGCTAATGCATAGGCTAGTGCTTCTGCTGTTGATTTCTTTCCTGCTAGCCTTAACGCTTGTTGTAAATTTTGATCTGCAATGGCGTTCACAAATGCTTCTGTTGCCACTTCATTAAGGAAATCCGCATTTACGCTAGAGTACGAAAGATAAGCTAATCTTTCCACATCAGCCTGCAGTTGTTGTAGTGACTCGCCATGCTTTTGAGTCCTGTTGCGTAACTGCAGGCGATATACTTGCTGCATGTGTTCATCTCCATAACGTAATTCTATCGCCTGTACTAGTGAAATGTAATCACGTTGCCTTTCTATCGGTATAGTTTGTAAAAGCTCTGATGCAGAACCTCGAAGTGCTAATACCAGAGCTGTAGCTTTGTCTGCATCATTCCATCCGTTTACTTCGGAAGCAGCCTCGAATTGTCTCTTGAAAATATGCCACGAATTTTGTCCATCAAATATTGGAGGTTTCATTCTGCCTGCATTGGATATTTCAATTCCTTCGTGCCGTGGTTGTCGATGTTTCATCTTCTCCAAATCTGATTTAAAGTTGTCAAGCTGTTCGGTGACTTTTTGTTGAACTTCCGCTACTTCTTGCTCGATTCCTTCAATTTTTAAATTTTGTTCGTCTAACGAGTTTTTCAGGAAATTCTTTTGTTCCTCTAAGCGATTTTCTAGACAATTCTCCAGAGAACTCTTTTGTTCATCCAAACGCGTTTCCAGTGATTTCTTCTGTTCATCTAAACGGGATTCCATAGAATTCTTTTGTTCGTCCAAACGGGCTTCTAGAGAATTCTTTTGTTCATCCAACCGCGCTTCTAGAAAATTCTTTTGTTCCTCAAAAGCATTCTTTTGTTCCTCAAAAGCATTCTTTTGTTCGTCCAAACGGGCTTCTAGAGAATTCTTTTGTTCCTCAAGAGCATTCTTCACTTGCAGGGTTGAAAGCTCCATTCTGGTCATTAAAGTACCCAAAAGCTGTTCTATGTTCATCGCAGGCTCTTCTTCAGTTTCTGGTTCTTCCTCGAAAACGTATGTATCAGGATTCTTTTCTTCCTCTATCAACGCTTGTCTAAGTCGCTCGACTAGAACATTCTTTAGACCTGTCGTTTGCAATGACCGCTTCCCCAACTCCACTTTCAATTCCTGTATGCGAAGCTCCTCTAGTTTGCGTCCCATTCTTGCGCGATTTCACAAAATTAATCACTCTTTGAATTTCAAAGTCAAATGCCACCACTTTATTTCGCGATTTTATTTTACTTCTGACACCAGTTGTTACGAGCGTGGCCTTAGTTCGTTATTTAAAACACAATATTTCAGTTATAATTCAAAAGTTCTTTCTTTATTTAACTTTACTGTTTACTCTCACAAATTCACAAATAATTATCAAATCAACTCTTTATTTATCGCTAGTACTGTACTTCTAATTATCGCAATCCAAATAGTTTACTTCGTTCACTTCGCTGTCTGAAATAATACTCCGCCTCCTAGCTGTCAGAGCGCCGTATTTATACTCTACGAATTATCCTAGAACCTTCCTGAATATTCCTTTCTCCGAACCCAAAGTGTACTAAGATGACACTAACCTAAAGTTGTTTCCATTCCTAAGAGATGTCGCTTGATTCACTTTGTGGCACGTAACAATAATTATACAATATTAGCGGTGCACAGAGGATAATTCTGAGGAATATGAGGGACGACTTGGATCCGTTTGCTATTTCTGAGGTTGTACATATTCATAAAAAATAACAGAATGCCAAAATTGTTTGCCTTTAAAGTGATTGAAATGACATAGTCTAACAATAATCTACATCACTCGACAATGGTATCATCACTTTAAAGTTTTGGCAATAACTAATTTTTTTGCTACAGATTTATAAGAACATCCTGCAAAACAAATTTAAACTCTTTGCCTGACAAATGAATAATGCTAAATATCAAACAAGGAATGCTAGGTTCCATGCTTAATACCAAACCACTAATGATTAGATAAAATTGGCTTTTTTTCTACAATTTGCAAGATTTATTAAAGAGGAAGTAAATAGATTAATATATACATAATATAATAATAATATAACATTAAAAGTAAAACTGGGTTTCTCTATGAAAATAGTATCCGAGAGACCAACAATTTAAACTCGTGAAGGAAGGAACTGAAGAAAGAAGTAAGCTCGTTGTCGTTGGTTTTACAATTTTTTTTGTAACCGCTTAGAAATTAAATTTCTCCTTCACTTATTCATATGCCCCAAAATTGTAACACAAAACATTTTCTCTAGCAACTATAAAACACATGCAAAAGGCGGAATATTTTCCTGTTACCTACAGGGTGCCTCATATATGGTCTAAGACCCGAAGGCTATGGATAGGCCATGCCTAGGCAAACAAAAAATTATATATGCGTGGGGGGGGGGCATTTTTTGTACTTTTTCTTGAACATATCTAGCAAAAAAGTTCAATAAATGCCAGAAAGTAGGCAATTATCTTTTTTCTTCCAAGAATGACGTATTCATAGTCTTCGAGTCCCAGGTCACATACAGATCAGCCTGTATAACTCAATGCCTACTAACCATAATAATATTCAAATTTTTACTTTTGCAACTCAGAAGATCTTCGCACATATTGGGTTATATTTTTATATGTAACTCACCAAAAATTTTCAAATTCTTTTTGGAATCCCTTTCAAACGATACCCCACAAGATGCACATGTTTTTTTTGTTAGGCCCAACCCACCATCATAAAAAATTTAATAAAACGTTTTTTATAACTTTTGGCTAACGATATATTTGCGAGTAATGAAGATCTAACATTCTGCCAAATTTTAGATTCCTACGTCGAGCTGTTTTTCGAAAAAACGTTTGTGCGACCCGTTTTTTCCTTTGTTGTACGGAACCCTCAAAACACATCTTTCCATGCGTTTCTCTAAATAAAAATGATACTCGTACATACGATGCCAAAAATAATTCCCATTGAGTTAGAAAAAAGTGAATACTTTTGAAGTCGCGATATTCGCTATATATGGCAATACCCACAAGCTACCTTGGCCTCGCCCCCTATCATTTTACTCTTAGCTCCTTAGCTCTTCTTTCACCGCAGCCGCAGCGATGACCAGAGTAACGTGTGGTAAAAAGGTGATGTGGTCGTGATTAACCCGCAGACCACCACCGGCCCCATGACCGCCGACCGATCGCTCGTCCTCCCAGTCCGTTTCTGCATGTGTAGCATAATGCGGGTGCTTCGTGGGTTAGCCCTATTGCCATCATCTCCTGGCCAAAAATTTCTTCTTTTCTTGCAAATTAATCTGTCTTTAACAACTGGGCTGATTGAAAAGGAAGTTTTCAGATTCTTCATAGCCTCTAAACCTGTTAAAATTAAAGTTTCTAAAAAAAAAATTGAGAATACTAATTCTGCTAACATCTCTTACTTGCTAAATTTAAGAGCTTAAGAGATCTGTTAAAAGCCTCTTATGGAGCATCGGGGGTTAGTCTTCTCCTCCTTGCTGTGAAATGGGTAATTACTTATTCATTTCAATTTTAACATTTCGAGGAATGCTTAGCAGAGCGCGTCCTGGCAGTCGTCCTAAAAAATAATTGTTTGAATTATTTAACTAGAACAATGGGGCGCTCAGGGAAAATATTAGTTACCATATTATAATTAGTTACAATAAGAGTGATGTTGATATTAGATTTAATATTCCCTTCGCAATGTGAACAAAATTAAAATACCACTGCAATTAAACTACGGTATATCAAAGTAAGCTACTGATGTATTACATAATGGACTGCCTATTGTAAGTATAGGCTACAACTATTAGGTATGTTTGAACCCTTAAAGCCCACCCCTTATATATGGTCTTGGTCAGCACCCTTTTGACAATGAAGTCTTTCGTGGTAGTGCTCGAAATTGGAAACTAACCTCTGCAAACAATTCTTCGAAGGCTCCTTTCCTTGAATCGTCTTCTATTCGAGAATCCTTTTCTGCAGAGCCGACTTAACGGATTCTTTGCTCATAGTTTCGAGAATTAATATATAATGCGTAAATTATGCGTTCCTGTTAATGAATGTGGTATGGTTGTTGGATATTTCTTCGAGAATTTTATTACGAAAAAACCGTTATGTTGCTGTGTTTTCATCATTTTCAGTACTGAAATAGAGTTGCTATCAAATTGCGTCTCGAAATGAAATTTCGCTTTTGCGATTTGTTTACGCATCAATTTTATTTTAACATGTTTTCATTTTCCTTAGTTCGAGTCTAGGCTAGTTCATTGCAAGCATTACATCGAATATTGGCAATGAATTCAAAACGAAACAACTGAATATCACGCAGGCTAGTAGATTATTCAAATGTTCCTCGGGGCACTTTGTAGGATAGAATCCACAGACGTGTCAAAGAAGGCCCCACATACAGTCCTTTCTCCTGGGGAAGAAATGAAGTTAGTGTAGTGGTTGGTGGGATTGGCCAAATGCGGATTTCCTCAGAAACCTGATGATCTGCTCAATACGGAAAAAATAATATACCAGGGTCAATGATCTACACCATTCAAGGATGGAAGACTAGCAAAAACTGATACTACGCGTTTTTAAAACATGATCCAGAGGTTATCCTGCGAAATTCAGAGACCGTGTTAAAGAATACAGCCATAATTATGGAAGATGGAATCGCAGAGTGGTTTTCAGAACTGAAGGAATATTTGACATCTATAAATGCCTCTGATATTTAGAAGATCAGGAGCAAATTTTTAATGGAGACGAGACTAATTTCAGTTTAGCCCCGAAAACGGGAAATATTGTTGCACCGAAGGATTGCAAAAATGTTTTCCAACTTAAGCATGAAAAAGAAACGGACACATTTACTGTCCTACTATTTGTATCAGTAGACGGTCAAACACTTCCTCCAATGATCGTGCTTATATACGTTCGGTCAGCAGCAGCAGTCATCAGCAGCATGCCTAACGATTGGATATTCGGGAAATCGGAAATTGATTGGATACGTAGCGAAACTTTTTTCAAATATGTCGAAAATGGATTTAGTAACTAGTTTACAGCTAAAAATATAAAAAAAAACCCCTGCTTTTTCTCGTTGATTGCCACAAATCTCATTTAACTGCTGAACTAAGCGATTTTTTCAGAAATAATGAAATGCTTTGCTCGCTTACGCCAAATACAACACATATTTTGTAGCCGGCTGATGTGATGTGGCTTAAGGATGGCTAGAGGGGGTTGTGGGGGAGTATCAGTGCATGCCCGGAAATCATGGAAAAGCAATCACCAAGAAAAGTTTCGTGCAAAAAACTTTGAGTAAAAATAATATAACTGAAGCCGTCAAAAATTTTTTCAGAAAATGTGGTATATACCCATTTAACTCTAGTGCTGTTGACTACAACAAGTGCGTTTAAAATGCCCTGCAGGCGATAAATGAGCCCATTGGTACACGTGCTAGCGGGATGCCCGCAAACGCATATCATAATGCAATTAAAGTATTCGCAAAAATCAAAGAAGCCATTTTCACCTTGAAGAAAAACACCCAGCCAAGGTAAACTTCCCATGGCTATTTCCTCTGCAGCTTGGAAAGAAAATTATGACAAAAAAGAAAAGATAAAGACATATAAAATGGCAGCAGTTGAATTAAGACACATTAATAGATTGAAGCGAAGGCTGATAATACTATTCAAAAGTCTGGCGGGAATTGTAAAGGTGCAAAAAAGAAGAAAAATCAACATAATAAAATTTTCTTCCCGAGTTATGCGGGTGAGGTGTTTACAAATGTTGAAGAGGAGTATTGGCTGTGACATATGTGAAAAGTGGTTTCATTTAAAATGTACGTGTTGTCAGACTTAACATAAAATGATGATTTTATCTGAAATTTTTGCAAAGGATAAGGATGGTGATAATTATATATAAAACTAGTGTGTAGTGTAGTTACCCGCAATTTATTCATGACGACTGAAATAAGTTTCCACGTTTTAGCTTAGTGATATGAAAACATGAAATTTATTTATGGATGACTCAAATGAGTTCCTATTTTTTAGTTTATAATAAATAATCATGTGAATTCTATTTTATTTTACAACTTAAAAAAATTATTTTTATTAGTGAATTTAAAAAATATTGAAATCCAATCATGAACTTCTAAATAAAATGTGATCTACATTGTATCTATAAAAACATAACTTGATGTGATAACGCCCTACCTTGAATCAACATAGAAAGAACTTTTTACAAATCTATGCCAAAAGCATTTCTAATTTGAATCGAAATTTAATAATAGAATATCGAAATTAAAAAATTGACTGCTTTTATTAATTTATTTTTAACTTAACTTAGGCTGCATGCTGGAGAAAGGAAACGAATGTGGATTTTTGGTGCTGACTTTAAGAGAATTTTCCCAATTTTTAATTTTTATTATAATTTTAATTAATAAATGAAAAATTACAAAATTTTAGTACTGTTTATTTAAAATATATATATTTATGTTAACGCTCCTGTATTTACATCATGAAAATTAATTACAGTCAAACCTTTCTAAGTTGAAATTTCTCTAACTTGAATTTCTCTTTAAGTATCGAAATGTTTGCGCTTAATTTGGCATTTCCTTGGACTTTTCATAGAAAACCCTTCTCCTATCTCGAATTTCTTTATTTCGATCACCTCCCTAAGTCGATCTAATTTTCAGAAATTTTTGGTTTTTTTCTTACTATTCGCCCTGCTCTAACTCGAATAAATTCAGTAAAGCCCTCCTACATACGTGTTTAGACAGTTTCCTATGGTTTAATTTGTTTTAAACTTTTTATTCTATTTGCTTTATGTATTTCAATTTAACTTAGAAATATACTTTTATTGAGAGTCTATATTGCGTTGGTGAAGTGTTCGAAATGTATACAATTTTTTCTGCTTATTTCATCATTGAAGTTAACTTCTTTTGCAAGTGAAATGGTAAAAAATTAACAAAAGATAGATATGGGCAAAAGAAAACTGAAAACTTCAAACAAAAATAAAGTTGATAGATGAAATTGAAAAAGGTGGGGAAAAAAGGATATCGCATGTAAATTTAGCCTACCGCCTAATACATTGTCAGCAATATGCATCAAAAGAGAAGAACTGCGAAAAAGTACGAATCTGTTGCTATTAGTGGGCGTTTGAAACGAGATAGAGCTTGCATGCACGATGACATTGATGTGGCTATATATGAATGGTTTACTGTTATTCGTGCAAACAACTTACCTGTAAGCGGACCTTCAACAAAACAAAAAGCACTGGAATTTTCTAGGACGAAAAATTATCAGGACTTCAAAGCTAGTGAGGGCTGGCTCTATAAATTTAAATTGAGGCACGGTTTAGTTAGAAAAGTGCTCTGTGGAGAAAGTGCGGCAGTAGATGGATCCCTCAGCGAACAATGGATAAATGTACAACCGTTACCGTTTCTGTCGAAATACAACCCGAATGATATTTTCAATGTAGGGGACTTTTTTACAACTGTTTACCAAATCAAACATTGAACATTGAAAAGTGTTTTGGTGGTAAACACAGTAAAGGAAGAGTCACCTGTTTAGTTGGACCGAATATGAGCGGCTCTGAGAATTTAAAATTATTCGTAATTGGGAAGAGTGCCAAAGCTCGTTGTTTCCTTCATATCAAAACACTTCCAGTTGACTATGCTGCAAATAAACGGGCTTGGGTGACCGGTATCCTTTTCAGCGAATGGTTGCTCAAAATGGACAAATAATTTTTGAAAGAAAAACGACGGGTATTGTTTTTATAGACAATTTCCCAGCTCATCCTAAGGAAATTGCTTCTAAACTGAAAGCAATAAAACTGCCATATGTTCCACCTAATACGACTAGCAAGATGTAGGCAATGGATATGGGGATTATTCAAACTTTGAAACTACATTACCGCCGACGAATTTTAAGAACAATTATGAATCACTGGGAAACTGAAAAAGAAAAGTTTTCGTAAATTTTACTAGATTGTGGAAGAGAGGTATCCAAAGTATGGACTCAAGACGTTGGATCCTCGACTATGAGAAATTGATTTTGTAAATATGGTTTTAAAGCTTATGAATTGGATTGGGATGAAGACGATAAATTGCCGTTCATTACATTTGTAGAACGTAATATGGAGGACGAATTAGAAGAAACTTGGAAAATTCTGATTGAAAACGACTATAGTGCAGGCAATTGTAACTGGACGGATTATGTTGAAGTTTATGGAGACGTGTTAAGGTCGATGCACACTTACCGGCACAGACATGCATTGACCGGAACCGGCATTTCTTGTGCACATATAACGACACGACATAAAACTGAAACGAAACTTTCAATTAAGGTTAGTATCGAGAAAAAACTATAGAAAAGTGATTCCATGTTAGCTTCGAAACTAGACCAGCAACCGACAAATACCGGTCCGGTTTGTAGCCACCGATAGGGACCGGCAATGAAGTTTCCGTAAGTGCCGGTATATGTCGGTGCCGGTTGATGTGAATTAGCTATCTTGGATTCATATAAAAATATTTTGCCTGTCCGTACCGGTTTGTGCTGTGCCGGTAAGGGTGCAGCGACCTTTAACAAGTCCTTTTCTTGAGGAGGATGCTCTTGAATCCACAAATGATGAAGATTCTGATGACGAAATACCGGAAAGTGAAGAAAATAACGTGATTGTACCAATGAAACATCACTTATAGGAAGCGATCAAAACCTTGCAAAATGCAATCGAAACAACAGCGGACGTTCCTGATAAGGTTCAAATGTCCTTAAACAACAATCAAGAATTACTGATTTTTTCATCAAATAATTTTAGTAATAATAAGAAATATTTTATGAAGAAATGCGTTAAGGTGCTAACCACTAGCGACTCTATCCTACTCACTGAGTGTAATGTAATACTGTTATTGTTTAGAGTAATGCAGCATATTTTAATAATTAAAAATCCGTTGAGTGGCTGCCAGAATAAAGTTGTAGTGCTAAATATGCGGTCAGATGTCAAGCGGTTAACATGTGCCTTAAATTACTCTGATGAAATAATAAATGCTGTGGTCTCCTAAGGAGTCATTTAAGGGAAACTGAGTTTCAAATAGATGAATAAATCATCATTTATACTATCTGATTTGAACATAATAATTCTCGGAAAAAACTAAAAGATAACAAGTGCGGAGTAACATAACCTAACCTGAACTATCAATTGACTTTGCATCTTTCTAAAGTGTTACTAAATCTTAAAAGTGAGGTTTTTTATTTTATTACCAAGCCATATTCAATTAAGCAGGAAGTTATATGTGATAGCTACTTATAGTAAAATCGAAGTTTTCATGAACGAAACATCTTAACCACTACAACACATTCTCTGCAATAACTAAAAGCGGTAGTAAAAACTTAAAACTTAAAATCTGAAAAATTAATTAATAATCGTTATAATCGTCTTATTTATCCTCATTAAGCAAGGGTCAGTTCAGTCAAACCTATAAAATTCCAACAAAGTAACATGTGCAAGGTAACCAAGCCCACAACTATTCATGTATATATAGGGCCTCGTTTTGAAATTGCCAACTTGGGACACATTCATACATAAATATAAATTCAGACTGTTACAAGAGTGGCAAACCGACCCGAATAAATAACTCGGTGTAGAAGTGGGTGCTGTGGTGTCTTCTGCTAACCATAGATTATATTAACCAGAGCCTAAAAGAGCTAAAAGATAATCTAGTTGCATGTAACAAAAATTTTGAAAAAGTCTTACAAAAGGAAGACAGGGAGTCTTTTGTGTGCATACGTAGTAACGAGCAAACAGGATTACCTTAAATCAGATGAATATAATCAAAAACTCCAAAAGCAGAGAAAGTTTACACAAAGCATAATAATTAAACCAAAAGAATCTCAAAGCTCAGAAGCACCATAAAATAAGGTGAAGAAAGAAATTTGGCCTAAAACTATAAAAACCTCAATTACTATGGTCAAAAACTTACATGATGGAGGAATTGCAATACGTTAAACTAACACAGACTCCAATGTTAAACTAATAGGTAATATCAGGGAGAGATTAAGTAATAAATACGAAATACTTATACCTAAGCAAAGAAATTCTCGGCTAATCATCACTGTACTGGGCAAAAAATACTCTAGTGAGAAGATGAAGGTGGAGATTTGCGAACTTAACCACTACAAGGTATTCAACTCCGTACTTTTCACCAAAAGCTGGGCGACACAACTATAAAATGGAAAGTCACACTCGAAGTACCCTAGTAAACAAACATATTAATATTCCACTCACTACGTTTTAAAAAACCCAAACATCGGTTTCAGGTGTTTCAATTGCGAAAAATTTCATCATATGGCAAAGGATTGTTATAGTGATCCTCTATGTGCTAAATGCTCAGAAAGTCACAAAACTCAGGAATGCATAGCTGGTTCGGAAATAAACAAGTGTATAAACTGTATAAGATGGTCTACCAGAAAAAACGAGCCATTTCCATTAAATCTGATACTGTTGACTTAGATAACGTGCACCCTAAATTTCTCAAGCTTATTCATCCTATTTGTCTACCAGCGTTAACTCACATCATCAACTCCATTCTCTTTAGGTCAGAATTTCCCAATAATTGGAAAATTGCAAAAATTATACCTATCCTTAAGAAAGATAATTTTGCCGTATTTATCCAAAATACTGGAAAAAATAATGTACCACCAAATGTTTGTGAATTTATTGTGCGTAATAATTTTCTTTTGGCTTTCCAATCAGGCTTCAGGCCAAAACACAGCTGTGTCACTGCTATGATCAAAATATCTGACGACATTCGAACTACCATTCTGGTACCAATTCTGGTACTCTTAGAATGGTGGAGAAACTATCATCGTTATACGGATTTTCTGGTATGGCCTGTAAGCTTATCGCCTCGTATGTTAGCAACAGGTATCAGAGAGTTTTCTGTAGCAGTCAACTCTCCAGCAGCATCGGCATTACTTGCGGCATTCGGCAGGGTTCTATCTTAGGACCATTATTATTTACACTTTTCGTAAATGATCTTGCGACTACAATGTGTTAAAGAGTTATGTCTCCAATCCCTGCTTTTACGTATCGTCTCAAATAAAAGATTACTTCATCTAGTCCAGTAATTAATATCTTTATTTCTAATCCTTAAACTAATTATAAAAAGACTTAAGAGAAACCTTTGCTATATGTGTCAGCTCCATGCCTAAGAAGAAGTGAGTCGCCATTCGCAAACGTCATCGCAGACATTACAATTCTGTGCATTAAGATACGTCCCCATGAGATGACTTAGTATTCCATCTGAAGATTTAGATGGCGTTTAGTGACATAACACTATGTATTAACTATAGCAAATATCATATGTACGCGGATGATGTCCAAATATACTTGTCCTCACACCCCGGTCTAATTGAAGATTGTGTATGCAAAATTAATGATGATCTCTCTTGCATTTATCGCTCGGGCGCGAATAATAAACTATTGCTCAATGCAACTAATACTAACGCAATTGTCATCTATAAGAACGAACTAGATACATCCTACTTCCCGCAGATCCTCCTCGATAATAGTGTTATAAAATTTAAAAATTCTGGGTATAATCTTTAATAGTACACTTACATGGTGCGCTATAAAAACAGCCTAAAGTCTATGGTGCTCCTCGCTAGTTTTCTGTCTCTGCTAACTTTTTACCTTTTTGTAAACAAAATCGTCAAAAGTTTACTATGCCCGATTCTTACCTACGGCTGTGAAATCTTTTACCAACTTGACTCTGTATTAATGAGGAAATTGACTGTTGCATTCAGCTCTGCTGTCAGATATGTGTACAACCTGAGACGATAAGATCACGTATGATCACCGTACGCTATCCTTGCTGTTGCCTCGTGTGGGCAGTGTTGCTACAGGATGGCAATTTTTTTCGCGACCATTAGGCTGTGGAATGATCTCCCATTTGAATTAAGGCGTGGCGAATTTATAGCTATAACTAAACTACATCTACTTTAAAATCTTAAAATCAATTTTTAAATATAAGCCCATATAAATAGGTATAAGATATAATGAATTTATGAATTTTCCATCATTGTAGACTAAATTAGAAATTAGCATTTTCGTACATTAACTGTTTCTTTCTGTGCACATGTACCTACACAGAATTAGAAGTTAAGGCTTAAGGGGGTATTCTAGTCTAGAAATTCGAAAAAATCGATTTTTTTGTTTTCATATTATCAAAGTTTAGCTATTCAAGAATATGCCTACAAGAGGATTTTTCAAATTTTTTTTTTTTATATTTAGTGTTCACTTGCATCCAGCTGCTAACAGTTGAATTCTAACTTCCAAACCACGTGGACGTATGGACTTTAAGGGATAACACCACTGTAACGACTAAAAAAAAGGTTTCTTCACGAATTTTTTTCTCGCGAAATTAAAGGTGTTTGAAAAAAACCTTTTAAGGGTATTATCGGGCATACATTGAACTTTATTGATAAATTTTTGACAGCGAAAAAAAAACAAAATGGCGGCTGCACAGCCATCTTCCCGGGACATGTTTCGGAGCAAGTTTGACGCGCTTGGTGGCGACCTCCATTTTCAAAGGAAAAAACAAAATTTCTCGCACGGGACCTTTTTTTTCTTATTCTAGAGGTTTCAAACTATTTTTTAAGCCAATAAAAAAGAACGATTTTTCAAAAAATTTACAGTGGCGGTACCCCGTAAACGCGTTTTTCTCGAAACTGCCTCTTTCAAGGCGATGCCCACGATTTATCAAGTTCTACTGGACCGATTTACTTGAAATTTTTTTGAGAGTCTTCTTTATAGACTTGTCTATGTCCGGAACTAACCGCATCCCCAAATTTCAATTTTTACAATTTTTAATAAATTCGAAAATGTCAAAAAAAGTGGTACAAAATTTGCTTTTTTTTCAGTCAGCGGCCATTTTGTGAAAACATTTTTTTTCAACTTTTCCCTAGTTCCGGACATAGCGACATTACTCTAGACTAATAATCTTTTTTATTTTTTTTTCGGATTGCTAGGCGAGTTGGAATCGTGGGCGCCAATCACGCGCCAATTTTTTGAGGCCTCCCACTTCATCAGCTGCTAATTTTTTGAATTTTCAACTTTTTTTAATTTTTTAATTTTTTTCTGTATTCTTGTAAAGTTAATAAATAACTCATAAAAAATGGATAGAAAAATATAGATTGCCTTTTTTTACGGCACTTCAAAAACCTCCTAAAATTCGGGCCTCTAGACTAGAATACCCCCTTCATTGTGTAGAGTCTACATTAAATAAATAATAATAATAATAATAAATGTAGTACAGTAGGGAGAGACTGGCAGATTGTAGGTATGGTCCTGAATATCTATTTCAAATAGACAATTTATGAATGAAAACTAATTATTTCACAGAAAACCTATAACCAGGAATTCATCACTAAAGTAATCCTAAGTTAACGTCTCAGTAATCAACTGTTTGTTCTTAAATATTATAATCCTGAGAACTAAACTTGAAGATTTGCAAATAGAGAAAGCTGAAAATCCCCAATTAAACGTTATTGCATTAAATGAACCATGGCTGTACTCCAATGAAACTAAATATTATGAACTTGAAGGGTATGACGCATACTTTAACTGGACGGATGAAACGAGAGGGGGAGGTACTGCAATCTGCATCAAAAAAAGGTATAAAATATTGTGTAATTGAGCTTATGAATATAATTCTATGTTAGTTGCAATAATAAGTGTACAAAACAAGAAAGTTAACATTTTACTAACTAACGCTAAACAGAAGCCCAGCTAATAGTACCTATTACTAATTATCTTGAATATCTTGATGATGAACTGGAAAGGCATAACAACCTCCTACTAATGACAGACAAAAATATCGACATAGTTAGACATCAACAATATGTGCTAAACTATATGGACATAATACTCCTAAATGGATATAAAATAATTAATATAATTAATGTGAATAATATTACAAGATTATCGCCTGATTCTTCAACGATTACTAACTTCAATACTATTAAAATAGAATTCAAGACAGAAGATATCCCGTACTTTGCACATAAAGATACAAAATTGTAAGATCGTTCAAGAACCCATGAGGTGTATGTATATACAGAAAAAAGATTTTAGCGAAAACATTTATGAAACTTGTCCAGGAAAAAATTCGGAATTCATACAACATCAGCATGGAAGTTCTAATGGATATCATTAACAGAGCTAAGACCTCAAGTTTAGTAATAAAAAACATAAGGAGCCATAACAAAAATTGGATCACACCAGAAATAAGTTATATAAAAAACTTAAAACACAACCATTTGATATGGAAATAATCCAAAAGTACAAGAAGCAATGTAGGATGGTCGATAAATCAATTAGAATTGTAAAACAACGACACATTAACTTCAAACTAGAGAAGGCTGGAGGCGACTCTAGGCAATTTTGGAAGGTTATAAATAATGACATATTGAATGAGAAAAAAGGACAGAAGTAGTTATTGATATTAAGCTATCAAGCAAGAGAAGGAGTAAAATCAAGAGAAAACACATAGATCTTAAGGGATCATTCTGGTTTTAAAAAAAAGGGCTATTTTTGTAAATTGTTTTAAAAACTTATCATTATAGATATTGATATAAAATTTGTTGAGCTTAATAAATAAACTCTCGAAACATATAAAACATTTTTTTAAATTTATCTTAAACACTCATTATACACAAAAACAACAAGCAAACATAACTCCTCGAAAAGTATATTTGACACTGGCTGCGTTGATATCTCGATAACGCCTCAACGAAAACGCACATTCGATGGATATTAATATTTTTTGAAAAATATTGAAATGGCGGAGATAAAAAAAAAAGCAAAAAAAAAGGTTTTGTCACTGTTTTTGGCAAAAAAAATAACTTATTGGCATCTGAGTTCACTGTAGTGTAGACAGCAGGCAGTTACAGGGTTTCATTGCTGTCCTGATGAGATCGCCCTGTTATTGCTGATCGAAACACATTACACATAGTATACACATTCTCAAAAAAATTTGCTTGTGAAATTTTGTGATCTTCGGTTTTAGGCCAAAAATTTACAGTACATCGGTACTGGTCTTTTAATTTTCTCTACTCATATGCAGTAAGCGGAAAATTATCTGTATACTTGTATATTGCACGGATCTCGAAAGTGTAAAATACTCATTACCACTTTCTTCGTATTAGTTAGAAATGGGATGCCCAAAAATCATTTTAATTGTGAAGACAACCAATTTTCCTTAAAATGATTCACATATAGATTTTTAACTAAATCTATAACTATAAACTTATTGGCATCTGAGTTCAGTACTGTAGTGTAGACAGCAGGCATTTTCAGGGTTTCATTGCTGTCCAGATGAGATCGCCATGTTACTGCTGATCGAAACACACAGTGTAGTAAAAATTAAAATGTGAATACGGTTAAAGAATGCTCGAAAGTTATTCATGTATAGAATATTTTGTTAAAATTTCATAAAAATCGGTGCAGTGGTTCCGGAGAAATCACCGCCGTCAACCGAGAAAACGTTGTTTTGAGAAAAACGCGTTTAAAGTTTTTTTTAATGAAAAGCCAAAACTGATATTACTGTAGCTATTCAAACATTTCAAGGTCCCTCTTCACCAAATTTACCAGCAATGGTTCAATTCTAAGAAAAAAAGCAAGCAGCTGTTTGAATGAAACAAAGCACGAAAAGCGAATTAGACAAAAGACGTGTCGGCCAAGCGGATTAGACAAAAGGCAGGTCGGGCGAGCACGCTCAGGTAGTAAAAGTAAGAACCTAAAAGTCACAGAATAACATAGTTAGTTAGACTGTTCCGATCGTTCTAAAATTTTTACACTATACTTTTAGATACATATACTGTAATGTAATGTAAACAAAGAGAAAAACAATTTTTTGAAAATTATAAACAAGAATGATCCCATATTTTTATAATGAAATTAGCCAGATTCTGTCTTCAAGGATACCATTTACTGAGACCGCTAGAAATATTATGTAATAGCGAACTCTCTATGTATATAATCCCAGTCATTGCACTGGAAGTTGAATGTACGATCAAGGGTTTAAAAAGGAACTCAGCACCTGCGGCGAGGATGGCTGACAATCTTCTAATGGTATCTGATTTAGTGAAGGACACACTGAAGGACTTAATTAATCAAATTTCTGAAATTGGGATTTTGGGATTTACCTGGACTGCCTCAAAAAGACTATTACTATTCCAATATATAACAATGGCGATAGAAACAATCCTGAAAATTACAGGCCTGTTGCATTAACTAGTGTTTACAGTAAAATGATAGCTACCCGTCTTAAACAGTTCTTATTCTTCGGTCTGGTGTTTTTGATAGGACTCATTTTGGATTCTAAGAAAAAAGGGATACTGAAAGTGCTATAATAAAAACTATGAACGCAATAAACACATATCTTGATCAGGGTGTATGCGTGGGAGTGTTATTTGTGGTACATCATAGCCTGCTATTACAATTTCTGGAGGAGATGTGAGTACATGATCTTATCAATGACCTATTCAGAGATTACCTAACTGACAAATGCAATCGTCAGAGTTAAAATTCAGGAGGAACAGAGCTTGCCTATAATAGTGAAAGAAGGTTTTGCTCAGGGAGCTAAACTAGGCCACTACTGTATCTTATATATATAAGTAATATAAACAATGCACAACTAAACGCTTAATATAGAATATTTGCGGATGACACCAATCTGTTATACAAAGCCAATAATGGTGCTGCTCTGCAGGAAATAATGAACTTTGATCTAGACAAATTTAGAGATTGGGTAGCTGTTAATAAACTTACTATTAATACCAGTAAAACTAAATATATAGTATTTCAGCAAAAATCAAATACAGCTTGACATTAAAGTGGGAGGACTACCTCTTCAAAGGACGGATAATATTAAATATATTGGGATCACTAATGACAGCAAACTGAATTGGGACAAATACATACAGCCAATTCAGAATAAAATCACACCTTTAGTCGAAGCGTTGAGAAAATATGGGTAAACTTACAAGGCATACAGCGTTTATTTTTTATGATGCACATATATTGTCCAGGATCGGATATGGAATCTTGGCGTGATCACATACGTCAAATTGTAAATTAATAAAAATAGAAAGAACTATGAGCAAATCATTGAAAATCTTGTACATATTACACTGGTGGACACCAACGAAACGAGTATATGAGATATCAAACCGCGTCAACATAGAGCAAATAATATATATGAAAAAACTTAAATTCATTTACAAGACACTGCATAGACTTACGAAAACCAATATAACGTACATGAGTATCTCGGAAATACATACATATAATAATAAGAATAAGAAATCATTTCAGGATAACTACGACTAGAACTGAATGAGGAGGCAATGCTTTATTCAGAAACGCTGCTGCCTTAATGAACTTGAAGATGACGTCAAAAATATCAACACTTACCAAAAATTTATGCGAAGGATAGCGGCGATCGTCTCTACAACCGGAAATGATTATGCAAGTTGAATTAATCAGTAAATATGGTCAGCAAAAGTAAACATAATAGGCAATACTACTAATAGTAGACTGAGGGTAGCTAAAGTATAGATTGCATTACTTTAGAAAATCTCAAATTTAGGCATTTAACAAATCTGGCAAAAATATAAAAGGATTCCTTTCAAGAGTATGGAAGATGGTAGATTTACCACATGTCATGTAACTGCGGGATCTCTGGCCCCATATTAATATACCTTATAATACAACTACAAATATTGTGTTAAAAAAACATATACATATAAATATAAGTATATGTATAAAAATCACGTATCACTGTGTTCGTTCATGCTAATCTTTAAAACCGCACAAAAGTTTCAGTGAAAATTTGTGAATGGGTTTGGTTGCCTCCAGTTTGCAAGATAGGTTAGTCTTGGACACGATAGATGGCGCTGTTGTCCGGATCTGAAAAAATGTCTGAGAGCGCAACGTGGAGAGCTCAAATTTTGTACACGGCGTTTTAAAAAAAATTAAACTGCGCACTGCCTGAAAACGCCTCGACTTGGAGAACTATAATTTGGTGCATGGTGTTTTCATAGCAATAGTAAATAAAATTACAAAAACGGTCTAAATCAAGCAACCCCTTCTTGTTGTTGACATACAAAACTTAAGTTTTACACTATAAATTTGTACACTGCCTCACGCGTCGACGTAAATAGCTTAAATTTTGTACACGTGCCTTTTGAAAAAAATGTAAACTAAGTTCAAAATGAGACCAAGCGGGCAATTCTTTCGTAGGCTTGCCATACAAAACATTTGGTACGTAGTGTTTTCATAGCAATGGTAAATAAAATTTCAGAAATGGACTAAATCGGGTTATCCCTTTTTGGTGTTGCCATACAAAAATTTCGGTTTTACTTATATATTTGTGCACTGCCCGACAACGCGTTGATGTGGAGAAGTAAAATTTGGTACATGGTGTTTTCATAGCAATAGTATATAAAATTACTGGTCTGAACAGGGCAACTCCTTCTTCATGCCTGCCACTTTGCCACTTGCAACTTTGGGTTTTCACTATATATTTGGAAACTGTCTGTGGAGAGCTCAAATTTTGTACACGGCGTTTTCATAAAAATTGCAAATATAAGTTCAAAAGTGGACCAAATTGGACCATCCATTTTTGGTGTTCTCATACAAAACTTTAAGTTTTTACTATATATTTGGACCCTGCCTCAATTTTGTACATGGACCGTTTTTGCAAAAAATGTAGATTAAGATCAAAAATGGGACCAATCGGGCAACTACTTCGCAAGGTTGCCATTAAAAAAATTGCTACGTGGTGTGTTGCGTGTGTAAATAAAATTTCAAAAATGGACTAACTAAATCGGGTTGTCATACAAATGTTTTGTTTTGGTAGCTGATTGAGAAGGCGTCGAAGTGGAAAGCTTATGTTTTGTACACGGGGTTTTCATAAAAATTGCAAATATACAGTTCGAAAATGGGACAAATTTAGCAACTCCTTCGTAGGGTTGCCATAAAAGAATTGCGTGTTTTACTACATACTTGGGCACTGCCTGAGAACTAGTCGACGTGGAGAGCTACAATCTCCCACACATATGATTGCATGCACGCACACTCATACACGCACACACACACACACACAAACAGACTCAGATTGAAACTCTTGAGTACGGAATCGTGCGATCGAGTCAGATAAAAGCTTAGATATTATGCATAACTAAGCACCCTACCTCCACCCCCACCCATATAGGAATCTATATTATTGCCGGCTAACGTCGACGAGTTCCCCCTAGTATGTATAAGTACATATATATATATATATATATGTATGGTGTAATGACGAATCGTTTTAATTTTTTGTGTTCCTTTGTTTTTTTTTCCAAATAAATAAATAATAAATTGTAATTTGGTTTTTATATACTACACTTTACAATTTGTATAGAAACAACAAATCTACCTCAGGACTTGATAGAGTATATACCCTTTTAAGTAATAAATTCTTGACATAATTGATATATAAAATTTGACAAATGGAGAAATACAATCTTTTCGATGGGATCAGATAAGTGTTGCACTTTATCTCCCAGTGGTCCAGTACCCACATTTAGCTTAACTGCGAGCGTTTCACTTCATTCCCCTCTTTCACACACTTCTGAAAATAAAATGATCCTTTTATAAAATGTACTGAGTAGTTTCGAAAATAATGCCTGATTTACAATGCATGGTAAAATCACGTCGTCAAAACAATATCGTTTGCTGAGGAATGCATATAAATACACAAAATATGTAAGTAGTGGTAAGCTACCAAATTAAGCAGCTGTTGACCTGTCAATTATATAAATATAATTGCTTTCTCGATTTCATTACAGAATTACATCAAAGGAAGTATTTGGTCTCAATAATTTAGTATAGTAAACTAAGAAATGGCTTGGGACAAGTCGAACAATATAACATATTGCTTTTAATATTGATAGTTCCAGTTCCAGTTTACAGCTGTTTTATTCTAAATTTCCCTACGTGGTTCCAAATTATGTTGAATACACCCGTTTTTGCTGATTAACTAGATTAACTACTACACATATGCTCGATTAGACATTAAAATAAAATCGAACGTCAATTTCATAGCTTTTTGGCGATCTTATGTGTGAAAGTGAAGACGGCTGCGAATTATTATCCTCTAAATATTTTATGCGGATAATAAGGAGGAATATAATATAATATACGGCAAAAGTTTAATTATTCCGCTATTTTCCCTATCTTTTTTCTTTGTTTTTAAGTCCTTGTGCATTAACAGTTTCCCCTCTAATACAGCATAATTTTGTTTTAGTTCATCAATTACCGAAGCAACAGTTCCTCTCTCCTTCAGGTGGAATATACATCTATTCAACGTAATTTACTTTTGTAAATAAAATGCACTAAAAAGTAAAAGTAATTATTTCTTTCTCAGTGATATACAAAAGAAAAGCTTAATTGCAAAATAAGAAAGGCTACAACTCAGATTAAGTCTTAAAAGCTGGGGCATCCATAACTATAATCATAATTGTCTAACTGCACCTCATGCCCAATCATATATATATATATCACTGACAAAGTAAAAAATATATTTTTTAATTTTTAGTGCATTTTATTTACAAAAGTTATTTATTTTAAAAGTGTTTTTAATATATTTTATTTTCTACTTTTTAGTCATAAATTCTGTCACTCTCTTGACTCTCGAAACCCTACTCTAGAATCTCGAATACAGACTCAATACTCGACTCTCGGATCTCGACTCTCGAATGTCGACTCTCGTCTCTCTAATCTAGTGTCGCGACTCTCGATTCTCGAGGTTTGAATCTCAAATTTCGATACTCGACGCTCGATACCCGAATTTTGAATCCCGAAACTCGATACTCGAACCTTGAGTGTCGAAACTAGACTCTCTAATTTCGACTGTCCAATTCTGACTCTCGAATCTATAGCGTCCTAAGTACGTACGTACTTATGTACATATATGGATAAAAAGAAATAAAAAGAAATTTAAATCAAATGTACAGACACTTAAAAAATCAGAAATTTCATGTATAGTAAAAATGTATACGGCATCTGAGTGTATAGATATATATAAGTATCATAGTAGAAAATGTTAGTAACCTGGTAGATATATCATGATGAGCTCATCAATGATCTCCTCATAAGCAATCAGATGAACGTACTGATGAAGTTTATTCGCGTTTGAATCAAAAGCGGGAAAAAAATCATTTATTTACTTATTCACAGATAGTGTGCATGAGATATTGCACCTATTTCACTTTTTTAAAAATATATACTTTGCGTCTCTTTTGTGTATTTTACAATATTAGAAGAGCAGTTCGATGAGTACATAATGAGTGTCATGATGAGCTTATTAATGAGCATGTCAATAAGTGTCATGATGATTCATAAACGAGAATCTGATTTTACGATTGATTTCATATATTTTTCCGAATTCAAACTCCAGCTGCACATCAAACTGTAAGAAGATGGGGCGTAAGGATTTTGGCGTAACAAGACACAAGGTGAAACTGTGAGAGCTTTCTACTGGGGTATGGTTTGCTTGGCTACAGACAAGTAATAATTTTGCGTAATCTTTAAAGTACCAAGAATAAATTTGCTAAGCTTTTCCCATCGGTCCGTTAATTGTGTGCGGATTTTGATATCTTTTGAAAATATTAGATCGGAGTCTGTGTAATGTGGTTAACTGTTATGAATTATGTGTTGAGTCTTTTGGGAAAGGACTTGTTATTTAGGATGAATTAGTATCAGAAGGCTTTCATTGGTAGGTACTTCAACGGAAGAAATTAAATTATGATACAAACTATTGTCGCTATGCTGCATTATCGTAATTGAGTTGATCTGCGCTGTTGGTGCCTGCTTTATTAGTGCATCAGCTATGACATTAGTTTTACCCCGCCTCTATTTTAATTCTTAGTTGTGTCCTTCCAGAGTGAGGTTTCACGTTTCTTATTGCTTGTGTTTTTATTGCTAAGTGCGTATATCACAAGTTGGGGTCTATAAGTATAGTAAACTTTCTTGAATCGCACCGAGTTAAGTGCCCAGATTAAAGCATTGGCATCCCTTTGTCGCTCGTAGAATAATTTTCCTTTTTTAGATCTGCAATGATGAACCATTTATTTCTTCATGTGCAGAATTAATGACACTTTGTTTCACATTTAAATTACGATGAGGGAATATCTTGAGTATTGATAAGAACGCGAGATACGTACTCTCATACTCATATTATACATACACAGGCAGCAAACTCTTCACGTGCCCCTACAATATCATATATACACATTTTCCTTTCATCAGCATTATATGTAATTCATAAAGTAAAGTCCATTACCTTTTATCATACTATGTAACTTTCGCAATTTCCTTTATCATTCTCAAATTTTTATTTATTTTACCAAGTTCACACAAGTTTTGCTCTTCAGCACTTGTTTCAAACAGTAACATGATAATTAAAAGAAGGTCAAGAAGCAAGCGTTAAGGAAAAACTGATCAAGTTAGGCAGTTAATTTTTAATCGTTAACAATAGAAGTAGTTAACTTAATTCGTGGAATAAAATTCTATAAAATTCTATTAAAAACAATAATCTTGTTTTTTTATTGTTTGGCTTACTGTACAATTTAACTGGCGCAGTCGATAGGATTGCGGTAACAATTCAAAGTGTTAATAAACGGTTTTGAAACAAAATAAATGACGGGTTATCGTTTCATTAAGCACTAACGCATGAAGGGATAATTGGTGCAAGACAAAGTATGTTTTAAGGAGAAAATACTCCGAAGGTACATCGGAGAAAAACTATCACATCCCACAGCCGTGAATCTATTGGAAATTTATCAAAGGTAGCACTACATTGGATTTGATGATTTCAACATTTTTTACAGCAAGTTCTTGAGTCTGGATTAATTTGGAGAAGAATTCAACGGTTTCTTGATTCAGAACTCTAACAAATTCAATAGATCCGGAAAACTATGAAGATAGAAGTTTTTATTATTATACACGTGTATGTCAAAAAATTGATATTTTTTCATTTTTTTCTTCCTCTTTACTTAAACTCCTAACAAACCTCAAATAGTGAAAATTTAACTGCAATTATACATAATCCGTCAGAATCAAACTAAGCTAGTAAAACTGTGAGTGAAATCTAGATTTAAACGAAGATAATTCAGGGAGATTAAAAATTTTAACTATGGAACAACAACAGCAACCACAAAAGCCTCAACCCGTAGATTTAACCAATATCGCGACACAAGGTTTCAATTCTGTTAGCATCCCGGATGCAATAAAAGATTTACTAAAACTTGATGGCAATCTGCAATTCCTTCACGATTCCATTAAAATTTTATCTTTAGTAAGAGCGATCGATGGCAAAACCTATGCAAAGATTTTATTGAGGGCAATCAGAAATAAAATAGAAGGGAAGGCTTAACGTGCACGACACACCATTGGTTTGGGATCAAATAAAAAATAATGTAATACTTCCTTATTCCGATAAGAGAAACGAAACCTCTCTTAACAGAGATTTGCATTCCCATTTTATAGTGAAATAGTGGAAATACAAGCAGCATTATTTAATCACATTCAAATTCACGAAAAACATGATAGTGTGGTAAAAGCGGAAAAAGATATGCATACAGAAATGTGTCTTAATGTTTTCTTATCAGGACTAAAGAGACCTTTAGGTTCAACCATTTGAGCTATGAGTCCAAAATCTTTACCCAGTGCACTCTGATATTACATCCAAGATCAAAATATTTTCTATACAAAATCAGAGCCATCAATAAATCTTATTAAGTCTATACCTAGTGAACAAGTTCGGACCCCAATTTTCCAACATCGTACAAATTGCCATCCACTACCTCAGAGAAACTTTTAACCTTTCCAACCATTCCAATCTTTTCGACCTAACTCAATACCTCAGCATCAATTTCGGAAGCCCTTAAACAATCAACCTTATTAAAATAGGTGTAGGTTTACAAATAAGATCCCAGGATTTAATTTCACTAAAAGTTTATTCAGTGATTCGCAATTCCAGATATGTATTTCCAAACACAATTCAATAACAAGTTACTAAAATAAAAATATAACAATGATAAAAATAAAAATTTCGCCAATTCACCAATCTGTGGATAGACAAGATATATTTAGAGAGACTTATTTGACGGTCCTAAGCCACGCCAAGACTACCTTTCAACGCAAGGTAGAATATATATGTAAATACTTGACGGTCCAAAGTCACGCCAAGACTACCTTTCAACACAAGGTATTAATAAATATAATAAATATTTATTATGAAGTGAGAAATAATGGGGATCTTTCCTTGATGGTCGTCTGAAGATTAATGAATTCTACTTTGCTGCTTTCGGCCTTATATACTCTGGAGCTCCGTGACAATAGTGAGTCATCCGCACAATATTTGTTCATCTTTTGCAGAATATGGCTGATGTCACTGGTAAATTTGCCAAGTTTATTTCCTTATCAGTGTGTTCAACCTTGAGAATTGAATGCAAGAGTCCATGGTTACAGTGGCTTATGAATTGTGAAATTGAAACTGACTGCAGGCCGGCAAATGTTATTCAAAAGAGTAGATGTCAGATCTGTCAGATAAGTTTTTCTATTAATATTTATTTCATAAATACATTTTTGTGTTTATAATAAGAAATTTTTACTGTCTAAGTTCATTTGTTTTCTTTTCAGCACATGTAACTCCAGAGCAGAGCTTCCCAATCACCTAATTTGTGCAGTCTGTGCGAATAAATAGATTAAAATTAACCAGTGTTTGTTGTCGTTTGTTTATTATAAATTGTATGTATATATGTATGTTGAATTATGCTGGAACAGCCCCAAATCCTTTTTATAGACAAAATTTACCTAAACCGGAACCAATGGACGACGATCAGACGATCAAAATTCTAAAGAAGTTTTTAGTACAATAAAAATGTCTAGGACTGAGCGTTTTCACAGTATATGTAAAAAACCTAAATTTTTATATGGCAACACCAAGAAGAAATTGTATTGGTTATTACAATAAAAATACCATGTACCAAATTTTAGCTCTCTATGTGGACGCGTTCTCTTTGTATGGAAACCCTATGAAGCAGTCGTCCGATTTGTCTCATTTTCAAACATAATTTTACTTTTTTTTTAAAGTCCGTGTACAAAATTTCAACTTTCCAAGTGAACGCTTTCTCGAGTTATCGTGCGCACAGACACACAGATAGACGGACGGATATGCAAAAATCAAAATATCTTTTAATATTATGCGTGGGTGTCCAATCCATTTTCCTCTACCATCATTATTTCGAAGTGTTACAAACGGAATTACAAACTTAGTATACGCTTTAGATTTCATCTAGGGCATAAAAAGAATTGTTAACCATAGTCTGGGTCACCAAGTATTTCAGGCCATATCTGTTCTAAAAACGATTTACAATAGTTGCAGATCATAAACCACTTACGTGGTTAATGAGTCTAAAAGAACCAAACACCAAAGTGGTAAAATGGCGTCTGAAACTCGAAAAATTCGATTATAACATCGTGTAAAAAGTAAGTCGCATCAGATCAGACACGGATGAATCAATTGAAATAAATGTTAATGACACTAGATCAGAGATATCCACTCCGAGCATGTACATTTCAACCATACATTCCGCCGAAGAAAATCTAAACGACGGTATTCGAATTTCAGAGAGGCCTTTAAATAAATTCAACATACAATTAATTCTCGAAAAATCAGATAAGAAACCCCCAAATTCACTACAATCTCCCTTCAAAAATAAACAAAGACGCACAATTAGATCATGAGATTTCTCCGAAGAAAATGTTGTAGGAATTTTTAAAAGATTTCTTCCTCCTAAAAAGTTAACGGCAATATCGACGGACGCTAATACATTTAAAGTAGTACAAGAAGTTAATTCTAAATTTTCTCAGGTAGCAAGAATTTTAAACTAATTGGATGCACTGAACTATTACCAGACGTCACTGATAATGACGAACAGGATCAAATCATAAATTCATATCACATCAAGAATAACCATGAAGACATTAACGAAAATAAAATCACTAAAAAATTTTATTAGTCTTCACGGCATTCTCAAGAAAATCGTGCGCTATCAAGGAGCATAACATATTTATAGACTTCTGTAAGCAGTACGATATCAACTTACAAATATCGTCATTTCAACAGACGAGTAGTAACGCTCTTGTCCAGCGTATACACATTGACCGAAATCTATCGTATAATTAATAATCAAATGGAAAATAAAGACCACGATGAAGTAGTGGATGAAACAATAACAACGTATTCAATAACGCTATACACTCTTCAACTAAATTCACACCTTCCGAATTATTTTACGCAAGATTCCATAATCTAGATAAAAAAAAAAACTGAAATAAAACAACGATCTTAAGAAATTAAACGAGTTTCAAGATAAATTTGACCCCTTATAAGAAAACAGTTAGAAGAAAATACTTCGAAAGGATTAGAAAATAGGAATAGAGTAGTACCAGACAAGTTCGAAGTAGGTAAATCAGTTTATAGAAAAGAATGTAGGCACAATAAGTTGACTAAAATATTCATAGAACATAAAGTAACACAAGACAAAACAATCTCATTACCAACCGACAGAGATAAAAAGATACACAAGGTAAAACTAAAAAATAAGCATAAATTTCCGGATGATAATCGCACAAGGTCAAAAAATAGAAATACAGGACTTGACGAAACACAAAATACTGACGATGGGACTAGGAACCGCGAACTGCTTTTGCAGGAGCCTTGAGGCGGAGGCGCAAGGCGTTCACATCCTGTATGACACCACGTGCTCTATTCCTAGGACTTGTGTTATTGCGACAAAAGACGTTGTGGTGACCTTACTTCCTCATTTTTGCGATAGGGACACTACATCGATCAAGCTTTCCTTCAAGAAGGATGGAGTCAATGAGGAAATCCGTATGCGAGGTCTAATCGGCTTAGAGCTTTGGTTGATTGTGATGCCAACGCTCATCACATTGTCTGGGGCAGCTCAGACACTAACCATCGGGGTGAGCAACTGCTGGAGCGCATAACTTCAGCGGACCTGGTTCTGCTGAATCAGGGCGACGAACCAACCTTTGCTACCAGCCCAAGACAAGATATCATCGATGTGAGTTTTGCGTCCTTCGGCGCTTTTCTCCTGTTCTTCGGCTGGAGGGTATCGCGAGAGGAGTCTTTCTCTGATCACCGCTACATTGATTTCTGTATGGGTGCGGACTTAATTGAGGTAGAACCATACAGGAATCCAAAGCGGACTGAGAGATACCATAGGGAAGTAGTTTCCACGGTCGCCTGTCCGGTGGACAAAATCAGGAGTATTGCCGCCTTGGAGAAGCAGTAGGCAGGCTGCAGTATGCTTTGACTGAGGCTTAGAAACTTCCTGTCCTATTAATATGGATATTGGAAGGAAACCTATGCCGTGGTGGAACGGCAGTCCTAGTAAACTCCGTAAGGCTTTCAGAAGACTTTTTAATAAGGCCAGGGAGACTGGCTCGGAGGAAGACAGGCAGTTCTACCGCGACACTCAGAGTAACTACAAGAGGCTTGTTAGGAAACCAAAAAGACGTGTTTTTGTAGACTTCTGCGAGGAACTTGATTGCTTTCGTGAACCGGTTAGGCTGCGCAGGGCTCCTAGGAGTGACTCGTCGGCCAGCCTGAGTGTTCTAAGAAGACCAGATAGCTCCTTTAGGGCATCGAAGGAAGAAGCCTGTAGAGTTCTTATCTCGACGCATTTCCCAGGATTTAGACTTGAAGAAGACCAACTGTTGTGTGGCGAGCATCCCCTACCTCTCTGCACTGGTAATGATTGGTCCACTGCTGCCAAGATAGTTGATGTCGAGAAGTTGAAATGTTCAACTTCAACCTTCTCGGCTTTTAAATCCCCGGGTCTTCTTCACCTAGAGTATCGGGTCTCTCATCAAAGCGAATGGTCATAGATAGCCTCAGCAGAGATGGGAAAACCTGAGTACCTGCAGGTGTACAAAACTGCTTCTTGATGGGCCTAATGGGAATATCTTCGATTTTCTCATGAGGTTCGGAGGGAAACAATGTAGAACTATGGTTGGCATCATCACCGGCCACAGCTCGTTTCACGCTCATTTAACAAGGGTGGGATTTGCTGACAGTTCTGAGTGTCTGTCCTGCTTGGAGGGAGAGCCAGAGACAACCGAACACTTTTTGTGTGCGTGTCCGGCCTTCGCCCGGTGCAGACTGGAAATCAGACAGAAATCTATAGTATTATGAAAAACTAATCGGTCAAAATTAGATCAGACGAACACATACCAATACCAATACCAATACTAACCAAAGAAAATTATTTCATGGCCCATATAATTCCCTAACCAATAAATAAAAATTCAATATTTTAACGAAGCATGTCCCAGAGTTGAAAAAGTATTCTACTGCAAGGAATCAACACATCAAGAGTCAGTCGACAATTACATGTGTATTGGAACATCGGAAATAATACAACCAGAACCCAACTCCATTCTCCTAACTAGCATTCCTGAAAAACCGATGAAGACTAACTGCGAGATTAACAACTTGCTTATCAAATAAATATTTGTGTTGTTGTGTGTCGCTCTTTCTTCTGTTTTTTTTTGTTTTGCTTTGGAATATGCACAATTTTATTTTAGAATTTTGCAACATTCGCGGATTCAACAGACGAGTAGTAACGCTCTTGTCCAGCGTATACACATTGACCGAAATCTATCGTATAATTAATAATCAAATGGAAAATAAAGACCACGATGAAGTAGTGGATGAAACAATAACAACGTATTCAATAACGCTATACACTCTTCAACTAAATTCACACCTTCCGAATTATTTTACGCAAGATTCCATAATCTAGATAAAAAAAAAAACTGAAATAAAACAACGATCTTAAGAAATTAAACGAGTTTCAAGATAAATTTGACCCCTTATAAGAAAACAGTTAGAAGAAAATACTTCGAAAGGATTAGAAAATAGGAATAGAGTAGTACCAGACAAGTTCGAAGTAGGTAAATCAGTTTATAGAAAAGAATGTAGGCACAATAAGTTGACTAAAATATTCATAGAACATAAAGTAACACAAGACAAAACAATCTCAATACCAACCGACAGAGATAAAAAGATACACAAGGTAAAACTAAAAAATAAGCATAAATTTCCGGATGATAATCGCACAAGGTCAAAAAATAGAAATACAGGACTTGACGAAACACAAAATACTGACGATGGGACTAGGAACCGCGAACTGCTTTTGCAGGAGCCTTGGGGCGGAGGCGCAAGGCGTTCACATCCTGTATGACACCACGTGCTCTATTCCTAGGACTTGTGTTATTGCGACAAAAGACGTTGTGGTGACCTTACTTCCTCATTTTTGCGATAGGGACACTACATCGATCAAGCTTTCCTTCAAGAAGGATGGAGTCAATGAGGAAATCCGTATGCGAGGTCTAATCGGCTTAGAGCTTTGGTTGATTGTGATGCCAACGCTCATCACATTGTCTGGGGCAGCTCAGACACTAACCATCGGGGTGAGCAACTGCTGGAGCGCATAACTTCAGCGGACCTGGTTCTGCTGAATCAGGGCGACGAACCAACCTTTGCTACCAGCCCAAGACAAGATATCAGCGATGTGAGTTTTGCGTCCTTCGGCGCTTTTCTCCTGTTCTTCGGCTGGAGGGTATCGCGAGAGGAGTCTTTCTCTGATCACCGCTACATTGATTTCTGTATGGGTGCGGACTTAATTGAGGTAGAACCATACAGGAATCCGAAGCGGACTGAGAGATACCATAGGGAAGTAGTTTCCACGGTCGCCTGTCCGGTGGACAAAATCAGGAGTATTGCCGCCTTGGAGAGGCAGTAGGCAGGCTGCAGTTTGCTTTGACTGAGGCTTAGAAACTTCCTGTCCTATTAATATGGATATTGGAAGGAAACCTATGCCGTGGTGGAACGGCAGTCCTAGTAAACTCCGTAAGGCTTTCAGAAGACTTTTTAATAAGGCCAGGGAGACTGGCTCGGAGGAAGACAGGCAGTTCTACCGCGACACTCAGAGTAACTACAAGAGGCTTGTTAGGAAACCAAAAAGACGTGTTTTTGTAGACTTCTGCGATGAACTTGATTGCTTTCGTGAACCGGTTAGGCTGCGCAGGGCTCCTAGGAGTGACTCGTCGGCCAGCCTGAGTGTTCTAAGAAGACCAGATAGCTCCTTTAGGGCATCGAAGGAAGAAGCCTGTAGAGTTCTTATCTCGACGCATTTCCCAGGATTTAGACTTGAAGAAGACCAACTGTTGTGTGGCGAGCATCCCCTACCTCTCTGCACTGGTAATGATTGGTCCACTGCTGCCAAGATAGTTGATGTCGAGAAGTTGAAATGTTCAACTTCAACCTTCTCGGCTTTTAAATCCCCGGGTCTTCTTCACCTAGAGTATCGGGTCTCTCATCAAAGCGAATGGTCATAGATAGCATCAGCAGAGATGGGAGAACCTGAGTACCTGCAGGTGTACAAAACTGCTTCTTGATGGGCCTAATGGGAATATCTTCGATTTTCTCATGAGGTTCGGAGGGAAACAATGTAGAACTATGGTTGGCATCATCACCGGCCACAGCTCGTTTCACGCTCATTTAACAAGGGTGGGATTTGCTGACAGTTCTGAGTGTCTGTCCTGCTTGGAGGGAGAGCCAGAGACAACCGAACACTTTTTGTGTGCGTGTCCGGCCTTCGCCCGGTGCAGACTGGAAATCAGACAGAAATCTATAGTATTATGAAAAACTAATCGGTCAAAATTAGATCAGACGAACACATACCAATACCAATACCAATACTAACCAAAGAAAATTATTTCATGGCCCATATAATTCCCTAACCAATAAATAAAAATTCAATATTTTAACGAAGCATGTCCCAGAGTTGAAAAAGTATTCTACTGCAAGGAATCAACACATCAAGAGTCAGTCGACAATTACATGTGTATTGGAACATCGGAAATAATACAACCAGAACCCAACTCCATTCTCCTAACTAGCATTCCTGAAAAACCGATGAAGACTAACTGCGAGATTAACAACTTGCTTATCAAATAAATATTTGTGTTGTTGTGTGTCGCTCTTTCTTCTGTTTTTTTTTGTTTTGCTTTGGAATATGCACAATTTTATTTTAGAATTTTGCAACATTCGCGGATTGGGGGCAAATCGTTTTTCGGTGTACTGCCACCTTCAATCAAAAAATTAGGCAATTCTTGCGCTAAGTGAAACCAAGGTCGTTTCTGATGCTGATTCTAATCAATATCACGTCCCTGGTTATAGCTTAGTGCCTCTTTTTTCTCCACATAGGGGGATCGCAATATATATTCGGAATGATGTGGCCTTTACCATTCTAAAAGACTTTCCACCTTCTGCCAATCCTGAGTTTAATTACATCTGGATTAGGTTCAAACTTCACAGGCACATCATCTAATTTTGCTTCCTTTATTGCAGCCCAAATATGTCTGATGACGACACGGTATCCGCATTTGATAATATCTCCAACAATATTGATCATTTGCTTTCTGTCTCCCCTTCTTCCGAAATCGTCCTGGCAGGCGATTTTAATGTCCATAACATACCGTGGCTCAGACATTCTTCTACCACAAGTCCGGCGGGCCGATTCGTTGAACTATTTTGTGAATCTTTCAATTTGCATCAGCTAGTGGATGCACCGACGAGAATCCCTGATGCAGCTGGAGATAGGGCCAATTTACTAGATTTGTTTCTGTCATCTCACCCTGACAAATATTCTATCTCAGTCGGCTCCCCTCTTGGTAATTCAGACCGCTGTCTAATCACGGCTCAATTTATCACCTCATCTCTGCGCCGCCCCACTTCTCCACCTACAAGTAGGCTTCTCTGGCACTATAAGAACGCTGATTGGGAAAGTCTCAATCAGTATCTTAGAGATATAGATTGGTCGGTCGGTCTGTTTTGCTTCGAGGGATGCTGATGAATGCACATTAGAACTTAGTAACATACTAAGTCTAGGCATGCGTGAATATATTCCGTATTCTTACAGCAGATCTCAACAACAGCAAAATCGCTCTTGGTTTAACGATAAGTGCAACCAAGCTATAAAAGCGAAAGAGTCTGATTTTCGCGCCTATCAAGTGCATCCTTGTCTAGAACTGAAAGAAATCTAAAAGACTGCACGGAACACCTGCAAGTCCATTATCCAGAGAGAAAAATTTCTTTTTGACCAGAATGTTAGACAAAGAATCTTGGCAAGCTGCAAAGGTAGTAAAGGTTTCTGGTCCCTGGTCAAAACCATCAGGAACAACTTCAGCAGTTCCTCTATACCTTCACTACTTAATAATGGTGAAGTGGTTGTTGACTCCCACGATAAAGCTAATATTTTGGCTGCTAGATTCGCATCAAATTCTTTTCTTCCACCCACTTCACAGGCACCTGTCGTGCATCCCCCGTGCCAATGTGTACAAGAGCCAATACACATCCGTACGAGAGATGTGTTAAAGGTCCGTAATGGTATCAACGTCTCTAAAGCCGCAGGACCTGATGGTTTCTCGCCCCTATTAATTAAAAGCTGTGCCTCATCCTTGGCTAAACCTCTGCGCAAACTATTCTACCTGTCCTATTCGACAGGAAAATTTCCAACTGCTTGGAAACTAGCTCACGTTCAGCCTATTCCCAAGAAAGGAGAGGGTAGCGATCCCTCAAATTATCGACCAATTGCAATCACTTCGATTCTTTCAAAGGATTTTGAATCTATCATTAACTCCAAATTAATGAAGTATCTGGAAACCAATCAGCTCATCAACGATCGCCAATACGGCTTCCGGAACGGTCGCTCATCTGGAGACTTGCTGACTTTTCTTACGGAACGTTGGAATCGTAGTCTTCACAATTTTGGTGAGTCCAAAATCGTTGCTCTAGATATTTCAAAGGCCTTTGATAGAGTCTGGCAACCAGCCCTTTTAGCCAAACTCAAAGCACTTGGTCTTTCCCCTCCTCTCATCCTATTAATGCCGGTGTCCCCCAGGGCTCTGTTATTTCTCCGACTCTATTTCTAATCTTCATTAATGATCTGCTTTCCCTTACTTTTAATCCTATCCATAGCTTTGCTGATGACAGTACCCTTGATTTCGCATACTCCTTTGATACCCTTACGGATTCCAGAGGGAACGCCACAGTTGTTAAACGAGATTAGATCATTGAATAACGATCTTGACAATATTCTCGCATGGGGCAAAGTGAATCGCGTCGAATTCAATGCATCTAAGACCCAAAGCTGTCTCATCTCATTAAAACAAGATCATCACTTAACCACTCCCGTTTCGTTTGATGGAGCATTAATTTCTGATTCACCGTCACTAAGAATTCTTGGCATTAATATTTCCAGTAAGTTAAGCTGGACAGATCACATCTTCTCGGTTGCCAAAGAAGCATCAAAATGTCTTGGTTTTTTGAAAAGGTGTAAGAAATATTTCAGCCCATCAAATATAGCGCTCCTCTACAAGTCCTACATCAGACCTAGAATGGAATACAATTCCCATATCTGGGCCGGGGCTGGTCGCACAGCCTTAGCTTCATTGGATATTGTCCAAAAGAGAGCCTGCAACCTCATTGGCGATGTGGCAATTACTCGTCATATCGACTCGCTCGAGCACCGTCGCAAGTTGGATGCCTTTCGCTCCTTTATCGCTATATGCATGGTCAATGTTCTGATGAAATATCTAGTCTTATCCCTTGTAGAATAGTTCCTGCACGCAATTCTCGCGCTGCATCCCGCGCTCATCCTTTTACCCTTCAAATTACCTTCGGCCGTACACTAAAATTCCGTGATGCTTTCTTATCCCGAACTGTGCGAATGTGGAACAGTCTACCATCTTCTGTCTTTCCTCCGGCATACAACCTGCGAAAGTTTAAGGGCGACATACATCGGCCCCTCCGCCGCTCTCCTCATATCCCTTAATCCTTTCCCTATCTCCTTCCTGCCACGCTGTGCTTTCCATCATAGGGTATCCCCGGAGCTTGGCTTAATAATATAAAAAAAAAAAGGAACTCTGCTGATCCACTTCGAGAACTGCTCAGTGCAGACAAATGGCATCAATTATCTCAGTTGCGTTAAAACCTACTGGAAGTCTGGAACGATATCTACATCTACCCGATGAGTCCTAATCACATCAACTATTCATCTGCCATCGAGACCTTAGACTGGAAAAACTTAAATTCTACCACGCATAAGCATACCAAGCATACTAATCGAATAAATTCAATAAATGCCAGAAAGTAGGCAATTATCGTTTGGGAATAAGTTTTTGAGCCCGTTGAGTGGATATGCTTAAAAAAGTGGATAATATAAGTATAAAATATAAGAAAGTGAACAAAATCAAAGGTTCGTCTTCCAGGATATTCAAGGATAAAGGATAAAATCCTCATCCTTGATGTCCTTTTTCGCGTATATTTTGAAGATCTATTTTTCTTAGATTGCTTGGAATATTATCTTTCAAATGAGCCATATTTCACTCTCCTAGCATAACAAAAAAATTGTACATATATGAATTATTAAAGAAGATCAGGACAACATTTTTGCGAAATTTTGAAAATGCCATAACTGCGAAATACGTATTGTAGTAGACATTTTTTTAATTCGTATTTTGGTTTTCACAAACCCTCCAAGTATGCAATATTTCAATTTTGGTATGGAAAGACCCTTTATAATTTTTAAATTTGCTATTTTGCCAAGTTTCCAAAATTTTTGCCTTCAGCGTTTTTTTCCAGACAGTAACAAGTGGTAACAGTAGTAAGCGTTAAGGAAAAAGTGATCAAGTTAGGGGGTCAATTTTTAATCGTTAACAATAGAAGTAGTTAACTTAATTCGTGGAATAAAATTCTATAAAATTCTATTAAAAACAATAATCTTGTTTTTTTATTGTTTGTCTTACTGTACAATTTAACTGGCGCAGTCGATTGGATTGCGGTAACAATTCAAAGTGATAGTAACCGGTTTGAAACAAAATAAACGACGGGTTATCGTTTCATTAAGCACTAACGAATGGAGGGATAATTGGTGCAAAACAAAGTGTGTTTTAAGGAAAAAGTACTCCGAAGGTTCATCGGAGAAAAACTATCACATCCCACAGCTGTAAACCTGTTGGAAATTTATCAAAGGTATCACTACATTGGATTTGGTGATTTCAACATTTTATACCGCAAGTTCTTGAATCTGGATTAATTTGGAGAAGAATTCAACTCTTGATTCACAACTCTAACAAAATCAATAGATCCAGAAAACTATGAAGATAGAAGTTTTTATTATTATACATGCGTATGTCAAAATATTGATATTTTTTCATTTTTGTTCCTCTTTACTTAAACTCCTAACAAACCTCAAATAGTGAAAATTTAACTGCAATTATACATAATCCGTCAGAATCAAACTAAGCTAGTAAAACTGTGAGTGAAATCTAGATTTAAACGAAGTTAATTCAGGGAGATTAGAAATTTTAACTATGGAACAACAACAGCAATCACAAAACCCTCAACCCGTAGATTTAACCAATATCGCGACACAAGTTTTCAATTCTCTTAGCATCCCGGATGCAATAAAAGATTTACCAAAATTTGATGGCAATCTGCGATTCATTCTCGATTTCATTAAATACGTCGAAGAAATTTTATCTTTAGTAAGAGCGATCGATGGCAAAAGCTATGCAAAGATTTTATTGAGGGCAATCAGAAATAAAATAGAAGGGAGGGCTTAGCATGTACGGCACACCATTGGTTTGGGATCAAATAAAAAATAATGTAATACTTCCTTATTGCGATAAGAGAAACGAAACCTCTCTTAACAGAGATTTGCATTCCCATTTTATGGTGAAATAGTGGAAATACAAGCAGCATTATTTAATCACATTCAAATTCACGAAAAACATGATAGTGTGGTAAAAGCGGAAAATGATATGCATACAGAAATGTGTCTAAATGTTTTCTTATCAGGACTAAAGAGACCTTTAGGTTCAACCATTTGAGCTATGCGTCCAAAATCTTTACCCAGTGCACTCTGATATTACATCCAAGATCAAAATATTTTCTATACAAAATCAGAGCCATCAATAAATCTTATTAACTCTATACCTAGTGAACAAGTTCGGACCCCAATTTTCCAACATCGAACAAATTGCCATCCACTACCTCAGAGAAACTTTTAACCTTTCCAACCATTCCAATCTTTTCGACCTAACTCAATACCTCAGCATCAATTTCGGAAGCCCTTAAACAATCAACCTTATTAAAATAGGTGTAGGTTTACAAATAAGATCCCAGGATTTAATTTCACTAAAAGTTTATTCAATGATTCGCAATTCCAGATATTTATTTCCAAACACAATTCAATAACAAGTTACTAAAATAAAAATATAACAATGATAAAAATAAAAATTTCGCCAATTCACCAATCTGTGGATAGACAAGATATATTTAGAGAGACTTATTTGACGGTCCTAAGCCACGCCAAGACTACCTTTCAACGCAAGGTAGAATATATATGTGAATACTTGACGGTCCAAAGTCACGCCAAGACTACCTTTCAACACAAGGTATTAATAAATATAATAAATATTTATTATGAAGTGAGAAATAATGGGGATCTTTCCTTGATGGTCGTCTGAAGATTAATGAATTCTACTTTGCTGCTTTCGGCCTTATATACTCTTGAGCTCCGTGACAATAGTGAGTCATCCGCACAATATTTGTTCATCTTTTGCAGAATATGGCTGATGTCACTGGTAAATTTGCCAAGTTTATTTCCTTATCAGTGTGTTCAACCTTGAGAATTGAATGCAAGAGTCCATGGTTACAGTGGCTTATGAATTGTGAAATTGAAACTGACTGCAGGCCGGCAAATGTTATTCAAAAGAGTAGATGTCAGATCTGTCAGATAAGTTTTTCTATTAATATTTATTTCATAAATACATTTTTGTGTTTATAATAAGAAATTTTTACTGTCTAAGTTCATTTGTTTTCTTTTCAGCACATGTAACTCCAGGGCATAGTCACCCAATCACCTAATTTGTGCAGTTTGTGCGAATAGATAGATTAAAATTAACCAGTGTTTGTTGTCGTTTGTTTATTATAAATTGTATGTATATATTGTATGTTGAATTATGCTGGAACAGCCCCAAATCCTTTTTATAGACAAAATTTACCTAAACCGGAACCAATGGACGACGATCAGACGTTCAAAATTCTGAAGAAGTTTTTAGTACAATAAAAATGTCTAGGACTGAGCGTTTTCACAGTATATGTAAAAAACCTAAACTTTTATATGGCAACACCAAGAAGAAATTGTATTGGTTATTACTATAAAAATACCATGTACCAAATTTTAGCTCTCTATGTGGACGCGTTCTCAGGCAGTGTCCAATTATATAGTGGAAAATGACATTTTTGTATGGAAACCCTATGAAGCAGTCGTCCGATTTGTCTCATTTTCAAACATAATTTTACTTTTTTTTAAAGTCCGTGTACAAAATTTCAACTTTCCAAATGAACGCTTTCTCGAGTTATCGTGCGCACAGACACACAGATAGACGGACGGATATGCAAAAATCAAAATATCTTTTAATATTATGCGTGGGTGTCCAATCCATTTTCCTCTACCATCATTATTTCGAAGTGTTACAAACGGAATTACAAACTTAGTATACGCTTTAGATTTCATCTAGGGCGTCTGAAACTCGAAAAATTCGATTATAACATCGTGTAAAAAGTAAGTCGCATCAGATCAGACACGGATGAATCAATTGAAATAAATGTTAATGACACTAGATCAGAGATATGCACTCCGAGCATGTACATTTCAACCACACATTCCGCCGAAGTAAATCTAAACGATGGCATTCCATTTTCAGAGAGGCCTTTAAATAAACTCAACATACAATTAATTCTCGAAAAATCAGATAAGAAACCCCCAAACTCACTACAATCTCCCTTCAAAAATAAACAAAGACGCACAATTAGATCATGAGATTTCTCCGAAGAAAATGTTGTAGGAATTTTTAAAAGATTTCTTCCTCCTAAAAAGTTAACGGCAATATCGACGGACGCTAATACATTTAAAGTAGTACAAGAAGTTAATTCTAAATTTTTTCAGGTAGCAAGAATTTTAAACTAATTGGATGCACTGAACTATTACCAGACGGCACTGATACTGACGAACAGGATCAAATCATAAATTCATATCACATCAAGAATAATCATACAGACAATAACGAAACGTTCTTATGCATAACAAGTAAAAAAGCTAATATTGGTCTAAGACCAATTCTTATGATACCCTAGATGGATGTCCGTATGAAATTTCGTATGGGCACCCATTTTAGCAATTTTGATTTTTGCAGTGGTTTTTCGCATATATTTCTAGAACGGTTCGTCGGACAGAAAAAATGATTATAACCAATTTTATAGGATTTCATATTCTGAAGAAGTACAATAAAAATGTCTTGGACTGATCGTTTTCACAGTATACGTAAAAAACCTAAATGTTTATGTGGCAACACCAAGAAGGAGTTGCCCGATTTAGTCCATTTTTAAAATTTTAATTGCTAGTACAATGAAAACACCATGTACTAAATTTCAGCTCTCTACGTCGACGCGTTCTCAGGCAGTTTTCAAATATATAGCGGAAAACGAAATTTTTGTATGGCAACCCCACGAAGGAGTTGCTCGATTTGTCTCATTTTCGAACTTAATTTTACTTTTTTTTTAAAGTCCGTGTTCAAAATTTCAGCTTCCTAAGTGTACGCGTTCTCGAGTTATGGTGCGCACAGACAGACGGACGGATGGCCGGCGGACGTACATGCAAAAATCAAAATAACTTTTAATATTATGCGTGGGTGTCCAATCCATTTTGCTCTACCATCATTCTTTCGAGGTGTTACAAACGGAATGACAAACTTAGTATACTCCTATAGATTTCATCTAGGGTATAAAAAGAGAAGTGCTTTTTCCATTTATGAATGGCAAAATTACCCAAAAATTTAATGAAACATGATAGAAGTGCACCCAAATTAAAATTTGAATTCCCTAGCAAACCTCTCGACATCTCGCATATATATTTACATCATAAACAATAATCAGATGCCAGCTATCATAGATAAATTCTCTAAATTTGCCGCAGCATACACAGTGCCCGCTAGGAGTAGTTTGAAAATGATAAAATCATTAAAAAATTGTGTTAGTCTTCATGGCATTCTCAAGAAAATCGTGCGCGATCAAGGAGCATAACATATTTATATACTTCTGTAAGCAGTACGATATCAACTTACAAATAACGTCATTTCAACAGACGAGTAGTGACGCTCCTGTCCAGCGTATACACATTGACCGAAATCTATCGTATAATTAATAATCAAATGGAAAATAAAGACCACGATGAAGTAGTGGATGGAACAATAACAACGTATTCAATAACGCTATACACTCTTCAATTAAATTCCATAATCTAGATAAAAAAAAAACTGAAATAAAACAACGATCATGAATTCCTTAAGAAATTAAACGAGTTTCAAGATAACTTTTACCCCTTATAAGAAAACAGTTAGAAGAAAATACTTCGAAAGGATTAGAAAATAGGAATAGAGTAGTACCAGACAAGTTCGAAGTAGGTAAATCAGTTTATAGAAAAGAATGTAGGCACAATAAGTTGAGTAAAATATTCATAGAACATAAAGTAACACAAGGCAAAAAAATCTCAATACCAACCGACAGAGATAAAAAGATACACAAGGTAAAACTAAAAAATAAGCATAAATTTCAGGATGATAATCGCACAAGGTCAAAAAATATAAATACAGGACTTGACGAACCACAAAATACTGACGACGAGACTAGGAACCGCGAGAACACCGCAGGGATACAACAACCTACTACACATAATGAGAACTTTTAATGTGATTAATTGTATTCACTGTTGGCACTTGGTGGAAGTATTTTATGATAGACATATTGGATTTTTGAAGAAAACACTTGTTTATCTACTCCACTGAACGTTTAATTATGTAAAAACAAAAATTAAAACTAATTAACTAAATTACAGGGAGTAAAAGCATAGAGAGAAAAATTCACAATTAAACTGAGAGGCTACATATAAATTGGGGATTAAGGAGGGGGCTTCTATCCGTAAAGTCTATTTGATCATTGACCAAAAAACAACCATCGTCTTTCGCTTTTCTAATTTCCAAGATTTCAAATTTGTCCAAAGTCGGGTCAGAATTTAATCTGTGCATAATCTCAAGGTCGTTTATAGAACAACTGTGTCCTGTTTCTTTAAGATGCTTAGAGAGACCCGAAGCAGGGTTAGCGGACTTAGAAGATTTGATGTGCTCACTAAAACGCGTATTAAAAGATCTTCTGGTTTTACCTATGTACATCGCATCACAGTTACCACAATTTATTTTATATATCCCACTACTTTCGTATTTATCTAGTTTGGGCCCATACATCGACTCCATTTTCAGGGCATCTAGTGCTTTGAGATATGTGCCTGAGGTATGGCGGAAGGTGAGAGTTGGACTGTTTACCTTGGGAGCCTTTCTGGCCATCGAGGGTGCTTTTGACAGGGCACCAACGTGTCGCTATGTTAGGCAGCTCGTCGACATGGTGTTGACCGAACTGTTGTGCGGTGGATCGTTCAAATGTTAAGACGACGATACTTAGCTGTGGAGGTTGGAGGCCGAACCTCTCTCAGTGTGCTGGGTTAGGGATGCTGTGCGCAAGGTGGCATTCTTTTTCCAGTACACTGGTGTATGTTGGTTGACTCACTCATCACGGTGCTGAATAACGTGGAATTCTCATGTGAAGCGTATGCGGATGACATCCCTCTGCTCCAGGCACAGCATGACTGCTGCCTGTGCCTTCATGCAACGAGGCCTCAATATTGTTGAGGACTGGTGAACCCGTCATTATATGACAGTAAACCAAACAAAAACCAGCTTTGTGCTCTTATCCATAACACGTAAGCTTGTGTAATTTGTTCTTCCAAAGCTTTTTGGACACACTCTGCAACTCTTTCCTCATGTCAAGCACCTTGGAATCTTCCTAGACTCGAAGCTGAATGGAGATTGCACGTAGAGGAAAAATTTAATGCAGGCTACGGTGGTCTTCGTTCAATGCAGGATAACCTGTGGCTGCACACGGGGCATGAGACCCAGCGCTGTTCACTGGATGTACACCTCGATCATTAGACCCATGCTAACATATGCCTCCTATGTATGGTAGTCGAGGACCTTTTTGGGGACTGCGATCCAGAAGCTGACGGGCCTGCAAAGCTTGTATGCTTGGGAATTACGAGCTCCATGCGATCTACGGCTACTGCTGCTCTTGAGGTCCTACTTAAGCTGCCACCCCTGGATCTTGTCATTTAGGCAGATGCCAAAAGGGATGTGTGCAGATTGCCCTCATGGGGATTTTGGGAGGACGACTAGACTGGCTCTTCTCATTGCTCTCTGACGTATGGGCTGGACATGGAAAACCCTCTGGCCAGTATGCCACGTGACCCGATGGTACCTGAGTTTCGTTTCGGGCGTCGTTTTCCTGTGAGTATTCCTGTAAGCGAATCGTGGACTGAGGGAAGGTCCTTATCAAGCCTTCTCCGGTCCGTCCTACAATTTTTCAACGCGGCGCTCTCACTGATGAGGGAGCTGGTTCGGGTGTCCAATTTCCTGAGCCTTATATTGGGATGGAGTACTCACTTGGTAGACACACCACTGTCTTCCAGGCTGAAGACTTCGCCATATCAATGGCAGCGAAGTTATCCCTTGATATACGCAAATCAAGGGGAAGGATATGGCTATCCTTTCGGATAGTCAGCTAGCCTTGATGGATCTGAGAGGCCCTCGGATAACATCTAAGTTACTGGGGGTTTACAGGTCGTATGGAGATAAGTTCTGTATCTACAACAAGGTGTCCTTTTCTTTGGTTTCATGGTCACATGGGGATCATGGGGAATGAAAGGGCTGATCTTTTAGCTAGGGCTGGCTCTGATTCTCCGTTCCTCGGAACCGGAACCCACCGTAGGCTTGCCACCTAGAGTATCGGGTCTCTCATCAAAGCGAATGGTCATAGAAAGCATCAGCAGAGATGGGAGAACCTGAGTACCTGCAGGTGTACAAAACTGCTTCTTGATGGGCCTAATGGGAATATCTTCGATTTTCTCATGAGGTTCGGAGGGAAACAATGTAGAACTGTGGTTGGCATCATCACCGGCCACAGCTCATTTCACGCTCATTTAACAAGGGTGGGATTTGCTGACAGTTCTGAGTGTCTGTCCTGCCTGGAGGGAGAGCCAGAGACAACCGAACACTTTTTGTGTGCGTGTCCGGCCTTCGCCCGGTGCAGACTGGATACTCTATGGTCTGCTCTTCTATCCGAGGATGAACTGAAAACCCTAGCTCAACAAGACCTGATGCGTATCATTAAGAGGACAGGAAGGTTTTAGTGAATGGCCTTCTAGCAGGACAACACAATGCACCGCTATGGCCTCCGTGCTTGGGATAGGGTTTCCTGTCCCCTGCCTTTAAAATAAAAAAAATAAAGAAATCATGGGAAATATGGTTGCCGAAGATGCCCATCGAATAAATAAGGAAATTGAAAACTTGCTGTTAGATCAAATCAATATCAAAACAGAGTTAATCAAGAGAAAATGTTAAATAATCAAATGCTAGAACGTTTTTAAAATCTCAAAACCCACTTCGACAACCAACACGATTCGCTAGTTAAATATTTAAAGCAAGAGCATTGGAAATAACAGAGATACATTTGCACATGCACAATACGTCAACCTACATAATCAATTATAATATCAACCTACTAAATAATCAGATAACAAATATAGCCGTCTAAATATAATCTATAAACTAAATCTATAAGAAATCTATAGTATTATGAAAAACTAATCGGTCAAAATTAGATCAGACGAACACATTTATGAACAAATAACAATACTAACCAAAGAAAATTATTCCATGGTCCATATAATTCCCTAACAAATAAATAATACACAAGCAATTTCTGTCAGACCCTACGTAATCCACAAATGTAAAAAATTCAATATTTTAACGAAGCATGTGCCAGAGTTGAAAAAGTATTCTACTGCAAGGAATCAACACATTAGTCGACAATTCTATGTGTATTGGAACATCGGAAATAATACAACCAGAACCCTACTCCATTCTCTTAACTAGCAATCCTGAAAAACCGATGAAGACTAACTGCGAGATTAACAACTTGCTTATCCAATGAACTTTGCTGATCCACTTCGAGAACTGCGCAGTGCAGACAAATGGCATCAATTATCTCAGTCGCATTAAAACCTACTGGAAGTCTGGAACGATATCTACATCTACCCGATGAGTCCTAATTACATCAACTATTCATCTGCCATCGAGACCTTAGACTGGAAAAACTTAAATTCTACCACGCATAAGCATACCAAGCATACTAATCGAATAAATTCAATAAATGCCAGAAAGTAAGCAATTATCGTTTGGGAATAAGCTTTTGAGCCCGTTGAGTGGATATGCTTAAAAAAGTGGATAATATAAGTATAAAATATAAGAAAGTGAAAAAAATCAAAGGTTCGTCTTCCAGGATATTCAAAGATAAAGGATAAAATCCTCATCCTTGATGTCCTTTTTCGCGTATATTTTGAAGATTCTATTTTTCTTAGATAGCTTGGAATACTATCTTTCAAATGAGCCATATTTCACTCTCCTAGCATAAATAAAAATATGTACATATATGAATTATTAAAGAAGATCAGGACAACATTTTTGCGAAATTTTGAAAATGCCATAACTGCGAAATACGTATTGTAGTAGAAATTTTTTTAATTCGTATTTTGGTTTTCACAAACCCTCCAAGTATGCAATATTTCAAGTAAATTTGTGATGGTCATGTCACACTTTTGGTGATTTTTGGTCGATTTGGTATGGAAAGACCCTTTATCATTCTTAAATTTGCTATTTTGCCAAGTTTCCAAAATTTTTGCCTTTAGCGTTTTTTTCCAGACAGTAACAAGTGCTAACAGTAGTAAGCGTTAAGGAAAAAGTGATCAAGTTAGGGGGTTAATTTTTAATCGTTAACAATAGAAGTAGTGAACTAAATTCGTGGAATGAAATTATATTAAAATCAATAATTTTGTTTTTTTATTGTTTGGCTTACTGTATAATTTAACTCGCGTACTGAGTGCGAAAATAATACATTTCAATTTCTTACCCGCTACTGTACAGTTTTCTGTTCTCCACTTGATCACACAGTTTATTCCGCTGTACTGGATAACGTGGACAATTTAAGGCAGCATATAGATAACACGTATGTTATTTAGAAAACGGGCAATATATTGAAAATTTGTTTTAGCCAAATAGTTTCCTTAAAAATTGTATAGTCTGTTTTATTTATGTAGATACATATAGAGTTACACAAATCATTGAAAAAGGAATCAAATTAGCTACCACATAAATAACATATTGATCTTTTTCTATTTTGAAGTTGTCGATGTTGTATAAACGGGCAATATCAATATTTTCTTAAAGTGTAATAAATAAAATAAATTAAACAACATTTATTTCATCATCCGGAGATACACATTTAATTTCAAAAGCGCACACTTTTCGGTACACGAAACAGTGTTTCCAGCATAATGTGCAATGTGGAACCCAACTCTGCTAGAAGTTTTTGCCTAGCTCAGTCTCTGCTATCTAAATCTCGCGTATCTCGCGTATGACACCATCCTATTGATACACCCTGTATAAAAAGTATGATGATGACATTGGATCCTGCTTCTAATATTGAACCTCTGCACTCATTCTAATCGTAGTTTTAAAGTTTTGCTGCGTTCCCATATTGTTCCTAAAGGAACTAGTAAAATACTGCCCGAAAATTAGGGATTGTCTTAATTTCGGATTAATTCTCGAAAGGAAGATGAAATAAAGTCTAAAGTAGATGAAACAAGTGGCCTGAAGAAAAATGAAGTAAGGCCCACAAATTATATTCAAGGAAATACCGTCTTGTAATTGACATTGGTTATTGGAGAGGGGGACCTTTAAATTGTGTGTGTGTCTATAGGATATTTTCAACACCTACTTTTATCCATTCACTAACCCTTGAGTGAATAACACAACTTTGTGTGTAATGTGTAATTTTAGGCATAGTTTTGAGATAGTAAACGTGGATGGAATTACATGGGGTTTTTTGATTTAGAATGAGTGAATGGGGAACTTTCCGATAAGGTCAAAAATTTTAACGTTTTCCGTGGCTTTGGAGTGATAATTACCCTCTTTGGGGTTGTCTAATTTGGGTCGCGTGCGATATAAAATTAAGGCTGTTGCTTTGCTGTTTTGCACGTGTTAAAAATTTGTGTTTAGAGGAAGATGTAGGTTGGTGCTGGGGAGCCTGAGTTTTCTTTTATGTTTTACATATTTCATGGGAACATTTCCTTTTTCTAAGTTTAACCAAGGTTTTGATATGAAATAAATATTACCAGTTTTTTTATATAATTTTTTTTTACATAAAATTCAACAAACTGGAATTGTGCAATTTTAACTTCAGTATTCAGTAGCTGCAATTTTCTAATTCAATAAAACATTTCCAAAAGTAAACAAGGGGCGTTTCATATTTATGCTTTGTGCATTTGCATTTGTTTCAAGAGAATTAAAATTAAAATTTCTTATTATTGGTCTCTACGAAGCCGTACTTGCTTTCGTTCCTCATTTCTGACTATCCGAGAAGTGTTAGAATCATTAGCTTTAGTGAAGTGAAATTACAACACATTATAAATAATTTTCATATATCGAACTCCATCTGATTCTGTTTTGGACCATTTTTGTGTCTTCCACCCGCCATGTTGTTCGCGATTTTCCTTCTTTCTGTGGGTCTTATTTCATACTGGAGTTGAATATTCTAAGTTGTGTGCCCTCGCAATGTGTGGGGATTTCAAAACTGCCCATAGTTTTCGGAAAGCCATTTTTCCTTTTTCAGTCGTTCACCGATGTTACTGTCCAAATTATTCCAAGTGCTGAATTGACTTTTCTGACTACTCCATATAGTGTATCGATGATAAATACAGAAGGCTAAGAGGGCAGAGAGGGCATTCTTGTTATATACCAGATTGAGTTATATTGGGTCACTCAAACTACGAGGGTATTGTCTCGGCATCGTTCGAGATGTAGAGTTAAAGCATATACCTTCTCTGGTATTCTTTTCTGGCCTAGCGTCTTCTATATTACTCCACGTTTAATTGTGTCGAATGCTCCATCAAAATTCACAACTATGATATACAAGGGAACATTCCATGCCGACGATTGTCTTAGGATTATTCATAGAATGTGTCAACATGCAAAAAAGAGCAAAAATTTCTTAAACTAGAAAGGGCGAGCGCAAGTAAAACAAAATATTATTTACAATGCATGCTGACCTTGCTACATCCATTAATCATGAAATTTCTATGAATTTTGATCGTGTTTATTGAGTGTAAATATGTTAACTAGCAGGACTGCAATGCTCCGTACGAGTTCTCGGAAAAAATAATATATCTTACTGGCTGGCCCGGCAGACGTTGTGCTGCTCTTTTCGGTAGGTGGCGCGATGAGATTAGTCGTTGGCGCAATTGAAGAATAGGCAAGGGGATCAAGCGCCTAGATGAAGAATTTCAGGATATTGCAGTTTATTTGAATGAAGAAAAATAAACTGATTGATGCTTAAAACTAATCAATGGTAATGACAAAGTTTGTACATTGAAGTTTGAAAATAAAATGCTAGATTTAAATATGAGACATCTAAATTGACATATTTAAAAGTAATTTAATTATTTTTTAATTAATTTATTGATTTCATTTACCCTACCTATACACTAGCATTAAAACTAAATCAATAATTACTACATATTCCTATATATACCTTACACTGCATAAATACTTCTATCTATATTATGCTTACGTTGCATATACATATGTTTATTAATGTCAATAAAAGTGCAATATGCCTGACCTTGCATTTCTATCCCATCAGAAATGCTTGACCCATATTGGTGCTTTGTTTACAAACACTGAATATCGCTGACTGTACTTGCATGGGCCGACTTGGTGAACGGGAGAATTAAACCACGAAATCATTGACTTTGAACCTGGGATTTAATTTCCATTCCGCCACACTTATTCATTATTTGCGTGGTCTTAGCGTGTAAGTAATTTGCTTAGAATTAAATTATATATTTTTTAAAGTCTTACCATAAATGTTTTCACTATCCAAATTGCCAAAAGTCGCTCACGTTCTTTGGTGTTATGCAATTTTAAATATTTCCTTTCTTCCAGATGACTTTTCCATTGCAGTTTCCTTAGGCAATGTAATTTTTACTGGATGTTGTTTTCTCTATAGGCTGTTTCAACAACTCTTATATATTAGAAATATTTTTAATATTCATGAAGTTGCTCTACAAAACTTTTGGATCTTATTGTAAAATCTCATTATATCATTGACAGTTAACTCAAGTTTTGGTATCTTACCTTGCCTGGGATCGGCATCATATTCTGCCTTTTTCTGTTGTTCCAAAGCTACATAGCAAATAATTTTGCGAAAGGACCATACATACGTTTTAATCTCAGTTTTCTTTGAATCTTTGGTCGCATTTATCATTTATTTCGATTAGTGTTTAATCGGAAAAACAGGTGAAAAGTTTTCCTACGTTTCTTTCATTGGTCACTTTTTCTGCTTAGATGGGTTTGCAAGAAATCTTTCTTAAAAAATATTATATTTATTAACTTTAAATAGTTATGACACAATAGCTAAGCTTTATGGTCCTGATATCTAATTTTATTACAGTTTCGGGACAACATTTATTTACGATAATCGTCTGGTTACGTATAAAAAATAAAGCTTGCACCTCTGTAAAAAATGATTATTTTTCAGAAAACCCAAAAAAATTATTTTTGTGGTCTGTTAATTTCTGAACAACTGACTCTTCAAAAAAATTGTTTGTCATTTCAAAAGTGGGCAAAGCAGTGGTGAGAACCTACATAATAATCTCAGTGTTTCACTCATATTTTGAAATTTATCGAAAAGGGTTGAGGTTGTGAGCTTAAATTTTGACTGCAGTCTACAAATAAGAAACTCATTCGTTAAAATTGCGTGGGTATATTTATAGTAGGTAAAATGTATAAGTTCATCACCAATACAAAAATAAAAGCAGAATAGCATTTGCTGCAATTTTGAACTGAATAAATTGTAATTATTGGTTTAAAACATTTTTCTAAGGTGCTTGGGTTCAAATGGAATTTCATAGAGTCCATTTCTTTTAGTGTCACTCAGTAAATCGCTTTATATTGCACAGAGTTACTTATTAATAATGCGTATTAAAGGAGGCTTCTCTGAAAAGTCTAGATAAGTTAATTTAATTTTCCGTCATGATATTTTTTCATATCAATTTCAGAGCAAAAATCGAAAATGTGGCAATTAGATATTATTACGTACCTTGAATGCGCGCAATCGCCTGATAATAAAGTACGGTGAGACTTTCAAAACTTTGAGCACCGCGTGATTATTTCAGTCCACAAACTCGAAAACGTGATCAAGTTAGCGAAATATTAAGAATAATTAATTTTTATTGATATAGTATAATAGTTAATAATTATTTTGCTCCCCATATAATAATATAATAAGTATAAAAAACAAATCGAATACCTGTATCCAACCGAAGTAATTTCTGAATATTTTGTTATCTTTAATTTTTAATTTTTCAGAATTAAACCCTTTCTGCAAGCTCGCAGCCCACCAAATAGCTTCAATGATTCGTTTTATTTCTCCCTACGTAATTACTTCCTTTTACTTTATACCAATTTTTTTTTTATATCACACGATTCTTCCTCCTTGTAAGACGTTTTGCTCATACTGCGGGGTTAATAAGAATATTTGTACAAAGCTTTTACAAAATGTGGAGCACGTCTATCTTGTGTTTCCAATTGGTACAATTTCAAAAATATTATATGGAAATTTTTGCCAAAATTATGAGAACATTATTTTATAAATTATAAATTTTGTAAATTGGTTTGGTGTTCAAGAAAATATTTTTCCTGTGTTGAAATGCAAACAAATAAAAGGAAACGTCGCATGTTCTACAAGGTGTCGCCTGAATATTGGTTTGGCCCATCCGTCAAATTTGACATTTTGAGTTCAGTACGGTTTTTGAGATTATTACTGAAGTCGAATTAAATGCATTAATCAGCTTTTCTCTAAGTTATATATGTATCGAGATAAACTATGTAATGCTTGCCCAATATCATATTTTTGCCACTAAAGTTAGTAATACTAATTGGGGTAAAATCCAATTTGGCATAAAATACATGAAATACTTTATAATAGTTTTATAAATATTGTTTTGATACACGTGAGGAAATTTAAAACTATATTTAAAATAGGATTGCTCCATGTGGCTAAGAACACTGCCACGTAGATTAAATCAAAAATAATTTTGCCAAAATCTTGGTTTGCTCCATGCAGTTTCAGCGATATTGCCTTATATAAATAGAATTTTTGTATTTAAAAAAAAAAGCCTTATAGCATATATTATAAAATGTCTGCAGCATATGCACAATTTATTTAGGAGTCAATTTTGATGACAGCTAGCAGAAATATAGTTGGAACACTGAACAATTGAAGGACTGTTTAAAAAAGAGACCACTTATGAATAATGAAAGCAAGCAACAAGAGAAACCTTTCTTTTGTTGTTTTCTGTTAACAAATAATTTTTCTTGAACTATTGCTTAATTATCTACATTATTCACTACTACATGATATAAGTTATAAAATTGGTGAACTTTTTGCTTTACGTTCTTCATTGAATTTTCTAGAGACAGTATCGATCGTATCGGACGCCCTTTATACTGCCTCTTAAAAATGCCTATGTTAACAGAGTGTTTATTCTTTTATTTTTTGTCAATATTAGACCAATATTTGTCCATTGGTCATAGTTTTGGACAATTTGGAGGATTCGCTTCCTTGGCTACTACAGATATGCATTGGGCATCGTAGAAATCTCTCGCTTTTCTGCCTTAGTGGAATGCTGCTAAATCCGACCAAAACAAATGTGATGCATCACGCTTTCTAAAGAATGAAAGAAAATGCTTCTGTAGACATTGGTTGAAGTTCGTTTTCACCTAAACAGGAAATTTTCATACAAGACTCGGCTCCTAGATTTTGCAACATGATTCTTTTCTGGTGTTCTGTTCGGTATTTTCTGAATATGGAAACTTATCTCTTCTTTTAATTCGGTGAACCACAGCATGTGACGTTCCAGCCTTATCAACCATATCTCTCAACGACATGTTGGCATTTCGTTTAAAGTATTCTACCAGTTCTTTGCCCTACTTTTGGTCTGTCGAACCTTCGTTCCTGACTGGGAACTGGACACTCAAAATTTACTGAGAATATTTTGAATAGTCTTCAGAATTTTCAACTTTTTAGCTAAGCTTCTTTGAAATATATTCGGATTTTCCATATGGGTGGAGAGAATTAATTTGCGGCATTCCTCTTCACTGACTTCCAGTTTTACTGCATAAGAATTTTGCAGTTAATGACTGCAATTATAAGTGCACACCTTTTTGTAATGCAGTCCTACCAACGGTCCCTAATTTTCTTTACCTGGTGATAAGTAATGGAAGCGGAGATAGGTGGTCGGTTGTTTTCTGAAACAGTCTTTACCTAAAAACAATGTACCGATTGAAATCAACCAAGCTGAATTTAAAGATAAGGCAAAAGATATAAAATCTCTTTTAGTTTATCTTGCAGATGCGAATACATATTATTATTAAACAGTTTTAACGCTCAAATAAGGAGTGTTATTGAGTTATTGCATATTTTATTTTGTTTCTGTTATTTTTTATTTTCCTTTTTTTATAAACTTGAATGAAGTAATATTTGTTCAAGTAGGTCTTTTTGGGATTCTCCGGTACAAACGAAAAGCAAAAAAGGATTTTTTTATTTATTTTATTACATAATTATTTTATTTAGTGCGGCAAAATTTAAATGGAGAATTTTGTTTGCATTCTCCTATTTTCGTACATTTTTTTTGAGTCGCTCAATCCTGTTGTTTGCGATCTGTTAATGAGTCGAGCCAATAGTTGAAACTTTGCCGCCCTAAATCAAATGATTATGTGATAGAATAAATAAAAAAACTCCTTTTTTTTGCGTTTCGCTTGTACTGCAGAATACCAAAAAGGCCTACTAGAACAAATATAAACTTTACATGGTAAAAAAAATTATAAAATTATATTCATTGCGAATGAAGAAATTTGATTAGAAAAACTAGAAAATTTTCTTGGTTAAATAAAGATGTTGAAGTAATAAAATATTTCTTTTAACTTTATTAGTAAATTGTTTTGCCCCATATCATACAAGCAATGTACTGTTTGGAAATCTAGGTTCAAGTTAATGAAATTTTAACGGAAATTTTTTCTATTGAAACAAAAATAACTCAAGATATAAATAGACGGAAAACAACTGAGTTTTTATGTAAATTTAAAAAAAAAATTTATCGAACAGTTTTTTTATAATAAAGGTCTCAACTTTAACTGCCTTTATCCCAAAACTACATTTTTTGCATATGGGGAACAACAGTATTTAGTCGACGAAGTATTATTTTATGTATTGATTGTGATCCCTAGGGACTATGCGAGGCTCTTTAATTTCCAATGTTAGGCTGGATTATTTTATTGCAGTTAGCACGTCGCTAAAAATCTTGAATACTCTGTAGTGATTGGACCGGCGCTACAGAACGTTATAACTTTAAATAAATTTGTTCTAATTTTCCGTTACTTTGTGTATTTGTGTATAAAAAGCAGTCTGAACAGCAAACTAATTAGAAGCTCCAAGTTTCAATATTGGTAAATTTTTATTCACTGCACTGTTAAAATTTGAGCTGCCCAGGAGAGTGATTTTGATCTTTTGTCATAGCTACTTTAAAGTCAGAATATAGGACAAAATGAAATGGACTTTTCCACTGCTTTTTTTGCGTTATTATTCAGCTTAGCAAGCCTTGCATTACGTAGAATGAACTAAAAATTGTTTTATTTTTCATTTTATTTATTTATTTATTATCATTATTATTATAAGCCTTAGTTAAATTTCCTTAATACACTTAACCCTAAGCCTAGTGTTGTCCATGCATATTTCTTCCTTTCTTTGTCTCAATCCCCCGTTTCAGTCAGCTTAGCTGGTTTATGAAAGAGTTTGAAATTCATTTAATTTAAGTTTAATTAATTAAAATCTATTTATTCCTTGTATACTGCCTAATAAAAATAGCATGTTCTAAATTCAACTATATTTTATGCTCTAATTTCATTTATATTTCATGCTCTAAATGCAGCTACAACCTAGCTATATTTCGTGGAGACTATATACATACATATATAGTTTTTTTACTTTTTTTGTGAAGATGCTTATACTCGACATGCGTTGAATCTCAAATGGAAGCCCGTTTAAGATCTCACTGGAGTGTGCCAATAGTCCCTTACGAACTCTTTCTGTTCTTGCTGCTTCCACTCTTATATCATTTCTCTGTCTTATATTTTGAGTATGTATCTGTTGCCATAGTGATTTTAAGATCTGTTTTAAATTTTTGTTCTTCAATTTACAGACAAATTTGGCTTTCTCCATGAAGATTATTTGCTTTAGACTAAGTTTTTCGTTATTCTTAGTAATTCCTTTGTAGATGTTAGCCTAGGTACATTATATAGTGTTTTAAGAGCTCTATTCATAGTAATCTGTGTGGTATTAATTACATAGTTGGAGTATTGGGCCCGTACAAGCATGCTACATTTTATGTGTGATAGTGCATGAGCATTATAAACTAGATTTGCGGTTTCGTTACTTAATTTTTCTATTTATATGAGTGTTTGTTCCACCGATACGACCAATATATTTAATTTCTTTAACTCTCTGTAAGCTCATGGATCTAATATTTATCTATGGATTAATATCTTTCTTATTTCTTCGTTTAGCGAAGGTTTGTTTCCATCCGTCCATGTTTGAAGGACTTCTTTTGTTTTCGCCCCATATATGTATAATGTTTGTGTCATCAGCATATATATGATAGTCTGCTTTAATTCCTGAGCTCTGAATGTTGTATAGCAAATAGAGGTCAGGTCCCAGGATGAAGCCTTGTGGTATACCAGTGGGGAATATTTCCGGATTGCTATGTATTTTTTGTACTTGAGTAAACAATTTCCTATTAGTTAAATAGCTTTCCACCAGTTTTTTGGCATAGCCCTTATTCCATGCTAATCCAGAAACTTCAGAGGAAGATCATGGTCAACTGTATCAAAAGCTTTTTTAAGATCTACAAAAATTGCTTCAACACATAGCTCTTTATCTAGACATTTGTTGATGACATTCATTGTCTTAGTTGTGGTTGACTCTGTTCCGCTGTATTCCTGATAGCCGAATTGTTTCTGAACACATCCTCCAGTTTCGTTGATAAAGCTCCTGAGCCTTTTTTGAATTATCTTCTCGAATATTTTTCTAACACAATTGAGAACTGCAATTGGTCTGTATTTACTCACATCCTTTTTATCTCCACCCTTATAAACCGGCAGTTGAGATGGTTTGATTTACAAATTCAAAATATTAGGCAGTTCACTAATTTGTCGTACTTTAAGGCGTGTATTCTGAAATTAATACATCGCAAATTCGTTTTAGTTTATTTTGAAAAGATTGAAGAAAAGAATAAATCAAAATGAATATGGTGAATATAAAAGTACAGCAAATTTATTTTATTTTATAAAGTAAATTATTGACCAATAAAGCAAATAGCGAGAGAGCTGAACGTAATAAGGAATTTTTTGCAGAACTCGGAGAGTTACGGACCAAAATATTCTAGACTAATAAAATACGCAGCAATTGAGCCTGAAAGAATACTGGCATTCAACAGGATAACGAAGAGCCTGAGGATCGTAAAAAGTATAATAAAAAAAAAATTGTAATGTTGAAGCGTTTTCATTTAAAGAAGGAACTACTGTCAATTCGGAGCCACTATATGGTATGGAACAGCGTATGGCAGCGGAATGTCTTTTCTGATGAAAAGGTTTCAGTGCAGATGGTTGTCACCCTGCGAATGATATTGCCAGATCCGTCACACAGTGGTTTCCAGAACGGAGTGTTGAAGTTCTTGAATGGAAATCGTTATCACCTGATTTCAATATATTGAGAGCTAGCGGGCTACTTATCTTGGAAAGTATATATTAATAAAATAAGTAAAAAACGAGTTTTCAAACAATACTGAGGCCAAGCCGCAAGAAAAAGTAGAAAATAAACTTTTCTTTACACACAGAGGTGGACTCAGATTTTTTGATTGGGACATTTCTCTTGAATATGCTTTCTCTTCATGAATCAAATCACTTATTTCCTCTGATTGATCATACTGAAATATATCGGAAATTTTTTCGGAAAAATCGGAAAACTCTGCATTTTTCCTAAAACGGATTTATCACTAATCAAATTTGTACCAAATATTCAAATTATTTTTCCGATTTTCCGGGTTTTCCATGGAAATTTCCGGTTCAAATTTTGATAGATTCAATTGTCACGCGACATGAACCTGTGTGCTGTAATGACGAAAAGTGGGTCTACGAGAGTGTCGAAAATAGTAAAAAAGAAATATATAAATAAATATACAGACAGACAAATTCGTGTACGAGTTAAAGGGACGGGCTGGCCTCAAAAAGAGCATATTTTAGTTCTTACCACTAAATTAAAAAATTAAGGTTATACAGTTTTAAATTTCCAAGGGGCTAATCATTTGTCATGCTTTTAAAAGTGTACATAATGCAAAAGAATCAACTTGATAAGTACCGTTATGATATAAAGTTTGAAATTCCTCCTAACAACTACTTATAAGTAGAGAATACATATTGTGTCCTTTCTTAAAGGTATTTCACGAAATTATTCAGGAGACTAACGAATTGCCACCGATTGTATTCATACGCAAGTGCTCGTTCACGTTTTTCGTATTATGCAAAAGGTTACGATAGGATAAAGCAAAAAATACTATTAGGACATATAATACAAGTCAAGAAGCAAGGTGCACACTGAGACAAAGCTGAGAGGCAAGAGTTTCTCACACATACTTGCAGCAGAACTTTCTAAAAACGCTTAGTCACCTGACATTGTTATTCTAAGAATGAGTTAAAGAATATTCTTAGTTTTGTATTGTTTTATTTTGATAAGTTGCAAAAAATCTAGAACAGAAAGTAAAATTGGTCTAATGGCCCCTATTCACTTACATATTATATGCAGATCCGAACTGTAGATATATATTTGAATTCCGCCACAAATTAACAGTTAAAATCATATGATTTTATCGGCAGTATAGGTAACCTGCGTGTGTACAAGGTGTGTGTGATAAGTAGTGAGAATGGCTTCATAACTCAAAATATAAAAAACTTTTTATTAAAATTTTATATATATTTTAAAGCTCTACCAATCTCCTTTAAAATAAACACACATTTCTTCAGGTTGAAAAAGCATTTTTGGTATTCAGATGCTTGGACAGATTTGAGTTTGGTGCTTGTTGCCATGTGGATCTCCCCTACTGTATTGAACCTGTGAACTTTCATGACTCTTTTGATTCTCTTATGGCCAGTTTCACAGTCGAGTTTAAACCAAGGTTTAGTTTAAACCATCCTCCAAGTTTAAACGTAGTTTAAACCAAATCGGGTTTCACAGTACATTCTTTTAGTAACGTTGGTAGTACTGAATAAATTGTGAATTAAATTAGTTATCGCCACCATTGTGAAGCAATTTTTCTATCAATCTGTCAATCGGAAAAAGTAAACAGATCAGAAATAAAAAATATGTAGTTATATTTGCTAATTTTAAATATGCCAACATTCAAAAAGGATGGTAATTTTAGCGTAAGTGAAGTTGACCTTTCCTAGTGTATAAAAAAAAATATATAATAGAGCACAAGAAAACGGACAAGAATAGATTCGAAGACAAAGCGACAAGGCTCTTTACTTAAACTGAACCTAGCATAAAAATCAACGTCGTCCCACTCATTCAAATGATTTCTAATTACTCTCAGTCGACAGAGTTGTAAATTTAACTCAAAAAAATCTTCTTCATCGCTAGAAATGTCTAAATCTAAATTCGTGATGAAATTATTTTCTTCATACAAACAATGCTTCTGTCAAAATAAAATTATCTTGAGTTTAAACCGAGGGATGGCACGGTTTAAACTCTAGTTTAAACCGGGGCTTAAGCCAACCTGTGAAACTCATTCATTTTGGACAGGAATTAGCTTACGGTAATATCGGTGTATGGCCGCCGATTGTCGTGGAGCAGAAGGAACTCTTTTGGTTTCCTTGACCTTTTCTTCCTCACCTTTTGAAATAAATGTTCAAGAATATCTCTGTAGTATACTGATCATTTTGACTTTAGTCTCCTGTCAGTTTCTACCATTTCGCGAACTTTGTCAGCCATTACAGTCGTGTGGGCTGAAATTGGATGTCCTGGGGCCGGATTTACTAACTGGGAGAGTTGTGGAGTTGTGGAGATGAGAGTTCTTTTGCCACTTAACTCTCCACTCGGATTTCTGTAACTCGTGGAATTTGTACTGAGATTTACCAAACTCTCTATTCAACTCGGCAAAACTCTCGGCTGGATTAGTTGTGGAGAAGTAAGAAAAATATTTCTCAACTGACAGTATTCTCTGCTTTTATTGTCCTTTGTGAAGGTACCAATGTACCTAGGATTTTCAAATTGATTCATGGATTCACTGCATATCCTGGCTATGTTTACAAAAACCAATTATGGAAATCCTTGCAATAATCGTACTTACAGAGAAATAAGGATTTTTGAGTCTCAAGGTACCCGATAAAAATTGTAATTCACGCGAATATGGTCAATTTGGTCGTCTTCCAGTACAGAGAGATGCTACAAAAATTTTAAATATGCACGTTAAAATTTGTATGTAGGATGAAATAGCATCTACATTTTATCCCCTAATTAGATATGTAATGAGTTTTGACTCCGGTAAATAGTTTTGGAGATAACTGCAAAAGAAGTGAATCAGTCCTTCTTAAGATGAAAAAATGGCCGTTTTCTGGTACAAAAACTCAACTCATCATTATGAAGAACTGGTAAGTCATGGAAATTCACTTTCTATGAGAAAAATGTTCACAGCAGAGTACTAATGGATGTGAAACAAAGAACGGAAGAAATATATGCAAAATATAGGAACTGGGGTGTATATGACCCACGTGCAAAAAATCCGTCTTTCGGGGGTAAAAAGTCAGTTATCAAGTTAAAGTGATAAAAAAGAACTACACCACTCGATTACCCGTTTCTCCCTCTTTAATTTGATACCAAAAATTACGTATTCTGGACAACCCCCAATGGGGGGTGGTACGACCCCCCATCCCCAAAAGCCCTCTCTCAGAAATTGTTCACCTATATTTTTGTACTCTAGACCCTAAAGCCGTAGGAAAAAACCGCAATGCTCTACGACTCTCCCACACAGAGTTATCCACTTTCAATATTTCGATACTTCTCACGCTTTCTTCAACTCCTCAAGTATATTAGAGAATCTCGAATGGAGAGTTGGGGAGTTTTAACCGGGGAAAACGAAAATTCTCATCTCCCAAACTCCAAAACTCTCCGAGTTAAGGCACTTTCATATCAAAAACAAGAACAGAAAAATGTAAACCGAAAAACTCAATTTATTCCACTTTAAAACAAGATTTTTGTTCCAATTATTAATAAAGTCCAGGCAAATAGGATAAACTAAGAATTTTACTGAGAAAATAGTTATTTTGTTTCAGATTTTGAAGAAAAACACAACTTTTATGTTTTATCGGCCGAAAAACTTTTTCGGCGGAAAAATCCGACCGATAAATCATAAAAGTTGTGTTTTTCTTAAAAATCTATGATAAATATACTATTTTATTAGTAAAATTATTAGCTTATCCTAATTCCCATGATTTTATTAATCATTGGAGCAAACATTTTGTTTTAAAGTGGAATAAATTGAGTTTTTCGGTTTACATTTTTTCGATACTTGTGTTTGATGTGAAAGTGCCTTTAGTGAATCCGGCCCCTGGACGAAGAAGATCTTTGGATTAATTTCTGTCTACTCGAAATAAAAACCCACATAAACACAGTACTTTTAGGTAAGCACCTGTCCTGTCCTGCAACATTTGATAGGTTTCTGTGCATTTTGATGTTGGCTCTTTGTTCTTTTCTCTCCTGTAATATTGGCCATGTTCAATTTTCTTTCCTTGCAAAAAACCCCGTAGTTTACTACAACATTAAAATATTTTATTACTTAATAATTAATACTATTTAAAAGGTAGATGTCTTCAGAATTTAATAATGATAAAAATGTTGGCAAAATACTTTAAAATATTTGATTTATGCAGTCAGACACAATTTGTATGTTGAAAATTGTACGATTTCATTGTAACCAAATCGGTAGTCTATGAATTGCAGACTGTAGATATCTGTAGATAAATACAAACAGAAATAGAAAGATTTATTTAAGGATACTGTACACAAGAGTTAATAATCTTTTTTTGTACATTAAATATAAAGGTGGTAGAGATCGAGTTTTGAATACTAAGCAGAAAGAGAAAAAATAAAGATAAAGTTTTTCTAAAGTATAAGAAATGACAAAATTAGCTATTATTATTAGAACTTAGTTCTTTTTAGATTTGAATTTATATATTTACACATAAATTCTGTTGTTGACATAATGAATATTATTCATTATATCAATAGCGCAATATTATACTATAAGTGTTTCATTGTGCTGCTTAAATGCACCGACAGTCCCTGCAGTTTGGACATTCAAGGGAAGGGCAATTTGGACAAGATAAGAACCTTCCATGTAAGAGTTCAAAAAAAACGTGGGAGCATTATAATTCTATTACGGCGTGATATTGGGAACTGGAAATATTCTCGTAAGTATCTAAGTCTATCATAATTAAATAGATTATACATGGTGTCCCGGCACCCGAAAGAAGCTATGGATAGGTCATGCTTAGACAAAAGGAAGGAAGGGGGGGGGGGTTAATCGTAACGAATTCCAAGATAACGGGACTTTAATATATTTGGTTATATTTTTATAGATCACGCTGTATCTTCTGAACGTTACAACCTGTGATGATAATTTAAACTTTGGTAGATAGACCTTTCCAATGGTCTATTTTCCATCACCCTTTCTGAAAATGGATGAAAAAGTTAAATAAGTGCCAGAAAGTAGGCAATTATCTTTTGGAAATGACCGTTTTTTATTTAATAATTAATTATATCTTTGATTATGAATTAATTTATTTTGGGTTAATTATAGCTTTTTTAGTTAAAATACCTATATTTTTAGTTCATTTATGATTACCAAAAGCTCATGTAGAGGCTCCTGTTTCAGGATCTATAATTTTAGCTGGAATTATATTAAAAGTAGGAGGATATGGATTATTACGAGTATTTTTGTTATTACAATTTATTGGAAATAAATTAAATTTTATTTGAATTAGAATTAGATTAGTAGGAAGAGTTATTATTAGTTTAATATGTTTACGTCAGGTAGATATAAAATCTTTAATTGCTTATTCATCTGTTGCTCATATAGGAATTGTGTTAAGAGGTTTAATAACAATAACTTATTGAGGATTTTGTGGTTCTTATATTTTAATAATTGCTCATGGGTTATGTTCATCTGGTTTATTTTGTTTAGTTAATATTTCTTATGAACGATTAGGAAGTCGTAGATTAATAGTAAATAAGGGATTAATAAATTTTATACCTAGAATAACTTTATGATGATTTTTGTTATGTTCTGCTAATATAGCAGCTCCTCCTACTTTAAATTTATTAGGTGAAATTACTTTATTAAATAGAATTATTAGTTGATCATGAATTACAATAATTATAATTATTTTTTTATCTTTTTTCAGTTCTTGTTATACTCTATATTTATATTCCTATAGTCAACATGGTAAAATATATTCTGGATTATATTGTAATATATCTGGTTTAATTCGTGAATATTTACTTTTATTTTTACATTGATTTCCATTAAATTTATTAATTATTAAAAGTGAAGGTTGTTCTTTATGACTTTAAATTATCTAAATAGTTTATAAAAATTTTGATTTGTGGTATCAAAGATATGATTTAATTTCATTTTAGTTCGTGAAATATATTTCTATTTGTTTTATTAGATTTATTAGTTTAATATTAATTAGTTGTGGTTTATTCTTATTTAGTATTAAGTTTTTAATTAATAATTATTCAGTATTTATTGAATGAGAAATAATTTCTATTAATTCTGCTAGTTTAGTTATGACTTTTTTATTTGATTGAATAAGTTTATTATTTATATCTTTTGTTTTATTTATTTCATCATTAGTTATTTATTATAGAAAAGAATATATATCTATAGATTATAATATTAATCGATTTATTATATTAGTATTATTATTTGTTTTATCAATAATAATATTAATTATTAGACCAAATTTAATTAGAATTTTATTAATTATTTATTTATTAGTTATTTATTTTCAAAATGTAAAGTCTTATAATGCTGGAATATTAACTGCTTTATCTAATCGAATTGGGGATGTAGCTTTTTTATTAGCAATTGCTTGAATAATTAATTATGGTAGTTGAAATTTTATTTTTTATTTGGATTTAATAAAAATAGATTATGAAATATGTATTATTGGTTCATTTATAATATTAGCTGCTATAACTAAGAGTGCTCAAATTCCTTTTTCTTCTTGGTTACCTGCAGCAATAGCAGCTCCTACTCCTGTATCAGCTCTTGTTCATTCATCTACATTAGTAACTGCTGGGATTTATTTATTAATTCGTTTCAATAATCTTTTATTTGATAATGTATTGGGTCATTTATTATTATTAATTTCTGGACTTACAATATTTATATCAGGATTAGGAGCTAATTTGATTTAAAAAAGATTATTGCTTTATCAACTTTAAGTCAATTAGGTTTAATAATAAGAATTTTGTCTATAGGTTATCCAAAACTAGCTTTTTTCCATTTATTAACTCATGCTTTATTTAATTCTTTATTATTTATATGTGCTGGAGCAGCAATTATTCATAATATAAATGATTCTCAAGATATTCGTTTAATAGGGGGGCTAAGATTTTATATACCTTTAACAGCTTCATGTTTGAATGTAGCTAATTTAGCTTTATGTGGGATACCTTTTTTAGCTGGATTTTATTCAAAGGATTTAATTTTGGAAATTACTATATGTTCTTATATAAATATATTTAGTTTTTTTTTTTTTTTTTTTCTACAGGATTAACAGTTAGTTATTCTATACGTTCGGTATTTTATTCAATAACTGGTGAACTTAATTATTACTCTTTAAATATTTTAAATGATGAAAGATGAGTAATATTACGTGGTATAATAGGTTTATTAATTATAAGAATTTTAGGAGGAAGATTATTAAATTGATTAATTTTTAGAACTCCTTATTTAATTTGTTTACCTTATTATTTAAAGTTTTTGACTTTTATAGTTTGTATTTTAGGAGGAATTATTGGATATTTAATTTCTAATGTTGGTTTATATTTTTTTAATAAATCATTAAATTTTTATAAATATAGATTATTTATAGGTTCTATATGATTTATACCTTTTATTAGAACTTATGGAATTATATTTATTCCTCTAAATATAGGTTTATATTTTACTAAATATTCTGATCATGGATGATCAGAATATTTGGGAGGTCAAAATCTTTATAATTTTTTAGTACATTATTCTAAAATTAATCAATTAATTCAAAATAATAATTTAAAAATTTACTTGTTAATTTTTGTATTATTATTTATTATTTTGTCAATTTTAATATTAAATTAATTTATATTTATTCAGATAGCTTATATAGAGTATTACATTGAAGATGTTAGGGAAATTAATTAAATTTCTGAATAAATAACTAATAATAGTAATTTACAAAATAATACATTTATTTTTACAGTGAAAATGTAATAGTTTATTTAACTTATATAAATAAGAAGTATAAATGGAATTTAACCATTAAATTAAAAAGTTAGCAGCTTTTTTTGATCTCCATACTTCTTTAATTGGAATATTAATTTCATTTATATCATTAACAATGATATGCCTCTTTTTGGCTTCAATTAAAGAATAAGGGTGTTATTAATACCTAAAATTAGGTCGAAACTAATTGTAATTGTTACTTCATATTCTATAGTAGATTGAAATTCAATACTTTTTGAATGCAAATCAAATGTTATACTTAACTACAACTCTAAAAATTATTAAATAGTTCAATTTAATGATCCTTGGTTTCATTCGTGATATAACCCAATTAATAAAATAAATAAGGAAACTGTTCTTGTAATTGTTCATGATAATATATTAGAAAAGTTTAAAGTTAAGATTATAGGTAGAATTAGTGCAATTTCTACATCAAAAATTAAGAATAGAATCGTAATTAAAAAAAATCGTAGAGAGAAGGGTAATCGTGCAGATGAATGTGGATCAAATCCACATTCAAATGGAGAATTTTTTTCTCAGTCTATTAATGTTTTTTTTTTGATAATATTGATGCAAGTAATATTATAATTACTGTAATTAATATAATTATTAATATTGTTGTTATAATAGATAAAATTATTTATATTATTATAATTAAATAATCCTTATGATTGGAAGTCATATATACTTTATATACTATATAAATAATTTATCTTCCTTATCAATAAATTGAAATGAAAAGGAATAATCATACAATATCTACAAAATGTCAGTATCAAGCAGCTGCTTCAAATCCAAAATGGTGAATTTTAGAAAAATGAAATTTTATATGTCGAATTAAGCAAATTAATAAAAAAGTAGTTCCAATTAGAACATGAATTCCGTGAAATCCAGTTGCTACAAAAAAAGTTGATCCATATACTGCATCAGCAATAGTAAATGTTGCTTCTATATATTCATAAGCTTGTAGTATAGTAAAGTAAATTCCTAAAATAATTGTAAAAAATAGTCCCTGAGTGGTTTGTGAATAATTACTTTCTATTAAACTATGATGAGCTCATGTAACAGTAATTCCTGATGATAATAAGATAGCTGTATTAAGTAATGGAATTTGGAATGGATTAAGTGGGGTTACTCCTAATGGAGGTCATATAGATCCTAATTCAATATTAGGTGATAATCTTATATGAAAAAAGCTCAGAAAAATGAAATAAAAAAAAAAATTTCTGAAATAATAAATAAAATTATTCCTCATCGTAGTCCTGTAGTTACATTATATGTATGTATTCCTTGGGAAGTTCCTTCACGTGAGATATCTCGTCATCATTGATATATTGTTAATAAAGTAATAATAATTCCTAATATTAATAAATTAATATTATATTGATGGAATCATTTTACTAAACCTCTTACTATAATTATAGCTCCAATAGCTCCTGTTAGAGGTCATGGGCTATAATCAACTAGATGATAGGGTTGATTTGAATGTGTTGACATTAATTAACTTCTCTTGAATATAATGTTCTTAATACAGCAAATACATATGATTGAATAATAGCTACAGCTGATTCTAATATTAAAAGGGCAATTTGTAAGTTAATTAATATAATAATTGAATAATTTAATATAGATCCTGTATTTCCTAGTAATGTTAATAATAAATGTCCTGCAATTATATTAGCAGATAATCGTACTGCTAAAGTTCCTGGACGAATTATATTTCTAATTGTTTCAATACATACTATAAAGGGTATTAATAAATTAGGAGTTCCTTGAGGAACTAAGTGTGCAAATATATGTTGAGTGTGATTAAATCATCCATATAATATAAATGATAATCATAAAGGCAATGATAAGGAAAGAGTTAATACTAAATGACTTGTGCTAGTAAAAATATATGGAAATAATCCTATAAAATTATTAAATATAATTATTGAAAATAATGAAATAAGTATTAAAGTTCTTCCATTTATATTTTTTGGTCCAATAAGGATTCTAAATTCTTTATGTAATATTATTATTATATTATTTCATATAATATTATATCGTGATGGTATAACTCAGTATATAGAAGGAATAATTAAAATTCCAATAAAAGTTCTTAATCAATTTAATGAAAAATTAAAAATTCTTGATGAAGGATCAAATACCGAAAATAAATTTGTTATCATTTTCAATTTATAAAATATTTATTAGTTATTAATTTTGATTTATTTTCTTTATCTTTGTTAATATTAAAAGAGAAGTAATTTATACATCTAAATAATAAAAGGGTAAAAAAAAATAATAAATAAGGATAATCAGTTAATTGGAGCTATTTGTGGAATTAAAAATTATCAATTAATTGATATCTTTAGTTTGACAAACTAATATTATTATTTTTAACTAAATTTTTCATTAGAAGTAGACACTATCTTACTATAATATGGTTTAAGAGACCATTACTTGTTTTCAGTCATCTAATGTTATTAATTATTTATTGAATTAATTCATTTAATAAAGAATTTTATGGGAATACTTTCTACAACAATAGGTATAAATCTATGATTAGCTCCACAAATTTCTGAACATTGTCCAAAATATACTCCAGGTCGATTAATTAAGAAGTTAGTTTGATTTAATCGACCTAGAGTACCATCTACTTTTACTCCTAAACTTGGAATAGTTCATGAATGAATTACATCTGCGGCAGATACTAGTATACGAATTTGTGAATTTATAGGTAAAATAATTCGATTATCAACTTCTAATAATCGGAATATTCTGTTATCTAATTCATTAGTTGGGATTATATATGAATCAAATTCCAAATTTATAAAATCAGCATATTCATAACTTCAATATCATTGATGTCCAATAGCTTTAATAGTAATTATTGGTTCACTAATTTCATCTAATAAATATAATACTGTTCAGATAATTTCAATAGTTTGTCCATGTAATAATAATCGATTAATATATTTATTAAAAAATAATGTTGATATAATATAACTTACTATAATAGTGATTATAATTAAAATTAATAATGTATGATCATGAAAAATAATTAATTGTTCTATTAAGGGAGATGATCTATTTTGTAAACCTAAATTAGCTCATGTTGACATTAATAATTATTCTAATAAAAGTTAATTACTTTATATATGAAGCTTAAACCCATTGCACTAATCTGCCACATTAGAAATTATTTAAAATAGGAAGTTCTGAATAACTATGTTCTGAAGGTGGAATATTTTGGTATCATTCAATAGATGAATTTAGATGAATAGAATATATAATATTACGTTTTGATACTATACTTTCTCAGATAATAAATATAAAATATAGAATTCCAATTAATGAAATTGTTGAACCAATTGTTGAAATAATATTTCATATTGTATAGGCATCAGGATAATCAGAATATCGTCGAGGTATTCCAGCCAATCCTAGGAAATGTTGAGGGAAAAATGTAATATTTACTCCAATAAATATAATAAAAAATTGAGTTTTTAGCCATTTATAATTTATAGTTAATCCTGTAAATAATGGATATCAGTGGATAAATCCTCTTATTATAGCAAACACAGCTCCTATTGATAATACATAATGAAAATGAGCTACAACATAATAAGTATCATGTAAAATAATATCAATTGAGGAATTAGCTAAAACTACTCCAGTAAGTCCTCCTACTGTGAATAGAAATACAAATCCTAGAGCTCATAAAATTGCTGGAGAATAAGATAAAGAAGTCCCATGAAGTGTTGCTAGTCAACTAAAAATTTTAATTCCTGTGGGAATAGCAATTACTATTGTAGCTGAAGTAAAATAAGCTCGTGTATCTACATCTATTCCTACTGTAAATATATGATGAGCTCAAACAATAAATCCTAGAAGACCAATAGCTAATATAGCATAAATTATTCCTAAAGATCCAAAAGTTTCTTTTTTACCAGATTCTTGACTAATAATATGAGAAATTATTCCAAATCCTGGTAAAATTAAAATATAAACTTCTGGATGTCCAAAAAATCAAAATAAATGTTGATATAAAATAGGATCTCCTCCTCCGGCAGGGTCAAAAAAAGATGTATTTAAATTACGATCAGTTAATAATATTGTAATGGCTCCAGCTAAAACTGGTAAAGATAATAAAAGTAAAATAGCAGTAATTATTACTGATCAAACAAATAAAGGTATACGATCAAATTTAATTCCTGTGGATCGTATATTAATAATTGTAGTAATAAAATTTACTGCTCCTAAAATTGATGAAATTCCAGCTAAATGAAGTGAGAAAATTGCTAAATCAACAGATGCACCACTATGAGCAATTCCTGATGAAAGAGGAGGGTAAACTGTTCAACCTGTTCCAGCTCCATTTTCGACTATTCTACTTGTTAATAATAATGTTAAAGAAGGAGGTAATAGTCAAAAACTTATATTATTTATTCGTGGAAATGCTATATCTGGGGCTCCTAATATTAAAGGGACTAATCAATTTCCAAATCCTCCAATTATAATAGGTATTACTATAAAGAAAATTATAATAAATGCATGTGCAGTTACAATTACATTATAAATTTGATCATCTCCAATTAATGATCCAGGATGACCTAGTTCAGTTCGAATTAAAATTCTTATTGAAGTTCCTACTATTTCTGCTCATGAACCAAAAATGAAATATAAAGTTCCAATATCTTTATGGTTAGTTGAAAATAATCACTGTTGCGATTAAATGGCTGAAAATTAGGCGATAGATTGTAAATCTATTTATAAGAATTATTCTTTTTAATCAATAAAGTTGGCTTTATATTCATAATATATGATATTAGACTGCAATTCTAAAGGAGTAGTATATACTAAAGCTTAAAAGATTATTCTTATATTTATAACTTTGAAGGTTATTAGTTTAAATTAACTTAAAACTTTCATAGTTATAAAATATAATAGATTAATCTAATAGAAAATAATCTAAAAATGGAAATACATGATGTAATTATATAAATTATAATAGTAATATTTTTATATGTTGAATTTATATTTCAATATAATTCATTGTAATTTAATATAAAAGATGAGTAACATAATCGTAAATAAAAAAATAAAGTAATTAAGGTTAACACTGTTAATGTAAATATAATTATAAATTGATTATTAGTTACTAGGGATTGAATAACTATTAATTTGGGTAAGAATCCTATAAATGGAGGGAGTCCTCCTAAAGATATTGCAAAATTTGTATAATTCGCTACAAAATAGACTTTTTGAAGTTGTACATAAAAACGGAGGACCTACAAAATATTAACAATAAAAAAAAATATTGAAAAAATTAAAAGCACTTGTTTTATTATCTATTTTTACAGATGAGGGTAATCAAGTGTCCCTGTTTCAAAGGCTCAAAATGTAGCATGGAAATTTCCACTTCTTCTTTGTTCCATTTTCTCGCCTTCGTCATCAGGTAGCATGTATAATCGGGTAAGAAATCTTGTCTTAATGGTTTGCAGGAAATTGTACCCCTACATTAGGCATTCGTGTCGTAATAGTTTCCGAGAAATAGTACCCCTACAATATGAATTCGGTCAAAATTTCAAGTGAGGGTAATCAAGTGACCCGCAGTGTATATATTAACTTAAATATATTATATATATATATATATATATATATAAATAATTTATATTAAATGTATTAATATATATAAATATGAAATTTTTTAATATTATTTTTAATTATTTTATAATTAAAAATAATATATATATAATTTATATATATATATATATATATATATATATATATATATATTATTTATATAAATTATATAGATATATATATATATATATATATATTTATATATAAATTAGTTATTAAATATTTATATAATTAATAATTTATATATTACTTTAGATAATTATTTATATAGTAATTTTATAATTATTATTAAAAAATTATTTATATTTATAAATTTTATTTAATATTATTTTAAATAATTAGTTATAAGGGGCAATTAATTAATTTTAATATTATGGGGAGGTATTTACATAAATTAGTTATTAAATATTTATATAATTAATAATTTATATATTACTTTAGATAATTATTTATATAGTAATTTTATAATTATTATTAAAAAATTATTTATATTTATAAATTTTATTTAATAGTTTTATATTGGCTTTAATATTTAGTTATTAATTTATTTTATATGTAAGGTTTTTCGTGAATTTATTTTGTTCTAAATGAATTATATAAGTATTTATATTATTTGCAGTAATTAATATTATTAAAGTTAAAGAAATTTATAAATAGTAATTTTATTTAGTATTGGATAAATTTGTGCCAGCATCTGCGGTTATACATAAAATACAAATTAATTTATATTAGCATAAGTTAGGTTATTAGTTTTTAATTTGTTATAATTTTTATTAGGTGAAATTTTAAATATCAAATAAATTAATTATTTATTTACTAAACTTGAAAATTTTAGTTTTAAACTAGGATTAGATACCCTATTATTTTATTATGTAATTTATTAAATGTTAAGGTAGTAATAGTTATGATCTTGAAACTTAAAAAATTTGGCGGTATTTTAGTCTATTCAGAGGAACCTGTTCTTTAATCGATATTCCACGTTGAATCTTACTTAATTTTGTTTATCAATTTGTATACCTCCGTTATTGAATATTTTATTAGAATTAAATAATTTTCAATTATTAATATATTAATTAATATCAGGTCAAGGTGCAGTTTATAATTAAGTAGTAATGGGTTACAATAAATTTATTTATATGGATTTTTATTTTAAATAGTTAAATGAAGGTGGATTTGATGGTAAATTTATGAAGATTATTAAGTTGAATATAGCTCTAAAATGTGTACACATCGCCCGTCACTCTTATTAATATAAGTAAGATAAGTCGTAACATAGTATATGTACTGGAAAATGTATCTAGAAACAGTTTAAATCTTAAATAGTAAAGTATTTCATTTACATTGAAAAGATTGTTGTGCAAACCAATATAAACTGATTATTAATATTTATTTACTTGATTGTTAAGTGTTTTGTTTTAATTTATTAAAATTAATTATAAAATTTTATTTGTTTTAGTAATTTTTATTGAAAAAATTAATATTAGTTATAGTTTATTAAATATTGTAAAAGAATATTGAAATATATTGAAAAATTTATATTTAAAAAGAATATTTAATTTATTGTACCTTGCGTGTCAGGGTTTATTAAATAATTAATAGTTGATTTATTTTTTTCGATTTTAAAAGATTTAGTTAAGTAATTTAGTTAATGTTGAATAATTATTAATAATTCTTAGCTGGAATGAAATGTTATTCGTTTTTAAAGGTATCTAGTTTCTTAAGAAATATATTTAATTTATCTTTTTATATGGGTTAATTATAATTTATTATTTTAACTTTATTATTTAAGTGATATTTTATGGGATAAGCTATAAAATAGATAATTAAAAATTTTATTTAATAATATTTAAATTATATGTTTAATAATAGCAATTAATTGTAAGTTTATTATAATTTATTTATATATTTTATTATTTATTTTAAATTTTAAATTTAAGTTATTAAGATTTTTATTTTAATAAAAAAAATTAGGTAATAATGATAAAATTAGTATATTTATATTGTTGTTTAATTTATTAATATGATAGAATTATTGTAAATAATTCGGCAAATTAATATTCGCCTGTTTAACAAAAACATGTCCTTTTGAATTTAATTTAAGGTTTAGCCTGCCCATTGATTTAATATTAAAAGGCCGCAGTATTTTAACTGTGCAAAGGTAGCATAATCATTAGTTTTTTAATTGAAAACTGGAATGAATGGTTGGACGAAATATTAACTGTTTCATAAAATTTTATATAGAATTTTATTTTTTAGTTAAAAAGCTAAAATTTATTTTAAAGACGAGAAGACCCTATAGATCTTTATAATAAATTATTTATATTTATTAAGATTATTTTAATTATAATTGATTATTATTATTTTATTGGGGTGATATTAAGATTAAAAAAACTCTTAAAATTATTATTACATTAATGTATGAAAACTGATTTTGATCCTTTATTAAAGATTAATAAATTAAGTTACCTTAGGGATAACAGCGTAATTTTCTTTGAAAGTTCTTATTGATAAGAAAGATTGCGACCTCGATGTTGGATTAAGAGATATAATTGGGTGCAGTAGCTCAGTTAATAAGTCTGTTCGACTTTTAATTTTTTACATGATCTGAGTTCAAACCGGCGTGAGCCAGGTTGGTTTCTATCTTAAAAAATATTAAATATCTTAGTACGAAAGGGCCATTTATTTGAAAAATTATTATTTTGTTAAGAATAAAATTAATTTATATAACTATTTTGGCAGATTAGTGCAATAAATTTAGAATTTGTTTATATAATTTTTATTATATATAGTACTTGATAAAAATTGAATTAGTTTTATTATTTATTGGAATATTAATAATTATTATTTGTGTATTAGTTGGAGTTGCTTTTTTAACTTTATTTGAGCGTAAAGTTTTAGGTTATATTCAGGTTCGTAAAGGTCCTAATAAAGTAGGAATTTTTGGTATTCCACAGCCTTTCTGTGATGCAATTAAATTATTTACTAAGGAGCAAACTTATCCTTTAATATCTAATTATATTTCTTATTATTTTTCTCCAATTTTTTCTTTATTTTTATCTATTTTATTATGATCTTGTATTCCTTTATTTGTAAAAATTTATTCGTTTAATTTAGGATTATTATTTTTTTTATGTTATGCTAGTTTAGGAGTTTATACAATTATAATTGCTGGTTGATCATCTAATTCTAATTACTCTTTATTAGGAGGACTTCGTGCAGTAGCTCAAACTATTTCTTATGAAGTAAGATTAGCTTTGATTTTATTATCTTTTGTTTTTTTAATTAATAGATATAATTTAATTGATTTTTATATTTATCAGAAATATATTTGGTTTTTTATTATACTATTTCCTTTGGCTTTAATTTGATTTGTTTCTTGTTTCGCTGGAGATGCTTAAGAAAATGTGCAAAAAAAGCAGAAAGGGTTACATTTTCTGTACAGAGTGTGATAGGTCATTTTAAAGCTAAGCTTTTGGACTTTTTAAATAAATTTGTTGATAAAAATAATAGTTAAATAAGAAAAATGAGTAAAAATTCTGAAATTTTAATTTTGTTGAGTGATAACTTCAAAACGAAAGGTACGAGGGAAAAAGTTTATAGACCGTTGAAAAGGTCCAACGAGTATCTATCTACTAAAGTTTAAATATGATTATCGAAACGAAACGTTCAGAAGTTACAGGGTGATTTATAAAACCATACAGAAATATTTTAGAGTCCCGTTATCTCGGAAACCATTACGACCCTCCCCCTCCCCATACAATGTTTTGTTTTTCCAAGCATGATCTGTGCTTCTCCTTCGTGTGTCAGACCACATACGGGATACTCTGTATAAGAAAACTAGAGTATGTCGCCGCAAATATGGAGACAGTGGGCAGCCAAGCACTCGAAATAGAAAAGGTGAAACATGGTCAAACCTGCGAAGTCCATAAACAAAGTAGATGCAGTCGTTGAATGCTACTTCCACCTTGCGGGTACAATTGCTATTCCGTTTAGGAAATATAATACCACCATAAGTGAAATGGGGCAAAATTAAATTCAGTAGATAGAATACTCCCTGAGAGCCAGAGACTCTGAAGCCCTGCGTAAACTTTTCTGATAATACTGTTAACGAAGTCGCCACACTTCATTTCGCTGTTTAAAATAATACCAAGATTAGTGACTTTGTTTAGCATAGACAACGAAACGTTGTTTAAGACCACTGGTGGTATATAAGAAAAATACAGTTTTTTATTGTCGAAGTAAATATAGTGAGACTTGACAGGATTTAAAACCAACTGATTATACTGCGACCAGATATAGATTCTGTTAAGATCACAATTCATTCGTTCAATGTAATCTTCTGAAAGCCGAAATACAACTGGATATCATCCGCATATAAATGGATATATACGCATCCTGGAAAATATCAGGCAAGTCATTTATAAACAGACTGAAAAGCAAGGGATCCAATATAGAACCTTGAGGAACCCCACGTAGTAGTAGCAGTGCAGTGCACCACATTTCGTTGGCTTTGACTCGCTATTTACGACCAGTCAGAAAATTGTTGATCAAAGCAACGGCTGAGCTACTAAAATGATAATATTTATCAAGTTTATCGAGGATGATGCTGTTATTCACGCGATCAAAAGCCTTAGAGGATACTTTCAACACAGCTGTGTCACAGCTATGGAATCGTCAAAATCCGGATTGCCAGCACGTCAAAAGATCATCCCGGTCGAGATATTTAAGCATCTGTTTATACATTAGAATTTCAAGTACTTTGGATATAAAGCACAAAATACTAATTGGACGAAAATCTGCTACAGATTCCGGAGAGAACTTTTCGGAATGGGCATGACAGTTGGAAACTTTCAAGCACTAGGAAAAGAAGATGACATCAAGCATGAATTAATTATATGTAGCATGTATTTGACTATAAACGGGAACAAGACTTTAATGAAGTGTGGTGGTACGTTGTCAGGTCCAGTACCTTCAGATTTTAAAAGAAAAGGTATTGTTATTATTATTAGGCAATATTGAATTATCTACGCTGGGATTAGAATCACGTAGCTCAGTCATTGCAGTACTGGATGATGTGAAGAATATGTTTAGGTCTTCAGGATCGAGATCGTTACCAGAAGTATAATTACTGCCCCCACAGCCGGTCGCGAATTTCAGTGTCTTTGGACTGAGATTGTGGTTAAATGTGGATCTAAAATATTGGCGCTTTGCTCGTCGAGCTGCCGCGGTCGCCCTATTTCGAGCAGCTTTGTATAGAGATCATACTTCATCAGCCCGCAGCCGAATATAATGATGATATAAATATTCACGCTCTGCAATAAGAGATCGAACTCTTGGCGAGAACTAGGGACAACCATCAACAGGTGTATTTTTTCTTTTTATAGGTACATATTTTTGAAAGAGGTAGCTTATAAGGGATGAAAGAATTGCTACTTGACCGTCGACCAATTCACAGTCAAAAATTTCATTCCACAGCAAATGCAAGCATTCACCAAATAAAGAATTTTTATCGATATTTCTGCAGTTACGATGTGAATACTTAATGACAGAGGGTGCATGAGCTACAGGAAACTCATAACTTAGGAAGAGAAAATCATGATCCAATGAGCTGGGGGGATTAATTTGGTTGTGCGAAATTACTTTATTCGTGTCTGTAATCATGAGTAGGTCAAGTATTGCAGGATTCGCTGTGTTCTAGTATGTTGGCAGAGAACTAATTACACTTACATATATATATAAGCATTGAACGTAATGTAAAAACCGATAAATTGTCTTGATACACCACACACATCCAGTTCATCGTCACATAACAGGACTGCAGATGGGTAAGTTACATACAAATTGTACAATTTCATCGTCAATCTATTATGTTCAGTTACGGAAAGAAAAATTTAGTAATATTAAGAAAATGTTGATAAATATCGAGTAAGAAGGCTGTTGATTTGGCGCCAAGTAAATTTTTATTATATTCTAGAAAACATATTCAAATTTTGGTTGATTATATCATTATCAAGTAATTAATACTAAATTCAACCCGTCATATTTTCTTACTTTTGGCATTAAAATAATAAAACTAGAAATGTTCTAAATTCATACTGATGTTATCTTTCCTATATTCAGAAAATATTTATACCAGATTCAAGCGACCTGTTTACTTGAACTAAACATTGAAAGATTAATATAAGTAAACGAAATGTTTATAAATATCTTATTTTGCAAAGAAATTGAATTTTAGTTTTGCTAAAATGTATACCATAAAACGTATAGATTAAGAAAACTAATAATAAGTTTTATATATCGTATTAGTACCTAAATATATATGTACAGAATATTAAAAACAAATATTTTACACGTATAGATTACACTCCACACACAATAAATTTAAAAGACTTAAATATTTCCCCCCAGTGCGAAGAAGAACAGGATAACTTATGAATTTGGATATAACTTCTTTACTTGCGTAAAGCCGGTGTCCAAACGAAAATAAATGTATGCAGTTAGATTCTGAAAACAAATTTACTTGTTATTTGTTGTTTCTTAAAAAATCTACAAGAACAACGCATAATTAAATTCGTTTTCAGGAACCAACTTGGTGCAATTTTTTTTTTTTTAAGTCAACAAGTATTCATTTTAATATTCTTAAAAGTTTTTTAAAACGGCTGCTGACTATTTCCACTGACACCGTGCATATTTTGGAAAGTGTTGTTATACATGCAATTTAACCGTTTCATTTTATCCCAGCAGCAAAAAACTTATATCATGTATTTATTGAAATTAAGGAAAGGATTCATGAAATTTAATAACCGTTTGCGAAATTCTATTTATTTGTATGATGTTTATTGAGTTCTAGCAAATAATTATTGATTCTAACATTTATGTTTAAATTTTTATCACATTTTCATACGGAAAGAGATATTTAATAAATCATTGATTACATTCACAAAACTTTTTCTAAAGTGTATTCGAGAAGAATTTCATAGTTTTTAGTAAATTAGAATAAATTTTGAAAACTTCATCTTTCTCAATATTAGATAACATTTTTTAATATTTAGAAAATTTGGATTATATTGATATAAAAAAAATTATGTACTGTGTTTAATAAATCGACGATTTAATATTAGTAAAAAATTCTTCCCATGGTTCGGTTTGATATTTCCGTCAGATAATATGGATAGAAGTACAACTTTTAGAATTCATTGAAGTGTATAGGAAACATTCTGCACTATGGAAAGTAAATAATGAATCTTATTCTGACAGTTAAAACAAAACTTGTAAGATATAACTAATAAAACTGCAGAAAACTGTAGACAAAACACCTACTATTGATTCTGTTAGGAATATTAACAAACTCATATTATGTTAGATGCCTTGTCTGTGCAGCAATCAATTTTCACCCATCAGAAACGTTTTAGACTCTTCACTAGTAGTTCTGATAAAAAAATTAATTATTATTACTAGAGCAGAAATTTTCTTTTTTGATAAAATCATTTTAAAAATTTAACCGACTTGCATGATAAACGTTAACAAAGTAATTATGATATGGACACTGAAGATCGGACTGTACATAGGTATGTGCTAGTCGTCAGTTTATCTAAAGTTTTCTGTCTGTCAAATTTCAAACTTAAGACGTGAACTGATTCTAGTGGGTGGACGAAAATAGATTTGGACTGAAAGATGCCATCTACAGTCTGAAACTGCAAATAATCTGTAAGTGAATGGGAGCCTTAAGACTAATTTTAGCAATACTTTAGATGGACGCATGCAATGCAAAGAAAGATATCGTGGGATAGTAGAAATGATTATCAGCAATTTCATGGGTTTAAGCTGTATTTAGTGAAAAGCTGAACTTAATTATGACAACCAGCTGCCTCAATTTACCCATATACGAACCCAACTTTACTTTCTTTATAGAGCTTGAACTCACTAGGTACACCCATTCTTAAGTTATCCGAGGGTTAGACGGACAGCCACACGGAGGGAGCTTCATTGGATATTGTACAAAAGAAAGCCTTCAAGCTCATTGGCGATTTGGCAATAACTATTTATATCGACTAACTCGAGCACCGCAGTCTGATCCCATGTAGAATTATTCCTGCACACAATTCTCGCGCAGCAAACGGCACATATCCATTTACCATGTAAATTATTTTCGGCTGTACGGTAAAATTCTGCGATGCTTTTATATCCTGAACTGTCCGAATGTGGAACAGTCTACCATCTTCTGTCTTTCCTCCGGCATACAATCTGCAAAACTTTAAGTGTGACGTTTCCATGAAGTTATATTCGTACAAGGTATGTATGTATTGTATCTGTTCTGTGACTGCTATTTTAAATAGACATTATGTATATACGTAGCGCTTTAATTTCTGTATTTGGCCAAGTTACAATTTATGATGAATTCATGACTTTGAACAAAATATATTTCCTTATTTTTCTAACTAAACCGCCAATTGCAAACCAAAACAAAATAAATAATTTAACACCTCGTTTGACCTTTCGAAGTTACAAAAGTTGAACGATGTGTATTTGATGTTTGCGAGTGGTGGCGAGTGTCTCTGAACTTTTGACATGTTTCTAGCTTATACCGTTTTTAAACCATAGTTGCGCCCCCCTCTCAAGAATCCTGGATCTGCCATTGGGGATGGGCAGGCAAATTGGGCGCACTGGCTGGCATACGAAAATCGAAAATTTTCTTTCATTTCTGAGTATCGCACAATGTATGAGAAAACTTGAATAGGTATATCCGATGATTTCATGTATGTAAGTTATTAATGATTTCATATAAGTATGGCAAGTATGTAAATTCGCTATGCGAGAAGTTTAGTTGAATTAGAAAATTTGTGAAATAAGTATATGAGAAGCTAGCTACAACACTAGAGTTTGTTTTATCGCTTATAAATAACATACCTTGCTCAAATAGCTTGTAATGTCACTTATATACGAATGCACATAGATTAATAGCCGTGTAAATATTGGTCTCCTTAATTCTGTACATAATCTGAAAAAAAAAATAACTAAAAAAAATTAAAGCGGATGCAATAGATTTATAGAAGTTGGAGTTCGGGGGTAAAGTTAAATCAGATTAAGGTTACGAATCTGAAGACATTCATGCATGTGATGGACGATCCAACAGATTACCGGCCTACCTTATGTGTTGCTTACTCAACACTTAGTCAAATTGGGAACTATATTATTACAATATCCACACGGACTATAATATACTGTACAGGCGAACGTGGTAAAGCAAAATAGCCAGAGGATGCAGTTATAATTTATGAAGCAAGTTTCTTAGTCATGGCCACATCCTCTTCCTTTTTGGGGGAATTGACCAAGTAATTTAACACCGGCGTTTCTTCAGTTACCTGCTGTTTATGAGTAGTGACCGCAAAGTATTTTGCATTTTTGAATGCCCTTCAAAAGTGAAGCCGGAACTGCAAACATTCCAGGCCAGGGGATGTAATGCATGGTCGCATTTTCACATTAGACCGTTGCCCGATTAATTTATTTTTTTATTGTCATCATTATAGTAAAATAAATAATTCTGTTTTAAATCTAATTAAATCGCATGGCATGGCGATAGAGGTCAATAGCAGAACACCATAACAGATGCTATCCTTTTTAGCATAAGTTCAGTGTCATACTACGTATTACTCCAGTCTAATTTTCGGAGGTTCTCGATTACGTGAAAGTTAAAATCCTTATACCTTAGAAAGACGAAGCATATAATGATCCATAAGCAAACATAATTTCTGTAGTTAAAAAAGTTACATACCTATTTGATTTAGAAAGAAATTACCTTCGCGTATACTGTTAACTTTAAGGAATATATGTCGTACTTAGCATTTCTTAGCATTACCCCAAACAAGCAGAAACAGTTGATCTACCTGTGAGATCGTTGACCGAAGTTTTTTGTGTCATTTTTTGCAGCAGTTAATTATTAAAAGTGGTTAATTTACAGAAGTGTAGAGACTCATCTCTTTTGGACACCTATAGTTCATACATATTTCCACCAAAAAAACATGTTTGTAAACAGTACATATTCATGTTATTTTACTTAAGGAAGTCTTCACAAAATTTCACGATTTGCCCGAATTTGTATTCAAGGGTGTGGGGATGAGCTCAGGCTTTGACTCGTGTGGTACCTGCGTACGAAATTATATGTTTCAAAAATTGTGTATTTAATCTTTTTTCAAAGTATAACTGCCTTGGCACGATTCTTGTACAACAAATTTTTATATTACAGGATTCTATAATATACCTATAAAGGAAACAAATAACTTTTCTATGAATTGATGAATCTCTTAGTATTAACGAAGGTTTCTTAAACAGAAGAATTGGATATGTGAAAGGTACACAGAATTAGAAAAATTTTCTGTCGCAGTCAAACGTATTTAAAGGCTTGAGTTCATCAAACTAAATTAGATTGGATTAGGACTAAGCGGGGCGAGTGGCCTTTATACTGCAGCTATACACTTATTGTGCACCGCTTTCTTTATAGTTCATCCAATAATCCCACACTCTTCTAGAAAAAGTAGTATTTTTTTGGATGAGATTTCTCCAAAGTCGGCAGACTTTAAGAAATATGAGCCAGAGGCCTATAATTTACATTGTTCAATGGCCTCGCATTCGCATTAGTTCTGCTGCGATGTTTCATCCTCTTCGAGACACTACCTACATACATAACTGTGTCATACGCCTATCCGATGCATGTGGTATTTAGTTTGCAGTGTCCGATTAGAGCTCCTGTGATGATTCTGAGTTGATTCCTGGAAAGCATTAAAAGATCCTGGCTGGTCTTTGCCAAGGTTCTTTGTCTGGAGCCTGTCATTGAATTCCATCGTTGGTATTCATTTGGTTTTGGATCCAGTTTTGGAAGGTAAACTTTATGGTGTTCTAAGAAATACTGCAAATGGCTCCATGCGTATGAGGGGTATGTATTTATCAAACAATACTGAAAGTGCTAGTAGGAAACGAACATTACCTCACAATGTGCAAGTTAACTAGATGTGTAAACTGTTATACAAATAATAGCAAAGCTCGGTGGCAGGGACATGAATTTGAATAGAACTTGACTCGGTGTTACGTCACTAGCTGTTATAACAAGACGAAGATGGGCACGAGGACAAGTTAAGACTCAGAGTAATACCAAGACCAAGATCAAGACTCAGACTAAGACTAAGACTAAGCCTACGACTTCGACTAAGACTAAGACTAACACTTAGACTAAGACTACCTCCCTTTCAGCTTACATCAAACAGAGCTATGTTTTCTGTGAGTAACAGATCCTGCTATTCTATCTATCCAGAGGTGGGAGAAATGAAAGTGTCAGCATTGGTTCACCTACTTTCACGTAGTGCGATAAGGTAACCACTGTTCGGTGGCCTTGACACTTATTAGTGGGCTAAAAGCTGCTCCCATCCGGAGCCAAGGTGCAACAGTATACGTCGAGGGCTGCGTGGCTGAGGGGTGCTCAGTCGCTAGTATTCGAACTCTGGATACCAGACGCCTTCCAGTTTTAATTAGCCTTCCTGTAGTAACGCCGAGCTCTGCTGGTGGTGATTGTTTTTCTCACGTAACTCGTGGGAATGGTACCATATATGGAACCTTTAAGAAATAATACCACTTCAATGTGTGTAAAAGTTTCACGGGTGTCTGAGGAATCAGGATATTTAATCCTTGCGATCTCGACATCTCTCTCTTACTGGGGAGCTGGACTGGTGAGGGCGGTGTATCTTCTATGGAGATCGCAAATGTTCCTCATGGGTCGGGTCGTTTCGGCACGGGCGGGCTAGAAGTGCTAAGTAGATGGCTATTTATGTCACTGGAACTTCTCCGTCTCTCTCTTCGCAAGTGGTCGGTGGTTCTTCTAGGAAGGTACTGGAAAGTGGTAGAAATCCTCCTGGTAGGGAAGTAATCCATGGTGGGCGTTCTCTTCACCCAGATTAATCTGCACCACAGTAAGGTGTCATATACTTTGCTAGAACGCTGCCTTGCTAACTTGAGTATAAAAGCTCAACAAGTTAGTGGTGCTTGTGCCTTGGGTCTGGAAAGACCGTAGATATGTTTAAGATGTTTCTTAAGTTTGTGTGATAACTAACCAAATTTTAATCCCAAATGCTTCAAAATCCATATTAAGGTATGGATAAGGTAAATTCTAAAATCTGTAAAATAAGAACTAAAATTCTCAAAGTTGTAGCTAACCGTTTAGTGAGAGATATTTCTTTCCTCATAGGTATCTTTTCTCTTTCTTTTATTAAATTATTAACGGGTCTAGTACACTCATTATTAGCTATCTATATTTTCACCCCACACCTTTTCCTTCTCAGGTTCTTATTGCAATTTTTTAACAAAATTAATGATAAACAAGCGGCAACTTGCTCTACTGGATCATCGAAATACATACATACAATTGCGGAATTTTGTTCAGCAAACGCTTCAGAGTCAACGAAAGCTGCGTGCAACAAATCCTGCAAGCTAAGTACAACGCTAAAAGTAAGAATATGGCATGGTAGCACTAATGCTAAGGCTAAGAGTATCTGGATTTCCACTTCACCTCCCATCCAATTTTTCATTTCTAATACTTCAACCTTTTTCATGTATGACCACCAATTACAAATCACCTTGTATTTCTACATGTCCCTAGTTACATTGAAAGAATTCCAGGGTTAGGCCGAAGAAAACTTGTATGTGTTGTGAGTTTTCTGAAAAGATATTGATGGCGTCATTATACGTTATTATCGGTTCAGTAAGAATTTATTGATTGAGGCTGCTTTTAGAGAGAAAATTTTATTCTTTTATTCTATGATACATAGGTTGATATCTATCCCATTATCACCAGATAATTTTAAAGATGAAATAAAAACTATTAAACTGATCGCGAAGAATAATGGATACTCTAATAGCTTAATAGACAAATTACTAAGGAACAAGCTAAAAATTAAAAACCTTTCTTTGATTTTTCCTGTCGTTCAAGAAAACAAAAATTGTCACATGAAACACAAGAAAATTCCTTTTATCAAAGATGTGTCACATAAATTAATTAAATCCTTAAAACACAATAATGTATTACCTGCTTTTTCCAACAAGTTAACCTTAAGGAAATTATTGGTTAACAATAAGTTAAGGCCGGGGGTTGATGACTTAGAAAAAAGTGGAGTTTACAAAATATCTTGTAATGATTGCGACGCCATTTATGTTGGAAAAACAAGACGGAAACTAAAAGTTAGGTTGAAGGAACACATTAGCTCCAGAGCATCTAATGTACATCAGCATCTAATGTGCAATAAGCATAAAATTGAAAATAATGTTAAACTCTTGCATAGTCTCCCGGCCGGGAGATTGTTAGTTAATTACGAAATTAAAGAAATCCGTGCAGAAAAAGAAAAAGGCAGTTTTATGTTAAACAAACAGACTGATTTCAAAAATTCAAGCCCTCTCTTAAGTCCGCTTATGTTGGATTAACATAGTTTTCTCATTTCAATATTTGCTTGTATGTAATTTTAATTTTGGTATGTATTGGTAATGATGATTGGTTCGATGGCTTCAAAAGCTGTATGTATTAATTAGTCCTCTGATGATGATCTTTGAGATCGAAACGCGTTAGGCATAAATTAAATTAAATTTAAATAAACCATTTTACATATTTTCTGTTGAAACTTAACAAGTTTTTTAGTTTTCCTTAATTGAAAATGAGGTTTCACCAAGTGCAAATAAAAAAATCTGTTGATTACATTAAAATTGGTTATATTCAGTTTTACTGCCCGACGAACTGTTCTAGAAATATATGCAAAAAACCACTTCAAAAATCAAACTTTCAGAGATGGGTGACTATACCAAATTACTAGGTTATCATAAGAATTGGTCTTAGAGCAATTCTAGCCTTTTTACTTGCTTTAAATAAAATTTCACTTAGGTATATCGAAATTAACATTCGTTTTATACAAAATACTAATGTAGTTTTAGTTTCATTCATAACTCAAAATCATCAAAAATGCAATTAAGTACTTATTGCTTATGGCCACAGAATTATGATTCCATTATTACTTTTTTCGGTTTTCTGTTGAGCAGCTTGTACATTATTTTTGGATCATAGCCTTAATTATATTTAATACTTTTTTAAAATAAAGAATGTTTGGAGGAACGTTTATTAGTCTGTTGATTAATGAATAACTGGCTGCCATGTATGTATTTCTTCTAAATATTTTGAAATCTAATTAATTGAAAAATTGTCAAGGCTAAAACTTCTTCTTTATTATTGTTGTGGTTTAAAAAATTGTTTATTGTTTTGTATTGTTGTCTTTCAGTCCAAGTCCAAACGTAGAAAATTTCATTTACATCTTTGTACCACGTAAATATATATTTAGTCAGATAATGGCTGCTGGATTTATTTGTTATTGGATAAATGATTAATAAAAAATCGAACAGAAAAATGAGTTGAAGTATGAAAACAAAAGAGTTATCATGCGATTAGAATAATAAATATAAATTCTTTATTAAGGTGAATAAAATTGATCAGCAATTAAATCGTTAAAATGCAGTTTTATCTTCGCTTTCTTTTAGCATAAATTTAAGTGTGATAATTGGTGAGGCTATGAAAGCAAACTTATCTATCAAAACAGGAATAGGGAATTAAGTGCACCATTAAGAAATGATAAAAATTAAGATAATAAGATAAGTTCTTATAGTTACATAGTTCTCTAGAGAATTGTATAAAAACTAATATTAATACATATTTTACAGATTTTATTGAAAACACTTGGTGGAATATATTAATGTTAACTACCATCTTATAAATAATAAATAATAAAACACTTCTTGTTATTTCCATAACGTACACATATATTTATAATTTTACATATAATGTAACCGCCAACGCATTTCGTCTTATCAGGACATCATCATAGGGCTCATGTCGTACTGACGGACTGATTAATTTCACTGCTGACTATACTCTCATGAGTAGCTAACGCGTGCGTAGTACATTGGAATTAGCATTTAAAAGTGGGCTGTTGTTTTTAAAATCTAGTTGGTCGTTTACTATAAAATAGCCATCGTCTTTAGCTTTTTTAATCTCGAAAGTTTCATATTTAAATAGTAATATCTTTTCTGATAAATTATGTAGTACTTTAATGTCGTCTGGATTAGGCTTTTGTCCGGTTAAGCTAAGGTGTTTTGCGAAACCTGAATTTGGATTTGCAGCCTGAGCGCTATTAATATGTTATTTAAACCTAGTTCTTAAGGATCATTTGGTTTGCTCAATGAAGTCTAGCTTACGTTATTTTATTTATCACATATCTGACATGTATTTACATTCGTTTTTTTTTTAACCACTTGAGTAGATTTTATACAGTAAAATAATTTGTTAAATGGGAATTGCTCAAAATTCTATAAAGTGCTTTCCACCTCAAAAATATCCATTCCCAACAGCGACTTGTACAAGTGGTCCAACAATAACGACAATGTTTAAAAAGCATTTTTTTATCATTATCTTGGGAAAATGATCTGTAAATATACAAAATTGAGCAACAAGCAGCCAGCCTCATAAGCTCGAGCACACATTGCATGCATCTGATATGGTGTGCATGAGAATGAACCAAAATTAACTGGGGTGGCGGAGTTCTGTTCAGCTTTTTTCGCACATCAGTTACAAGAATTATAAGAAATGTATCTACATGCTAGCATACACAGTGTATTTAGTGCGAGAATTTTTCCAATAAAATGTCGAAAGTTATATATTAACAAGCTGTGAAGTAAGAATTGGATCTGTTGATACATATGTATTGTATATACTTAATAAATATTTGTTTAAGAAGGAATTTATTTGGATTCTCCGGTATATAGCAAAAGCAAAAAAATGTTTTTAATTTGTTTTTTCATCACACAACCCATTATATTTTTGGTGACAAATTTCAAGTCTTGGTTTTGACTCATCAATAGGACCCAAATAGCGAAATTGAGTGACATGAAAAAACAAATGAAAAAATTGAACAAAGAAAAGAAATGAAAAAATTTGAGAAAAATACAAAAAAAAAATTTAAAACCCAGAATTTTAATTAATTAAAATAATATTAAAAAAAATTTTAAAAACCGGAATCTGGTTTTTTAAATTTTTTTTAATAAATTTTTTTTTCTATTTTTCTCAAATTTTTTCATTTCTTTTCTTTGTTCTATTTTTGCATTTGTTTTTCAAATCACCCAATTTCGCTATTTCGGACCTGTTGATGAGTCAAACCAAGACTTGAAACTTGTCACCAAAAATTAATGAGTTGTGTGATGAAATAACAAATTAGAACATTTTTTAGCTTTTGCTATATACCGGAGCATCCAAATAAATTCCTTCTTAAACAAATATAAGTTTACCCCGGTAAAAAATCCTAAAGAGTAATCTCTACGTTTATACTTAATAAAATAATGAAAAATTTCAATGTTAAAAAAACTTTACCGCTATTTTGAATATTTTTTTGCTTCTTTTCACCCAGAAAACTAAGAAAAGTACCTACCTTAGCAAATTATTTGAATATTTTTAAAACAAAATTTTTCAAAAATGTTATTAAGTACCTAAGTACTTAAGATTTTCATACTTAATATATTATATTTAATATATTTATTTGATATACTAATAAAGTACATGTAGGAAGCATTCTCCGCCACTTCGTCTTGTCGCAATAATTCATCAACCAGTTCATTATCAATAAGCGGTACTCTTCTTTAACTAGTACATCCAAAAATTGCATTTCAAGTAATCGGTAACCATTAGAATTCAGGTAGTCGACAAGTAACCGATAAGCTGATAAGACGAGACGCATTCTTTTGAGCCGGGTGTCCGATTTTAATGTAAAGCTAAATTGATTATTTTTCCATTGAATAATAACTAATAAATACACGGGGTACCGTGCGAATACAGTATGTGTTTAAGCAATTCAATGACAGTACGACCTGTCGGTTGGAGGGGGGTGACAAGAGGGCCTACTGCCTATTGGGCGTCAGTTCAACATTTCTGACCTTTCGTATTTTATGAAATTGTAATTGCTGCCTAAATTATGTCAGTCATACAAAGGCAACGCCAAGAAATTTTTTCTGAAAATAAGGGGGCGCTAAAAATTTGTTTGTTTTACATAGCAATTTGGATTATAAACAATTTCATTACTGCCATGACGAAATGACTTAAATAAAATCTCGTGTTAGTCTTTCAATGTAAATTTCAATGAATTTAATTTTAATAAAGCTTTTGTTCATAATAATTTTGAAAGTGTTTAGCCTTATATAAAGAACCCGCCGATGTAACTCCCTCACCACCCGTCCCCCTACATATATTGAACACAATTTTTACTGATTTTGATAGAGGGATTGCGACAGTTTAATTAATCCGATTGATTGACTGGATCACGGAATGTTTATATCACCTGGGGGTATAGTCTAGTTAATAAGACCACAGAAAGCCTTTGCCCTACAAATGGTGGTGTAGAAGCCATTTTGATATATCTCATTTAGTTCCGGACCCCCGATGCAAAATCCAAGTTTTCGACCTTGAGAGGGGCAGCGATGTCCACCAGCTTGGATTAAAGGTACAGAAAATTGGTTTTTCAAAATAATTCCTCAAGTTTGAAGTAAACTAAATTCCCTACGTTTTTGTTTTTGTATAAACACTTTTTTGTAGGTCTGATGTGTAACAAAGGTCAGCGAGTCAGTGTGCTTCTAGCTAGCAGTTCGGTCGCACGTAATTGCCACTGATATGTATAATCTGAACCGCTGACTCTGTTGAATTTGTTTACATTAACATCTGATCACTTTTCAATATATTTCTCTTTTTGATTTAACTGTTTCCGCTGAACTTCAAATAATAAGTTCTATACGAAATCCACCATAATTCAGAAATAGGTGGCAATACAATATTTGTGTTGACAACATTAGGATAATCCAAAACGAAAGCAACTACCTTTGCAAACCAGGGAGAGGCAAAACTGCTGAAAAAGTGTATTGCGCTAACAGTTTGAAAGTGAAAGAAACGATCGAAAACATCCTGTTTTTATATGCGGCTAGCGACTGTGATACAATAGAATCTCTCTTCAACCAAAGAAAAACAATTTTTTTTTCTCTTGTCCAAAACAAAAAAAGAAATCAGAGCACTCAATGCTGTCACTGGCATTTTCAAAAAGCAGAAAGCCAAATCAGAACATATCTCAGACGCTGGAGCACGCTTTATCGTTGCTTTGTATGGCATTGCGGAATAGGAAACCTTGGAAAAACTCCGCTACCAACCTATCGCCAAATCGACAATAAAAAGCAACTTCAACCGAGCTTCTTTACCACCAACGAAGGACGCTTCACGATATCATGCGTTTAGGAGCTACCACCAGTACAAAAATTGTGTGGAATACAAAAATCCATCCGGGTTGGGCTGGAAAGTTGGTATCATGAGCTCACTTCAATATCAATGCCAGAGAAACCTTACCCAGATACCTTATTCAATGTCATTGCTTGCAATTGCCGAAGGGATGCGGTGGATGATGTGCCTGCACGAAAGGTGGGTTGAAGTGCTTGTTGGATGCGGATTTTGCAATGATGAGTCCTGCGAGAATGCACCAGAGGTCATCACCGAGAACTACGACGAAAATTAGGCAATGACATGGATGAAAATCCAGATTCTCAGTACGGAAAATGTGTTACAGGGTAACACTAAAGAAGACAATAGGCATCAACATCAACCAACCCGGATCATCAAAAAGAAAGAAATAATAGATACATTCTCGGGGACATAAATTACGGAATACGATCTGTGCTCAATTGCAAAAAAACAAGAGAATTTGTGAATTAGGCCTACTGAGGATAACACAATAAAAGAACACGCACCGTTTACTCTACTTCAAATTACCACACAATGTAATGAGTAGCTACAAAAGATCACTTAAAGAAAAAATAAATAAAAGAAAAAAAGCTAGGAGTTGGAAGATTTTTTTGGAAGAATGTTCACACCAATTCTTATGATACCCTAGATGAATGCCCGTATTAAATTTCGTATGGTCACCGATTTATGCAAGTTTAATTTTTGAAGTGGTTTTCCGCATATATTTCTAGAATGGTCACTCGGATAGAAAAAATGATTATAACCAATTTTATAGGATTTCGTATTCTTCGATATGTAAAAAACCGGGGTTGCCCGATTTAGTCAATTTTCGAAATTTTATGTTTTGTTACTATAAAAACACCATGTACCAAATTTCAGCTTTCTGTGTCGACGCGCTCTCAGGCAGTGTACAAATAAATTGTGGAAAACGAAATTTTTGTATGGCAACCCAACGAAGCAGTTGTCCGATTTGTCTAATTTTCAAACTTAATTTTACTTTTATTTTTTAAGGTCCGTGTACGAAATTGCAGCTTTCTATGTGCGCACAGACTGACAGACAGACCGACAGACGGACGGACAAACGGACGGACGGTAAAAATCATAATAACTTCTAATATTATTTAAAAATGTAAGGATCTTAGCCTTTTTCAAATTTGGCTAACCAAATTACTGAGCCCAATATCTTCTGAGTGATGATGTTTGAAGTAAACATATGTGTTTAAATGTCCCATTTCTTATTAAAACTTATCATAGTGATCAACTAAAATACAAGATTCTGCCTGCGGAACGGTAACGGCTTCTACCAAGATGAGGGGGCTAGTAGAACTTAGATTGGTGGAGATATTTTGGTCGTACGATCAACCGTTCAGGAATTATTTAAAAAAAGCTTATTTTCTGTACCTTTAATCCAAAACGGCGAACATCGCTGACCCCTTCGAAAACTTGTGATTTTCATCAGGGTCCGGAGCTAAATAATCAAGATTGTTTCTACACCACGTTTTGTAGGGCAAAACTCCCTATTGACTGGACTAGTAATCAAAAACATTAAATTGTACAGTTAGCTTACAACAGTTGGCCAGGCAACGAAATGATTGTGTAAAATTCAGAACTTTACAATTTTTCCTGTGAAGTCGGCTATTGTACCTTATTCCATACAACCCGGCCTTGTTAAATTTTTACTCCTTGTAATTGACAGGCTCATTTTCCATATTACAAATGAAAGCCCTATCTAAATCAGCAAGTGACTTTCGGCCTCTAAGTCGATTTTATCGAAGGTGGTAGAGAAACTCATCTATATCATAGATGGCACAAGAATTAGATTTTTATGGCTAGGTGGTCCATTCCGGAATGGACCATAACATTTGAAATGATGATACGTCGAGTGTTTCATATTATTCCGTATTTGAAGTGTTGAGGAAGTCGATCAAATGTATACAGAACTGCTATTATAAAAACTTCGGGACGATCTAAAACATGTTATGGTCCATTCTAGAATGCACTACCCATTTCACTATTTCACAATCTGCTATTTTCAGAGCGCGCACATAAGTTAGTGGTTGAAACTTTATTAAGTATTGAAGAAATTTAATAGAAGAGATCCCATTATATCGCAAAGTTTTTAAATTCATTTTTAAATTTGTAATTTATAATTTTTTTTATAACTTTTTAAATTGTTAAGAATTTTCCTAGTGCCCAATTTATTTTCAGATAATATCTAAATCGCCACTTAAGGCAATAGAAGCTGGTGTTCCCCAAGGCTCCATTGCAGGCCCAATCCTCTTCAATCTCTACTCTTCCGACCAACCTCCAAACGAAAACGGGACAACACTCTTATACGCTGATGACTCCCTCACGTATGCCCAATCTCGCTGCCCAAATTTGGCTATAAATAAAGTCGACCTGCACAGTGGATTTCTGTTGCATATGGGAGTTGTTCGAATGCCCCAAACAGACTATATTATATATACTATACAGACTATTATTCATTTCATTAATCTATTCATATATCCATTTATGTAGGATAGAATAGAGAGTACATGCAGTTTCCGTTCTTATTTCTGTATACAGTACTGTGCTTCTAAAACTACTTCTTGTTTTTGACAGTAAATATAAGTGCTACCCTGAAGCCAGGCGCGTAACCAAATCTGTAGCCTAGGGGGGTCAAAACCAAAATCTTCGAGGGGAGGAAAAATTCGGAAGAAGTTGCTTTTAATTTTCTTTTTGATCATACATATTTACGTTGTATCACAAAATCCAATTTTCGGTTTGATTTGGACAACCTATCGATAATATTATTCACATCAATGTCGATTTCAGGTGTTACGGGTGAAGTAATTGACTGAGAGCGAACTTGCACCTTGAGTCACATTTAAAGGAATGGGAGTAGGAGTGCATGATACGTTACTGACTATTTCTTCTGATGGGAGCTTAACTGATCTTGCTTTCTTCTGAGAAAATGTTGTCAATGGTCTTATCAATAGTTTTCCGCTTTACACTTTCGCTACTATATCTACCACCATCGCTAACTAATGTAGCAAGTTTATCCTTCTCCTACAAATTAAAAGTACATGTGAAGTTAAATTAAACAACACCACCTGAATTAATTGGAAAGTACAAGCAAAGCAACGCCAACTACCGCAGAGGAAAGAGAATGGATTTTATTTTTATAGTTTTGCCGTAAAAATTCTGAAGAAAAAGTGTAGAATCAATTTTAGCGGCACTCGAATCAATCCACCTGATGGTTTTAAGTCACCAAAATTCGAAAGAAAAATGTTCAAGTAAATTTCTAAGAACAAAATGTATGATTGCCAACGCTAATAAATATTTTAGCGACCAAGACCAGCCAAGGCACCTGAATTAATATAACTCTTTGGAACCATGGTCGGCCACTAGTAGTGCATGAAAAATCTAAAGAAAAAATGTCAAATCACTCTAAGAAAACTGAATGCTTGTGCCCTTTCCGAAAGAGTGAACCACCAGAATCAATCCATCAATTCATTTGGACTGCCGTCGGGTATTTAAAATTCTTAAGAACAATTTTCTATATATATAATTCTAAGAAAAATTGAATGCTTCCCTACAAACGTAAACATTTTTAACAACTCAGTCTTCAATCAGTGTCGCTATGAAAAATCAACAGGTGGCTTTACATTGATGATTGCATGGCACTAGGGTTCTACTGGAAGAACGCGAAATCACAAAATTCGTTAAGTCAGTTTGTATGCTTCTGTTGCGAGCTCCCCTCCAACTTGCTCCGTCATCTCATCGATTTTATGTCGGAAAATCAGATAGCTAAAAAAACTTTATGATCGCTGACCAATTTCTTAGAAAAAATAATACTGCTTTTGCATCTAAGTATATGAGTAAGCGGGGCAACAAAAATATAAAAGCATCATAATAACCGGTGCTGCTAAGCATTGCGTGCCTTTTTCTAAACAATCAAACGCTAAAATAAATATGTAGTATTCCAAAATTGCTTACCATCCCGTGATAGGTATGATAGATGACTTTTGGGCACTACATAAAACACAACAAAATTCTAAAAAAAACACACACGTTTCAAAAACGAAGAGTTACGAACGAATGACTATTATACTCAGTCCAGTCCAGTCCAGTCCAGTCCACAATTACTACTAAAAAAAAAAATCGAACAAACGCCCAACCCGTACCATACCACAATCGTCCTGTTAAACGTTTACAACTCACTCTACAGTCCAGCGCCCAATTCAATTCACCGCGATGGTGAGTCGGCCTTTGAGGTGTGCGGGGGGGGGGGGTGTTTATTCGATGACTAACGAAAATCGCACGAGAATAATCGACTGAAAACATCAGCTAATCTGTTATAAAAAAGTCGCTAGCCGTATCACTAGTACTAGCCTGCCGGCATTTTATTTTGCTACTGCGAGGTGAGCTCCTGATTTAAGAGTTAACCACAGTTGCGACTTCGACAATTGACTCGCGTCACTCTCTTAGAAAGTGAGGGAATGTATAGAGCAGAATATAATTGCGGATTTAGCGGCAAGATGTTCCGCAATCGAAGTCATACTTGGATCTATTTTCTATTTTTACCCTCACATTTTCAATTCTTGCAATTGAAACATATTTTAGTGAATTTGCTGAAAACTACACGTCACTAAATGAGATGACAGTTTGTCATTTTGACGCGGCAATATGTTAATTTTCTCTTCTTGTTCACTATAGATAAATATTAATATAATGAATTCCGCGAAAACTTTTTAATAGTGTTTTGTTAAAACGCAGTTATGTGACAAGAAGAAAAAAAAAAGAGTTGATTGAAGCAAGACTAAAAGCACAGACATGTGGACATATAAAAAAAAAACCAAAAATATGTTCACAATCTTCATTCCGACGCCCCAGTCATATGCAACATCGGCGGCGACAAATACAAAGACCCGATATATGAACAGAATAGTGTTCCGAACATCATGTTGAAATTATATAACCCATGCTTCTTCCATCCTTCAGATGGGCTGAGTTTGACAAAATCAATCTAACACATTTTCAAAATTCGAGCAGCCATTTCTTTTTAACTTCTACAAGATTGCTTGTTAGTCCCTATCTACTACAAAATGTTAATCTCCTAGAATGTCAAAGAATATCGAGAGTATAGCAAGTGTGATAAGCCAAATTTAGCGATGTCAAACTCTGGTTGTATTAGAATCTGCTGCCGTTGTAGTGACCCAGCGGGAAGTATGTCAAGCGCTTGTCAAGGGATAGCCGATAGCCAGAAAATACCTTTTCGAAGTACTCTCTTACCATAGGAATCTTTGGCGAAGCAGAACTTTTCTCTGAGTTTAGGCTTACTCATTTTTTGTTGTGAAAAGATGACTCATATGTATCTCTGAGAGTACAGCAGAGCTTTCAATCTTAGTCAGCTGAAGGCTGCAGCTAATTGAAATTTTAGCAGCCAAGTGAAATGTGTGGTTGCAAATATCTTAATATTATAATAAAAAAAATTGATTTTTTTTAACAAAAACGTGCCCTTGTAATTAGTATAGATTTAAGATTAAACGGAGTGCATTCAGAATAAAACTAAAATTTTTAATAAAGCTTTTATCTTGATTCCCTCTGTATTCCCTATAAACGCTCTAAGAGTGCTACCCTACAGCACTTCAAGAGTGCTAACCTACAAGGGCCCCAAGAGCGCTTCTCAGGAATCTGCAACTGAGCGCTTCCTTATGCGCACAAGCTCACGATAAAATGATATGAACAAGAATACAGTGCTGAAGCGCTGCGAGCTTCCAAAGAAGCACTCTTGCATTCGTCTTTGAGCGCTTCCATTTCTCGCCGCTGAGAGCTCAGTTCAGGCATATAGTAGAATCAACATAAAGAAAGGGACAACATGATATATGTATGGTTGAAAATATTGCGTTTTCTCCCACCAAAAATGCCCTTAGTCGCTGTCACTACGCCAAGGTACCCAGGAGTTCCTCAGCTGTTTCAAATGTAGGCAGCTGAACATATATTTTCTAATTCAAGGAGCCCAAATAAAACCCAAGCTCTGTACACGAATTTTATAGGAATCAACACTTCCTGTTCTATCTATATTTAAGATATGAACACACAGATACGGTCAGCTACAATGACGTAGTATGTTGTTATGGAGATATTTGTTTCAATTGAGATGTTTCTGTAACACTTTCTTCCAATTATATTCTATTGTATAAATGTCTGGGAATATAATGAGCTCTTTAATAAATAAATTTTCCAACGCATGTTTTTTTATCAAATGGGATGCAAAAGTTGAAGAGTGCCAACACGTAGCTATGTGCATATATTATGTAAACGAACGCTTAAAAAAATTTTTTTTTTTTTTTAAATAGTTGACCGTTCGTTTGATGTTCAGTTGCCACCGTAAAATTATTGATATGGATAGTAGATATTTTTACCCCACTATATGCCACTAAAATGACTTTCAATTGATAAATTATTTCAATCTGCCTTCAAGCTGAGAATTGAGAAAATGTGGACATATAAAAATCATAGTACCTACCCATAAATAATGAAACAAATTTAGATGAAGCCAACATAATAAATATTTCCCTTCAATCAACAGCGGGAAATGTTCATTTTCTATAAGTACATACCTACATATATGGATGCTCTAGAGATAGGAAAACACAAGTACACAGTTAATATTGTGTGCAATATATTTAACCGAAAATATCGTTAAGTTAAGTACTAGTAGCGTGTATTTGATATTCTGAATAACTGAAGTTCACCTCAAAACCATATAAAAATTTAAAGCAGATTGGATTTTGATTATGTTACCGGCATAAAAATCAAACCACCTTACTTTATTTAATTATTCAAATAATGCATAGCATATTTATTATCTTACAAAAAAAAAACAAAAAAAAACAATAGCAAAATATTTGATTATGCATGCGTATGAAGCATAAAAATGCTTTCTTTGCAATATGATCCATGACGCATTCAAGCAAAGTAGTCACAATTTGCTCAGCCAGAATGTTACTCATATCGCGTGTCTAATATTAATGGTGCATTTATAAAGGTACAACAATGCTAAACAATTATGATTCATGCGTTAAATATCTTAAATATGTACGATGATAAGTTGAAAGAAATGAAACCAGAGTGTTAATCTACTTTTAGACCTACATAATTATATTTTTGCGAAAGTAAATAATAATGTTAAATAAGATGGGATGAGGCACGCTTATTGTATGATTGCCTTTCGTTTGATAAAACCTCCAGAGCCTTCCATGAAGTAATGATTGAGTACTGGTAGGCAGAGTCTTAATTTTTTTCGACTCGAATAAAATCTTATAAAGTTTATTCATCTCAAAAAAATATTGATCACTAATTAGGTGTGCATAATGCGTCAACTTTAATCATTATTAGGAAATAAAGATTGCTCCGCCATTAAATAATGCAAACAATAACGTATGGTGGATCCCATATCCAAACTTTACATATAATGAACGAAATAAATATTTTGATTATTAGCAAAATTAGGGGAGTCAACTCACTGTTTTTTTTAATTTATGGGATACACTTCGACTAGCAGCACTCTTCTAGGAATAATTAACGTGTTCCTCCCGGCACTGTTATTGGAAACTAAATTGCATTTCAGACCTCTGTTCTTATATGTGCAGGCTCTAAGCCCCAGAAGAGATTAATTCGGTGGGAATGACTCTTTCTAACTGTATTTATAAGGTCATACTATTTTAGGGGAGATTATTGGCAATTTAAAATGGAAATTGCCTGGGCTTGAGTGTGGAACAACTACCATAATCTAGGCAAAGCATTTCAAGCCGGAATCTGTAGCCGTTTAACAGTTATTAGCTCATAAGCTATTTAGGTCATACCGAAATTCGACGATATTTTTTTTCAAAATGACGTGTTTTCGGTCAGTAAGGGAACCAGTTATCTTTAAAATAGGTTTGAGAATTGATTTAGAGATAATAAATCTTTAACGGCTACAGATACAGATGGTTCAAATTAAAAAGAAGAGTCTACAGTTTACAGTTTTTATAAAAAAAAGTTATGTTAACGATCTTTTTGGAAAAAAAATAGAGGTCAACATTTTTTAGTTTACACCACAATAACTCCTGAGTAGGGAGGAGTATGAGACTAGTTTAGCTGTCATTGGAAGGGCCATGAACCATGCATACCATCAGCTTACGACGGTGACCGTACACCCTGTACTTATTAATATAAAGGGTGTTTTGTGAAAACCTAGCATAATTTATTAATCACACTGTAATTCTGGAATGGTTAATATTGCCCCCCCCTCCCCATATAATATTTTGTTTTTTGCCATGTGAGTACTATCCCCTCCCTCTTTATGGACCAGCATGTAGGAAATACCCGTATACATATATATAATTAAAATATTATTCTCAGAGTTCGATTTTAAGAACAACCTCACTCTCTCTGTAGTTACATTGCACATTTATGTACAAAATATGTTATTTGGAAGAAACTACTAAGAGACCAAATAAGGTATAGATAAAATAATGTATACAGCAAATGTTGGTAATGTCATTAATGTAATCAATTATAGACTAGATAAACAAATTATTTAATTTAAAATGACAAAAATACCTTCTAAGGCGTATATAACTAACTAATCAACTAAGAAGTTTTTATTAGCTACTAAGGGCGTTGTCCGGCGGAATATAGATACCTAGATGGTTGGGGGTGGGGTGGGGGGTTAGAGATAAATAATATCTAAGCTATTATCTGACTCGATCACGCGATTCCGCACTCTAGGGTTGCACTCTGTATGTGTGTATATGTTATGTGTGTGTTAGTGTGCGTGCATTAATTCAAATGTGTGGAAGAAAGTAGTTCTCTGCGTTGACGCGTCCTAATGCAGTATGGCAACCCGACGAAGGAGTTGCCTGATTAGTCCAATTTTCGAACTATATTTGCAATTTTTATGAAAACGCCGTGTACAAAATATGAGCACTCTACCCGAAGCCTTCTCAGGCTGCTAAAGTTTTGTATGGCATCACTAAGATGGGGTAACCCAATTTAGTCCATTATTGAGATTTTATTTACCATTGCTATGAAAATACCCCAAAGAATTTTTTTTGTATGACAATCCTATGAAGAACTTGTCTGATTGGTCCCGCTTTTGAACTTATTTAATTTTTTTACGAAAGTCCCGGGTACAAAATTTCAGTTCTGACACGTGAGGCAGACTACAAATATATAGTGAAAACCTAAAGCTTTGTATAGCAACACCAAATAATGGTCACTCGATTCTGTCGACGCGGTCTCGGAGAGTTTCCAAATTTCCAAATATATATTGAAACACCAAAGTTTTGTATGGCAACATCAAGAAGAGGTTGCCCAATTCAGAGCATATTTATAATTTTATTTACTATTGCCATGGAAACACCAGGTACAACATTTTAGTTCTCCAGGCCGACACGTTCTCATGCAGGGCCAAAATATATAGTTAAAAACGAAGTTTTTGTTTGTCAATCCTAAGAAGGAGTTGCCCGATTTGTCCTATTTTTCAACATAAATTTACATTTTTTTTAAAAACCCCGCTCTCCACGTAGACTCGTTCTCAGGCAGTTTCCAAATATATAGTAAAAAAATAAAAGTTTTGTAGGGCAACACCAAAACGGGGTTGCCGGATTTGGCCCATTTTTGAACTTGTATTTGACAGTTTCGAAATATATAGTAAAAAACAAAATTTTGTATGGCAACACCAAGAATGGCTTGCCCGATGTAGTATATTTTTTAAATTTAATTTGCTATTGCTATGAAAACATCGCGTATCAAATTTCAGCTCGCTAAGTGCACTCGTTGTCAGAAAGTGTTAAAATATATACTTAAAAACGAAATATTTGTATGGCAACTCTACGAAGGAGTTGCCCGATTTAGGCCATTTTTATACCCTAGATGAAATCTATAGGGTATACTAGTTCGAAAATGAGACAAATCGGGCAACTCTTTCGTGGGGTTGCCATACAAAACTTTCGTTTTCCACTATGTATTTGGACACTGCCTGAGAACGCAAGGATATAGAGAGCTGAAATTTGGTACATGGTGTTTCCATTGTACTAGCAAATAAAATTTCAAAAAAAGACTAAATCGGGCAACTCCCTCTTGGTGTTGCCATATAAAAATTTAGGTTTTTTACGTGTACTGTTAAAACGATCATTCCAAGACATTTTTATTGTACTAAAAACTGCTTCAGAATACGAAATTCTATAAAATTGGTTATAATTATTTTTTCTGTCCGATAAACCGTTCTAGAAATATATGCGAAAAACCACATCAAAAATCAAACTTGCACAGAAGGGTGACAATACGAAATTTGATACGGGAATTTATCTAGGGTATCATAAGAATCGGTCTTAGACCAATTTTATTTTTTTTACTTCTTGAACGTGTATTTTCTATTTTTATGAAAACACCATGTACCAAATATCAGCTTTCCACATCTACGCGTTGTCAGGCAGTTTTTTACGTCGCGGCAACAGCGTCATCGATCGTGTCCAAGGATGTCCTATCTGGTAAGGTGGAACCAACCAAACACATTCACAAAATTTCATTCAAATCGGTTGGGCGGCAAACACAGTGACACTGGATTTTTATAATTGAGTCTATTTTGTGTAAATAGTGTGTTTCTTAGATGCCTGCAGCTAGCTGCTCTCAGTTAAATGTCAGTAAAGGAGCCTTTTAAAGTGCCAACAGAACTGAGCATTGTATGTCCACTGGAAGTGAATTGCACTAATAGGATATGTAAATAAAATAGGAACATTGAGCCATTACTGTAAGGTAACGAGGGATCAGCATATGGCTAGAACTGCGCAAAAAGCATATTCTACTGTCCAGGAATGAGGGATTGTTAGTGTATATAAGAAACGTTAGTGATCAGTACCTACAGAGATAAGTTTTCGGGGAAAGCCAAGTATTGAGTTGCTGTGTAGGGACATATGATCAAGGCGTCGAAGTTCGAACACGAATCTTATGCAGTTGTTAAAGGCCACCTCTAACTTCCGCGAAAAGCCAGATTCCACGCTAGGAAAGACTAAGCTTCCATAGTTAAAAAGTGGAACAACTGGAACTTTAAGGATTTTAGGTTTGGTAGCTACTGAGAGATAAACTTTACGAAGTACACGTACCTACACAGGATGCTGTTAACATAATCGTAATAAGAAAGGCGAGAGTTTAGCATTACCCCAAGATCTCTAACTCGCTCCAAGTGAGGCAGGGGATTATTACTTAGGAGAACTGGGGAAAATTTTATGGATTTAGACACCACCTATTGAGTAACGTATAAATTGATTTGTTTGCATTCAAGGCAAGATTATTTACCACAGACCATTCGTGAATGCGTTTCAGATCATTGTTGATTTTGAAAATGCAATCTCGGATATATAGGTACCAATAGAGCAGCACAGACAAATTTGGATATCGTCTGCATACATATGTATGTTGGAGTTGCGTCTCACATTTGATAAGTCATTAATATATAGACTAAATGGTCCCACGAGACAGATATACGAAGTCATAGAGAAGGTTGCTGCGTTCAAATTGACAAAAATCTTTTCATGACTGATAGAGCGAGAAAGGAAAATCTAAATTGCGCGGCCAATTTATGCAATAATTTACAGTGATTAATGCCATCAAATTTGCATATTACTAGTTATGCGGTACCACATTAAAACCAGTTTCTAAAATTAAAGATCTGGGAATAGTTTTTGATGATAAACTCTTGTTTTCTTTTCTTGCCATATTAATTACATTATAAGTAAATTCTTTAAATTGATTGGATTCATTTTTGAAACCTGTAAATCTTTAAAACATAATTTTTCCTATATTGCATTGTTTAATTCTCTAATACGCAGTTTATTAAAATACCCGACTCCTGTGATTCCACACATTCCTTTTTATTAAACGTATATTGAACAGTTGGAACAACCCTTAAGGAAATTTACAAAATTTCTTATTTTTAATGTTTAATATGCTTTTTATTACATCTCTTGAAAAGGGTAGAAATTGGATGAAATATATTTGTACGAAATCGTACATGGTTATCTGAATATTCCACAGCTGCTGGCCGAAATAAATATCCATATATCCTCAAGACCATCACGGGTCCCGCCTTCAAAATTAGGTTTGGCGACTGATAAACCAAATTACTAAATTACTACTAAATCACCGCTATATAGAACTGAAAAGAGTCACAATAAATTCTTTAACCAGATAGACATATTCGGTCAGTATAGCCTCTATCAATTTAAAGTGATTGATTGATACTATTGAGTGAGATAAAGTATATTTCTTCGACCTGAGATGATGTTCATTCTACTCCCACACTTTCAATATGAACGTATTACTTAGTAGTGCTCTTTTAAAGTTACATTTCAATTACGGTGCAGTAAGATAAAATTTATATTATACATACAACATTTGTTAAATATCTGCTTTATTTACCTCCTTCTCACAATCTGAATTTTTATTTTTTGTATGAATTAGTTATATATTGTCTTTTTATTTTTTTTTTAACTGTTTGCCTTATTACTATTAGAAACTTTGCTTTTTGCTCCTTTTTTCTTTTATTATTATTATTTGTTATTATTGCTATTTTTTAATCATTTAACACATCTTTAATTTATACATATTTTAATTAATTACTTACTTTTAGTTTTTTCGTCCCAATTTGTATTAGGTACTTAATTTATCATTTGGATTTAATCTGTATGATATCGTCTGAACTTATAAAATAAATGAAAATAAATAAACAAACGTTTTTGATAAGTTTATAAGATATATGTTATCCCTATAAAGTGCTTCCCGAAAGCCCGTAGCAACCTTTAACAAAGCCGTTCTACAGCTATGCCTACGTCGAAATTCAGACTGCCACGCTGATATTAAAGCATTAACCTCGATATAGTCAAGAATTTCATCTGTCAATAGTTTTTCCAGGGCTTTCACTAAGAAGCAAAGCAGGCTGATACCTCGAAAATACATTCAGTTTGGTTGGAGAATTACTTTTTGCTAGGGCTATTGCAGTATTCTTTCCTATTTTTTTGGAAATTTAGAGGATGTTAAAGCTGCGTTAATGATATGGTTCACCACAGGTAGTATTACAGGCAAAAGTATTTTTAGGAAGTGTCCGGGTATGTTATCTGGACCGCAGGCATTCGATTTACTTGAGAGAATAGCATTGTACACCTCTGTAGGAGTTACACTTACAATATCCGATGTCAGTGTCAATGTTGTGGATGATGTGAAAAGTTCGTTTAGGTATCGTTAGGATCAAAAGCATAGCCTGGAGACGTGCACGATGAACACCCACTCATTTCAGGTAGGACCATAATTTGTTAGCTGGGAGTTTAGGATCAAGCTTAGTACCATAATAATTACACTTCGCAGGTCATAGTTTACTAGTTACTAAATTTCTAATCCATTTGTATTGCAGTTTGATTCCAGTGAGAAGAAAAGATATGAAAAATGAAAACATTGAGAAAAATGGAAAACAGTTTTTTTTAATCAGCTGGTAGTGGAATGAAAAAAGAAAAGGAAGAAGAAAAAATAAACGTTTCGTATAGGAATTTTTAAAATAAAATTCTTGTTTTTCTATATTTCTCATTTTTTCATTTCATTTTCTATTTTTCATTTGTTTTTTCGAGTCACTCAATTTCGCTATTTGGGACCTGTTGATGAGTCAAAATCAATACTTGAAACTTTCCACCCAAAATGAAATGGGTTGTCTGATGGAATAACAAAAAAAAATTTTTTTCGCTTTTGCTATTGTGCAGCTGAATAAAAAATATACCTTCTTGAACAAGTATAAGCTTACCCCGGTAATAAATCATAGTAGCCTTATAATTAGGTACATATGTCCATACAATCAAGGAAAATTGTTTCGAAAACTTCAAGGAAAAAGCTGTTGCGAGTGGAAAATAAAATAATCGAAATAAAAGAGGAGAAAAATTCAACGCAAAATATGAAAGCTGAAACAATTTTCAACAGAACAGTGTTTCAGCATTGACAATTAGGTGGAGAAATGGTGCAACGGGACGGGAATCTTCTTAATGAATTATAATAGTATGAAGATAAGCGAATGCACAAGATTGGCGTAAATTTTTGTTATGGCGGACGTAGCTTATTTGATAAACGACATCCAAACAAAAAGATAAAAGATAAATAAAAATGAAATAAAAAGTAAATTAAGTAAAAAAGCTAGAATTGGTCTAGTGGACTAATTCTTATGAAAGCCTGGTGAATGCCCATATGTAATTTCGTACGGTCATCTCACTGTAAAACTTTGTCGGTTGAAGTGGGTTTTCACATATATTTCTAGAACGGCTCGTTGGATAGTGAAAATGATTTTAACAAATTTCATAGGATTGTATGTTCTGAAGAACTTTTCAGTATTGTAAAAACGTCAAAGACTGATCATTTTTACAGTATACGTAAAAAATAAATTTTTATAATGCAACACTTTTACTATTGATGAAAACACCGTGTACGAAGTTTCAGCTCTCTGCGTCGATGCGTTCTTCGGCAGTGTTCAAATTTATAGCGAAAAACGAAATTTTTGTATGGCAGCCCTAAGACGAATTCGACCAATTGGTCCCATTGCCGAACTTAAATCTTTTTTTTTTTAAATCCCGTGTGCAAAATTTCAGTTATCGTGTGGACGGATGCTTGGGTGTCCAATCCATTCTGCTTCACCATCATTAATTATTTCTATGCGTTACAAATGGAATTACAAACTTAGTACCCTATAGATTTCATCTAGGGCGTGATGCAAATCGTTTGCGAAACGAACATTTCTCTATTAGGACAATATGTGGGTCTCATAAGGTGTATAATAAAACCGTGTATTAGGAATTTCGGTCTGGAGAGAACAAATAAAATTCTCACTAACTAAAGAGGTGTTTTTTTCCTCCTGACCGTCCAGTCCGAAAATTCTAATAGACGGAATAAAACCGCCATAGTTCTTTCCGACCTGTTTTATAGACAGTGCAGTCGGCAACAGTAAAAAATGAACAGAAATCGGTGACTAGCGATAGTTCACCGATTGCTACTAAACGATTAAAAACCAACACCAAATATTTTATAAATGCTGTTAGCTATCTATTTGCATAATAAAATGATCATTATTCACATATTAAGTCCACATTGCATCAAACATTAGACCAAGTCGTGCAGGTCAGGGCAACCCAAGGCGAGTACTAGGTAATAAAGCATAATAAAGTATACATAACATACATAATCATCATATGCTTCATTCTCTATGTCATGTGCTATAATGTGGTATAGAAATAGAGGAGGAGGAGTATGGACCAATATTTACAGGACATGGGATGCTAGAAAATAATCTACATGTATTTATTTAGCATCTTGTTAAGTAAAATGATAAAATTATTGAACAGATTTTCCATATCGCTAAACTTAGACAGAGACTTGATCAAATTTCTAGAGATCTCGCGATCGACCGTTACATAATCCAACAAAACAAATTCTTGTGAGTTTATAATTGAGAAGTGTCGGATGAAAATGCTGAAAGTTCCAGTAATTCGAAGTAGCAATAAAACAGAAAAATAAGATTAGTTTTCTAAAGGAATCATATTTATTTAAACATATATAAAAAAATATAATATAATAATAAAATATAATAAAATATGCTATTTGTTGAAACATGAGAATGTGGTAAGTGCAGTACAAGTTAACTTAAAAACGATGAAAGTGTAACGAAGAAATATCTCATAATGATGCACGAAATCGTGGTATCAGATGACACATACAGCATTATCAAGTAGCCCTTATTTTGTACATACAGATTTGGGAGCGTAGATATCGCCAAACTTGTGATGGGATTTTTTTGCACATGCGACTTTATCAAGAATATTGGCGGTGCCACGAATTGCATTTTACACAAACAAACAAATGGTTTATTAGCACTTTCAGCATTTTAATGCGACACTCCTAAATTAGTCTAGACCTGTACATACTCTCTCTGGCTACATTTTCTATATAATACACAATGGAAGGTCTTTTTTTAATAAAAGCCGATGGCAGCGCAAAGTTTCTTCTATGGTCATTATCAGTACGAACTATGCTTCTACTATAGCAGATACAGGGCCTATTTCCTGGAATATATTTTTTATTGTATCGAGTCAAATATACTCGCCAAGGTCAAAGTCTATGTTCCAGCTCCCAATATAATAAAAAGGTACGCTGCGCTGTTTCGATTGGTTTATGTGCTCAGATAAATTTCTAAGCTCGGACACGTTTTACAATATTGTCCTTTTTTTTTTGCATTTCCGCGATCCATGGGACTCTCTAGACCTTGCGATGACTAATTCTTCAACCAGTAAGACAACCTATTACAAGTTAGCTTAGTTGTTAGAGTTTGGCTACTGAATGTTGATCATACGATTTATTCAAACTTCTATACATGGCAACAAATGTTCATACAAAGTAACGTAAATTCATTGTGCTTGCAACCCGAGTAATTTTTAAATTTCCGGTATTTTTTCATGGTCTACTTTCAGTAGCCAAATTCAATGTATTTGGCTATCAGCGAAATTTTGTATATGGGAAATGGGGGATAGTTGCAAGAAACTTACTATTTCTGTTAATAACCCCGAATTTTAGGTCATAAGAAAAAATAAATAAAATTTAAGAAAAAACTGAATATGTTGGGCAGTAATAAAAATTAAGAAACTTTAGATCTTATGTTTATTTTTTGCAAAATAGGACATTTTATTGAACAACTTCCCATGATGCAAAGTATCCCATATTAACGGTTATTTGCAAAATTAGTTGGGGCATATTGCAATTACCAGGTGTAATGTTATGTAAATCGAATCAACTTAACTAAAAGTGGATTTTATAACTGAAATTTATTTATATTTACTGTATCAAGGTATGTAAATAGTTCTATAAGCTGATTTGACTTTCATTAGCTGCGTGTTTTTATCTCAATGATATGGTCCGATTTAATTTTATGTACATAAAACAAAAACAATGGATCACGCATTGTTGTTGTGTACATAAAATTCAACCGGATCAGATCAGACAGATAAAAAAACGCAGCTATTGTATTACCTTGAAGGTTATTAATATAACAAAATGTAATCTAGGCTAACTCATACTTTAGTGTTTTTAGTTGTTTGTTGCAACTTGCTTCAAATCACACTACAGAAATGAAATACACTGTAAAACAGTGAATCATTGCATCTATACACTCTTGTGAAACATTAATCCATAAAATACATATTGGAGTGGAATAATGTGTAGCAAGAACTCACCATAGAAATAGTGTATATTTATTTACAAAGGTAACGTCAACGTTAGATAAATTTTACAAAATTATTCCAAAAGCAAGTTTCTCCTCACTGCTCATTGTCACGATCTGTGAGAGACTGAATAAGCACATTGAATGAAACATGTCAGAGAGGTGCTTGACATGAGCGCACGACTTTTGGTTGGTGAATAACTATCACCCCAAAAATGTATGTTTTATATCACCATTCATCAATATAAAGTGCGAGAAGGCAGCAGTGACATGTGTATTTGTCATAAGAATATACAAAATATCAATATGGAGCAAAAGGCAACTTAAATGAAAATTTCACTTGATTTTTGATGAACTACAATCCTATCCTGAAAAATTATTTTAATATATATATTTCCGTATGATTGTTGAAATATTTGTTGATCTACAGATTTTGAGACCAGCTATAACTTATCAAAACCAAGTACGATCATAAATTGAACTCGCAGAATAACTTGGTGTAACTCTAAAGTTTATAAACACTTTAATGGTTAGTTCTCCACACAATTTTATCTGAAATTGCTATCAGAGTATTCCTTTTTTATGTATATGGGTGGTCCTATTTGTACTTCATGTATTAATGCTTCAAAGTATTTATTTTCCTCTCACATTATCGGTCCAGCAAATTACTTCCAAGCACTACAACGTCTCCCAAAACAATGGCAGCCATGCGGGGACAAAAATGTTACCAGGCGTACACATTCATATAAACGTGAAGGTGCGATGATAGTTCGTCACCCAAATGTTTTTAGCCAGAGGAAACAAAAAGTCAGTCAGTGATGTGATAACATCACTTCATGCGCGCATTTACATTAGAGTCTATCTAATTAACGGTGGTGACACACAGTTAAGATGACTCTGCACAGCAAGAGACTTTGATCTAAATAGACCAAAAGATCTATAAAGAGACCTAGTCTTTAGAGACTTTTTTGGTCTCCGGTCTTCTATCATGTATTTTACAAAGAAACAGGTCTCCAAATGTGGTCTCCGAAGTTTTTTCATTTGTCGTCGCCTGGTCTCCGGAGACTATTTCTGTGCTGGTCAGTTAAGTGTAGGTGTACTCGGAAAGGAAAAGGAATAAAATGTAATGAGTTTGACAAATTAATAAAAAAATTAGAAGTGCAGAAAATTTGTTCCATCAATAGAGTCCTGGTTATTTTTGAAAAAAAATGTGTGTATTTATCTCTATATATCTTTTTTAAACGTCTTCACTTTTCCCATAACACAAAAGTACAAAGATCTCTGGATATTAGTTATTCTGTCCATAAAAAAAAATGATATAAAAGTGGTGGAAATTAGCCATAGTCTAGGGGAACCACTTAGTAGTTTATTCAATCATCCCACCATTTCTATCTCTAACGCTCTTGCACTTATTTTTGAAAAGGTCGTTTACAATCAGCTCCTATTCCAAATAAATCTATTTATCTTTGAAGAACAGTACAGATTTTTACCATGGTAATATATGATCAACAAATTTTTTTTATTCACAGACAAAATCGGGTTCGCTCGCCATGAAAATACACAAACACAACACAAACTTTGATAAAGCATTTGACAAGATTAATCACAAACGCTGTCTCTCAGAAATGGAACTAATGGGCTTTCAAACAGACACCATATCTTGGTTCCACTCCTATTCAACTAGCAGGGATAATGTGGTTGTATGTAATGGGCTACAATCCTACTCATTTAAACAAATTTCTGGAGTGCCCCAAGGTACAATAGTTAAACTATTGATTTTTATCATAAGTATACATCAACAACTTGCCTTCATTTTTTATGCCTGATTGTTTATTACACGTTGATGATGCCAAGATTTTTAGAAAATGTAATAACGTGACAGATTGTGTCCATCTTTAACAGGATATACTGTGACTAAAAATGGTACCATGGGAACTGTAGTGAAATCAACGTAAGCAAATGTAAATATATAAATCGTTTCATATCAGCAGGAACCAATACTCTTCAAAACAAAAATGCTAAGCAGACCTCATATATAATCTTAGTTAAAATTCTGAGTACGAATCATAGGAGATGCAATACTAAGCATTTACTTTAGCGGTTATCTAATTAAGTCCTTAAGCGGGAAAAACCAAAACCAGAGAAAAGTCATAAAGACTTTTAAAAAAATATTACCAATTTTTTTAAAAATATTGCTAACTAAAACGCTGCAAAGCTTGCAGCTGGTACAGATAGCAATGCTATCCAGCTACAGGCTTTGCAGCGTTTTGGTTATCAATTTGTTTAAAAAATTGTTACCATTTTGGTAAAAGTCCTTATGACTTTTGTTTTCTTCAAAAGTAACTGTATTTCATTTCATCAAAAAAACACCCTATATTCTTTGACTGCACCATTCAATACACTACTATCTCTCGTGTTGATGAGATAAAAGATTTGGGTGTGATTCTTTACCGAAAGCTCCTCTTCAATTCTCACATAAATTTTATTACAGATAATTTCATTTATTAGGCTTTATCTTTCGCTTTTAGGCGAACATGCTCTTTTATCAGTCTCAAATATTCATTAGTAGGAGTATTTTCGAGTATGCTAGTCAAGTATGCAGTATGTTTTTTTTCTTCTTGTAGTGCACAAATTGAGAGTGTCCAGGGTAAATTCACTAGAGTTTTATTATATAAACTAGAGAATACCAATCTAGAATATCATGAAAGACTAGCAAAATACAGCTAATTTGTCAATTGGTTGTCAGAAATTTTTTCGTCTCAATTTCAATCGTCCTTATCAAAGTAAAAAAAAAACTTTATATTTGGAAATTTCTTTGCTTTGCCACTAGCACATAATTACTTTTCCCGAAGTGATTTAAACGAAGCAACTAATATTTGGTTAAATATTTAAATATATTCAAAACGTATTTCAATCAATAAATTACGAAAAACTCAAAACAAATTCGCTGGAAATGACTTTAGTCACCTCGTGACGTAGCAACAACAAAATTTGTTATGTACCTTGTGATCTTTGTATCATGCTTGGATAGTACATTTCTATATATTATTTTTAATTGTAGAGTATATTGTCATGCATTAGTTTCAAGCATTGATTTGAACGTCCCTCCGCACAACTCAAGATTTCAGGACCCCTTCAGACTACCTACTTGCAGAACTAACATTAAGGAGAATCACATATCTAGAGAATTAAATCGTTCAATACAAGACTGAACAATATTGATATCCTTAAAACTAGTCCTCTGACCTTTAAAAAATTAATAACTACTCAACGAGATCGGCTATTAAAATTTTTTCTTGTCTTAATTTCTTTCTTTCTACTGCTCTGCTTTACTCATTTCCAAACACTTAAACAGTATTGTTGGCTTCCGTATGTGGAACAATTTTTTGATCAGCTTACCTCAAGGAATCGCGTGGTATACCGGAAGGTATCTTGATCTGAATCATCCTGTATATATATACACATAATATCTTAATATATAAAAATCCAATGTCTCTGCGTTTGTACACGCTAATCTTCGAAACCGCCCAACCAATTTCAATGAAATTTCGTGAATGTGTTTGGTTGGTTCCAGCTTGAAAGATAGGATAATTTTGGACACGATAGATGGCGCTGTAGGCGAGACATAAAAACCTGCCTGACAACGCGTAGATGTGGAAAGCTGAAATTATGTACACGGAGTTTCCATTAAAATTTAAAGAACTTGTTGAAAAATGGACTAAATCAGGCAAATCCTTCGTAGGTCTTCCAACGAATGCACGTACAGAGCTGAAATTTGGTGTGTCGTGTTTTCATAGCAATAGCAAATAAAAATTAAAAAACAGACTTAATCGGGCAACCCCTTCTTGGTGTTGTCATACAAAATTTTGGTTTTTCACTATATATTTGGAAACTGTCTGAGAACGCGTCGAGGTGATATTTGAAATTGTATGCACGTCGTTTTTAGAAAAAAATCTAAATATAGGTTCAGAAATGGAACAAATCGGGCAACTATTTCGTAGGGTTGTCATACAAAAATTTCTAACTATATAGTTGGGCACTGCCTGGGAATTGGTGGACATGGAGAACTAAAATTTGGTACATGGTGATTACATAGCAATAGTAAATAAAATTACAAAAATGGTCGAAATCATTCGACCCCTTCTTGATGTTGCCATACAAAACTTTAGTTTTTCACTATATATGTGAACACTGCTTCACGCATCGATGTAGAGATCTGAAATTTTGTACACGGGCTTTTTTAAAAAAGTTTAAATTAAGTTCAAATGGGACCAATCCGTATGGTTGCCATAGAAAAAATTTGGTACATGGTGTTTCCATAGAAATGGTAAATAAAATATTTAAACTGGACTAAATCGATTATCGGGTTCTTGGTTTTGCCAAAAACAAAACATTGGTTTTTCATAAAAATTGAAAATACAGGTTCAAAAGTGGAGCAAATCGGGCAACCCTTTCTTGTGTCTTGTGTTGCTATACAAAATTTTAATTTTTCATTATATATTTGGACACTGCCTACCGCGTCGATGTATAGAGCTGAAATGTTGTATGTACATAGGCCTTTTTTACAAATAGGGAAATTCGAAAATGGTACTCATCGGGCAACTCCTTCGTACGGTTTCCATATAAAAATTTCGTATTTTACTAAATATTTGGGCACTACTTGAGAATGCGTCGACGTAGAGAGCAACACTCTCTCACACATTTGAATATATGCACGCCCACTCAAACATGCACACAGACACACACACACAGTGAAACCCTAGATTACTGAATCGTGCGATCGAGTCAGATAATAGCTTAGATATTATGCATCTATGACACCCCCACCCATCTAGGTATCTATATTATCGACAGGCTCCTTCTAGTAATTTTATCGGAACATTTCAGAAATACTTACATTAAAGTCAAATCTCTAGATTATCCACCGTTATTTAAGATTTTTGCGGAAATGTAATGAGTAGAAAGGAAAAAATATTAAAAAAACTTTTAAAATAAATAACTTTCATACACAAATAATATTTTTTTCTGTGTGATATACACAAGAAAAGTTTTATTTAAAAATATGAAATCTTTGGTTAAGTTCAGTTCTGGATGCTCCAAGTTTTAAGATTTAATTTGAATTCTAGCATTTCATAATTTGCAACAAAACTTTTCTCGTGTATATATCACAGGCAATGAAAAAATTAGTTTTTACTTTTTTGTACAATTTATGTATGAAAGTTATTTATTTTAAAAGTTTTTTAAATATTTTTATTTCTTTTTTATTTTTATTTCTCTCTTTTCACATTTTGCTTATAATCATATTTCTTTAGGGATGTAAGACCCCGCTTAACGCAGGGGATACGTTCTAATAAGCTCCAGCGCTAATCGAAACAGCGTTAAGCAAGGTCATCTTAATACGTAAATAATATGGATAAGTGAAACAGAACAAAGAATAATAAATTTTTTTAGCTAACTGTTCTGTTTTATTTTGTTACATTTATTGTTAAATAGTTTTTTATTCATAAAACATTCTTGAAAATCGAAAAAGCTCCAGTAAAAATGTCATGTTTATGACGAGAAAGGTTCTTCCTCATTTAATATTTTTACGACGAAGTCATCTTAAGTTTTTTGCCTCTTCGTGATTCGTTCAGCAACCTGTTGTCGATAGCAAGACACCGCATCAATAACACTTCGTCTTGCCTTTGAACTTCTATAAAAATTTAATTCATTTTTTACAAATTGATCTATAAATTCCGTTATAGTGGTTAAACTTTATCTAGAAAATCCGTTGAGAGTTCCTTTTGCTCCTCATTTTCATTAAAGGTAACTTCGTCATTTTCGTGCACTTGGTGTTCTACAAATTTTTTAAGATCATTGTGGGAAAGGCTTTCACCTGTTGTAACTTGTAATAATTCATCAATATCCTTCGCATTTATACATATTATCCAACTCTGTTTGATCAGTTAGCTAGAAGAAAATTATACCGCGGAACACTAAAACAGCACTAAGCGGAGCAGCGTTAAGTGGAGTCTTACTTAGTTTATTTTTCCCATTTACTTCTTAACATTATTATAACTTTTCGCCTTTTTAAATATTCTTTAACTTCTTCTTTTGTAAATATATTCAAATTTGTTATACCTCTAATTGTAAGGTAGTATGTTATTGGAAATTTCTGTTTACTATCTTTATAACTTTCAAAAAGAAAAAGAAAAAGAAATAAATAGTTTACGGTATTTTAATTAGCTTTTAAATCCTACTTCATACGGGAATCGAACTCAAAGTTGTAAGAATCAGTTATAGATGGAATGGAAGAAACTGTTCATTATTTAGCTAAGAGATGCTAGATAGACGCCTTTTCCTCTTATAATCCGCAGTTTTTCTACTTTATTAATCTAGAAATGCTATCAGCTGGTGATATTAACCAGCAACGAAGAAAGAAAGAAATATTCAATTATTGGAAATTTTATTTTTAAATTTTGCCCCGTATGGGAATTGAACTCAAAACTTTTAAAATCATATGTGGAAATGGAATGGAAAATTTTTCAGTTTTTTTAAAGATCCTAAATTAAATTGTTAAATACAAGAAAAAAAAATCATTATATATGATGAATGAGTGAGACTGTAATTCAAAAGTATGTAAAATTTTATCTTAAACAAAAATTGCTTTCGCAGATGACAAAATTATAAGTTTCCCAACACGGCCCATTACTGCTTGAATAGTGAAATGCAATCTCAAAATATTGTCGTGTTAAGAAAGTTATTTTATCTGTGTATTTACAAATCAAATACAGAAAGATTTTATATCATAAAAGTACTGGAGAAAATTTTTTCTCAATGCAACAAAAAAAAAACTAAATTTTTTTTTACCAAAGTATGGGACGCTTTACTTTCTCAAAATTGTCTTCCATTATAACGTGAGATAATAGCAATAGATTATTTGATGACCCTATACTTCACCGTAAGTGCGTTCACATGAAATTTATTCGAAACGCTCTTTATTATGAATGGTTTGGAATTTATGTGTACGTAAATTTAAAGGCCCCTCAATTTTTACTCACCAAAATTGGGTTACATACAATTCTCGAATAAAGCATGGCCCCGATGTCATATTTCCAATGCAATTGGCCATCACATCAATATGATTTAATGGGTTTACGAGGAGGAGAAAAGTCGCCCGATAGTCTGACAGTTATAAGCTCTTCGCATTTTTTCATCATAAGCAAGCGAGCATCCGTTGATAGGCTTGGTTTGCTAGAGTGCCTCTATCTCCGGCTATTAAAAAATCCATTAGAACAACTTAAAACAGAACAAAATAAAGGAAAATAATTTTCATAATTTTTTACAGGAAATAAATAAGTACGCAAAAAGCTGGGCTGCCTGCAATGTAAGGTTATCGCAAAATCTTTTGTTGTTTCATCAAAACTTTATGAGGCTTTCTACCTCGTAGAACTTTTGTCTTCCAAACACAACATGAAAGTTACATTAACTGCACTTTACAGAAGCTCTTATCGTTCTAGCTCCATCTAAATTGAAATTATTATTTTAGGTGAGTGTAATCAGCGCTGATGCAGTCCGTAAATTTAACTCAACGAGGCGACGTAAAGAATGTAGCAATTTGACGTGTTTTTTTTTTAACAGAAATAATTTTTCATCCAAATAGAGTATAGTTACTCATATTCGTAGATGTTTATACATATACATTAAATGATATTTGTGTCTGCCAGTGTGAAAATTGTCCCCACAGCAACTAAGATTTTGCGGATTATATTTTGGAGAAAATGATTATTTCAGAATTCATCAATATTATTACGATTATAGTTCAGTCTGTGATTTCCAGCAGTGTATTCACTTCAATGATATTTTATTTAAAAGTTCATTGAAAATAAAATGAAGAGTCCTTTTATGTTATATGTACACTGTACAGTCAATAATGAAAAGAGAAGGTTGAAATATTTAAGTCATTAAGAGTAAATAGAAAGAGAAACATTAACGAAACGGGTCGAAAATACTATGATATAGTAGGAGTGATGGTGAAATCAACATTATTTTCTATATTTTATTTATAATGGAACTTTTTTTTAATTCAAGTTTCCTTTAAATTCAAATTTCTCTTTTATGGCCAGAAACATATATATATAGATGTTCTTAGCTAAAAACGAAGCAATATACAAATGTGGATGTATACAAGAATAAACACATATCCGTATTTGAGATGTGTTAAGTGGATCGACTTCTCGCCCCAGTTAATTAAAAGCTGCACCTCATCCTTGGTTAAACCGCTGCGCGATCTACTTATTCTATTTGTCTTATTTGATAGAAAAATGTTCAACTGATTGGACACTAGTCCACGTTAAGCCTATTCCCAAGAAAAGCGATGGTAGCGGCCCTTCAAATTATCGACCAATTGAAATCACTTCGATTATCTCCATGGATTATGATCATTAGCTCCATATAATGAAGTATCTAGAAACTAATCAACTCATCAACTATCGCCAATATCGCTTGCGGGCTGGACGCTCATCTGGAGACTTGCTGACTTTCTTACGGAACGTTGGAGCCGTAGTCTTCACAATTTTAGTAAATCCAAAATCGTACCTTTGATATTTCAGAGACCTTTGATAGAGCCTTGCAGCTCTTTTAGCCAAAATAAGAACTTCGTTTCTTCCCTGCTGTTCTACTATGGATTGAAAGGTTTTTATTTTGCCACTTATTATAGCTTGTATTAGAATTAGATGGCGCTACATCTGAACCTCACCCTATAAATGTCGATGTGCCCCAGGGCTCTGTTATTTCTCCGTCTCTCTTCTTAATTTTCATTATTGATCTGCTTTCCCTTATTCTCATTCCCATCCGAAATTTCGCTAATTTCTTTTACTCCTTTGGCAGTCTTGCGGGAGGGAATGCCGCATATGTTAAACGAGATAGCATGATAATGATATCTGGGCTGATCGCAAAGCTTAATTAGATATTGTCCAAAAGAGATTCTTCAAGCTCATTAGCGATGTGGCAATAACTTGTCATATCGACTCGCTCGAGCACAGCCGTAATGGCTTTCTCTCCTTTATATCGCTACATTCATGATCAATGTTTTGAGGAAATATCTAGTTTCATCCCTCCAGTATGCAATATTTGAACTGCAAGCCGCGCTCATCTTTTCATCCTTCAAAACACTTTCCCGAACAGTATGCGAATGTGGAGCAGTCTACCATCTTCTGTTTTTCCTAAGGCTCACAGTTTGCGAAGATGAAAGAGAGACATACATCAACACCTCCACAACTCTCCCCCTGTCCCCTAATACGTTTTATATCTTATGTTATTGACTATGATTTCGCTAAAATAAACAAATCTACAACATTATGTTCGACGAAAAGTACGCAATACTGTAACTCCTAAATTATGAGGTGATTTCGAATGAAAAATGTTATATTAATTTTTTTTAAATTCAAGTTATTTTCGAAATTGCAAGTTACATTTCGAAAATGTGGCCCTTGCAACGCTTGTTTTATTGTAACTAAGCACGTTTTGCTTAATAAACCGCCATTTCGGTCTTGTTTTATTCGCATTAGTACTAGCTTTCATTTATAATAACATGGTGCCAAAAAAGTTAATAGATAAGTAAAAAAATGAAGATATAATTTCAAAAATTATCTTCTTTGAGAGTGAAAACTAGCCTGAAGTAGGAAGCTATTCTATACTCACATAAAATATCCCTAATCTAATACCTTTCAGATAAGTCGAACATTATTAATCAAGCTCAAGTAGTCCCTGAGATACAGGAAATGATTTATTTCAATATACCTCGCTCATACTGGAACATATTTTCACAATTAATTTCAATCTGCCGTTATTAAATAAAACAATGTCGAACCTCACGTGTCAATGGCCAATAATCCTCTGAGAAACGTGAAATGTGGAGGAGTAAAATCATAATGAAGACAAACCAAAGAGCCTTTTAAGTTAAGGTCTCGCCCAAAAAATAAAAGATCAACAGCCATAATTTTTTTTGTGTGTCAGCCTTAAACCTTACACATATCGCCACCAAAAAAAGTAATCTTGCGCAGGTAACGAAAAAGAAATATGAGACAAATGTCAAGGACTTTTATTATATAATGATCTCCTTGGATCAAAGATGTAATCCCTCAAGCAGAATTATAGCAAATGTTATGATAAGCACCATTAATAATCGGTTATTGAGATCAGGGGCAAAAGCTGCAGGTTGCCAAGACACCAAATCTCGATTAAAAAATTTTATCACAAATAATGAAAGTAGTTCAATTTCTTCTAATCGAAGACAAGCTGATAAAGCTCAAGGTGCGCTAAGAAAGGTTGAAAAATTTAAATGCTATTTGTGCGGGCTAACCGGACATAAACAAAATTTACGATTGAAATAAGTTGCAGCTTTTGACAATAAAAGGACATAGAAGAGATGAATATTCAGAAGGAAAAGGCTGGAAGTGTAAAAAAAAATGTAATATCATATGTAAAATCGACGATCGAGACAAGGACAATACAAATCAGAAATTCTATAAGCTGGCGCAGGCTCTGAATCAAACGCGCATGTAATACAATAAAGAGAGGAACTGTAACCAGATTGAACCTCGATTTATTTCCATGCAAGAATGATGTAATTTGGAAGGCTTTAATTTATTTATTTTATTTAAATGTCTATCGATTATATTATCTTACTGATATGCAGTTATCTCCTGGCATAGTTAATATCAACAAATATATTTATTTATTAAGAAATTCATGCGATAGTAAACAAATAAATTCACTTATGTACTTACTACCTTTAAAAAAATGAAACGTAAAAAATAAAAAGGAAATGACGAACTAGAAAATAATATAACATAAAAATAGTTCAAATTAATAAGTACTGCAAAAAAAGTGTAATAAAAGCGAAAGCGAAATAAAACTATATATAGAAGGTATAAACAGAGAAAAAAAATAAAAACAAAAACAAAAATTCAAAATTGAAGAAGTCCATTAATTGCTAAAAAAGGAACAGCATCTGATATTAATCAAAAATAGATTATAGAAACAAAAAATAAGAAATAAGATAATATATAAAGACAATAAGGATAACTTAAGAAGTATAATAATAAAAAAAAGAAAGAAAAAAGGAAAGTAAAATAAAATAAAATAAAAATAAAAAAATATCAAATAAGCATGAAAGCAAATCAAGTAGAATATCTAAAGAGGGGAAGAACAAAACAGAAAAATAAGGATGAACCAGATCAATCTAATGTGATATGGAAAAATTATCTTAATGTTTTATTACGGTCAAGAGGTTGCGTTTAAGAATCATAAAGCTGTCACTAAATATATCTATATCGTTATATAGCCATTTTGGGCCTTTTGAATCCTAACCAAAGGGGATTTGAAGCGCAACTTAGTGCAGGGAGCATCGATGTGGAAAGTAATTGGCTGGCGGATGAGGCGACAAGGATAGCTGATTTTTAAGACAGACCGATAATAGGCGAGATGAATCAATAGAAGCATGTAAAATTTTAATTAGGAATTAGATAGGAACGGCGTGCTTCTAAGGATAACATAGAGTATCTCACCAATCTGTCATCATAATCCACATATGAGCCTGTAAGTTTAAAAAGCAAGTCAATTTTGTTTCTGTACGTCGTATAGAAATGGTTCCAGATCTAACCAAGGTATTATACATAGTTATGTGTGGAGAAAGCTGCTTAAATGGCCTTGTGCACCTTAAGAGAAACCCCAAGTTTTTAAAAGCTTTGTTGGTAATATGATTAATATGCGAGCCAAAAAGAAGTCTGCAATCAAATTGTATTCCTAAACCATTGATTTCTGACACGCGCATGACAGAGACGGTGTCCAGCTTATAGTCCCAGTATATTATGGTTTGCTTTCTTGCGAAGGACATGTATTTGTATTTATCCACGTTTAAGGATAGTTGATTTTTTTTTTACACCAAGAGAGCAGATTCTGTATGTCATTTTGCAGCTATTGGCAATCGGATGGATCATTTATAACTCAATAAATTTTGGTGCCATCAGCATATATTAAGGAAGCAGAGAATAACTTAATAGGGAGATCATTAATATAAATTAAGAAGAGAAGTGGCCCTTGGGGTACACCCAAGGTTTGCGTGTATGAATTTGATGTAAGTCCGTTGACTAAAATCGGTAGATGATGTTTCGAGAGATATGACTCAAACCAGAGGGTACTGTTAGAATCAAAGTACAATCCTCTTATCTTATCTATGACTACTATGTGATTAATTCTATCAAATGCCTTAGGGTATGTACACAACGATGCGTGGCGAAGCGAGGCGAGGTGAAGATACACCTCGAAGTGTAGTGTTCACAACAAGGCGTTCAGTTTCTTGGTAAGTCGCGAAGTGAGAGCATAAATAATGTCATAAGGTTCTAAAGAAGAAATTTTGTGTTTGTCAAGTAATGCAACTATATTGCATTTTTCACATAAGTGTACTTTCCGCTGTTCTACTTGACCTGCCACCCGATAAATACGAAACGTTTGGAATTTGGTAAATTTCATCATCTATATAATGATCTTATCTACTGATCTTGATAGATTCTTCCAATATATGAGAATCGATTATATCAAAGAAAAAACCTATACGACTATGCCAGTTATCAAAATTAGCGTGAAAAAATGACGCTGACACAGTGTTGTTATGAATACTCTCATAGTACAGCGTGCAATCATTTTAGTTCTTCAACGCCTAGCCTCTCCACGCCTCGCCTCGCCACGCCTCGCTTCGTTGTGCACGTACCCTTAATATCCGCATAAAAAATATCCAGCCGTTTAATGGCAAAAATTTATTAAAAATTGAGCAAGAATTGGATATTGGCTAAAAATGGAAATAGGCTGAAGGTAAATTATCATATCAGTAGTTGCTTGAGCAAGTTTTCGTGGGGCACAACTAAATTAGTGTTGGCAGTTCGGCTTTTAACCAGAAAGCATTCGGAGTTTATATTTTAACAAAGAAGTGATAACAGTAATTTAAATAAAAAGGTATAATTTAATGAGGATTGTGTTTTAATTGCTTAAGGACACGACATTTTGGCTCAGCTGGGAAAAAGAAAATGTTAAGCTAAGTAAGTAATTAAAATATTACACGAGGTATTGAAAAAATACTTTTTTTATATACATAAATTTTTTTTTGTTATGATTAAATATATGTAGAAAATTCATAAATATATTTCAATATAATAAAAGTGGAAAGTGAGTAATATGTATGTATGTGTCTTATTGCTAAATATATGCGAAATAAATGATGTAATGTTGTAGAGTAGTGATTTTAAACAGGTTAGTATAATTAACAAAAAAAAAAACTAAATAAATAAATAAAAATAAAAAAGTTGCATATCAGTATTTTTTTTCTTTTATTTTTGTTTGCAGTTATTCTGCTCAATATTTTCCTTTCGATCAGGGGTAATAAGTGTTTTCATCGTTGGCGTTCAGGTTTTTATTTAGGAGTGAGAAGTGTGATGATTTTTGTTCGTTTTTGTTTGTATTGAATATCATATTGTAACGTGCTTTCTTGAAAACTTTTGTATATCCTTTTATTTTCGTGAACTACCCGATAGCCGTTGGGGCGTCAGGTTTCAAATTCACTTCCCGGGATAGGGTGGCACTTTGTGGGCCACCAGGAAACTTGATTGTTGGAGAATTAATGTTTGACTACACAACTTGCTTAATGCTTACTTGGACTTTTATTCGCTTCTCAGCGCTTTACACAGTCATAATAATACTACTTATATGCCTAGCTCCGGAGCACTACACCTGCATACGAATATAACCCATAAAATATATAAATCTGGTGTTACGATGGATTATTAATATAAAAATAAATAGATCTGAAAACTTATCTTAAGTAAAGGAAAATGATTTCTAAAGTCTACAACGCTTACTCTACACTTAGCTGCCTCATCCGCATGATCAGATGCTTTCCCGACTCAGCTTGAGCCTTCTTTAATTAGCGAGTAGCCTTCTTTGTTAGCTAGCGGGCGGCCTTCTTCATTCAACAACGGTACGTTTAATTGCGTCACCTCCTCGACTTCTGTACTACTTGTGTTTTTATACCCTAGATGAAATCTATAGGGTATACTAATTTTGTCATTCCGTTTGTTACACCTCGAAATAATGATGGCAGAGCAAAATGAATTGGGCATAATATTGTTACGAGCGTGGCCTTAATTCGTTATTTAAAACACAATATTTCAGATATAATTCAAAAGTTCTTTCTTTATTTAACTTTACCGTTTACTCTCACAAATTCACAAATAATTATCAAACCAACTCTTTATAATTATCGCTAGTACTGTACTTATAATTATCACAATCCTAATAGTTAACTTCGTTCACTTCACTGTCTGAAATAAGACTCGCCTCCTGGATGTGAACAGCGCCGTATTTATACTCTACGAATTATCCTAGAACCTTCCTGAATATTCCATTCTCCAAACCTAGTTTACTAGGATTTCACTAACCTAAAGTTGTTTCCATTTCCAATAGATGTCCCTTGTATCACTTTGTGGCGCGTAGCAATATTAAAAGTTATTTTAATTTTTGCATGTCGGTCCGTCTGTCCGTCTGTGCGCACGATAACTCGAAAACGCGTATACTTAGAGAGCTGAAATTTTGTACACGGACTTTAAAAAAGTGTAGTAAAATTAAGTTCGAAAATGAGACAAATCAAGCAACTTCTTCGTGAGGTTGCCATACAAAACTTTCGTTTTCCACTATATATTTGGACACTGCCTGAAAACGCGTCGACATAGAGAGCTGAAATTTGGTATATGGTGTTTTCATCGTACTAGCAAATAAAATTTTAAAAATGGACTAAATCGGGTAACTCTTACTTGGTGTTGTCATATACAAATTTAGGTTTTTTACGTATACTGTGAAAACGTTCAGTCCAAGACATTTTTATTGTACTAAAAACTTGTTCAGAATACGAAATCCTATAAAATTGGTTATAAATATTTTTTCTGTCCGACAAACCAAAATATATGCGAAAAACCCAAATGGGTGACCATACGAAATTTCATACGGGCATTCATCTAGGGTATTATCAAAATTGGTCTTAGACCAATTTTAGCTTTTTTACTTGTTTTCATTTGCTTTGCTTTTGTTTAGTTTGATTATCCTTTAACCTTTTCTTCTATCCCCTACGTGCGACTCAATATACATTTAAAGATTTATCATTTCGTTCCAGCCATATGCTCAATTTGCTTAACCTATTATCTTACATAGTATAACTCACCCAAAGGGGTCTTTTCACATTAATTCATTAATTTAACAAGGTTAATTCCTCTTCCGTTTTTATTTCGTTTCTCGTTACATGTGTCAGTACTTAGACTACACAAGTATATTTGTATTTTAATTTGCTCTTCTTCCTTATTTTTCTTCAACAATTATCTTTCTTTTTTGTTCAAACTTTAACCTTCTTGCTACCTTGACAGCGCGGTATAAAAGAGACCATTCAGTTTTCCTGGCGGCCGTTTTATCATGAATTTTGCTCCTACTCATGGAGCTAAACGTACGTTTGTATAGTGTAGTCCAACTACATGTCGGTAGTGTAGATTGTTTTATTCTTTAGTTATTTATTCTTCTAAATATATTATGATAGTATTGTGATATGTTACAATATGTCAAGAAAATCTTCTTTTATGTTGAGTAGAATCAAAGTAGCTGATAAGAAGTGGAAATTTCTTCCATCCTTGTGTTTTCGTAGAAAAAATATATGTATAGAATAAAATTTAACATTTGGTGTGTTTCCCTATTTGGAAAGTGATTCCGAAGACTAAAAAAAAAAACCAAAACAAAATAATGGAATAAATGTATTTACTTTTTTTTATTGTGAAAGTGATATATGTAGATTATAGGAATATGTTTGGGAAAAGTGTGATTGGCTCTTGGAAATTCCAAAAATTAATAAGGTAAAAAGCGGTAAAAATATTTTTACTTGTCTTTTATAACCTAGATGAAATCTAAAGGTTACACTAAATTTGTCATTCCGTTTTAACACCTAGAAATAATAATGGTAGAGCAAAATGGATTGTACACCAATGCATAAAATTAAAAGTTATTTTGATTCTTGCATGTCCGACAGTCCGTCTGTCAGTCCTCACGATATCTCGAGAATGCGTGTACCTAGAGAGTTGAAAATTTGCACATGGTCGTTTAATAAAAACATTAAGTTCGAAAATGAGTTAAATCGGGTAACTCCTTCATAGGGTTTCCATATAAAAATTCCATTTTTCAGCACATATTTGGACACTGCCTGAGAACGCGTCAATGTAAAGGTTTGAAATTTAGTACATAGTGTTTTCATACAAATAGTAAATTCCATTTCAAAAATGGACTAAATTGGGCAACCCCTTCTTGATGTTGCCATATAAAAATTTAGGATGTTTACGAATCCTGTGAACAATCAGTCCTATACGGTTTTAATGTACTGACAAGATCTTCAGAATACGAAATCCTATAAACCTGGTTGTAACCATTTTTGCTATTCGACGAACCGTTCTAGAGATATATTCAAAAACCACTTCAAAAATCAAATTTTCGCAAATGGGTGACCATACGAAATTACAAACCAGCATTCATCTAGCTTTTTTACTTGTTTTTGTGTGATATTGGTCTTTTTAAAGTAAGTGGGTTAATATTTTTTCTTTTTTAGGTAGCAACAAAAGAGGTTGTTTTATTATAGAAAAATATAAGTTTTTAATTTGTTCTCTTTGAAGTGATATATGCGTGCATTAATGTGAGGCGTGCGATTGGTAAATTGTAAGATTGATTATGATATTATAAGAACTTAATAGCTTTAAGGCGTTCTTTCCTTTGAAAAAGTTTTCAACGTCGCATTTATATTTATTATATTATGATTGAATACTCCGCGCGCGCTCTCTCGTAATAGGCATTTTTAATAGAGTTTATGAGTTTCGGCATTGAGCTTTGTTGAGGTGTCGTTTCTGGTTTGAATGTGTCAAATATTTCGGTTGTCACACTAAGTCAGGTGTGGAAGGAAGTGCAGATACGGTTACTAGCGTCCGAACTAGACTGGCAATATATTGGGGAACGACTCACAGGACAACTACTAAAACGTCTAAACAGTGAAGAATTAAAGAATTTGTTAGAAGAGTTTCATTTGAATACTGAAGTTGGGCAAAATATTGGATTCTTTGGTGGCCATAGCATTGGAGGTTATTCAAAAGCAAGAAGATTTGAGAGAGGAGAGAGAGGAAACTGCGGCGGACGTAGAGTAGGAGTTGGGAGTCTAGTTATCGTGAAAAGTACAACACGAGTTGAGCAAATGAAGAAAGAATAAAGGATACAGCCTAAGAAACCTGATATTTAGCAAACAGCCGAAAGAGGAAAAGGCAAAATGGATTGTACACCAATGCATAAAATTAAAAGTTATTTTGATTCTTGCATGTCCGACAGTCCGTCTGTCAGTCGTCACGATATCTCGAGAATGCGTGTACCTAGAGAGTTGAAAATTTGCACATGGTCGTTTAATAAAAACATTAAGTTCGAAAATGCGTTAAATCGGGTAACTCCTTCATAGGGTTTCCATATAAAAATTCCATTTTTCAGCACATATTTGGACACTGCCTGAGAACGCGTCAATGTAAAGGTTTGAAATTTAGTACATAGTGTTTTCATACAAATAGTAAATTCCATTTCAAAAATGGACTAAATTGGGCAACCCCTTCTTGATGTTGCCATATAAAAATTTAGGATGTTTACGAATCCTGTGAACAATCAGTCCTATACGGTTTTAATGTACTGACAAGATCTTCAGAATACGAAATCCTATAAACCTGGTTGTAACCATTTTTGCTATTCGACGAACCGTTCTAGAGATATATTCAAAAACCACTTCAAAAATCAAATTTTCGCAAATGGGTGACCATACGAAATTACAAACCAGCATTCATCTAGCTTTTTTACTTGTTTTTGTGTGATATTGGTCTTTTTAAAGTAAGTGGGTTAATATTTTTTCTTTTTTAGGTAGCAACAAAAGAGGTTGTTTTATTATAGAAAAATATAAGTTTTTAATTTGTTCTCTTTGAAGTGATATATGCGTGCATTAATGTGAGGCGTGCGATTGGTAAATTGTAAGATTGATTATGATATTATAAGAACTTAATAGCTTTAAGGCGTTCTTTCCTTTGAAAAAGTTTTCAACGTCGCATTTATATTTATTATATTATGATTGAATACTCCGCGCGCGCTCTCTCGTAATAGGCATTTTTAATAGAGTTTATGAGTTTCGGCATTGAGCTTTGTTGAGGTGTCGTTTCTGGTTTGAATGTGTCAAATATTTCGGTTGTCACACTAAGTCAGGTGTGGAAGGAAGTCCAGATACGGTTACTAGCGTCCGAACTAGACTGGCAATATATTGGGGAACGACTCACAGGACAACTACTAAAACGTCTAAACAGTGAAGAATTAAAGAATTTGTTAGAAGAGTTTCATTTGAATACTGAAGTTGGGCAAAATATTGGATTCTTTGGTGGCCATAGCATTGGAAGTTATTCAAAAGCAAGAAGATTTGAGAGAGGAGAGAGAGGAAACTGCGGCGGACGTAGAGTAGGAGTTGGGAGTCTAGTTATCGTGAAAAGTACAACACGAGTTGAGCAAATGAAGAAAGAATAAAGGATACAGCCTAAGAAACCTGATATTTAGCAAACAGCCGAAAGAGGAAAAGGTAATCACAGATTAGGTATCCGCGGATTTGGCTAAGAAAAAACAAAAGGACATACAAACCAAATAGCAGAAAGGTGCGAGACGAAGTAAGAGCAAACGAAAGCGGTAATGGTAACGTTAACAAACAAGGAAGCAAAGAAGGCACATTCTTATTTGAAAATCATTGATATGGTGGCCAAATATGTTCCAATGTTTTCCGGAGAAAGGTCACCGAAACTAGCACCGCTTCTTAAACTCCTGCAAAGATCTCTACGAACATCTTAAAGCCGAGAGTTGATCTCCATGAGATATGTAAGATGTCGATTGTTAGATGATGCATGCTATCTAATAAGTTCCGAGGAGACAACAAATTTTGAGGTATTGCAGCAAATTATCAAAACTGCTTATATGCCTAGGAAATCCTACAACGAATTGAGAACAGAAATTATAGGATGTCGACAAAGGCCAGGAGAAGACATCAGAGAGTTTGCAGATAGAATGATTGGACTGTCAGAGCAGATTAAATCAGCGGTGTTCGCTAAATATCCAGGTAAGGATGAAATATTGATAGCTGAGCTAAATGCTGATGCTGCAGCGAAATTCCAAGTAGATATCAATGGCAAATCTACCTGACTGTATTTAACTGGATGGAAATTTGAGTGACCAGAAGAGGTAAGAGAGGAAGCTTTATATTTTGAAAGAGACGCCCGAAGGTTGTAAGTTAGAGAACCGGGAGTATGGTAATGGATTATGAGCAAAGAACTAGAGCGAGTGTGCTGAAAGGACGAAACACGAACAATTTCAAAGGAAATACGCGGAGAAGGACCAAGAGAACTTTCCCACCGAACCAGAAGCCAACGCAATCAAGACATTATGGAGGATTTTCAGCAAGAGCTCTGCAGCCGAGACCCATTCAGTGCTTCAAGTGTGGGAAACGGGGGCAAATAGCTAAGGAGTATAGGCTAGAGAAATAGCCTTATTATTATATCAAGTGCGGTAAATATGTACATGAGGCGTCAATATGTAAGAAGCAACAGGTCTGGTTCGCGGATGCCCAGCTCCCTTCAATTAGCCAGTCCGGTTTAGAAAATAATTGCAGCATCACACTAAATTAACATATATTGTTAGAAGCTAAGTTAACCCTTTTAGTAAATACAGGATTTACTTGTTATTTAATTTAGGCTAACCGAAGAAAGAGAAACACCGTTATCCAACCCCTTCGGACTATTATAACTGGTGGATTACTTGGAGCTTAAGGATATACACTGGGGACTTGCAGGGCCAAGTTCCGAATGGGTGCTGTCGTGAAGAATGTGTATTCAATGTTATATATGGCACGGACTCCATAGCGGTTGATGGAATATTGGGGATGGAATTCCTCAAAGATAAGGCAGTAATAGACTGTATCAGTAGAAAAGTTTCCATAAGAAGAATTAAAGAATTACAAGGACCTCACGGGGATAGAGATAGTTGCGACCATAGTTTTGAAGGAATACAATCCAGAAGATACATACCAGTTACCTATTAAAGAAGAAAATCGAGAAGATTTTCCAGAAAACTTTAATCAGCGTATGACAGATCGGCTCAGGGCATTGCGGCACATTGTTCGCATAGCTGAGTTAGCCGCAGAAAGCATCAACCGATATTTAATGTTAATAATTTTTAGAGTAGGGTCGAATAGGCCTCCGGGACCTTACGTACACTGCGACCATAGTTGATCTATTGCGCCTTCCCCTAGTTAGGCAAAATCGACTGATATTTACGAAAATAAAAGGGCGAAAGAAGGAAAAGTAGAAAACGCTCAGCGGACACCTACACTGATGAACGAGTGGAAAAAACGCAAGCAACAGAGCAGGAAAGCACTTGGACTGCAACCCATTCCGCACCAGAAGCATTTGTTAATTGGCCAAAAGAGATGTGGGGTGGCAAGCAGGTACGACTAGCTAGAAGGAAAATGGGAGAAAAACACCTTTAAATTGAGATTGAATCTAAAAACAGAGTGTCGTGACCCAATATTCGGTTGGTGCAATTGTGACATCACGACTCGAGCTAGCAGGAAATGCACAAGTAATTAAACGATTTGCAATAACTAAGCATTTTACTTCGCACAGTGAAATGCTTGGCGATTGCGAATTGTTTACTTGTAAACTGTCGCATCCACTGCTGTATGTAACTGGGCATTGAGTCATGGTTAAGTAATTCACTTCGCATAGTGAAATACTCAGCTGGGCTCACTGTTTGTTTACATACAGTATTGGGGGCTCCCGCTGTCGGCAGTGAGTAGCGTAATACTTTGTAATTATGATTGCAAGGTATTACGCTGGTCACTGGGTCAAAGTCGCTTCCGCCTAATTGAATGGAGGTGAGCACGGTCGATTCTCTAGATCGGTTAGTTCAGTTAGAAGTTGGATATTATTGAAGATAGCGGTTCGGTGTTAGATTTCAATCGCGATAGTCGCAGTAATAATTTGTGAGTTAGGTTAGTGGTTTTAAATAAAATCATACGTAAAAGTAAAGTCGGTGTTGTTTTTAATTGTTTTCCCTGCATTGCTTTGGGACGCGACAATTTGGCGCAGCCGGATAAAAAGTAGGTAAGTGTTATTGAGTGAAATAATTCATTTCAATTAATTTTTTTTATTTGTTGGGAGTAAATCTTATTAGCTGCTCCATATTTTTGTGAATTGTGGGAGTTATGCTTTTTTAGCTGCTCCGGTTTTTTGTATTTTATAGGAGTAAAGCTTTTTTTTTTAGCTGCTCCATTTTTTTTAAAGTGTGGGAGTAACGCTTTTTTAGCGGCTCCGTTTTGCAGTATTTTTGTGGGAGTTAACGCTTTTTTTTAGCTGCTCCATTTTTTTTTAAGTGTGGGAGTAACGCTTTTTTAGCGGCTCCGTTTTGTTTATTTTTGTGGGAGTTAACGCTTTTTTAGCTGCTCCAGTCTTAGGCTAATTTTCTTTACAGGTTAAAGTATTGCAGAAAAGTAAAGAAAAAGGGTATAAATGGTGGTGATTGTTGTTGCGTGAGATTGTTTTTGGCTAGGTTGTCTGAGTTTTATGAAATGTATAATGTGAAAGTGTAGTATGCAAAAGGAGTAGCTTTAGCAGTTTAATAGATTAAGTAAGTAAAGTCTAATTTTTCGGAATGTACGGCATATTAAGGGTTATAATTTTGGTCATTGGGAAGTTGTCAAACCCTAGGTAAATTTAAGGTATTCGCGGGTATTCGGGCGTTGAACTTGGAAGAAGGTTCGGAGAAATATTGAATATTAGGAAAGAACATTATTGAAACACCGTAGAAAAGTTCAAGCTTTTGTGTTTAGAGTTTTTAAGCAATTAGTTACAGTCTAGGAGAAGTGTTTGAGAGTTAAGGGTAAATTAGGTAATGACTATAGATGTCAGTGGGAAGAAGTAACGTTCTAACGAGGGAAGAATTGTTACGAGTTAAGGATCAGGAAAAGGAATTGGAAACCAGAACGCAGGAATTGAAGGAGTGCCAGCTGATATTACAACATTACGAACAGGATTGGCGGTACCTAGAAGAGCATCTAACGGATGAATTAAAGAAACGATTGCCGAGTGAAGACGTAAATAAGTTTCTGGAGGAAATAAGTGAGGCTACAGTGAAAAGCACAAACGGAGAAATCTTAGATTTGGTGATAACATCTACCTTTGAAGTTATTGGTAGAATTGAGAAAGAAACTGATCAAGCGTTGAATGAGTGCAAACAGGAAAACAGGGCTTTAAAAGGAACTATAAAGTCTTTAGAAAGGCAATTGGAGGAGGCAGAAAAAACCGCCACTGAACTAGAGCAAGAATTAGGAGTCGCACCATTATCACAAGAAGAGGGTCTAGTTCGAGGGATTTTTAAGAAGTGGTCACCTAAGAAATTGGTATTCCACGAACGGCAGCGAGAAGAAAGAGCGAGTACTTCAGGGCAAGAAGAAATTTTGAAAGCTAAACAGCAGACATTAGCAAAGACGAGTGAAGACCAAGTTTCGAAAGAAAAAAACTCAGAGAAACCAGGAAGGAAAACCATGGCCGATGCTTATGATAAAGTCATGGACTTGGTGTCCAGATACATACCCACGCTTTCTGGAGAAAGAACGCCAAAACTGTCGAAGGAAGTTCACCGTTTCCTGAGCTGCTGCAAAGATCTTTACGATCGTTTAAAGGCCGAGGAACAGCCCATCTTCATGAAATGTGTAAGATATCGGTTGTTAGACGACGCATATTATCTAGTAAGCTCGGAGGAGCCGAAGGATTTTGAGGCATTGCAGCAGACAATTCAGACTGCCTATATGCCAAAAAAATCGTACTGTGAGCTTCGAGCTGAAATGATAGCATGCGTTCAAAGGCCCGGTGACGACATAAAAGACTATGCGGATAGATTTAAGGAGTTACTGTGTCAAATCAAGGCGGCAGTTTCGGCTAAGTATCCAGACAAAGACGGGGGATTGATAGCGGAACTTGAGGCAGACGCGGTGGCAACGTTCAAGGCGGGTGTTATGCAGCAGACTACTCAGCTATATTTGACGGGACGCAAATTTCGATCTCTGGATGAAGCACGTGAGGAGGCAGACTACTTCGAGATGGATGCTAGGAGACTTAAAATTAAGGAACCAGGGCTGCGGAATTATACAAAGGAAGACAACAGAGGAATGGCAGCAGGTAGCTGGGGTGCTGGTAGGTTCAGCAAGGAGGAACCTAAAAGGACGGGACCGCAATTGAGGCCAGCATTATCGGGAATGCACAGGGGTTCCCCTAGTCAAACAAAGCAACCAAGACCTATTCAGTGCTTTCAGTGCGGACAATGGGGACATTTTGCTAGGGAATGCAGAGAAGGGAAACAGACGCCTTACTGCATAAAATGCCGAATATATGGACATGACGCAACTGGATGCAAAAGACAACAAGTCAGGTTTGCTGAGGCACTACCTAGCAGTTCGGTAGAGGTGCAATCGGAAGCAAAAGTTATATACTGCCAATTTTGTAGAACATCTGACCACTACACCGCAAATTGTTTAAAAAAATTTCTAGCAGAGAATAATATTCAGCAAGAGGGAAACGGGAGGTGGCAGCTCGGGAACAATACCGCAGCTGCCTTCCACTAAACAAATTAGGAACCAGATACTCGGGTAAAGACATAGACATGGAATTAGAGCTAGTTAATAATTCCATCATCACAATAGAAGCCGACATTGGACTAGAAGATAAGCTTACATTATTGGTGGATAAGGGATCCACCTGCAATTTAGTTAAGGTAAATACAATAAGGATGGATACACTGATACAAAAACATAAATGTATCACGATTGGAGGGCTGTTTGGAGCTCAGCAACGTTCAATTGGAACCTGCAAGGCGCATCTTCACGTAGGTAGGGGTAAGCAAGAATGCGAGTTCCAGGTAATACACAACACAGATTCAATACCGGTTGACGGAATATTGGGAATGGAATTCCTCAAGGATAAAGCTGTTATCGATTGTATTAATAGAAAACTGTCAATACAGCACAGACAAGTGTACAAGGAAGCACCGCCAATTTTCAGGAACGTAACAGGAGCCGAAAAAGTTGAACATATAACCTTGCAGGGTTATAATGTAGAAGGGAACGTCTCTCCAGTAGGGAAGCAGTTCGGACAGTTTCAGCGGAAGTTCTAAGAGAGCGAATGAGTAATCGAATTGAAAACCTGAGAGAGGTGATATATAAAGCTCGAGCTGCCTCTGAGAGTATAACCAAGTATTCTAGAGTAGAAAAAGAGGCAAATACTCAACAGGGTATCGAGGATAAAGTACGTGGAAGCCCGGAAAGAGGAAATACTTTGGCGTCGGCTCTTTGCACAGAGGCGAAGCAGGAAAATCCTCTCTATACAAAGGAGATTTTGGTAAGGTGGCCAGAAGGAATGGGGGGGCAAAAGCAAATTCGGGAAGTAGTTGTTGAAGGGAATGGGTCGGGTTATCCTCGCACGAAAATCGAGCCAGTTATTTCCGAAACTGCAGCCTTTGCGGAGGCGCGAATATGCGAAAACGCTTCAATTCCTAAACAGGGCAATATAACCAAACCTCTCCTTAACTCGAGAAATGGCAGGGAGTCCATAGTACAGCTGGAACCAAGAACGGAGCAATTGGTAAGAATCTGTGTCGAGAGCGAAGACGAGCTGGTGTGCAGGGCGGAAGAGATTATCCCAGGTGTGTACTGTGGTAACACCATAATCAGGCCGGAGAATGGACAGGCGTTTGTGGGTATTGTCATTGTATTGTATTGAGCCGGTTGAAATTGCGAACATTCAACCCAAGCTTGAGAGGTTGGATAGGTATTCAGTGCAGCCATTGAGAGATAAGATAAAGGCGGTAAGTCGTTCTCAGCAAAGACTCGAATTACTGAATCAAACACTAGTACTGTCGGAAGATTTAAATTGCGAAGAAAGAGAGGTGGTATCGGAAATTTGTAGTGAGTATAATGACATTTTTTACTTGCCAGGCGACAAGTTAACATATACTCCAACTAGGACTTTTAAGCTTCCATTACTGTCGAATACAGGGCCCATAAACAGGAAACAATATCGTTTGCCGGAGGCTCACCGAGAAGAATGTCAGAAGCAACTAGAAAAGCTCCTAGACGATGACATTATAGAGCATAGTGACAGCCCTTTTAATTTTCCGGTACTATTAATACCAAAGAAAGGAAAGGATGAAGCAGGAAATCGGAAGTATAGGTTATGTGTAGATTTTCTGGAGTTAAATAAAGTCTGCGTCCCCTTTTCGTATCCTCTGCCACGGATTGAGGACATCTTAGATCAATTAGGTCACTCTAGATATTTCTCTACGTTAGATTTAGCTAATGGTTATCACCAAGTGTTAATCGACCCAGCGGACAGGGAAAAGACGTCTTTTAGCACGAACTTCAGCCATTTCCAATATAAACGATTACCCTTTGGATTGAAAACCGCACCTCCATTTTTTCAGTCCCTACTAAATGGCATATTAACAGGGCTTCAAGGTATCAAATGCTTTGTATACCTAGATGATGTGGTAATATTCGCAAAGAATCTGGGCGAGCATAACAGAAAGCTAAGGGAGGTATTTCAGCGTTTTAGAGAAAATAATTTAAAACTACAACCCGCGAAGTGCCAGTTTTTGCAGAAGAAGGTAGTATACTTAGGGCATGTACATATGTTCAGAGAACGGAGTAACTCCGGACCAACGGTTAGTGGAGGCAGTCCAGAACTATCCTCGACCTAAAACGGTTCGGCAGGTGCAATCGTTTCTGGGCCTTGCGAATTACTACCGTAAATTCATTCCTAATTTTTCTAGAATATTGGCTCCAATTAACAACCTTTTGAGAAAAAAGGTGAAATTCAATTGGGGACCAGCATGTGAGGACTCTTTTAGAACCATTAAAGAGTCGCTCACTTCCTCTCCCGTGCTAGGTTATCCAGACTTCAATAAGGAATTCACGATTATCACAGATGCTAGCGGAGAATCATTAGGTGCCGTATTAGAACAGGATGGAAGGCCTATTAGTTATGCCAGCCGCACGCTTAATCCCGCTGAGAGAAATTACTCCACCACGGAACGGGAAATGCTTGCTATTGTTTGGGCGGTACGAAATTACAAATGTTACCTTCTGGGCAGGCATTTTAAAATTAAGACAGATCATCAGCCGCTCCGAGGGATTTTAAGGTAAGGGATACCACGTCACGCATGATACGATTCCATCAGAAATTGTCTGAGTACGATTTCGAGATTATCTACCAGAAGGGAAAGGAGAACGGTATTGCGGATGCCCTGAGCAGGATACCCCAACCAGTAGAAGGCACCATTAAAGAGAAAGAATCTCGCTGTCTTGCGGTTACACGAGCACAAGCCAAGAAGCAGGAGGCAGAGGCTGAAGAGAAAAAAAACCCAGATCCCGAGAGTGAATGGGAAGATATTGAGGAGGCCAAGAGAATGGTAGGAAGAGCGCTAGACAGTCCAACACCCCAACCTGTGACCGACCCGGAGGATATTCAGGTAATATTGAAGGATTATCATGATTCCCGATTTGGAGGACATTTCGGTGGAAACAAAACATTAAACAGGGTGAAACGCTTCTATCGCTGGAAAGGAATGAAGAATGATATAGCGAAATATATTCGCAAATGTAGGCAATGTCAAAAAAATAAGCATTCTAGAGCCATTAAAATGCCATTGGTCATAACAGAAGTGTCGGAAAAGCCGTTCGATAAGGTATACGTTGACCTCGTGGGGCCATTACCTACAAGCCATAATGGCAACAAATATATACTGTCTATGATGGATGACCTGACGCGATTTGTGGATTTCGTGGCGGTACCCGATCAGGAGGCCAACACGGTAGCCCGAGCACTATTTGACCAAATACTGAGCCGATATACGATTCCCAAGCAATTAGTGACTGACCAAGGGAGTAACTTTACGGGTGAAGTCATGAAATCCTTATGCAAATTGTTAAAGATCAAGAAATTGCAGACTACCGCCTACCACCCGCAGTCAAACGCAGTAGAGCGACAACATTCAACCTTGGCTAACTATCTAAGGAGTTTTGTGGATGCAGAGCCCAGGAACTGGGACGAATTTCTAAGAACTGCGGCACACGCGTACAACAACACCGTACATACGGGCACTAAGCTTACGCCCATGGAGACTCTGTTTGGGTTTGTGTCAGAAATCCCAAGCAATTTGATGCGTAAACCAGAACCACTTTATAACGCCGATAGATATCATTCTGTGCTGCGATTCAAGTTACAGAAGTCTTTTGAATTAGCACGAAATAATTTACGGCAAAATAAGGAAAAGGCGAAAAAGTACTACGATAAGTCGTCTAGAGGTCAACTTTTTCATGTGGGAGATAAGGTTCTGGTTAGGGACTTAGCTAGGGTGGGGAAATTGTCAGCTATTTTCAAGGGACCCTACGAAGTCATATACATACACAACCCTGAAAACCTAACAATACTCCAAGGCCGGAAGTTGAAGCGAATTCATGTTAATAGGCTGAAGAAGTTTGAACAATGATTAATTCACAGTTCAGACGTGTAGTACATAGATACTGATTTTTTCGAATTTCCCAATGACCAACTTCGAGCGTAAAATTCTTTGCAAACTGTTCAGACCTTACATTTTCCTGCCAAGTCGAGGTACTAATCGTTTTTTGCATTTCAGAACAAATATTAAAACCAGAAGAAGGACACAGAAACCGCGAACCGAGGAACAGGCTTACTGGAAAGAAAGAAGGAAGGAAGGAAAGATAAACTTTTCATGTCTGCAGAAAGGGTAAGATAAATAGGTAAAAAAAAAAAAAAAAAAAACGGGGGAAGCATTAAAAGAAAGATAGAAGGAAAATAATAAAGAGTATAGGTAAAAAAAAGGAAGAATTAACAAAAATATAGAAGGAAGATAATAAAGAGTATAGGTTAAAAAGAAGAACAAAAATATAAATAAGTAAATAAATAACAGAGAAGCAAGTTTTTTTTAAATCTAATATAAGTATAGGAAGGTTGCCTGTTTAAAATAGGTGAGTTAAGTATACGGAAGTGCAACAGAATGAAGGCGATCGCAATAGTGTTGGTAGTCCTGGTAGTAGGATCGGCGATAGGCGTAGAACAGAGCGGCTATAGTATGAAGGAGATAGCAGAGTCGGGAGTTCTTTTCGAATATCTGGGAAAGACACATTTCTACACCCGACATTGGACTATCCTGTCCACGTTGCAGTTGCCAGATGCATCAGAGGATTTGAAGTTCGCCGTTAATTGCAGCAGCCTGGTGGCAGGTCTTTGTACCGAAATTATACATACTGGAGTAAAAGCAAGATGTACGGTAGCAGTAAGGGAAATTGACGGTTGGGTCAGTCAAATTAAGCAGCAGGAGGAGGAATTATTACATCACACCCATGCTGGAGCTTCTTCAAGAAGAAAACGATCCTTTTTCGATGGAGTAGGTGCTGTATCGAAAACACTTTTTGGAACGATGGATCATGAGGATTCCAATGAGAAAGAGAATCGTACTTTCAGCCTTCTAGAAGACCAGATTACCCTTGTGAAGTCAACGTTCGAACTGTTTAACTCATCACGGGTAAGGGCAGAGTCAGAGCGAGAGCAAATTCGGACCCGGATCTCTGGGCTTATCACCGCGCAAAGAACCACTGATGGAGAGCTAGCAGTATTGCAGCGCAGAGTTGAATTAAATGAGGTTCTGACACTACTGACCCTCCAGCTACGCGAGATAAGCGACACGTTGAAGACCATCTCGAACATTATGGTTTCGCTGAGCGTCGGGAAGTTACACCCTCTAATAGTCCACGCTCGGGAATTGACAGAGATTATGAGGAATGACACGAAAGAACTGGACTTAAGCGAGGAGTTTCAGGATTTCCAGTTATTAGTTCAGATTGCTAAAGTGAAGGCCATCTTGACTAACCAACGCATTCTGGTCAGAGTAGACATTCCCCAACCACAGAGAACTCCGTTCGACACCCACAAAGTCTACACCATCCCCGCAGCAGTAGATGAAGCCGGCTACCATATGTACGACTTAGACGCGGAATTTATTTCAGCCAACAACCACGAGAGGCAATATGTCTTACTAGATGACCACCAGTACCAGAGGTGTCAGCAGCTGATCACCATGACGGCTCATACCCATTTACTGTGCCCACAGTTGAGCCCAATAATTACGGCCATTGGCGATAACTGTGTGTTAAACCTGTTTCGCAGTTTCAATGTCAAGACTAAGGCTTGTAAGGAGAAAGTCATCCCGAAATGGAGCTCTCTAACGCGAATGATGACCAGAAATCACTGGCTGTTTGTGATGGCCGGAAAAACAAAGCTGGAGGTCAACTGCCGTAATTGACCGACCAAAATAGGAGAGCTCTCATCGATAGGAGTATTGGACATAAAGGAACGCTGTCATCTGCAGATTGGAGATCTACTTATAACCTCCGAAGACGACGCTCACAGAAATGTAACTCTCTTTCAGCCCGCACCTTCAGAACTACCTAAATGGGAAAACATAGTGACACCAACAGGTCCAAGGAATTCCGAACCTCCAAAGGGACAAACAGGAGAGCTAAAACTTCTAGCGGCAGGTAATTTCAATCAAGCCTGGAAAGATCATGCTGAGAAGATAGCCAAGGTTCAGAGCGCCATCAGGGCTGAAGAAGTTCACCGGCAGCAGAATCATCCGCACCATATCTATTTAGCAGCCACGTCTTTGACCGGGCTGATAAGCATCGTCAGCTTGACCCTAGTAGCAGTAATGATGTTCCATGTAAGACGCTGGAAACGTCAGCAAGCACGAGTAAGTACTGGCAGAGTATCAATACTACCTACTATCCAGACATCCATTAAACATCCCAGACCAACCTCAACGGAGCCGAACAAAGAAGGGACTGACAGTATAGAGTTAGTCATGCCAACAGCAGCAAACTTGCCAACTGGAAGCTTGCCGACCATCGTGGGAAAACATCTCGTCCGGTTAGAGTAGCTATAATGTATTTTAATCCACTTGATTTAATTGGCACGGGCAACCGATAGATAAGGAAAGAGGGTATTATAGCTAATAAGAATATTTTCAAAATTAATTCATTTTGATAAAATTGTAAGGGAATCTTCATGTATATATGTACAATGATATAGTAGTAAGTATATTAAGATTATAATGCTTCTGTTTATGTAGTTATGCATGCAGTATGATTAGGTAAAATTATGTAAAAAAAAACAAGTTTGATATTTTTATATGGATAATAGAATTGATAATAACGTAGAACTAGCGATAGGAAATTAATTGTTGGCATTATAATTACACTTGTCTTCTGTTTAAGGTATATATTATTATTATTACATAAGAGAGAAATTATTATGTACAATAGATGTGAAAATTAGAATAAAGAATGGAAATTAAATATATATGTATAATAAATAAAGATTAGTGAGAATTGGAACTAAAGAATTATTGTAAAATGAAATTTGTAAAGAAAAGAAACGGATATATGATAAGGTAATTACAAGGAATGAAAAAAGAAAAAACAAAAATTTGTTAAGGTAATGAAAAAAAAATGAGAAAAGAATATAGAAGAATAGAACAGAAATTATATATGAAATCAAAATATGTAAAATGACGTAAATAATGTAAACCGAACCATAGCTATAAAAATTGTGTAGATCATAGTGAATATTGTCTCTTAGTTTTGGTATAAATTAGTTAAGTTAGATATTGTAATCTAACTGAGCACCCCGATCTGATTCCTCTTGGGAATCAGTTTTTCTCAGGGGGGAGGAATGTCGCGACCCAATATTCGGTTGGTGCAATTGTGACATCACGACTCGAGCTAGCAGGAAATGCACAAGTAATTAAACGATTTGCAATAACTAAGCATTTTACTTCGCACAGTGAAATGCTTGGCGATTAGGAATTGTTTACTTGTAAACTGTCGCATCCACTGCTGTATGTAACTGGGCATTGAGTCATGGTTAAGTAATTCACTTCGCATAGTGAAATACTCAGCTGGGCTCACTGTTTGTTTACATACAGTATTGGGGGCTCCCGCTGTCGGCAGTGAGTAGCGTAATACTTTGTAATTATGATTGCAAGGTATTACGCTGGTCACTGGGTCAAAGTCGCTTCCGCCTAATTGAATGGAGGTGAGCACGGTCGATTCTCTAGATCGGTTAGTTCAGTTAGAAGTTGGATATTATTGAAGATAGCGGTTCGGTGTTAGATTTCAATCGCGATAGTCGCAGTAATAATTTGTGAGTTAGTGGTTTTAAATAAAATCATACGTAAAAGTAAAGCCGGTGTTGTTTTTAATTGTTTTCCCTGCATTGCTTTGGGACGCGACAAGAGTACAGAGATGGTTTCGAACTACGATTGGAGCCGAGAAAAAACAACTTATAAGAATTGAAGTTGCTAGTAAACATGAGATGGTATTATGGGAGAAGAAATCTGCCGGGGCGGGTATTGCGGGAATGCATTAATCAGGCCGAAGAACAGACACGCATTTGTGAGCATTTTCAATGCCAGAAGCGAACCGGTCTAGATAAAAAATTTCTGGTCAAAGTTTGAAAAGCTGAGTAAGTACCCCATACAACCATGAGAAAGACAGAGAGGAAAAGTTCATTTGAGTCAGTGATATATTCCATTACGCGGGAAATCGATTGACATACAACTACTGCGAAAACCTTTAAATTGCTTTTAATGCCTAAAGTCAGACCCATAAATAGGAAAGCAGTATCATATGTCAGAAACTCACAGGGAGGTGTGCCACTAGCAGTATCAGAAAACTATTAGAGGATGATATCATTACATCGAGCGATAGTCCATTTAACTTTTCAGTGCTGCTGATTCCTAAGAATGGAACGGATGAAGCAGGAAAACGAAATTACAGGCTATGTGTCGGCTTCGGTGAGCTGAACAAAGTATGCATCCCATTTTTATATCCTCTCCCTCGGATTGAGGACATTCTGGATCGGCTGGGTCACTCTCGCTACTTTTCCACATAAGATTTAGCTAATGGGTATCATCAAGTACTAATAGATGCAACTGACCGGAAGAAGAATGCGTTCTGCACGAATTTCAATCAATTTCAATACAAACGATTACCATTCATGTTAAACACTGCTCTCTTTTTCTTACAATTTTTATAGGATTGAATTTTAACGGGTCTGCAGGGGATAAAGTGTTTCGTATACTTAGATGACATATTCATATTCGTGAAAAGCTTGGACGAACACAACGACAAGTTGAGGGAGATAATTACACATTTTCGAGAGTATAACCTAAAGCTTCAGCCATCCAAGTGCCAGTTTTTGAAGAACGAGGTTGCATATCTTCAAAAATCTTAACACACATTCACAAATTATTGATTAAAAATATCCGATTCAACTGGCGAACGGAATGTGAACAGTCCTTCACAACCGTTAAGCGACTCCTCACATCACCACTTGTTCAGCGAAGAATGAAGCTGAAAAGAAAAGAAAAGGAATTAGAAAAAATCAAACCAATGTAAAATACCTAACTGAAGTATAAGCCAGGGAAATCGACTAGCATACATTCCTCCCACGAAGAAAGAGGTACTATGTATATACATACATCCATGAAAATTATCTGAAATGAGAAGAAAACATGAATTAATTAAATGAATTAACAATGAATTACTTATAGATTAAAAACCATTAACAATTTGCATGATAACTACAAACTGTCCAATTTCCCCATGCAAAATGTAAACATAAATCCATACATGCAATTACAACAACAACACTATGGGAATTGGAAAATATGGAATAAGTAGCTTAATTTCAATTTCAATCAATTGCAATTTAAACTAAGCATTGAATAGGATAGGCAAAGAACACAATAATTGTGAAAAAACACTTTCCCGCGAACAATTTCGAGGAAAATTACACATGATTTTTCACCCTTGACAATTGTCACAAGGGAAAACAATTTACTCAAAAATCGAGTTTTTAAGGGATTTTAAATGTGATACCTCAATAAAATCGAAGTTGCTGAGTTATTGAAGATATTTCTTACAAAAAAACAACTTCCCGTAAAGATTTTCCGCGAAAATTAACAAAAGAAAATCTCACCTGAAGACAGGTTAAGATTATAAATTCAATAAAAAAAAACGAGTTTTCTTATAAAATAAGCACACACAAACACTGAATAAGACACACAACATAATTTGCACAACTTACCTTTATGCAATCAGCATAATTTCCACGAAAAACGCACAGAAAAACTCGCGATCGCGAACAGTCAGAACAATTTTATAAATACGTCGGAACTGTCAGAATTCATATATTGCTAACATATGGCCCATGAATTCGGAGTATTTTTTTACGAGGAACCTGATGGTGGTATTAAAAAAGTGTTAAAGTATCTCCACGAAAAGATATTTAATAATTTTTGATTTCTCATATGACTAATGAGAAGAAAAGAGATAGCGAGTGAAAGTGAGATAGCTAAAAATTACATTCCACATCGAATTCTCTCAACATGGACGACAAGAATTTAATTGCGCCATGTTATAGAACAATTTGGAATTTTAATTTTCACTCACTGAAATTAAATTATAATGGAGATCTTTTGATGAGAAAAGATAGATGTTAATATTCCTCATCGAATGATTAACTGAAAGGCTTCCTGAGTCTTTAGAGGCGGATGGCATATGTTAATTCATAACATCAGATATTGAATATTTTTATTATAATATTTTACTAAGAGATGAAGCAGAAACTCTAACTTAAGAAATCAGATGGAACGTTTTTTTTACAGATATAACACACAGTAGTATTGGATACAATCCTGAATCCTCAAAATAACGTTGATAGTAGCTGTGAAGAAGCTGCTCACAAAACTGCGACTTTACAAGCCATAACAGCATGTAAACCACACTCATTAACTTTCTGGAAAACGAAAATCGTGGGGGAATAATTATACAAGATACGATGCAATTATATAGTTAGGATCCAAGAAACATTATTGAAAAACAAGCAACAAACTTCAAAGCAAACAACTAAAAATGACTTTTTTGGCAAGTAAATATTAATGTACCTGCCTAAAAAATACATATATACACTTTTGTTATGTACTTATGTATGTGTATATTCGAATATAAATTTAGATTATACTATGTACATATTTGTTTTTGTAATTAAATATGAGTTTGTAATAAAAAAACGTGTTTTCCTTTATTTTAGTGAGCTCGTTCTATTAACCGGTATTTTCAATTTTCCGGGAAGGTCTCGAAACCGGGCATCCCGGATAATCGAGTTTCAACTGTATGTAATTATACAAACGAAATTTTCGAAGCAAAATTTTTCGATGATAAGTATTTCCGAAGAAAAGGAAGGATACCAGAAAAGTTAATTGTTAATTGATATGATTTTTACTAAAATGCATGCAATAGCAGCATTTTCTTTATACTGAACTGGTTCATTGGCAATTTCAAATTGATCTGGTCCTATAAAACGTCTATAGGTAGACATAATTTTTAATATGGGGGTAATTTATCAAATTTCCATGATTTCAGTTTTCACAAAATGTCAAAATAGATCTAAAAAATATTTGGTTCCAATTTTGAAGTTTTTGGGAATGTGAGAATTTTTTATCCGTTTATAAAACCGTGTACATTTTTAACTGATTTTAATATTCTCGTCAACCAGTAATCTCCTCTGATTGGGTTCAGGACAATACTTGAGCTCACTCGAGTCAATTTGCTTCGTAGGTACCGGTGAGGAAGAAAGCCGTTGGATTTACAAGAATGACATATTCCTAATTATTTATGCCATTAACTGATAAAAAGACTGTTATCGGGTAACATTTTAGAAGAAAAATAAATGATGTCCTTGGTGTAAAAATTTGACGCGATCAACACAGCAAATTTGTACGACATAATTTTCAAGAATTCAATTTTAATGTTTGATAACTTCAGTTAAGCTTCAGCTTTTTCATATAAATTGCAACATATTAGATATTTTTAAAGAGAATGAAATATGCTATTCGCAACAAGTGCTTAAGTTTCGTCCTGAGATATCTTTTATAGGACTTATTAGCAATTCAGTGACTACACTCCCGTTGAAAACAAGTATTTTAAACGTGAATTTGCGGTGGGTGCGTTGAGTTTAAGCGGTGCGAAAAGGGGGGGGGGGGGTCCTAACCCCCGTTAGGACAAAAATATGATCAGGAAACTCCAAGGAATCAGTTGGTGTCATGGCCCAATCTCTTAGAAGGCAATTGTGAAGCTCGAACTATAAGCCCAGCAGATGCTCAGGACAGGTTATCTTTCAATTCAACTTAAGCTCTCCAATCATCATCGGCTTAAATAAAATAGGCAAATTGATACTTCAGAGGAAATAACGGCAGTTTATCCAAAACTGTATTACTTGGCAAAGAAATACTGCCTTCTTCTTGGAACAGCTGTACCATCGGAGCGAGTATTTTCAAAATCTGAAGCAAACAAAGAAAAATTGTAAAAACTTTTATTTTTGCAATCCTAGACAAAGAAAATTAATACAAATTAGAATATTATTTTGTATTTCGTTTTCATTCATTCAACTCAAAAAAAGTTATGAACATTTTCGTAAAAAATATTATGAATCTTATTTTGTACCGATTCAATTATTTATTTATTTATTTATTTATTTATTCGCAAATCATCAAAGATGAGTAACAATTCAGGATAAGAAAAACATACAATGAAATAAAAGAGAAGAAGAAAATAGATAAACATAACTAAGCTCGCAATTACAATCTAGGAAAATTCAAATTAGATACGAGACATTCCGGCTAAAAGCTCGCTAACGCTGTAGTTAGTTCGATTGTAAGTAAGGTGGAGGAAATCATAGCTTCTCAGTGAGAGAGTCTGGGTTGATACACCTACGGAGTTTAGTAAAACTGGGGAAATAACTGTTCCGTTTAAAATATACAAAATTAAGACAATTACCGAGATATTACGTCTAGCTTTCAACGTTTACAAGGATATCAAATTAACACGGTACTTATAGAGAGGCAAAATTACAGGATTACACCAAGAAAAGCCACGGAGTACAAGCCGGAGAAATTTCAACAGTTTGAATACGATCAATTTGCACTTGTCAGTAAGGAGACCACACAAGGCTGGCATATTCCAGTATCTACCAAACCAAGCAGCAGTAAAGAGGTTTTGTATTATAAAGATCGTCAAATTCCTTAGACCAACTCTGAACAAAACCCAATATCGAATTAGCCGTACTAATTATGGAATCGATGTGATCATCAAAATCGAAAATTGAGAATCAAACCAAAATCCTTGATGTTGTTGAGACTGGATAATAAACTTCCTTCCACAACATAATTAATGTGAATTGGGGACCTTTTGTGGGCGAAAGTTATAGTTGTGCATTTACTAACATTTAAAGAAGACAATTATTGGTGCACCACATATGAAAAGAGGCACAGTCATAATTAAGACTAACAATTCGAAATATTTGGCATGCCGATGACTATTCTGAAATTAAGTAATAGCATATCATTGACATGTATGGGTGACATACATAACAACAGTAACGAACCAAGAATACTACCTTGAGGCACACCCGAGATTTTAACTATCTCAGTACAAAGCGCTTCGCGCGATAGAGCTCGCTGCGTATGGTTAGATAGATAAGGAGATAACCAATGAACAAAAACGAGGAAACGCAAGGATGGAGAGCTTATGGATTAATTTTATCGAAGGCCTTGCTAAAATCAGTGAAGACGCAGTCAACCTGCTTACCGCACTCAGTGGTTGGCATGGCCTTCACTTCCCCCCCCCCCCCCTTCTCTCATTGATTAAAATCATGATGACAGAGGAATTTATATTATCTAAACGGAGGAATTTCTTTATTAGTCTCATATTTATATTATTGTCGATATCCAAGATGAAATGCTACGTAAACACAGACAAGACTATCTCAGAAATAAGTTCTTACAATCACTAAAATGTCTCCGGTATTTACCGTACTGAAAGGCTGGTATACAATAGTGAACAAACATTGGTTGATTTACCTTCGAAGAAGTGAAGGTGGAGTACATCGCTGACCAAAAGTCAAAAATCTTCGCAACATGGCACAAATTAGCGATAGATCTATAGTTTGAAATGGGAGATTTATTGTGTATTTTATGGACAGGAATAATCACAGAGTACTTCCATTACTTTAAGAATGAGCCACAGGACAAAGAGAGATTAAATAGGTAACAAAGAACGTGTAACAGCAACGAGCGCTATTTCTTCGCAAAGAAAGAAAGCGGGAACATCGTTTGGAGCTATCGTAAATCTATCAGGTAAATTAAAAATATGTTCAGTATTAGCTACGTCGTCAAGCACAAGATCTGTAGCGTCAAGGGAGGTTGGCAGAAGCCTTCTGAAATGAGGAAAGTCAATAATTGCTAAGTTGGAATCACAGAAGGCGGTACTAAAGAAATAAGAGAAAAGTTTGCAACCATAGATGGGTCGCTACCTTTGGTGTAACCAAAATTCAAAGAAGATGGGTACCGGTCACAATTACGTTTAGAATTTATAACTTTCTAGAACACTTTAGGGTAGTTACGAAGCGTTGGATTTTCACTAGCAATATTATCATTATATGAAATATGAAGCTGCGATTTGAGCTGAATCCAGGCATTGCAGCAAGCCGTGTAACCCGCACCACCTCTTGGGACGGAGAACCTCCTTCACGCTTTATTTTTTAGATTTTTTAAATGCCGTGAGGAGCTTTTGAGCCAAGGCGGAGATACGCTAGAATTTTTAAATACACAAATCGTACACATTGACTAAAACAAATAAAGAGAACGGAATAAAAGGCATCAACAGCTCTATCAATGTTAAGAATAGTCGTCCCTGCTTTACATGCTGTTATGGCTTGTAAAGTCGTAGTTTTGTGAGCAGCTTCTTCACAACTACTCTCAACGTTATTTTGAGGATTCAGGATTGTATTTAGGATTTCATCTTCAGATAATGTAGCGAATATTGGATTAGCCAGCTTGAGATCTCTTCAGAACTAAATCCAATACTACTTTGTGTTATATCTGGAAAGAAAACGTTCTATCTGATTTTGTTAAGTTAGAGTTTCTGCTTCATCTCTCAGTAAAATATTACGCCATGTGTTTTTAGGATATCAGTAGTCACATCATGCCATTTTGTATATTAAATAATTTTTAAAAAGTTGCACAGCTCTGAATTAGTTTAGTTATTTATAAATTTTCTCATGACGTGTTTCCGATAATGACACTTCAAACTTCTTCTTATTTCTTAATCCTGAGGCTGAATCAATGAAGTGCAATTCAGTGGTAAAAACTTCACGATTACATTGTCTCTTTGAAAATCAGATTCTCCTGGGTGAGCGGGACAGTTATCTAACAATAGCTAAATTTTACAGTCAACAGCCATATCAACTTCTTTTAAATGACTCTTTGATTCGGGTACAAAATTATTATTAAACCACTGTAAAATAGTTCCTGTCTGACCCATGCTCTTTGGCTTGACTTATATATCACCGGCAGAGTTTTTGTATTATTCTTGAAAGCTCTTGGTTGAGCACTTTTTCCGATTATATGCAGCTTGCATTTGTGATTTCCAGCAGTAATTGAGCTGCTCGAAACAGCGATACGCTCTTTACTTTATTTTAATCCTTCGGCGGAACGCTCGTCATTATAGACCAATGTTCTTTTTGACAATAACTTCCAAAAAAGTCCCGTCTCGTCAGCGTTGTAAATTTGCTCTGAACTTAAGTCTTGCTCTTCGATTAGATTGAACGGTTCATCAACGAACATTGTTGCACCAATGTAATCCGGAGTATTGACAAGCTGATCGTATGTTAAGCTTTTTATGAAACTCTTTTGCTTTTTCAATATGAAATCTCCAGATTTAGGAAGGCCTTGGGAACGTTCCTGTAGGAACCATTCATAAGTCGCCTTGTCTACTTGTGGATTTTCTTACTTTACAGTTTTCGAGGTCCCTAACGGCACCAGTTTCTGCATAAAATTTTAGGATTTTGTCCTAATTTTTTTTCAAATCATCATTTGCTAATGTCTTTACGGTATTAGTAACTTTCAAAGTGTGAATTATTTCCATCTTTTGTTCAATTGATAAAAATTTTCTCGAACACAAGCATTAAAACAGATTACTAACATTCTAATTACGACCTAAATGGGCAAAAGTGTGCTTTCTGCTCAGGGAAACGACACTTACAAACTATGTACAAATACCATACCAACTCTTCTCATTTCTCGATATTACCGGATTCTTTATCCTGGATAATAGAGTCTTTCCCGGATAATGGAGAGAAATCATATTGTCGGATATATGATTCATCCCGGATAATAGAGTCTTTCCCGGATAATGGAGAGAAATCAAAATTGTCGGAAATATCATTCATGCCGGATAACTGAGTCTTTCCCAGATGGAGCGAAATCAAAATAGTCGCAAATATGATTCATACCGGATAATAGAGTTTCCGGTTAATCGAATGACGGATAATCGTGTTTCGACTGTATTGTTCACTTTCACTTTTTAGCGCTATCCGAGGCCAACGACTAGGACGTAGTGAAATTCTGACCCCATTTTTTTTTTTTTTTTGTAATCCAATAATGCATAAAAGTTCTACGGAAAAACAAATTCCCGGTAAATTTCTAAGGTAAAATTCAAAGTTTCCCTATATCAGGCCGAGGCGTACTTATGTTCCATAAAAGAACTTTCGTGCTGAAAACAGAACACGATTTCAAGAATGCACACTAAAACTGTAACCACAACTGCAGCTGGAGTAACTCCCTATACTATAAACAAACAACTGGTTGGTTTCATTTTCCTTTGAATTTTCTATCGTACTTAATTCATAGACGGGATCTTGGAATCGGTGTTATTTTTCCATTATTGAAATCGAAAGATTATTTTCGTATTTTTTGCACTTTCCAATTTGCTATAATCAATGGTTAAACGTAACTTAAAATAATTTTTTTAAATTTTTAAATGAAATTTTTGGCGCCGTTACATGCATGCAAAAATAAATTTTCTTTGAAACGACATTTCGGCGCGACATTTAGAAGAAAAAGTTTTTCGAAGAAATGTATTTTCGAAGAAAAGTTTTTCGAAAAATGTATTTTCGAAGAAATGTATTTTCGAAGAAAAGTAGGTGAATCAAATGTTCTCGGTGCGGTAAAAACAGAACTACGTGGTAGTTTCACAAAAGAAACAAGAATAAGGTGGATGCAGACTTACCAGCACAGACGGGCATCGACCGGCATCGGAATTTGTCGTGCACATATAACGGCATTAAACAGATAGGAAACTTTCAGTTAAGGCTGGTATCGCGAGTTTTTCCAAAGCCAATTTTTTCGTAAAATAAATCAGCAGGTATTAGCCATAAACATGTTTTAATTAAGTAGCTAATATTAGGTAGAAACAACGGTAAAAAGAATAAAAATCTCTGTCTGATTATAAGAGCTTAGGAGTACTTAGCAAGTAAGTTACCATTTTCATATTTAGTGGGCCCATAAAGAAATGTTTTTGTAACAAAAAAACAATTATTTTTTCTGAAACTTTCTTTTCATTAGTAAATTTTGAATAAGACAGTATGCCTAAATAGAATGCAACCCTATGGGATGAAGAAGAAGATAAGAGAGACCGAGAGTACTGGAAATATGAAGGAGAGTTTGGGACTCTCTATAATTAGTCAAATTTGTATTTATATTTCTGTATGAATTGCCCCATTTAACTGGTTGCATTACAAAATTCGCCGAAAAACGCAGAAGAAAAGCACAAAATTCAGAGAAGCAATTGCTTCAAAAGAAAAACTAGCTGCATGTCGACGGTAAGTAGTTTGAATTTTCATTAATTATTTAACAATTTTTGTAATGCTTTTGATCGGAGTTTATTAATATGAAGAACGATGTGGGTTTTTAGGGGATCTCCGATCAGTAAGAAAAAACTACAAAATTTGTGTTTGTGGTTTATTCAGTTTTCTCGATGTTTCGCCTCTTGGTTTTTGAGCCCTCTTCAAGGGGTCTGTGAAATTATATTACTTAAGTAATTTAACATTGTGAAAAAATTAAAATAAAAAATATATGAAAGGATTTGTTTACCTTGTATACCTGTGTGAAGAAACTACTCGACTATAAAATAACGAAAACACTACATGTATGTATTAAATAGGGGACGAAAAGTAAATAAGTTAACATAAAAAACAAAGACGTTATGAAATTAAAATTACAAGCGTTATAGACTAGAAAGGTACTGAGTTGTCATCAGCTGTTTTTGATTGTTATGTTGGCTGTGCGGTCGTATTATGTGAGTGTTTGTTAATTTTATTTCCAATTGTGTAAAAAACTTTGTTTATTATTTCTGTATCTAGTCTGATGTTAATTAAGTGTTTTCTATTGATATAAATGTGGCACGCTTCTTTTGTCTCTCTCTTCCTTTTATTATCTTCTATGTCGATGATGGAAGCCTGATTAAATTTCTTTCGGGCATTCATCTCTAGGCTATCATAAGAACAGGTCTTTTAGACCAATTCTAGCTTTTTTACTTATTATATAGTAAGATATTAACTTGTTTTCATAAGAAAATATTTTACCTGTCTGTGCCCGGGCTGCGTATAGTGCCGGTAAGTGTGCATCGACCTTAAGCTTAAAAACATGCGTTGACCCTTCCAACAAGCTTCTTTTAGGATAAATCTGGATTACTTTTAAAATTGTTCAGCTTCTTCATAGTTTTGCACTAAGTTTTACTGCTTTCACACGTCTACGTGGAAGGTCTGACCAGATTTCCCGCGAGGCTTCTACGTTTTATATGTACAATATGTCATTTCCATCAAAAAGCACTAAAAGTTTTATTCAATTCAAACCTTTTACTTGCCTGACACAAATTGTGTTTCATTTAATATTAAAATAATACACATGTAGGTATTTAGTTTTCAGTAGATATAATATGCAGTGTTGCCATACAGATAAAATAGAATAATTGGCGCCTCAAAGCACGACTAAAAAAAACCAAAATTAATTTGGAGCAGGAACTCATTGCCTTGTCATTGTTTGATATCACAAACGAAAAAATGTGTAATACAATATACAACATATGTACACATTTCTTACATATGAAGATGAAAACACTTTCTTCATTTGGCGTTATTCATTTAGCTTTATTTCCAATTCATTGCTTTTGGTTGTATACAGAGCGTTAATTAAAAATAGATTTACACTAACAGTAATAAATCGTATGCACGCACGGGCACTGACTTCAAATTCAGTACCAATGTCACTCTCATGCAGAAAAGTACATTCTCTGAATTCCTTGATGACATTTCGCCGACCATAAATTACTTGGTCTGAAAAAAATTCCGGAAAGTATAAATATTGCAAATGAATATCAGTTACGCAGAATTGTGACGGCTTTGCCCAGATCAAAGAAAATTTAATCTATTTTGTCATCTCTGACCAGAAATCTAAGAAAAACATAATTCAGATGCAGAAAATAAATTGAAGTCAGAAATTAAGGAGAAAATATATATTTAACAAGCGAAATGACTGACGAGAGCTTCCTAGAATTGAATAGCTTCCCGAGCCGTTATCGCTCTGTTTCTTCATGCAACTTTTGCTTTTGAATAGCTTTGATAACGCCTACGTCAATTTTCAAATGATTTATTACTATTCGGGTCATTTAACTCAATATGTTGGAAATTGTTCGTGCATATTAAGCTCATTAGTATTAAGTTTAATCGTTAATTCAGTACTTCATCTGTGGTGGTGAAATTTCATTATTATGCGTATTTTTGCAAGGTACATACTTAAGCAATTCTATCTCAATATGCACATATTTACTGTTCTCCTGAAATTGCAATGTTTTAGTTGTTTGTAGAAAGCTATTGTACTTACCTGAGTAAGTTATGTATATGATCTGACTATATATGTACGTTTGTAATAACTTCACGTTGGTGCCATTATTTGATCAGTATGTAAGTATTATTATTTTTGTGCTGTTATGTATTAAATAAAATGCCGTAGAAAGGAAAGTTTTTTAATTGCGGCTCGCAAAGTCATTAACAATAGATTATCTATTATTGTTGAGTCGGCCTGACAAATTCAGAGAATATCTTCGAAACATTCATAATACTTTTGTTGTATTGAAGTGGTAGTACCTACATATATGATCTGCATACATACCATATATGGTATCCAGTCTTGTTCGTTACACCTAGATGCTATTGATAGCTCGTGCTTAGTCAAACAAAAAATTGTATGGGCGGGAAGAGGGATTCTAACAGTTTTAGAGATAACGAAACGCAAAGATATTTGGATATGTTTTTATAGCTCTCGCCAGAGGCGGATCCAGCTAGTGGACGCCCCGCCCCCTGAAGGCAACTGAAAAAAATTGCAGTAGAACTTCATATACATTTAGGAACGCAGGCCCTAGCTAGCACCTTGGCATTCGGTCTTCATGGTTGTTGAACCCTATAGAGAAAACAGGAAGTTCGAATACCGAGCGTCGCCTTACTGAGGGTGTTTGAAGCAGGACACAGCTGCCAAAGGGTCTTTGATAAGCCTTCGATGTAAAAACGGCTTCTTAGAATATTATCGGCGTGGGAAAACAAGCATTTAAAGAAACAATTATAACTCATAACTGGAGAAATTCAGCGAAACTTCATAACGGCGAACAAGTCATTGTGCTTGCTGTAGTGAGTGTTATTACATTTAAAGCAAGAGATTATTTTTTAAATAATTTTTTCTTTTATTATTTCGTAAAATGCAATAGTTTTTTTAGAATACTTAGCCCAAACGTAAAATAAAAACAAAATAAATCTGCAGATTGGGAAAGTCTCAATGAGTATCCTAGAGAATTTGGTTGGTCAGTTTTGCTTCAGTAGATTGTTGATAAAAGTACATTTGAATTTAGTACACTTCTAAGTCTTGGCATGCGTGAATACATTCAGTATTTATACAGAAGATCTTAAGAACAACAGCAAAATCGCTCTTGGTTTGAAGATTAATGCAACAAAGAAACAAAAGCGAATAAGTCTGCTTTTCGCAACTATCAATTGCATTCATGTCCACAACTGAAACACTATCCAGCACAACATTTTTTTTTTATATCAAAATGTTAGAATCTTGGCAAGACGCAAAGATAGCAAACGTTTCTGGTCCCTGGTCAAAACCTTCAGGAGTAACTTCAGTAGTTCCTCTATTCCTTCACTACTTTACAATGAGTGATTGTTGAATAAAACTAATATTTACACTATTAGATTCACTGTAAATTCTCCTTTTCCACCCACATCACATCTCCCTTGTGCATGTGTACAAGAGCCAATACACATCCATACGAGAGATATGGTCAAGGTCCTTAAGGAGATCAACGTCTTCATAGTTGCAGGTTCTGATAGTTTCAAGTCCCAGTTAAATAATAGCTGTACCTCATTCTTGGCTAAAGCTCTGCGAAAATTATTCTACTTGTCTTATTCGACAAGAAAATTTCCAATTGCTTAGAAACTACCTCACGTTCAGCCAATTCCCAAGAAGGGAAAAGGTAGCGATCCCTCAAATTATCGACCAATTACAATCGCTTCAATTCTTTAAAAAGTGTTTGAATCTATCATTAGCTCGAAATTAATGAAGTATCTAGAAACTAATCAAACCCTCAACGATAGTTAATATGGCTTTTCTGTTTCTGACTTTTCTTATGGAACGTTAAAACCGTAGTCTTCAGAATTTTGATGAGTCAAAAATCGTTGCCCTAGATATTTCAAAGGCCTTTGATAGTGTCTGGCATTCAGCTATTTTAGCCAAACTTGCCACACCTAGCCTCTCCAGTCCTCTTCTATTACGGATGTAAAGTGTTTTATCTGGTCGCTTAATACGGATTATTTTAGATGGCGTTACATTTGGATCTCAGCCAATAAATTCCGGGATGCCTCAGGGTTCTATTATCTTTCTATATCTCCTCTCAATTTTCATTAATAATCTGTTTCCCTTACTTTCAATCCCATCCATTGTTTTACCGATGACACTACGACACTAACCTTGATTTCGCTTACTCCTCTGACACTCTTGCGGACTATAGAGGAATGCCATATCTGTAAAACTAGATTGCATAATTGGATCCTTGAATACCCACCTTGATAATATGTTTGCTTGGAGCAAACCGAATCGCATCAAATTCAATATATCTAAGTTCCAAAGCTATCCCATCTCTTTAAAATAAAATCGTAATTTTTCCACTCCCGCTTCTTTTGATAGAGCACTGCTTGACAATACATCGTCCTTATGCATTCTTGACATTAATATTTGCAGTAAGTTAAGCTGAACAGACCACATCTTCTCTCTTGCCAAATAAGCATAGAAATAGAGTCCTGGATATTGTCCAAATGATAGCCTTAAAGCTCATTGGCGATACCACAATTACTTGTCATATGGACACACTCGAGCACCGCCGCAATGTTGGATGCGTTTCGCTCCTTTGTCGCTACATGGTCAATGTTCCAATGAAATATCTAACTAATCTAATCCCTTGTAGAATGTTTCCTGCACGTAATACTCGCGCTGCAAGCCGCGCACATCCTTTTATCCTTACCCTTATAGTAAAATACCGTGATGCTTTTTCTCCCGAACTGTGCGAATGTGGAATAGTCCACCATCTTCGGTCTTTCCTCCGCCATGCAATTTGCGAAAGTTGAAGGGTGCCATACATCAGGACCTTCGCCACTCTCCTCACGTTCCCTAATTCCTTTCTTTATCACCTTCTTGTCATGCTGTACTTTGCATCATAGTTCATAGGATATCTCCTGAGCTTGGTTTAATAATATAAAAAACAAAATAAGTCACACTTTCTTAACTTACCGACGAAGTTATACCTATACGTACAAGGTATGTATGGCATCTGTTCTGTGACTGCTATTTTAAATAAATGTAAATTTTTAATTCCTGTATTTTACAAAGTATAATTTATGATGATTCGTGAAGTTGAATAAAATACATTACCTAAGTTTTACTAACTAAAATGGATGATTGGGAAGTTTTACACTTCCACCATTTACAAACCAAAACATAATGAATAATCTAACATCTCCTTTGACTTTCGAGAGTGGCAAAGAACGTTGAGCAACTTTCGTCATTGCGAGTAGTAGCCAGTTGCTAATCTGTTCGACTCGTATCTTTTAAATGATAAATTTTGTGCATTTGACATTTGCGAATGGTGGCGAGTGTCTTCAAACTTTTGTTCAGTTTTCAGCTAAAAATGGTATTTTAGATGATAGTTGCGCAGCCCCCCCCCCCCCTCCTTACAATAATCCTGGATCCACCACTGGCTCTCTCTGCAACTTTTGACCTTAATACCCTATGATGTATAGTAAGATAAATAAATCATTGAACGTGTATTCAATCCTCTTTAACTTTTTTCCCTCATCAAATATCAAAAATAGTAGTTAAAATAAATAAAGAAAACTGAGTTAAAATTCCGAAATTTTAACTTTGTTTACCAATAACTTCAAAACGGACAATATGAAGTTATTGTTAAACAAAGTTAAAATTTCGGAATTTTAACTCAGTTTTCTTTATTTATTTTAATTATTATTTTTAAATCAACACCAATTTTTATATCCTAGGTTATACCAAGCTTGTCATTCCATTTGTAACGGACAGATATAATGCTATAGAGCTATCTGCCAGTATGTCTGCACGTCCTTACGATAATTCGTGAATGCGTCTATTTAGTGTGCTGAAATTTTCCACGCGGACTTTAAAAAAAATTAATTTAAGTTCGTAAATGGGACCAATCGGGCAACTTTTTCGTAGGGTTACCATACAAAAATTTCGTTTTTTACTATATATTTGTGCACTGCCTGAGAACGCGTCGGTGTAGAGAGCTATAGAGGAATTTGGTACTTGGTGTTTTCATAGTAATAATAAATAATATTTCAAAAATGAACTAAATCGAGAAACTTTGTTGGTATTGCCAGACAAAACTTTTATTTTTCACCATATATTTGGAAATCGCCTGAGAGCGCTCCGAAATGGAGAGCTCAAATTTTATACACTGCGTTTTCATAAGTTTTGCAAATAGAAGTTTAAAAAATGGATCACATCAGGAAACCCTTTCTTGGTGTTACCGTTCAACACTTTTGTTTTTCGTTATATATATCGACACTGCCTGAGAAAGCGTTTACGTAGAGAGCTGAGCAGACATTTTGAACACAACAACGTTTCAATTACACTCGTAAAATAATTAAAAATGAACCACATATATCGGCCAACGCCTTAGTGTTGCCATAACAAAAGTTTTTGTTTTTACTTTATTTAAATTTTATTCTCATCTAGGGTATAATATTACTGGTCTTAGACCAATTATTTCATTTCCTCTTTTTCATATTGAACTTAAGAAGCCCAAAGGATTTGCTTTGTAATGACCTATGACCCTGTGGCCAAAACATTACCCATTCTGCGGTTTTTGCACTTTTTCTTGAACATATAAATTGAAAGTGGCTTAAAAAGCTCATTCCCAAAAATATAACTGCCAACTTTCTGACAATTATTGAACTTTTTCGATGGATATACCTACTTAAGAGAAAGTGCTACAAAACTCAGAAAGGGTTACATTTTGGGTACAGATTGTACTAGATAATTTTAAAGCAAACCGTTTGGACCTTTTTAAATCCAATATTAACGAGAGAAAAACTAATAATTGATCTAAGACCAATAATATTATACCCTAGATGAAAATAAAAGTTAAATAAAGTGAAAACCAAAACTTTTCATTTCATTTTCTATTCTTCAAATAATATATAGTGAAAAGCCACAGTTTTATATGGCAGTATCAAGAAAGGGTTGCCCGATTTGGTTCATTTTTGAGCTCGTAATTTAATTTTTATGAAAACAAGATTTGTACGCAGTGTACAAACAAAGCAACAACCGAAGCATCTCCTGGGCAACACACGAGTAACACCCGGATTTTATTTAAACGCTGTGTACAAAATTGTTTTACCTAAAAAGTATGACTGCGATGTTTGGAATATTTTACTGGAACCTGTCGCCACCTGAATTAAAATGAATAAAAATTAATTTTATCATTCGTTCACTTTTTGTCAAAGAAGAGGCTTACAAATTAATTTATATAAAATAAACTGTTTCCGGGTTTATCCGGCTTTGGGGTTTCCGAATAAAATTATAAAATTACTTCAATCTTCATTCTCTTGTTAAGATAAACGTGTGGCAATAAATTTTATACGAGCTACAGGGGTCTCAATATTAATGCTATAGAAGAAAATATAATACGAAAAATATTAACGAATTTAGAATAATAGCTCATTAACATTTACAAATAAAACTGGAAAACCTATGTACGAAAATAATAAAAATAGTGTGAACATGAAAATTGTTTTAGGAGGGGACAAAAAGGCACTGGTTTTTGAGGTTTTTAGTTAATGAAAAAAAAACAAGACTTTTTTTCAAAAATCTAAACCCACCTTTCATTTGAACTGAAGAATTTCCAATTTCCAATATTTTACCCAAGATTTCAACTCAATATTATAAAAATTGTGGAAAATAAAGGGAAGGAACCAAATGCTTGCAAATTTATTCAGTCTTAAAAAATAATTATTACTAGTAGATTTTTATTTATTATTAATTATATTGTCGAATACTGTCACATAATGAAATTATATGTAAAATGATGTGCACATAGTTAATCCCCAAACGATTTTTCATACCCCTTGTTAAATGACTTCTGATACAAGAAATGAAAAATAATTATTATTTTCGGTCCCTGCTGCGGTCCCGGCAGAAAATGTAACTTACTTGTTTATATAAGTAATCGTAGCTGTTGGAGTCTATCAAAGTATGTTTGTACTATTTGCGTCTCCTTATTATCCCCCTTTTACCAATCAACCGGATAGGTCATGCTTAAACGGGAAAAAAAATGTGAGGGTGGGAGGGGGAATCCTAACGGTTTCCAAAATAAGAGGACTTTAAGATATTTCAGTATGATTTCAAATATCAACCAGTAACTTTACATTACACATTGTCATGATGATTTAAACCTTCTTCGACTGATAATCGTTGGACCTTTCTAGTAGTCTATAAATTTTTCCTCCCCTCCGTTTTGTAGTTATGGCTCAACAAACTTTAAATTTCAGAATTTGAGCTCGTCCTTTTATTAATTTAACTATGTACTATTTTTATAAAAAAACACGTCATCAATACTAATTTTTCGTATTGTTTTTAAGAAGGCCAAAAGCTTAGCTTTAAAATTGCCTACGGTTCTTTGTACCCAAAATGTAATCTTTTTTGGGTTTTTTGCAATTTGTTTTTTAACAATCCAGTAAAAATGGCTCAAAAAGCTCGTCCCCAAAAGACAATTGCATACTTTCTGGCACTAATTGATCTTTTTCCCTGGATTTGCTTCAAAAAAATTGCAAAATACAATGTGGTAGGACATTTAAAAGCTTTTTGGCTTCTTGAATCCAATATGAAAAACTAGTATTGATGACGGGTTTTTTTAAAAATATAGTAGTTAAATTAAAAAAAAAACCCCAGTTAAAATTCCAAAATTTCAACTTTGTTGAGCCCTCACTGCGAAACGGAGGAAAGCAGAGGAAACTTTTATAGACTATTGGAAGGGTCCAACGATTATCAAACGAAAAAAATTTAAATCATTGTCACAGGGTGTTACGTTTAGAAATGATAGGATGATATATAGAACCAAACCGAACTATCTTAAAGTCCCACTATCTTGAAAACCGTTGGGATTCCCCCTCCCAGCCATACAAATTTTTGCTCGTCTAAACATAACGTAGCCTCTGGATATTACACCACTTACAAGGGTGTCCTGTATGCTTCTGTTTCGTTTTTCCTTGCAATGCTAAAGTCTAGCAAAGGATCAAAATTGCCTTGAACAAGTACTGCCCTGTGCCGCGAAATGAACCTCAATTTAGTTCTCAAAACATATTAACGGCTGTATATTAACAGGTAAGAAATTCTATAGATTTTATAAATTGTTTTTCATTCAATACCTTATTAGTATATTTTGAAGTAAATTATTGCACCGTTTTTGTTCGTTGTTTCATGTGGAATGACATTTCTGTGTACAATTTTACGTTAGATTCGTCTAAAATAGTAAAATAACGTAAACATGGACAATATTAAATAAGCTGAGCATATTAAGTACATACTTAAATGAGTTTAATTGAATATTTAACCAAATAAAATTTTTGAAAATTTTTGATGGTTTTGGAAACGATCGTATAAATCGGAGGAGTTGGCTTTTTATAAGATGTTTCCAAAGATCTTATTATGGTAGCAGCCTAGAGGGTTATGTATCAGTAACTAATTTAAGCCAAAAGTTAATAGTTTAATCTAATTGCACATATATTCAGTACAGAAATTTATGTCAATTCAGTAAAATGCTGTGTTGGGATAGTGTATAAGCTTCAGCATATCTCCGATTTAAGTCTATTTGGAGATGAGGAATTATTCCACTAGATATCATTACTTGGTTGGAAAAGCCAGTGATCAAATCTTTAGCAAGGTAAGTGAATACATGCGAGTGTTGGCAATATGCCTACTGGCCGTAGTTTGGTTATTTAATTAAGGATGACGGCACATGTCATATGCATAGTTTGCCATTATGTCACTAAAATGTCTGAACTGAAAATCGGGTTAGTAGATGACATGAAGCGAAAGGATTAACTCCTGTATATGGGACTTGAGTTAACCTCCATTTAGGATGTCCAGAATTATTTTCTGTTTTTACGAAGGAGTGCCCCGATTGGTCCCATTTTCGAACTTAACTTCCCTACTTTTAAAAAAGGTTCGTGTACAATATTTCAGCTCTCTACGTACACGCGTGAGGCAATGTCCAAATATATATTGAAAAATTAATGTTTTGTATGGCAACACCAAGAAAGGGTTATCCGATTTGCTCCACTTAGGATCTGTATTTGCAATTTTAATGAAAACGCCGTGTATAATATATGAGCTCTCTACCTCGACGCCTTCTCAGGCAGCTTCCAAGTATATAGCGAAAAACCAATGTTTTGTATAGTAACACCAAGAAGGGTAATCCGATTTAGTTCATTTTTGAAATTTTATTTACCATTGCTATGAAAACACCATGTCAGGCAGTGTCCAAATATGTAGTTAAAAACGGGGCAACCCTACGAAGGAGTTGCCCGATTGGTCCCATTTTTGAACTTAATTTTTCGATTTTTTAAAACAGGCCCGTGTACAAAATTTCATATCTCTGTTGACGCGTGAGACTGTATCCAAATGTATAATGAGAATCAAAAGTTTTTTAGAGCAGTACCAAAAGGAGCTTTCCCGATTTGGTCCATTTGAACTTGTATTGGCAATTTATATGCAAATGCAGTGTACAAAATTTGAACTCTCCACGTCGACTCGTTCTTAGACAGTGTCCAAATATATAATGAAAACCAAATATTTGTATATTAACACCAAGAATGGGTTGCCGAATTTGGTCCATTTTTGAACTTATATTTACTATTGCCATGAAACACAATGTACCAAATTTTAGCTCTCTGTGCTGGCGCATTCTGATGCAGTACTCAAGTACATAGTTAAAATTTTATGGCAACACTACAAATTTTTGAACTTAAACTTACATTTTTTTTTTAACACCGTATACAAAATATGAGTTCTCTACCTCGTCGCCTTCTCAGGCAGTTTCAAAATATATAGTATAGTAGTTTAGTATGGCAGCACCAAGAAAAGTAACCCGATTAAGTCCATTTTTGAAATTTTATATACCATTGCTATGAGAACATCATGTCCGAATTTAAGCCTTCTACGTTGACGCGTTCTCAGGTATTGCCCAAATATGTATAGTTAAAACGAAATTTTTTATGACAACCCTACGAAGGAGTTGCCCGATTGGTCCTATTTTTGGACTTAAATTTGCGTTTTTTTAAAAAGGTCCGTGTACAAAATTTCAGATCTCTACGTCGTCGACGCGTAAGGCTGTGTCCAAATATACAATGAAAAACCTAAGTTGTTTATGGCAACACCAAAAAGGGGTCACTCGATGTGTTCAATTTTTGAACTTGTATTTGAGCTCTCCACGTTGACGCGTTCTAAGGCAGCGTCCAAATATATAGTGAAAACCGATTTTTTATGTGGCAACACCAAGAATGAGTTGATGATTCTAACTTTTCTTTCTTTCCCTGCAAACTTTGTCGTTACAATTACGAACACAACAAAAACAAAATGAGCCAAATCGGTCAAGCCGTTCTCAAGTGATGATGTAACATACATGCGGCAATTGATTTTTACCAAAGTTTTGTATGGCAACACCAAGAACTGGCTGCCGATTCCGATTTTTCTTTCCTTATAAACCTTGTCCTGACAATTACGAAACAAGTTAGCCCAATCGGTCGAGCCATTCTCAATTAATCTTTATTTATATAGAAGACATATGGTGTCCGGCGTCCGAAAACTATGGATATAGGTCTTACTTAAACGAACAAAAATTGTATGAGCGGTGGTGGGGGAATCCTAACGGATTCCAAAAAAAAAAAAGAAATTTAAAGATATTTGGGTATGTTTTTATACTCACCCTGAACGTTACACCTATGATGACGATTTATACTTTGTTAGATTGATAATTGTAGGACTTCTCCAATGGTCTACAAATTTTTTCCTTCCTCCCATCCGTTTAAAAGTTCTGGCTTAACAAAGTTAAAATTTCGGAATTTGAACTAGTTTTTTTATTTATTTAACCACCATTTTTTTCAAAAAGCGTATCATTTTTCATATTAGATTTAAAAAGCCAAACAGCTTAGCTTTAAAAGACCTATGACTCTTTGTTCCCAAAATATAACCCTTTCTGCGTTTTTTGCACCCTTCCTTCAGCATATGTATATATATATATACACGTATTATATGGGTTTACAAGCATTAATCTTTAGTTGCTATTTAGAATTTTTCTGAGAACAGACCTAATTAGTAAGTTTCAAATAATTTTCCAAATAAAAAATCAGATCGTAAAATTATTACCGAACTACATCATAACGAAAAAGAAAAAACCATGACAAAACAATTAATATAGCATTGTAATTATAATCATAGTTGGTATGAAAAAAATGAAAAAAATTGTTACATCTACGCCGTTCTTGAAACTGGAAATACTGTAGCGACTATGATTAATTGCGATCACTAAAATTTTTACAGTGCATCGATCCCCTACGATTAGTTTCTTTTCTTAATTGAGAATCGACTCGACGTCTGCGCGAAATTTACTATAATTTTTAAGGCAATCTTGAAGATAAACGGTGAATTTTACCCTGAACCTATAGCATGAACTGAAAGTCAAAGATCATTAAACTTTTTCTTAGTCCATTGGCAGTCAACTACTATTTGCGCAATTCATCTGCCAGCACAGTGCATAATGGTCCCGCAAAAGGTCATTGCTACAGAATATATGTATATACGTCCTTGGGTGCCGTTGGATGCAATAAATAAGTCACAAAAAGACCCATCATCTCTTTTTATCCTTCTTGCATCAGAAAGTCGTCTTCGGTGCAGCAAAAATTCTGTAGATCAATTTAGTTTAGAGCAGTTTTATTCTCTGTGAGCTTTGCGTAAACAAGCGGTGGAGATGTTATTCCATATTCGATTGCTAGCTGTTCCATTTTTCCGGTCTCTCTCTGCTGCACGGGATGTTACTTTTAACTTTATTTACTTATTTATAAATAACAGATAACAACAAAAAACTCTTGATCGAAACATAAACAAAACATCAACAATCTAAGGATCTTCGCGATTTTTATACATAAATTTCTATATCCACGAACATGATCGCAGTAAGATGAGGCCAAGAAGCCAAGAAAGAACGAGATTCGACATGTTAGCTGCCACAGATCAGTGCAATATTTACGAAGGCCTGAGACGGTTTATTGTCCAAGTGTCCGCTTTGAAATTTTTTTCCGTAAGAACTGCAACTTGTATGCTACTCGAGGTTCGTTCCTAGACCACATTGTAATTGGATTATCATTCACTGATCGTTTTTGCCTTTTATTTTTATAACAGGTTAAAAGTGATACAAACTTCTCTGTTTGTTTAGTTTTAAGTTGTATTGCTTTAAAACTTGCGATTAATCACATTAACCTTCGTAACCCTCATTATGGGTATATTAAGCATATATTACTGCGTGTAAAGAAACCATGTTGATGATACAAGAAATTTAATATCATCAAAAATATTTAGATTTTTAGACATCTGTTTGTTAATCTATTACTACTTAGTGAAGATAAATTTGCAAGCCAACAGTAATATATGTATGTGTCATAAATACGGAAAAGGTCCTCAAAGCTTTTTAAATTATGTTATCAGATTTTTAAGAGTTGAAAGTTCTACCCTCTGACACATCTTACTACCAAATATGTTTTCTTATTTCTTTTTTAGATTATAACTAAATGAGATCAGATTAGTTTATATTAAGTCATATAGCGAGTATAATATTTCAGAAAGAAAATAAAAACAAGAGAAAAAGTTATAATTGGTCTAAGAACAATAATAATATACCCTAGATGATAGTAAAAGTTAAATAAAGTGAAAACCCTAAGTTTTGTATGGAAATACCTAGAAGGGGTCTCTCGATTTAGCTCATTTTTGAAATGTTATTTACTATTTTTCTGAAAACGCTGTGTACTAAATTTAAGCTTCCTACGTTGACGCGTTCTCAAGTAGTGCACAAATATATAGTGAACAAATAAAAAGCTAGAATTGATCTAAGACCTTAAGCTTATATGACATTCTAGAAGAATGACCGTATGTAATTTCATATAATCATTCATCTGTGCAAGTTCGAATTTTTAAGTGGCTTTTCGCATATATTTCTTTGCAATGGACGTTACAGTTTCAGCGACAGGAATGTTTGACCACATAATAATTTATATTTGAACTGTACCACTTTTCAAAAGATTTTTTGAAATTTCATAAGATACTGTTATCATATTAAAAAAAAAAAATTATTATAGCATCCTGTGAAATGCGAAAAGAAAAGTTACCAAAGGTAGTTGAGTCAGTTGCTTTTAGAGCTTTAAAAAAGATACAACATGTTCATTGAAATAAGTGTGATTTATATAAAAAATAAAATTAATTAAAAATTAAACTAATCTAGATATAGTATAGGGTAGGGTGTCCCATCAAGATGGTAAAAAATTGGGTCGAAAGAACAGCCTATTTGCGATCGAAAATACTCTATAACATTTTTTCGAGTTCGCACTATTTTCGAAGTTATAGGCGATTTTCGATTTTTTTTTTGAAATTTTGAACCTTAAGTCACCTTTCTGACTGTAACTCAGTTCTGATTGCTCACAGGACGACCATTTTTCTTGTGTTTTATTCGTATTATTACTGGCTCTCATCCGGTGTAACTACATTTTGAAAGCGTTGGCACGTAATGGAAAAATTGGCGATTTTTGCCGAAACATTTTTTTCATCTCGAGAAGTAGCCCTGGCAACAGATGATCCGCTTCTCATAGAAAGCATCCCTCATTTATTATCTTTTAAAAAAGTCCAACATGATTAGTCGACCTTATGTGTTGCCAGAGGTACAGTAAAAACTTGCCTGAAACATACCTCTCATAACTTGAGTAAAATTAATTCGAATTGCACGAAATCTTTTAAAAATGGAAAAAACAATGTACCTGAGGCAAAAACTCTCACGATTCTTTAACAGCAATACACAAAATTTATTTCTGAGACTATCGGAAATTTATTTTCCATCATAAATCCTAAACGGTATTTACCAAACCAATGTTGATCTTACCTGCGGGTAGCTGAAATGAGGCTTCTAGTGCCGGAATGGACCATCCTTCCATAAGATATTTTAAAGTTATACGCGTTTTAATCGTATGCTTACATTTGAAAAAAAAAATTGTTGTGTTTTACACTCGTTATTGTGTTGCAGCTATCTTCAATTGCTTTGTGAAAGCATGTTGCTTAATTGTAAACCATTTGTGATTCTTTGTATATAAAAATATAAAAAGTATTGTGGCTTGGTCCACTTTGCATATCACATATTTTCTAAGAAACTCAAAATTTGTTGGGATAGTCTGACTGTGCCATACATCAGAGAATGTTTCGGTTGGTCATTAAAAACATAGATAATTAAACAGAGAAACAAAAATTTTTTTCACAGAAATATTGCCAAGATTATAAAAAAAAACAAGTTCGTTATAAGAATATTATAGAAATAAATTATATTTTATAAAAGCAAAAATTTAACCCGCTTGTTAAGTTTCTTCTTCCCTTGTCAGAGATATGGTGTCTATTGCTTTCTTGGAGGTTTTAAGATTTATATAAAATTCGTGATATATCGGCGGCAGAAAATCCATCAGTATCTCGAGATCCTTCTTCTTAGCTTCACTAATCGAGTTACCTTCAGAATAGAGAACTTTAAGCTGTTCAGTAAAAGCTTCAGCATAGATATTTCTTGATCATGTGTGTACAGTAGATATTGGATTTTTAGTCATTCAACTTTAACACCACTTTCGTTTAATTTGCTGTTTGTAATGAGGTTTTCCAAATATTCAGTGGAGAAGAACTCCGGTTTTTCGATTGGAACCACCTTAATTAACCTGATTTTTTTTTTTGCAGAAGTACTTACCGGTATTAAATCATCAGGTACATTGATATATTTTTTGTTTTTTTCGATCAGCCCAAAGTCGGCATCACTTGGAAGATACGAATTTCTATTAACCATGAATAATTTGATCCTTGTATAATAGAATACCCATCTGATTGCGTTACATAAGAACAAATAAGCGCCAGTTCTATGTTTCGATTTTGTCCTCCACAACTATCACAAAACATCACATCCTTTTTTGTGGCTACAAAATATTTAAAGTAATATAAAAGGCAAGAACCTATCTCTTGCGGACCACGCGAAGCAACTGATTCATTCCATAGAAACATCGTTGTGTTTTTTTTCATAGATCTTGAATACCAAGACAATAGGAGGTCCATAGCTACCTTTTATAGTATGTTATTCTCGTAGATAAAATTAGATCAAATGCGATTACTGTAGTATCATCAACTTGATCTGGAACTTCAGAAAAATTTTGCATTGCTTCTCTAGCTTGCTCGGCTTGTCTCTGATGCAATTTTTGCGCAACTTTTATGTCCTTAAGTTTTTGTGGATCTATTTCGGATTTAATTTCAATATTAAATGAATCAAACTTTCTGCAGGAATTCGAAATCGGAGCATGGAAATGCAAGTTTAATCTAAGAAATTATATAATTATTACTAAACTGGTTGTAATTACTATTGGAAAATAATCAAATATTATCTAGTGTTAAAAATATCTCTAAGTTTGTTCTCAGAAACTGCCTTGCTTGCATGTTTTTTTCGATATTCGGAATACAATATTTTTACATTCAAGTCTGGCGATAGATATTTCCTTTCGGATTTATGTCTACAGTAGTGCGATTCATACGCAGGAAATATTTCGATAAAATTCCATACATTTACGATCACTTCATCCGAAGTTTTGTTCCAAGGCACATGACATCCACCATTTTGAAGAATGCATTACAAACTTTAATATCAGTGCCGTCAGTAATTTGACGACAATGCGCCCGCAACAAGCGCAGCAGCAAGACCAAAATTGTTTCGGTAGTACTTGGGTAATTTTATTTACGTAGTTTACTGGGCTTTAAAACCATCTTACATGCTCGTTACCAACAGAGAGAGAGAGTAAGTGACAATTGTAAGTAATATTTTCTAATAGTCAGTTTTAACCTATGTGTAAGAGATTTTTTTATAAGCTGTGTTCTTTTGTGTACCTTGTTCTAGAACTCCCATATACTGGAGAGAACAAATTGTGCTGTCGATTGAAGCGAACTATTTGTTCCGTTTGCTTCATTTAAATCTTTCTATGAAAATGTATGAGGCGTCCTTTTGTGTATCTTTTGTTCTGTTCTGTTCTGCGGACACAAAAGAACACAGCTATATACATGTGACATAGAATTTGTAAGATTGGGAGGATTCGTTACAAATTATGGGGCGGAATCGTGCATGTATGAATGCGCCCCGTAAATATATGGCATTATTTGTTGTTTCTTTTCAGAAATATGGTGGGAAAATATAAGAAGAAGGTGACAAGAAGCGGTGAAGTGGATGAATAGGCAATGTCCGCAGCTATTAAAGAAGTAGATGAGGAGTAGGAATCTTCTCGAAAATCTGCAAATAAATACGGTATTAAGCCATCAACCTTTCAAAGTCGCATTAAAAATATTCAAAACACCTCGTATAGACGAAACACATCGTACATTCAGCTTTAAGTATACGTCTAGTTAGGTGTTTTCAGGCGAGGAGGAGTCTCTTTTGAATAAGTACATTGCGGATTGTTCTAAGATGCATTATGGATTAACAATAATACAAGTTAGGAAGCTTGCATATAAGTTTGCAAAAAAGAACAATTTAAAATATCCATCACAATGGGATGATAATGAGATCGCCGGTATCGATTGGATGCATGCCTTCCGAAAACGTAATCCTAACATAAGTTTACGGAAACCTGAGAAACTAGTGCTGTCAGGTTATTTGCTTTTAATAAGACTGCTGTTTCTGAGTTCTATAAAAACCTTGAGATGCTGTACGGTCGGTCGATATAAGTTTACTTCAGATCGAATTTTCAATTTTGATGAATCTCGGATATCGACAGTTCTAAGCACTCCAAAAATCCTAGCAGAAAAAATTCAAAAACAAGTTGCCCAGTTTGTTTCTGCCGAAAGAGAGGAACTCGTTACATTTGGTGGTATTATATCTGCAAGTGGAAACACAATTCCTCCGTTATTTGTGTTTCCCCGAGTTTTTTTTACAAAGGTCACTTCTTGGAAGGTGCTCCTGAAGGCAGTATGGGCGTTGCTACTAGGAGTGGCTGGATTAATTCTCATATTTTCTTAGATGTCCTAAAACATATACAAAAATTTACATTTTGCTCTAAAGACAAGCCTATTTTATTATTGTGCGACAATCATGAAAGTCATGTGACATTAGAAGCCATCAACTATTTCCACGAAAATGGTATTGTTTATCTGTAATTTCCACCTAACACGGCACATCGTTTCCAACCTTTAGACGTTGCGGTATTTGGCCCTTTTAAGTTAAAAATTGAAGGCGGTATTTTATGACTGGCATCTCTCCAATCCGGGTAAAACTGTTTTATACAAAAAAATATTGTGAGTGGGTTCACAAAACCAGGAATATGGCCTTTTAACAAACTGGCTTTCAGTGAAGATGAGTTTGCTCCTGCACAAGTTTACCAATCTCCTGAGTTTCAATCAGGTACCGCAGAGAGCAATATTTCTGTGGGTCAAATTATGGAAGAAACTTCAACAATCAACATACAATCTCAATGCAATTTATCTCCAATTGTTTCTCCATCAGTTAATGATGCTGCATCCTTAGGAGCAACTAGTGCTAAAACTCCACCACATTTAAAAGCATCTTCATCCAAAACAATAATAACACCAGAAATGGTTCGTCCATGTCCGAAGATTGTAAGAAAACTACAAACGAAGAAAGGCAGACAGCGAGGAAAGTCAAGAATCTACACAGACACTCCTGAGAAAGATAGACTTGAAGAGTTGCAAAAAAGCAAAGAAATTAAGAAAATCGAGCAAGAAAGGAGGCTCAAAGCTAAAGAAATTAAGCGTACTTTGAGTCTTTTCACCGAAACAGGTATCAAAAGACCAAAGGAAAGTCCCAAAAAGACGGAAAGAAGGCCGGAAAGTAGTGATTCGAGCAATAGTAACAGTTTAAATGAGAGTTCTACTTCAAATGCCGACAACTTTGAAGAGAGTGAAAAGGGATACGAAACAAAAATTGACGTTACTCCTGACAATATAAAGGATAACACTTTTATATTAGTAAAATTTGAAAAAAAGGTCTGCATTATATTATGTGGCGCAAGTAGTAAGTCATTACAGCAAGACAGCATATAATGTCTCATTCTTGAGAAAAAAAAGCAGGTTCTTGAATATTTGTCTTTCCAATATTATCGATGAAGCGACGGTTTATATTAGTGATCTGGTTTTGATATTGCCAAATCCTACAACATCTACGACAGCTAGGACAACTAATATGTTCAATTTTTCAGTAGATCTAACTTCGTATATTGTACAATAATAATTTCTCGACCTAAAGTTAACTGTTGATCTCATGTAGATTAAGTTAGGATAAGACATACTTTTATTTCTAACAATACTTTTCAAGCCATGAAGATTCTATTTTTTTTTTGTTAAATTTTATTTATCGCGAAGAAGACTATATTTTGTTTTGTTTTTTCTAATTTTCATAATGAATAAATGTTTGGTACCTACTATAATTGTTGTGTTTGAAACTTATGATCGAAACTGCCCCATAGCGTACTTAGGTACCCCTAATCATGAACGGAAGTGCCCTCCTCATGTAGCACATTCATACATTCTCCATCTTTTCAGAAAATTTTAACAACTTATTCTGGTGGTATATTTAAGCTAATTACATTTACTATTACCTAAATTAAAATTAATTACTATTAAAGAATTTATCATAACTTTATAACGAAAAAAACAAAAACTGTACGAAGGGTGCCGATCTTCCCCTATATGGTAAGTAAAAATCTCTGGTAGCACATTTTTGCTTTTTTTTCTTCACCTAAATAAAAATTACATCATTCAATAATTTAAAATTTAATGAAGGTTTTCAATGAATGCAACTTACTTTTATTTTGGGAAAATATGTAAGGTTTTTGTTTATCGAAATCGCCTAATTCATAAAATTTGGTGTAAATCAAATTTTGTGCATTTTCATCGAAACGGTTGTAGCATTTACCATTACCACAGGAAGTAATCACTTCAAGTTATTCCCGGGATATTTGCCCCTTTTTCATTAACGTAGCTCTTGCCTTGAGCCTTCAGTGTTTTTTTTTTAGTTTTCTTCCAAAGATCTTTATTTGCGCTAAGTTTCCTGGTTTGCTTTTGTTTTTCAAGGAATTATGTTTCGTGATGTGAATCAACATCCATTCGTTCCCATTCAGCATCTGAAGGAACATATTCTGAGCTTAAGGAAGCCGAAAAATCTTCTCCAGACTCATTATTTTTATCTTCATATACATATTTTAAACATAAAATTAGTAACACAATAACGCAATATTAATTAAGTTAAAGATTTGGGTTGGGTAATTACTTACCACTTTCAAGTAGATATTGATTTTCCATATCCAACAAGTTCTGCACTTTGAAACTCCTTAAGAAATACAAATGATTCACTATACTGCTTAACAGCTTCATGGACAGAACTCAACTAATTAATATTCCAAAAATCACATTGCACTACAATCACAAAATTCGAGGAAAAAAACCGTTATTTTCCTTTAGTGCCAAAGTGGACCAAGCCTCATGGTCCTGTCTGGCTCTCAGCAAAAACATGAAAAATTGAATGGACCATTAGTGCCATCTCGAAGAAAAAATTAGAACTCAGTTTGGTCTGTTTTGGCATCGAAGAAAAACAGTTTATCAGCTGAATGGTGTATATAAGTCAGTTTTGGAATTTTTGTGAGATGGTCCATTCTGGCCTCAAATAACAGCTTACAAAATTGGCATTGGCTGAAATGGATGATAAGGAAAAGACAAGGACGGAGTAGTAATTCAAGCCCTGTTTACCAAAAGTTCTTATTAACATCGTGGAAAATGAGCCGGGTGTCAGCGTCAGGCAAATATCTAGAAGACCTGGAGTCCCCCATACAAAGGTAATACTTACATAAATAATTTTATAAATTTGCAGCAGTGCTTACTTTTTACTTAATTTCATTAGGTACATCGAGAACTTTAACAACAACACTTGTATCCGTATCATGATCAGCATGTGCAAGCTCTACGTCTGAGGGACTTTGAGGCTCGAATGGTATTTTTTCGGTGGGTATTACAGCACAGGGCTTCAATAGCCATGGACAGGCGAGGGCACATTTACCAGGATGGAACGATAAATTTTCATAATGTTCGTCACTGGTCATCATCTAATCCACATTCAACAAGAAGACCCATTTTCAGAGGAGACCGGCATAAGCGGAAATCTATTGATTGGATCCTTTGAGCTACTAGCAAGATTATCCTCGGGGAAATGTTTATTATTTCTTGAGGAAAATCTGCTAGATCTTCTAGATAAAGTACTCATCTCAGTGATAAAAAGAATGTTGTTTCAACATGACGGCGCTCCCGCTCATTCAAGCAGACAATTAAAAGAGTATTTGAATGAAATTTTTCATGATCGGTGGATAGGTTGTCGTGGTCCTTTTCCTTGTCTACCAGATCACCGGATCTAACACCTTCGGATTTTTATTTTTGGAGACGCATAAAGGCATTAGTGTACGAAAATGAAATAACATCACGTGAAATGCTACTGCTTCTGCAGAAACTGTTACAAGAGAACTGAGGATAACAAAAATTAAAAAATCTTTAATACGGAGGATACAAAATGTGTATCAATCAAAATGGAGAAAATTTTAAACAGCTTTTAAAATAAATTCGAACGAAAAAACTTAATTTGTTTTGCTTCTCTGCCCTATGGTTGAGTTTTTACTTTCCATGTATTACTTGGTTTTCTTAAATTCAAAATAAGTACACTTTGGTTACCTTTTTCAAATCTTCTTCATCATATTTCACCTTCACTAGAGGTGTTAGTAGACATACTTGCAGGTAAGATCATCATTGGTTTGGTAAATATCGTTCAGGTTTTATAATTGAAAATAAATTACCTAAATTGTCTAAGAAATAAATTTTGTTTATTACAGTTAAAGCAGTGAGAGTTTTTGCCTCAGGTACATTGTTTCTTCCATCATTGCAATAGGAATTAATTTTGCCCAAGTTATGAGAGGTATGTTGTAGGCAAGTTTTTACTGTAACTCTGGCAATACTTAAGGTGGCCTAATCGTGTTGGACTTTTATAAAAGGTAATAAGTGAGGGATATTTTCTATGAGAACCGATCATCTGTTAGCATGGCTACTTTTCGAGATTTATGACTTTGAAAATAGATGAATTTTTTGACGAAAAAAATGTTTCGGCAACAAATCGGCAATTTTTCCATTAATTGTGAACGTTTTCAAATCCGATTTACACCGAATGAGAGTCTGTAATGATACAAATAAAACACAAGAAAAATGGTCGCCCTGTGAGCAATCTGAACTAAGTTACAGTCGAAAAGGTGACTTAAGGTTCAAAAACATCGAAAATCGCCTATGACTTCGAAAATAGTGCGAACTCGAAAAAAATGTTATAGAATATTTTCGATCTCAACTTTCGATCCTTCAAATTTTTTACCATCTCGTATATACATATATGTATGTATATTAATATTATGTTTTTCCAAGTATAGATCTTTAGGAAAATCCCGTTTCAAAATAAATTGGATTTATACTAAACATTCCTGAGTTGTCCCATTTTCGTACTTATATTTAGTTTTTTTTTTAAAAAAAAAAGTCGTGCGCAATGTTTCAGCACTCTAAATGACCGTGTTCTCGAGTTATTGTGAGAACGGACAGATGGACAGGGGGACGGATGAACATACGGACAAACAGATAGACGGACAGACGGACAGATAGATAGACAGAGGGCCAGGCAAAAATCCAAAGAACTTTGGGTGGCTGCCAGTATTATTTCTGTGTGTGACAAACTTCGTAGGTATACCCTATGATTTCATCTTGCGTTTAATAAAAATGCCCAGATTCAAAAAGATGTTATGAAATTGAATATGCTTTTTGTGGTAGTTCTTGTAACATTCGATTAGGCTCAGTTTCCGATTGTAATGGAGAATTATTCGATGAACAGAGCTCAGCGACTCGTTATTATGCTCTTCTGCTAATCAACTGGGCGCAGGTACTTACGTACAATTCGTTCCACTTGTTGTTGTGTCGAAATCAGTCCATATTCATATACATATATCAATGCGCCATGAACAAAAATGCAATTTCAAGTACGTTACCAATACTTCAAAAAGCAATAATAAAAAGGTTTTGGTCGTTTTGCATCAATTATAGAGTGGTAGATATATTTACCTGCTTCAGATATATAATTTTTCCAATTTTCAATCTTCAGTTCAGGTAATGGAAATCTGCCGAATAGTCTGAATAAAATACTGTAAATTCAAGCTTTCTGCATTCGTTGTGATAGTAGCCAGTTAGCCGTCATAATTGTGCTATTTAATATGCAGTTTGGTACATAATGTAAATTTCAGACCTGTGGTTTATATGTATATAGCATCGCATCTATGTACATTCCTAGCCCAGGTAAAAATAGTTCAGAACAACTCACGAATTTGTGCTTTAAGAAATAATCTGGTATCAGATATGCAAACGCCATTGTTCAGCAATCTGAAAACAATTTAAATGTTAAAATACCCTTTTAAGACAACACCTCAGATCTACTCAGTTGAGTTGAGTTTCTTTAAGAAAATATTTTCCATCTGTCTTGTAATTACTAACCTCTCTGTCCTATAGAAACGACACACTTAATCATTTCTTGTGACCATGCACTGCATAATGGTATAAAAAACAACGAAACTAAATACCATCATTAACTAATCAAAGTTTACTCATCTTTACACCATTTAAGCACTAACAGGTGGTTGCATTATTCATTAGAATTGCTTGTGATTAGCCAATTAATTAAGGGAACCAATTAAGAAACCTGTTATTATTCAAATTCTTTTTCTCACTTCCTACTCAGGTGTGTTTGGGGCGAAGATGAAAAATAATCCATATCGACTTGATATTTCAATATTGTTTTCTAGGCAAATTAGAGACCTAGAACAAATTTTTAATTATATTCGATGTTGTTGATTTCTTTATAACTCTCTTTGTCATTGATATAATTAAAATACGATATACGCGTTGCTTGTATGCTTTCTACGATCTGCTTCTAAATTTATGATTTTATGTTTTGTATAACAAGGTTTTTCTTACATAAAAGCTTTTCGGTCTTGTTGCCATCAGATGAGTAAAGATCCTACTTATAATTCACTAAAAAAAAAATTACTAATTTCGTACCAATGTTCGTGGGGTACATTGTTGAATACATTGATTCGCCCTCTACGTATGTATCAGACCTTTTTCCTGAAAGTCTCACGAAGGCGTTGCATTATTTGAAGATAATTCTCCTTATTTACTGCCTGCTTACCATTTTTTTGATCCTTAATGGATGCTACGCAAAATCTGAGAGTGATCTTATGTTGCAAATCTAGCTATTAATTTGTTTATCAGCGCATTTAGTGGCCGGGGAAATCAATTGAAATCGATGTATTATGTATACTATTGTGTGCTATTAATATATAACAATTGTTCAAGTTTATGATTATCCAACTCAACCGTTCTTCACCCACTAGAGAGGCATTGATCATAGAGAGAATTAAATCGGAAAAGTGTTCGCAAATTGGAAGTGAAGGAATTCTCGATGGTTTACATTACACAACGATAAGTAGAAAACTGAATTAATAAGGTAAGTAAACTTATGGATAGATTCGAATCCAACGATTCAAAAATATAATTCTAGCCACAAAGGATGAAAAATCCTCTCTTCATTAAATCATTCAATAAGTTTATAGTGATATGCAAGAGTCGTTATATGAGTGTTATTGAAAACTGGGGGAAAAGCATTCGTCTTTCCCAAGTCAAAATCTAGCTACATATTCGAACTGAAGTGTAAATGAAGTTTCATTCTAATTAGTTCACATATCAAGCTGGCAAGTCTACTGAGGCTGCTATTCATACATTAGTCAATGACCTCGAAAAACATCTTGAAGTAAAAGAGGAGGTTATGTGCATTTGCAGAGGAGCTTCGGTAACACATATTTCAATGCAATTAAAGTAGCCGCTCAGCATTAAGGCCTTGGGCCCTCCACAGTTAACTAGATAGATTCTATGCTTAGAAGCAGGAAGATATCCACAACTCTAGGTCACTTTTCAGTCACGATCACCGCAGCCAAGTGCTGCACACAAGGAGCACGCCCTCGTCTTTCCACTCTTCGACATTTTATGTACAAGGATGACCTAGTGGTCACTATATGGGACAACTATGATCTGGTCATATTCGACCTCAGGCAAAAAGCCTTCTTCTAAGTCCGCACGTGTTATTTGAACAAAGACATAAATCCCAGCAAAATGTTATTGTTCCGTTCACGACAAGAACGAAACTTTCACTACTGGCTTCATGTCTTGATAATAGAGAGTTAATATTTTCGGATAAAGTAAAGTTTCTGAGGGTAACCCTCGATAAGAAACTTAATTGAAATTCGCATCTGTCCAGAGTGATGGAAAGAGCTATAGGAACTCTCTACAGGTGTCGTAACTTTATTGGCATTGCATGGGGTCTGTAGCTAAGAATGATTTATTGGATATACAGCACGGTTGTTAGACTCATGATGCCCTATGTGGCCCCCGCATGGTGACCAAAATTTAATCAAAAAAAGCCGAGCCTCTTCTTCAAAAAATCTAGCGGCTTGCGTATCTGAGAATATTTGGTTCCATGAGTACCTGTCATACAGCAGTAATGGAAGATTTTTTAAGTCTTTTCTCTCTGCATTTGTAGATGAAAATGGAAGCAATCTCTAGTGCTATCAAACTTCAAAAGCAGCTCAAAACAGTTCAAGCCAAGTGATCTGGGTAGTCGTTTAAGTATCTTACAACAGATATTCTTCGAGCAAATGACGACAGTGTCTGATATAATCACACCCAAGGTACACTTTATAAGACCATTCGACATGTTTCTGGGAAACTGACACCAATGAAGTTCCAGAAAACCATGCTTCCAACATGGATCGGTGGTGTGGTACATAGACGGTTCAAAAACGAACAGTTGAGTCGGACTATGCATATATGGCCCCAGATGCCACATCTCCAACACCCTGGGCTGTACCCTTGCTATATTCCAAACTGAGGTATTAGCCATAGGTGAATGCGGCAATTCCCATATTAAAAGAACAATAAATGGTTCAATCATCAATATCCTTACGGATAGTCCAGCCGTTCTCAAGGCCTTAAAGTCCTTCATTATTAAGTCAAGGATAGTCTGGAAGTGTCTGCAAACCCTTAAAAATTTATCGAAGAGAAACAAAGTTATTCTAATGCGGGTATCGGGACAAGAGGACATTAAAGGCAATGAAATTGCTAACGGCTTAGCTAAAAGGGAAGCGGAAAGTCCCTTTATCGGACCAGAGCCATTTTTTGGCACCTCAAAAAAAAAAGCCCCATTCCTTAGGAGAACAGAACTTAAAATGATCACAGATCTCTTCTCAGGCGGTATGACCTAAACAGGTCTTGGCTGAGACTTCATCCTGCCACTTCTGTCAGGATGCTCATGAAGCCTCAGATCACCTGCTCTGCAATTGCGAAATATTTGCCAGAGGAGATTACCTACTCCATCTAAAACTTGCTTTTCCTCCACCAAATTTATGTAGGGAATCTCAATCCTAGAATAGTTCTAGACATTACTAACAGTTTAAACCTAAAAAGGGAGTAAATTGTCCAGGGACTCACAATACATTTTTAAGTCGCAGTGAATGCTATGTCAACGTATGCACACCCCTCCACACTAATCTAAATGAATCTAAGTTCATGAGTAATGTTCTCTCCTTGTAACATAAATTGAACAATCTAAATATTTTAATATTTTAAGAAGAGATATAAGGATAAATCAGTCGAGACGAAGAAATATGATCATATAGGCCTAATATGATTATAAATAAACTAACATTTTGCCGATCCTTTCCTGTTGAAATATTTGTATTATTATTTTTAAAACCCTGGAAATAATTGTAAGAACAAAATGTCAATCGCAAGTAACTTAAATGATGCATATACATATTTGGGATCTTGTATTATATCAATATATGTCTAATATAACTGTCAAAATGAAAACCTATTTGCTGAAATAAGTACCATTTCATCAACTAAGTATCAAATTTTAATCAGTCCGCGGAGTGAACAATCCGCTGTTGCCCAATTTCGTGTATTTTGACATGTCAGCAGATCTATTTACCTAAGTGTGTATCTTAAATATTTCAGAAGGGTTTTTGTGGACTTTCCTGCACAACAGAAAAAGCAAAAAAAATGTATTTATTATTTCATCACACAACTCATTTGATTTTTGGTCGCATGTTCCATGTCTTGGTTTTAACTCATCAACAAATTCCAAATAGCGAAATTGAGTGACTCAAAAAAAAAAAATGAAAAGTAGAAAAATGAAAAAATGAAAAATATTTTTCTCGATTTTTCATTTTCGCTGGACTTGTTTAAGTGAGTGCAAAACACGCAGAAAGGGTTACATTTTCGGTACAGAGTGTAATAGGTCATTTTAAAGCTAAGAATTTGGGCTTCTTAAATCCGATATGAAAAACTAATATTGATGACGTGTTTTTTGATAAAAATAGTAGTTACATTTAAAAACACGAGTAAAAATTCCGAAATATTAAATTTGTTGAGCCATTACTTCAAAAATCAGGGTAGGAGGAAAAAAATTTGTAAACCATTGGAACGATTATATATCTACAAAAATTTAAATCATCATCATAGGGTTTAACGTTAAGAAGTTACAGGGTAAAACATACCCAAATATCTCCCCCACCCATACAATTTTTTGCTTGTCTAAGTATGACCTATCTATAGCCTTCGGGTATCACACCACTTACGGGGGACCCTGTATAGGTACAATGGCCGCACTGGGTTTTCAAATTGGCCCGGGCAAATAATGACAAAGCAGCCCCAAGGGCCTTCAAAACTGACTTTTTTATAAGAGGCAAACAACCCACATTATTAGGCTGATTTGATGATGATGAATATTGAATTCCATGCTAAATAAGAAGAAAGAAAAAAGAAATTTATACAGGAAATATGTATGCACAGAATATGTGTAACACTTAAAATTAAAAGTAAAGCAGCGTTTCTTTGTGGAAACAGTATCCGAGAGACCAACAATTTTACTTAAACATATGTAACAAGAGAAAGCAAGTAAGCCAGACGTTGAATCGGAGGGGCGCCGCCCGTTGAAAAAAATTATTGCTGGCGAAAATAATAATATTAAAAACATTTGCCTTTGACAAATAAAAATTATTTTTGATTTTTAACTGTTAAATAATTTTCTTGTTTTCGATTTGAATTTACCCGCTTGACAACGCTGAGGTTGGTTCTTGATCGTGACATGAAGGACATTTCTGACAGTGCTACATAATTTGCTGAAGATATGGATATAACAGCAAACGCTAAAGAAACAGGAAAAAAGAAGCGACTCGAACTTGTTGAATCACAAAATGAAGAGTGATCTCAATATTGCCACAAAACAAAAGCTTCGTACATAAATTTTTCAATCGATTGATGTTCTTTTTTGGATTCCTTTCTGGCGATCTTCTTAGCAAAATGTACGGTGATAATCTGAGAAAAGTCGACTACAGCCTCCAAGAATTCTATCTAAATGTGAAAATGGCGTTCAGAGTTTTTGTGAAATCGCCAATGATTATAGCTTCATATGAACGATGTTCCAGAAAATTGAAGTTAATAAAAAATTAAGAGTTAAGAAAGATTGTCCAATGTGTCTACTATTCTTCCCATGATCAATTGTTGCTCAACTTTCTTCAGTTAGTTGATAGACCACGTCAGAATAGTTATGGTTGAATAAGATTATGTTGAGAATTTTATGGATCAGGGGCGCAAATTTATACATTTGCCTCAGGCACCAAAACTAGTTGTTATAGGCCTGCGTGAGGGAAGTAAGAATAGAAGTAAACTCTTAATCCTACTCATTATTTTTGGAATCTTTTTGTAACCCCTTAGAAATTCAATCGCTCCTTCACTTACTTGTATGGTCCAATATCGTAACAATAGCAATGTAACTGCTTCACCAAATGTGGAAAAATTCAGACTGGTTCTAATATTTGGGACTTTCTAATACTAGAAATTTGACATAAGTAAAAGTTGACTGTAATATACCATGACCATGTATATACTCTACTTCAAAATTGATTTACATGAAGTAAAATTACGTTTTTTTTAATTGGAAAATAAAAAGGAAATTTAAAAACTGTTTTTATATTTGTTCCTTAATTTCAAATTTGTCTTAAAAGTACACACATAGGTATAGCAAACCTTTGAAAGCCTTGTTGAACCCTTCTGATAAAAAACAAATTTTCCGTGGTTTTTCGAAATAAAAATGAAATGGTGCAAAAAATAATGTAAAATGCTTTACAAAAAGTGAATGCTTTTGAAGCTACGAGAATGCCAAATTTGCCATATATAAATGTTATCTTGGCAACTCCTGTCAGAGTTTATAACTTGTGGGACATTTCTGAGTATTTTTAACTCATAGCTCTCCTCTGCGTAGATGGCCTCGTTGCCGTGGGCCAATTAGCTTTATTTTAGGTTATGCAATAAAGTACTTTTTCAATTTCAATTTAATTTCATAGCTCTCATCTCACCGCAGCCGCAACATTTGTCCAGAGTACGTGGTAAATACGTGTGGTCGCGTTAACGTGGAGACTACCGGCTAAAGACCACCGGGCCATCGGGCTAGCGCCCGATCGCCCGTACTACACGTCCGGCTCTGATAGGTACCTGCCAATATTAATTGAGGCCTTATTACCCTCTCTTAAACAAATTTAATTTCGATATCAACTGATTAATGACATACTGTTGAAAAATATAAGAAGTGACAAATGAACTGTTTACATAAATAACGATATCGGTAAATAGAATATGTTTGATGGCCAATTAAAACTCAAAAGATAATAGTACATAACAGTTTTTTCAAACTATTTCAATAATACATAAATTTCATCAACTATCACGAGAATTGTCACTTGCGAAATTCTCAAATCGCTCGCAGCTGATAGTTTGAAAATTTCGAACTTGCTTTATTAAGGATGATGAATAGCTACAAAAATTTTATTCGGGTTCCTCAATAATAATTAAATCAAAATTTAATTTGCATTAAATGGCTTGGTGAATACGGCTCTTAGTCAGAGCTGGGCAATACTTAAGTAAAAAAAGACTTCAGTACTGCTTAAAGTACATTTTTGTTACTTAAGACTTATTACTCAATACTTTTGAAATGCCCCTACTTAGTACTTGAACATAATAGTCCAGCAGCCACCGCCTGTTTTTTTTAGTGAGTAATAACAGGCTGAATCTTCGTGAGTAGGTTCGGTTTGACGAGACGCCAAGTTTTTCCTCTGTGAAAATTCCCGATAGAGGTAGCTACTGTAGTGCGCAAGTATAAAACATGTCGATTCGGTGGGGTGTTGCAATTGTCTGAATAACAGTAAGTTTTTTATTTGAATATTGAGATAATTGGATAATAAACTCGGAAAAGCATTTGTCCTACAAAATGGATGGTTTGACTGACGCGTCCTCCACTCCGAATATGTCCAAATAACCACGTCATAAAAATTATTAATAACCAGCTGATTTTTTGTATGCAGCTTAGTAAATATTTGTACAATAAAACGGCCACATAGTCCTACAAATTTAGTAGTACGTTTTTCCAGTCCTACGCTTACAAGTTATCCATTCCACGGTAATACTTTTTTCATTAATAACAACTGAATTTTAATATTTTCCTATCGGGAATAAAGTGTAGAACACAATTTTATCACAGTCCTACACAAAAAATGGTATTTATTTCCAGGAAGAGATATATTTTGTTCAATACTCATTCAACGCATTTCATGTAATTTGGAGTTTGAGCTAAGTGAGAAACACTTCAATGGGTGTAAAAAAAATCATTCTTTACTCTCTCTCGCTCTACAAATTTTGCATTTAGAAAGGTTTTTACAATCACAAGACTATGATCTGGAAAATATTCAACAATATTTGGAAGTATTTAATGAACAACAAAATGTACGCGTCATTAAAAAAAAAATTGACATAGAAAAAGCACTGAGTTATCCTCTGGCCCCCATTTCGTTTTCTTTTTGTCATACCGATGGAACTATTTGCAAGACCCCAAAATCTGTGATTATTAACGAATTGGTTAAACATCAGGCTGAATTCGTAGATCCTCCGGAAGCAGACATTCACTTTGTTGATGGATTCTATTTCTCACATACGTTGAAGAACCTTCCAGAAGGATATGGTAAAATCTCGAAACATATATTAAAAATAATTACTTATAACCGAAAAGAAGTTCATTTTATATTCGACAAGTACGAAACACCCAGCATCAAAGATTATGAGCATGACGTATGAGGTGAAGAGAACGTACAGTATGACGTGCGCAAAGAAAATAAACGTCCCGCTGAGTTCACTAAATTGTTGAGAAGTAGAAATTTCAAAGAAAAATTTGTTGAATTTTTGATTGAAGATTGGACGAGAGATGAAATGGTTGATTTAATCATAGGAAAAACTGTTAAACTGAATTTTGACAAGTGCTACGTCTATGAGGTGTCCGATGAAAGGAAAATCAAAAAAGTCATTGACAGCGATCTCACTTGCTATCACGAAGAAGCCGACACTAAAATTGTTTTCCACACTTGTTAGTTGAATAGAAATTATCGTGTGCAGGTATATTGTACGGATTCAGACATGATTCATGACATTCAGATAATAGTTGATCTAAGAACGGGAAAGAACGGGACATCAACGAAATTCTTGCCAAGCTTGGAGAACATCGCGGTCGCTTGCTATATGCCACATTTTTACTGGGAACGACTACAATCCTGCTTTCTACCGGAAAGGAAAGAAGAGGCCTATTGATTTTCTTAAAAAAAAAACGAAATTTCAAGAGGCTTTTGTACAACTCCACAGCGGGCGTGCCGAGTTAGCAACATCGAGTGAGGTATTCCAGGTTCTTGAAGAGTACGTGTGCAGATTGTATTCATTAAAAACCAAAAATGACGTCAACAAAGGACGGTACGAATTGTTTGAAAAAGGCTACAAATGCAACAATCAAGACGAGAAGATTGTAAAAAAAACTGTTGATTACGATCCCTCAGTTCTACCGCCAACCAAACAGGAGCTATTGCAGCACATTAAACGAACATGATACATCTGCAGTATATGGTGTAATGCACACATTCGCAGCCCCACCGAAAAAAGTCCAGAAAATTACGGATGGGCATTAATTGATGGCAAATACCATTATTATTGGTTTGATGGCCCGCACAGTCCTTCTCTTGGAGAATTGTCTTCTGATGTTCAAGGTACTCTATTATTGTCTATTATTACTTTTCTTACGTATTGATGATTATGCTGCAATTTGTTAATTTTCACAATTATTTTGTTACAGAATCAGATGTAATTAATCTGACAATGGCGACGACGAAGTTAATGATATTCAAGACGAAACTGATGAAGCGTCGACATCGCAATCCAACGAACAATGAAATTATATTTTAATAAAACGAAATAATGTTATTTTCATTATTTTTGTAGGACTAGCGATACATACCCATTTTTTTGTAGGACACTGCTTGATTTAGGCAAAGAATGCATTAACTTAACACTCGTTATCTTTGTCCTACAGTTATTAATGAAAATAGTGTTACCGTGGAATGAAAAACTTGTAAGCATAGGACTTGGAAAACGTACCACTAAATTTGTAGGACTATGTGGCCATTTGATTGTACAAATATTTACTAAGCTGCATACAATAAATCAGCTGGTTATTAATACTTTTTATGACGTCGATATTGGGACATATTCGGAGTAGAGGACGCGTCAGTCAAACCATCCATTTTGTAGGACAAATGATTTTCCGAGTTTATTATCCAATTATCTCAATATTCAAATAAAAAACTTACTGTTATTCAGACAATTGCAACCCCACCGAATCGACATGTTTTATACCTGCGCACTACAGTAGCTACCTCTATCGAGAATTTTCACAGAGGAAAAACTTGGCGTCTCGTCGAACCAAACCTACTCACGAAGATTCAGCCTGTTATTACTCGCTTAAAAAAAACAGGCGGTGGCTGCTGGACTATAAATATTAGCGTCTATTTACTTGTACTTAAGATTTAGTTTTGTACTTAAGTACCAAGACTTTCACTTAAGTATTTCTGAGTCTATTAAACACCTACAAATATCTAACTCTTCGTAGAAAAAAAAACACAATCTCTAACGGAACTGCTTTTTTGTTGAGTTTTAAAGCACGCAAAGAACTGTCAAGGCATGTGCCGCATTCACGCATCAAGGCAGAATCTTAGACAACTAATAATATACAAATAATACTGGGCAAGTAGAACAAAAACCAGTAACGTCTCGCTCGAATATAAATTCGACGATACCTCGAATTGATGACATAACCACTGACATATATAATATGGACTGACTGCGTTCATAGAAATACACTGCAGAAAGTGGGTTCACTTCTATATTGCTGACTTTCAGTCTAAGCACCAAGTGCCACCAGAGGGAGAACTGAAAACAGCAAATAAATTAGTGGATTCGTCGAAATACATGATTTTAAATTAATCATTTAGGGTTATTACTGCTAAAAACTATTTTACCAAAGACAATGTATTCATTAGATTGTGATGTGAATTTGCACAACAATTTCCAAATCAATTAAAAATACAAGAATGCACATTCTGCATTCTTGCAATATTCAATTGGCCCAAAATTAATCAATCACAATAAACGCGATCGATTGCATTATTGCAATTAAGCATAAACATACGCTAAACCAAATATGTGTCACAACCTAAAGAAGTGACTGTAATTGTTTACATGCGTTTGTTTACCTTTTTGCAACCAGCGTAATACAGGTCAAGTACATTGCGTCACATCTTTCTGCCGGAGTTAAGCACATAAGTGCAAGTAAGCGATTTAGCTTTAACATGTATTAATGTGCATTAGAAATAATTAACGTTTGATTGGCATATTGACATTTTGTATAAATAAGCTAGAACAATTTAATAAAACATCGATTTAGTATCCTGACTATCAACGAAGCTGCATCTTTTATTTAACAGGGCATCTATTATTCTAGCTTGCCCAGAGTCAAACAGGGCATCTGCTAATTCTAGGTTGCCCAGAGTCAAACGGGGGATCTGCTTTCTATAAAGCTTCCTCGTAAAGAGATTTGCCTTTTGAGCTTCTCAGTATGTGACGATATCTCTCACCACAGATTCTAGTAATCATACTACATAGTCTCCCGGTCCGTAACAATTCATATTACTACAAGATATACGCAGAAGAAATTCTAAATGTTTTACTAAAATCACTTTTCGAGCTGCGTGCTCACTTTTTCAACTTCCCGCCAATGATTTTTACAATGCTGGCACCGACGTAAGACCTCTTTTTGACACAAGTAATTGTGCCGCCGTGAAATAGAAAAGTAAGCAGTCCCAGTTGTATATGTCAGTGGACATAACCAAGGGTAAGCAAGCAATGCCTCGCTCCAATATCAAATCAACGATGCCTCGACCTGATGTAGGGAAGGGCCCAGTTTTTTCTTAGAAATTTACTGGAATTTTTTTTGCTTAGAATGCTTATGCTTTATTGGAGGCGATAATGGGTCCTTGGGCGGACCTCTAATAGTTTTTATGAGTGTAGTAATGGGAGGTGAATGTTTTACTCTACCTGCAGCGCCGAAAACTATAAAAAACTATAAATAGTAGCCACTGGTTACTATACATATCATAGTTTTCAAAAGGTATTTATTTATTAATATCTATTAACTTAACTAAAAAGACTTCATTATATTACTGCCAACGTACAAAGATTCTAAAAACGGACTTTAAAAAGTACTTCAAAAAGTATTCAGTACTTTTTATAGACTTAGGACTTACTTACAAGTACTTTTCATATATGCGGTACTTGTACTTACGCTGAAGTACTTGTACTTAGAGCTTTTTCTTTGGTACTTGGCCAGCTCTGTCCTTAGTGAACCTTTTCTGGTAATATGCACTCTAGATCAGTAATTGCACAGATCGATACTGCAACGCATCGAGGATTCTGTGCATCAACGACGTGTACGTCATCAGGCTCAAACTCTATCCTTTGGGTCCTTACCGTTAAAATAAAATACGAAGACCAATATGGAATTCAAGAAATAACAACGACTAAGAAGTCCTATCACAGTATCTATAGCAACAGATCACCTAAGGACATGATTGATAAACGAAGTCACGTAGTCAAGATGAAGAAAAGGATCCACATGCACAATAATTCTTATATGTGCCAGATGAAAGTCACAATGACCAAAACCATAGATGGCACAAGATATCGCATTGTATACCAGAGCAGACTATAAAGAGTGTGAAATGGGTTGTGCATTCAGCAATGGACCACAACGTGTTTTAGAGCGTGCCGAGAGCAAATGTTGCTTTAACAGTAGTTTTGCACCATTTTATCGACCTTCTCAATACGTCAGATGCGTGAAAATATGAATCACTCGATGTATCCATCACTTCAAATGTTATTGGTCCATTCAAGAATGTCCCATCCAGCCATATAAAATTTGTATACTCTTCTCACTTATTGCATGCGACATATAGTTCTTGTGCGATCTATGCCGAAACTCACCAATTCAATTCAATTTTTATTGGTAACAATTGTACAAGTAAGATAATTTATCTTATTAATATGCACAAGCCTAAGGTACAAAAATAGTACAATAAAAAAAGGAAAGTAAAAATAAAAATGGAATAACAGAACTAAGTATATAATTAAATTTATTAATATGTAATACTAAAATATAAAGGAGTGATCAAATAACAAATTTAAAAATTTGATCCAGTCCCACTCATTAAACATAATAAATAGTAGCATTTTCAAGACATTAGCGCCTGGTAGTTAAAACAAAAGTAGTGTTCTAATTGTTTACTCCATCTTTCTTTCTTTTTAATTACTAATTCTTCTTTTGGTAACATTTCAAAAGAAGAATTAGTAATTAAAAAGAAAGAAAGATGGAGTAAACAATTAGAACACTACTTTTGTTTTAACTACCAGGCGCTAATGTCTTGAAAATGCTACTATTTATTATGTTTAATGAGTGGGACTGGATCAAATTTTTAACAGAAACAAGTAAGTTGGTACAGTTCATAATAGATTGGTTAAAGAACAGGCGTCTTGTTACCAAAAATTAAGATCGTGGTACAATGAGATTCAGTGTCTTACTTGATCTTGCAAATTGGAGTTTTTCATATAGATATAATGGAGTCAGATTTTTTATTATCTTTGCCAAAAATACCAGCGAATGAAATTTGAAACAGGTAAATTAGCTACAACCCAAAACTGAATCCGACAATGGAGAGACAGGATCATATCTTCGAAGACAATACACATACTTAACCACAGAGTTAAACGCAATCTCAAGTTTACGGGCGGCATTATCGTAATCGAGCGTGTCAAATGTAAATGTAAGAATTGAAAACTATTCCAAGATTCCTGACAGCGTATACAAGGGGAATAACTGTGTTATTAATCATAACTGGAGGAAACACATCTGTGTCGAGTTTGCTTGGATTTATGACCAAACATTTGGATTTTGCTGTATTCAACTTTAGCATATTAGACACGGTCCAAGAGTTAATTGGTTGAAAATGCAGATTGATGCATTGATTGAGAATGAAGCTAATAGCATCCTCAATAACACCAAGGGGCCTAGAGAGTTATAGTTGCGCATCATCAGCATAGATATGCATTTTGCTATGATTGACTTGAGAAAAAATATCATTGATGAAAATTGAGAATAATATGGTTCCAAGTATCGACCCTCGTGTCACACCAGTTAAGGCGGGAAGAAATTAGGATTGGGTTATATTTACTTGTATACTGCTTGGGACATATTCCAGAGATAATTATAAATCAATTTAACTGCTTGAGAAAAAAATCCGAAAATCCCTCTAAGTTTGTAACAAAGCAGATGGTGGTTAACCGAATTAAATGCTTTTGAAAAGTCAAGAAAAACTAGAACAGTTAAGTCCTCCTTGTCAATGGCACGAAAAACATCATCACTCACTTTTAGCAGAGCGGTAGGACACCCATGACCATTCCTAAAACCCGATTGGTAATCATGTAAACACTGATTGAAATGTAAAAATTGGGAGATTTGAAGATAATTGATTTTATCTACAATTTTCGAAAGAAATAGTAGTATACTAATAGAACGATACTCAACACGACCTCCAACAGAGTTTTTGGGAACCGTTATCACTTTGGATAATTTCCAATCAGCTGGAATAGTCAGGGTAGAAAAGCAAGTATTACAGATGTGAGCAAGAGGTTTAACAATATAAGCCGAGTATAATCTGATAAATCTGGGATTCAGACATCCTACTCCGGTCGCATTGAAAGTAATACTACACATTACTGTCGGCACATCACTTGTAGTAACTCGGTAAAAATCGAAATTTGATTCAAGATCGGTGCTGAAATAGTTAGTTAAGATCCGATTCATTGGTATCACTGTCTGTTCAAGGTGATGTAAATTGAACATTTAAAGAATGTGGATCAAGAGTGCACTCAGTTTTACTTGATCTGGCAATTCCACACTTTTCAAATTATTCCAAAGGACCTTGGTAAAAAGATTTGTATTTAGCTTGGAAGCATAGTATTGTCTTTTAGCATTTCCTATTGCTAAAGTTCAATTCAATTCAATTCAATTCAATTTTTATTTGCTGGCAAATGGTACAATAAGACTTACAAAATCTTTTACCTGCCCCGACTGATACTGAATGTATAATAAATGAAAATCAAAAGCTAATAAATAAACTTAAGAGAAAAACAGAATGAAATTAAATAAAGCTAAAAAGTTAGAAGATTAAGAATAAAAGAATTAATTGAAACAATAATATAATAAATATTGAACAAGAATAATAGCAGAATTTAGAATGAAGTATATAAATTCAATAATAGCAATTAAAATAACATAGTTGTATTGATTAAAGGAAAAAAAAACAAAGAAGAGAAAAAAAAAAGAATTTAAAAATTAAGAATTAAGATCTCTGACAGTGACAATTAAGTCCTTTCTGTTTTGAGTGAGTGCAAAAATAAATAATTTAGTAATCACAGGTTGTAATAGGCGAGTATTGGTATAAAATTTCCCTGAAAGCCCCCAACGCGCTGGATCTTTGAAAGTTGGCAGGAAGTGAATTCCACAAACGTATTACTCGAACAAAGTAAGAGTTCTCCATTATGGAATATCTGTATCGCGGAATTAAAATACTAAGATTTCTAGATGAACCCAGGAAAACTAACTCGTCATATAAGTAAGAAGGTACACGGTTTCGATATGTAATTCTATAAAGAAAAATTAACTGCCTTCGAACAAGAAAAGTGTTTAAAGAACATCCAAGAATATGCAACCGAAACGGAGAAATGTGATCAAATCGTTTCAGCCCAAAAACAAATCTCGTGCAATCATTAGAAGCAACCTCCAACTTTCTAGCGCAAGAAGAATCTAAACGGGGGTAAATTAGACAAGACCCAATAAAATATGGCAATAAAAGCGTTTTAACTAATTTTAAACGTAAGGGCTCTGTTAGTATATTAGCTGATAACCACAGTCTCCGAAGGCCACCATAGACATTACGAATTATTCCATTTACATGGTCACATCAGCAAATTAAAGTGTTCAGAGTAAAGCCGAGATTTTTAACTTTATTCACAAAAGGCAGGGTAACTCTATCAAGAATGACCGGAGGCAACTCGCTTAAATCAAGCTGTTGTCTATAAAAAACCATTGATTGGGATTTACTGGGATTTAATATAAGCTGATTTTCTGACGCCCATCTTGATACTCGCTCCAAGTCAGAGTTGAGGCGGTCTACGCAGTCTTCCATTAGACCAATCGACCTATTCAGGTATAGTTGTACATCGTCTGCGTACAAATGGATGTTACAGTCCTGGATGACATTAGGAAGATCGTTAATGTACAGACTAAACAATAGTGGTCCAAGAATAGATCCTTGTTCGATTTCGAAGAAGAAATGCCATTAACTTATACCTCCTCCACTTGGCACAAGCAAAATCTCTACTTGAATATGTGCTGAAAACCAAGGACATTGTGGATTTACTACGGTCTGAGTGACTAAAGGAACATGCTTATCATGGGGCGTATGAAGAGCAGAGTTAAGAAAATTGACTTGGTCATTTACACATGGCATGCGGGAGACGCTATTCCATTCAAATGATTCAGCATCATTGCAGAGAGCATTAATATCAAGCTCATTGTAATTATAGAATTAATATGATGTGGGTAAACTGATCTTTTCGAATAGCAAAATCATAAGTAAAGATGATCATATTATGATCAGATAACACAGGAATTGAAATTTATTGAAAAAACACAACTCTTGAAATATCAGCTGTAATAAAAAGATCGAAGAGAAAGGGTTCATTACACGCAAAGTAAGTTGGATGCTGATTAATTCTGTGGAGATCGAGTGCGTTCAATACATCTTGGAAGGAATGGGCGAAATTGAATGACGCGAGAAAATTCAAGTTGAAGTCCCCTCCAATAATATTACGTATTGATGAGTAATACCATAGCTGGCACAAGAACAAGATGTCGCATGCAGTACCAAAAAAGTATACAAAATTTATATGGCTGGGTGGTCATTGCGGAATGGACCACAACATTTGAAATGATGTATACGTCGAGTGAAGTGTTGAGGAAATCGATCAATTGTATACATAATTGCCATAATAAAACCATTTGCTTTCAGCACCCTCTGAAACATGTTATGGTCCATTCCAGAATGCACTGCCCATTTCACAATCTGTATAGTCTGATCTAGTATTCCATGCGACATCTAGTTCTTGTGCCATCTATGGTAACACACATTAAGTCATTGGTGAGTGAGTTAAGGGAGCGGCAGTTAGGTTATAAATAACTCCATTCAAGAAGTTTACATTATTTGAGCTTAATTCGCAAAAAATATATTCTACTTCATTGACCTTGTACTCAGAAGAGATAATTATCTTGTAACTCAGAGAATGTTTTTTAATTTAAGTTAAAACATAAAACTTTTAACTGGACAATTTCTCATCTCTATAGACTGAAATTCACTGAAAAATAATTTTAATTTTTCTCTTTAAGTAGGTATTAATTAATTTAGTTATTTCAAATACCCGGCAACTCGTAATTTCCAAGCGAATCAAAATGATTGATGGAAAATATTTTGTAATCGAAAAGTAATTAAGGAGACACTTTTTCAAAATAGGACAGGTTACCAAGCGATCCGTCATTTAATGGTAATTAAATTTTAATGCAGCTCCTTGTAAAGTTTAATCTTTCAGAGGGAAAATAGATTCCCCATATTAAGAAAATGTAATTGCTTTTCTCAGATTTTTATGACTTATGTATGCCAGTTTTTTCTTTTTGGATATCTTTTAAATATATTTTAAAGCACTGTGGAACAACTCAACTATAAATATCCATTTGAGCACAGTCTCCACAAAACGATGTTAAAGTATGGCAGGGAAACCTACTAACAACAAGTGAGAGCTCCCTCCGTCGGCTGCAGCTTTAACTGCTTTGAGGTTCAATGAATCTGAAATCGATGCCTGGAGCCGAAGAATATGTATGTTTATCCCGCGAATGCTAATGTGATGGATTCAACGGTTCTTTATCAGACGCTGGCACAGCAATTTTTCAGAGAACTTTCCCATTCTTGTTCGAAATTTATGGCATACTCATAATTTTGTTGGTATTTTGTGGACCTGCGCGAATATTCAATATTATTTTGATTTGCGAGCTTTGCAAAAACCCCAAACATGGAAAATTATAAAGCCCTTAGCGAAGTCTGCTGAGGGATTTCTTTACATCATCTTTTTATTTTTGGGATGCAGTGACTTTTATGTACATACATATATACATACATACGTACATACAATAAATGTTAAGTGTTCTTTAAATTGAGAAATTCTAGAGTTTCATGTTTTTCGTCGTCGCAAATTTTAGCTGACGTAACTCCTAAGTTAAAGAATCTAATGAATTTTTATAATGATTTCGATTTTCAGAATATAAGTATAGGTACCATTATTACAACCAGTGGCGTAACTAAGGATGTGTGGGCTGGGCCCCCAAAATAAATACTACTAGGCCCCCGGCTAATTTTTTTTTTCTACATTGATAAGTTTATGACTAATGAGTAAAGGCCAAAACACAGTGAGAGCGACACAACAATGTTGGCAACTTTGTTGGCAACAATATCGCATATAAAACTCAGTGTACGCGACTACACAAATGTTTTTGACAGCAGTCACTGTTTTATTTATTGTAAAAGAAATGGCAACAAGGAAAGAACTAAGAAAAATCTTAAGTATAGCTTATGCGGCTTTCTTAAAATTGTAAAACTTTATGCTAAAAGTTAAAAAAAAAGAAAATGAGATTGGCATATAAGGGATGACGTTTATCACACCGCATAACTTTATCCCCCATTTTCTCTATAAATTCCTCCTCAAAACTCATAATATCTCAAACTAATTAAAGAAATCAATTTTATTAAAGTTTTTAATAACTAGTTTATTTACTACTATGTTTTAATTTGCTATTCTTTATAAAACAGTCAAATCCACATAACATGAATGTCAATTATTCACTGTCCACACAGAAATGTCAATTATGTTGGCGACTAATTTAGAGATTTTCACAAACTTTTTGTTGGCAACTTGTCGAGTCGCTCTCATTGTATTGTATATGGGAATTCCATATATTCGAATCTTTGAAAGCAACCAATTTACGGCGACTTTATTGTGTCGCTCTCCTTGTGTTTTACTTACCTTCTTCACAACTTTTATGACAAGAATTCTAAACTATGCATAAGCAAATTTGTGTAATTGTGTTAATTTCTAATTCTCATCAAAGCTCTCAAAGCTTTTCTATTAAAAAAAAAATCTCAAAATTTGAGTTTCACGGTCATGTGCAATTAATTTAACATACTTGCGCAGAAAAAATTATTTTTTTGTGGCGATTATAAGAAATATTTTCTGAACTTTGGATGTATGATGTTTCTCATCATTTTGTACGGAGAGACGCATACATATGTAATAATCCAAACGGTTATATTGATTCAGGGGCTGGCCTGGGTCGCTAAAGATATTTATGAACGTTGGCAAGCATACATTTTACAAAATTTTAAAAGCGACTTCTTCCGATTTACCCTCGAACATATTATTTATGGGCGCCACCCGACTACAGGCCTGGATAAGCGCCTGTACATAGTAATATTATCCTATGCCGGAGCTTAATACATTTCTGAGTAATAATAATTAAACCGCTTAAAGGACAAATGTAGGTACTTCAAAAATGTACGGAGTTCATTGAACACCCTACCTAATTAAACCGCTTAAAGGACAAATGTAGGTACTTCAAAAATGTACGGAGTTCATTGAACACCCTTTCGGTATTCATGGACCTCCGAATTTTTTACTTATCACTTTAAAGGACCTGTTATCAGTATGCAACCTAATATGATTAACAATAAAAAAATGTTTCCACCTTTTATTAAAAAATTTGATAAATTAGAAAAAGTTCTCATGTCTCTTACGGTCCTGAAGAACATAAAAACCAGGTATTTCGAAAAGCAAAAATTTATAATTTAGGGTTTCTAAAAGCGAACTGAAATACGCCATTCTGACCACTATATTTCTGAGCTGAGCTTACTTAAGCTAACTAAATGAATATCTATATATTGGAGGAGTCCGTGTAAGAAGCCTTTTATGTAGGTATATGAATTCTGAACTACTGCAAATTAAGATAGAAATTATCTTTTGCCATTACTAGCAACTATGTACTACCTATGCACAGTTGACAGTTGATTACTTATAACTTTTAAAACGAATCCTTTCAAGAAAGTGTTACTTAGCGGCCAGATCTTTGTTAACATAAATATTATTTTAGATAAAGTTTTTCTATTTATACTTAGCATACATATTTTAAATATGTGTCATGTGTGAAGCTACATTCGTTTTTATTCTCATTCAGTTTATGGAGCAGCTAATTTAGAAAGTGAAATGTCTTTTATCCAATGTGTCTGAAATGTACTCAATGATTAGTCAGCAAAGAGTTTATTTTTGTTATCAACTTGTTGAACTCCTTTTATGGATAAACAAAAGTGCACATGTGTTCATTTCGTTACACTAATTGCACTGAGGCAAGTTTTACATTTTTATACTTTTGTTGAATATGCTGCACTGAAAATGTTCACGGGCGATTGAACATTTCTAATTAATGCCATTAATTTCCAAAAATGCCGCTTATACTGTCAAGGCGGCATCAAGGAGACAAAAACCCGATTAGGCCTTTGAATTCAATGGAGAGCTGGAACACATTTATTCCGAGATCCCAAGGCTGATTCATTCGCAATTCAGCATGCTCTTTGGCTCCGTTTTAAAGAACATCGCACGTCGACTCAAACGACGGGAGACGCCGCCTTGTCCTGTCCTCCCAGTGTTGTTTTCTTGGTTTCTTGTTCAATAGCGCTGGATCATTTTGTTCTTTTTTCTAGCATTTTTATTTTGTGTTTTTTTGATAGTTGGCTTATTTGGATGCAAGAGTCGGGTGAATCATACTCTCTACACATTTGTATTTTCGTAATTTTTTAGAATAACTCGGATTTTCCTCCTTTTTTATTAATAGAAAAGATATATTCAAAGGGTGATTTTTTTTATTAAAAGTAGCTTTTTAAGTTTCGGATTTGAATTTGTAAGTTGATCAACATTTCCAGTTTTTATTTTTTCTTTAACTTCGTTTCTAGTGTGTTGTACATGAAACTCAAAAGTGGTTCAATTATTACGACTTTGATGAGTTTTTGCACATATCATGTAAATACTAGGTACTTCGGAGACAAAAATAGTATATACCATTTTTTTGTCAGAAAATAATAAATAAATCTATTTAGTAGCTTTTTTTTTAGCTATGCAGATTGTACCGGTGCATCTGCTGTTCTTTTGGTTGTAGCATTTGTCGCTGTTGTTATTCTTGTGCAGAGTTTTGGGAATAAACAGAACTCAACTCGTGACTTCTCAAGGATTGTTCATTTCGGATCAACTTTGGAAAGGTGTTGAGGATGGGATTGTTCGTGAAAGCTGTCGTCATATAAATTAAGTCGACGTTAAGACTCACGAACGAAAATAAAGCTCACGAACCAGGACCAGTAATGGGAATTCCGAAAAAATATAGAATTGGTCTCAGACCAATTTTTATGACACCCTGGATGAATGCCCGTATATAATTTCGTATGGTCACCCATCTGCACAAGTTTGATTTTTGAATTGGTTTTTCGCAAATATTTCTAAAACTGTTCGTTGGACGGTAAAAATGGTTATGACAAGTTTCAGATGATTTCATATTCAGAAGAACTTTTTGTATAATACAATAAAAACGTCTAAGGCTGATCGTTTTCACAGTATACGTAAAAACACTAAATTTTTATATAGCAACACGGAGAAGGGGTTGCTCGATTTAACCAATTTTTGAAATTACTATTTCTATGAAAACATCGTGTACAAAATTTCAGCTGTCTACGTTGACGCGTTCTCAGGAAGTGCCCAAATATATAGTGAAAACTGGGATTTTTGTATGGCAACCCTAAGAAAGAGTTGCCCGCTTGGTCCCATTTTCGAACTTAAATTTACGTTTTTTTTACAAAGCCGTGGTTGAAAATTTCTGCACTATAAGTGGGACCCTAACGTTGGGTGATCCAAAACGCTCGAAAAACACTTCCCAAGCCACAAAACATACTCCCTCACTACTACATCAAATACCTAACTTAGTCCAAATTCCTAACATTCTAAAACATTTGCAGCGTTCTTATGTAAAACCACTGACATGTATAATATGGACTGACTACGTCCATAGAAATACACTGCAGAAAGTGAGATCACTTCTATATAGCGTTCTCTTTCGGTCTAAGCACCAAGTACCAACTGAGCGAGAACTGTAAACAACAAATAAATAAGTGTTTTCATAGATACTCAACAGCAATTCGATAGGTACTCGCCTGAAATGGCATGTCGAGCAGTCCATTTTATATATGCCACTGTGTAAAACAGAAAAGTTTGGTTTGAATGACTGCTGCAGTTCGCACCCTAAAGTAGTATTCTATTAAAAAATTACTTTTTGTAAAAAAATTACACATCATCCATACCGCTTAATGCGGAAACGTTCCTAGTACCTCAATACAGTTCTGCGGTGGCTGAACTAAAGCGACTGACGGCGCTGGTTTTTTTAAATATAATTGCAGTGAGATGACCCCCCCCCCCCCCTCCCTATAATTTCAATGCTAGATCCGCCACAGAACGAAATGAATGACCAACTTTGAATAACCCAAACAAAATCAACCCGTAAAAACAAAGTTTTTCACTATAAATCCTTTATATGCCAGGCAATCGACGTTTACGTTGTGTTGCAGTTTCGTTGTTCTCCATGACTATTATTTAAAATTCAATGATCAATAGTCATTCAAGAAAACATAATTAAACTTACTTGAATTTGGAATCTATGTCTGGATATGCTGGACTGCGGCTGACGAGTCGCAAGAAATTCTAAATCATTAATTGTTTAACTAGAAAGAATTATTGCAAATCAACCCTCTTAGAAACTGAATGTGAACTCACTTGAATTTGAGCGGCCTTCTAAAATGACGAATACTTTGATTCGAAGGCTTTTGAAAAGACGAAAAAAGTTCTGAAAATTTAAATTTTACAACAGAAATAATTATTGCGAATCGACCAACTTGGAATCTGAATTTGAGCTCACTTGAGTTAGACCGCACTGCTAAAATGACGAAAATTTAATGTGATATTGTAAGTCTAATCTTGCACTAAAATCACTTCACTTTATTCACCTTAAATCACTCACTGACATAAAATATTGCAAAATTTGTGTGCAAAATTTCAAAAAGTCGTTAAAATATCTAGTGTTTTTCCCTACAATTTTTTTTTTACTTTAATTATACACGTGTGTGCGTGTGTATGTGTGTGTAATTGCAAAGTGTACGACAAATCGATGTGGAAAATGTCAGCTCGATTGGATACCGGGAAGTGGGTCAATTTTGACTTTCTAAATCTGCGGACAAACCCGGCGGTGAAGTTAATATATAGGATTTAAAAGGTAGGAAATTGGAAGCAAAGCGAAGTAAATAGAGATTTGAAAGTCGATGCACACTTTCCGGCATAACACGAACCGGCACATACAGGCATCGACCGGCACCGGCATTTTGCGTGCACGTATAATGACATAAAACGGAAAGGAATCTTTTAGTGAAGGCAGGTATTGCGAGAAAGCTATAGAAAAGTAATACCGTGTTAACTTTGCAAGAAGAACAGCAATCAACAAAAGCCAGTCTGGTTTCTAGCCAACGATAGCGACCGGCAATGAAGTTTCAATTTCGTGAAGATGCGGGTTGATGTGAATTAGCTAACTTGTTTTCATAGGAAAATATTTTGCCTCTCTGTGTCGGTTCGTGCTGTGCCGGTAAGTATGCATCGACCTTTATTTCAAAATTATAATGGGCAACAAAAAATTGTTCAAAGAGTGATATCATTTCAAATCATTTGTGCAATTATTTATTTATTAATAAGTACCTACATAATATTGTTACGAGCGTGGCCTTAGTTCGTTATTTAAAAACACAATATTTCAGATGTCATTCAAAAGTTCTTTCTTTATTTAACTTTACTCTTTACTCTCACAAAATCACACACGATTATCAAACCAACTCTCTATAGTTATCGCTAGTACTGTACGTCTAATTATCACAATCCAAATAGTTTACTTCGTTCACTTCACTGTCTGAAATAAGACTCGCCTCCTGGATATACTCTACAAATTATCCTAGAACCTTCCTGAATATTCTGTTCTCCGAATCCATAGTTCACTAACTTAAAGTTGTTTCCATTTCCAATAGATGTCGCTTGTATCACTTTGTGGCACGTAACACTGCCCCTTCTTAAAATTGGCCGTCCCGAACATCATGTGATCCACGGTATTGATGCTGGCAGTATTTATACAAACGATCCAAGTGAACGATTTTCCGTTTTCCTCCCGTGCCCCGCTGAATTCTGTGTTGTTGTAATTTTGGAGAACGTCCCTTACGTCGTGTCGAGTTGTACAGCCAAACAAGATCACCTTCATGGAATCCGGCTGAATTAGCATGTAAGTCTGAATTAGCATGTAAGTCATAGGTCTTCATCCGATCGGCATTTACTGCTAATTTTGCTCTCGTGGCCTCATGAACATCAGCTAATCGTTGTCTAAGCTTCGATACATAATCATCTGGTAACTTTGGTTCACCTCTGGGTGTACCAAACTTGAGGTCGCTATTGCAGTTTGTCCGGTCGTGTCGCGAACAGCTGATCGATAGACCATTAGGAAATATGACGATCCCAATCGCGTTGATGATAGTCGACTACTTTCTTTATATGCACGACCAATGTTCTGTTGAAGCGCTCTACCATGCCATCAGATTGTGGATACAGAGGAGTTGTTCTGGTTTTTCTTATTCCCAGCATTTTACACATCTCTTGGAAAGGCCGTGATTCGAAGTTCCGTCGTTGGTCCAAATAAAGTTTGTGAGGCACACCGAATCTACTGACCCAGTTAATTATTATTTGTTCCGCCAATGTGGTTGCCTCTTGATTAGGGATTGCATAAGCTTCAGACCATTTACTGAAATAGTCAATAGCAACTAATATGTAATGGTTACAGTTATTCGTTTCTGGTGAGCGATATCTATGGCTATCCTCTCAAACGGGGCCCTTAAGTTATACTTCTGCATTTCTCCTCTGCTTCGGTGTAGCGGCCCTTTATGGAAATGTTTTGTTAAATTCACAATAGCAAGTAGCTCTTTTCTTGTAGCGCAATAAATCCTCTCTGATTTTGAAAGAGCTTTGCTATAATATGCTACTGGCACCTCTTGACCATCCTTCTCTTGTGAAAGCACTGCCCCGATACCTACATTGCTGGCATCCGTGACCAATATAAATGTTTTCCCAACTTTGGATAGTGAAGTACTGGAGATTCACAGATTCGTTGCTTCAAATTCTCGAAAGTCCCGTTACATTTCTCTGACCATATGAACGGTTTTCCTTTTTCTATAAGTTGATTTAGGCACCTTGCTATATCTGCAAAACCTTTTACACATCGCCTGTAGTAGGCGCCTAGATCGCGTTGTCTCTTTAATTGATGTTTGTCCTTTGGAACTGGCCAAATTTTGACAGCTGCTATCTTCTCTGGATCAGTTCTTACTCCTTGTGATGAAACTATGTGCCCCAAATATTTAACTTCACTTTTAAATAGAGCGCATTTATTCGTACTGAGCTTCACTTTCGCATCGCTCAGTCTTTAAAGTACGTCCCGTAAGTTGTTTTTATGTTCCTCGAATGTCCTTCCGATTACTATTATGTCATATAAGTAGACGAGACATATTTTCCAGGTTAGTTCACGTAAAACACATTCCATGAGTCGTTCGAATGTGGCTCGAGCATTACATAATCCAAATGGCATAACTTTGAATTGCCATAAGCCACTTCCAACTGAGAAAGCAGTTTTCTCTCGGTCCTCGGGATGTATTTCCACTTGCCAGTAACCACTCTTCAAATCCAGTGTGGAAAACCATTGCACCAACTACACTTTCAATTCCTGTAATGGAAGCTCCTCTAGTTTGCGTCCCATTATTTTGAAAATTCACTCACAGTTTAATATAAAATTATCTTTCGGAATTTTCACTTAAAGATGGAAAGTTTCACACGATTTGAATTTCAAAGTCAAATGCCACCAGTTTATTTCGCGAGCCTGGCCTTAGTTCGTTATTTAAAAACACAATATTTCAGATATCATTCAAAAGTTCTTTCTTTATTTAACTATACTGTTTACTCTCACAAATTCACACACGATTATCAAACGAACTCTCTATAGTCATCACTAGTACTGTACGTCTAATTATCACAATCCAAATAGTTTACTTCGTTCACTTCACTGTCAGAAATAAGACTCGCCACCTGGATGTGAGTAGCGCCGTATTTATACTCTACAAATTATCCTAGAATCTTCCTGAATATTCCGTTCACCGAACCCATAGTTTACTAGGATGTCACTAACCTAAAGTTGTTTCCTTTTCCAATAGATGTCGCTTGTATCACTTTGTGGGGCGTAACTATAATACAGGTATTTCGAATTTCAAATGACCTTTAATCAATCCCACATTCATCAGCAAATGTCGAGTGATTTTTTTCAATGCATAATTTAAAAAATAAGATGTAGAAACCATTTGGCAATTGAGACTTGTTCAGCATTAATTCAAACTAAAGATATATCTGCAAGCTCTTCTTACTATTACAATTATAAAATATCAAGATATATTATATTGAGGGATTAGATTAAAGAAGATATACATATATGTATCACACCTTGGCAAGAAAAGTGACACATGTCAAAATTTGACAATTTTCAGTATAGCGAATTAAGTAAATAGCACAATATTGTTTTTGAAATTGTATGAAGGCCTTATAAGTTATTAAGTAGGCTTTGCATCCTATGTTTAATTGTTTGAGGGTGATAGATATCTTTTTTTTTAAGATCAACCTTAGATCATATAACAAAAAGGATAGGCTATGAGAAAGAAAAACTTAAGCATTTTTCTGCATGTAGTAGAACCGCATCGATGTGTTCATTTTAGTCATGGCAGTAGTAAACTATGATATTTTCACACCGGGCGAAATATTTAGTGGTTGAAACTACATTAAGTATTGAAGGAATTCAATAGAAGAGATTCCACCATATCACAAGATTTTTAAATTGATTTTTAAGATTATAATTTTATAATATTTTTATAACTTTTTACATTTTTACGAATTTCTTAGTGCCCCATTTATTTTCTGGCTGTTGTAATTTAAGGCGACAATAACAATTCAATTTTAAACAAACAAACCTGCATTGGAAAATGTTAAATTTCTCTACCACAGCTGTTTATTTTTATAAATATTTCACTCTTATTGTATTTAGAACAATATAATTTATTATTGAAAGAATTAAACTTGCCTGAAAAATTATTTCTTAAGAGAATATCTCCGGTTGTTTCTGCAGCACAGCATAGCGCACTTCATTCCGATAATTGAAGACTCCGGAGTCTCGATTCTATGAAATCCCGTTCACAAAACAATATTTGAGTATAATATAGCACTTCTATGCGGTAAATTTTTACCCCAGACGTCGAAAACTTGAAATATTTTTTGGTAGAGACCAAAGATACGCCGGCACGCTTTTTTGTATTCTCAGTGCAGCGCGAGCGCATGATCTTCGCGGACGTGTTTCGTGATACGACTAACCAGTGGGGCTGCACAAGTACATGGGGTAAGTTTCTACCCCACAATGTTGTTAACGTAACATTTTTTTCGTTGTTTGTATTTACATTTTCGTCTATTTTTCAGCATAAAATCAGGATGGAGAAATTTCTCAACGACCAGGAGCTTGCGAACATCTTGGAGCAAAGTGACAGCGAGGAAGAATCGCAATCATTAGCACCGTTGCCTATCTTCGAAAGCTATTACGAAGATTCTGCTTCGGAACATAGCGATCATAACTCTGAGTGGTGTGAGTACAGATGATGATGTATCTTTATCCCAACTTGCTTTTTACACCAGGAAGAATGGTTCTAAGTGGTCAAAACTGGCACCACCAGCTTCTAGAACTCGAGCCCTTAATCTGGTTCGCCATTTACCAGGAATAAAAGAACCCGCTGTACGGAAGGAGAACTTGAATCGGAGCTACTTTTTACTAAAGAAATTATCGACATGATTATTTCATTCACCAATGAAAAGATAGGCTGCGTGAGAAACAGTTCATCGTGGGTGACGAGCCAAAGTTACACTCATGCTATAAATGAAGTAGTTGAAGTCTTTTTTGGGTCTAAAGTTTTTGACGTCAATTTTCAAGTCCAACCACAAAGATCTCTCCTCTCTTTGGAATACAGACGGAACAGGTAGAGATTTATTCCGAACTACTATGAGTAAGAACAGATTTTTATTTCTACTGGTCTGCCTTACATTTGATGATGCCGAAACGCGAGAAGCGAGAAAAGCAGTTAATCGTTTGGCGCCTATTTCAGAATTGTTTGACCAGTTCATATCCAATGTTCAGGCAAATTATAATTGTTCAGAGTATGTAACAATCGATGAAATGCTTGCTGCATTTAGGGGAAAATGCTATTGCAGGGTTTACTTGAAATCAAAACCAGCCAAATATGGGCTTAAAATAATGTGTTTATGTGATGCCAAAACGCATTACCTTTATAATGCGTTCATATATTCTGGGAAATCAAATGAGCTGAGAACCTCAAACTTGTCTATTCCAAGCCAAAGTGTACTGAAACTAGCAGAACCTCTTTTCAGTTCTAATAGAAATATCACAGCCGATAATTGCTTTCCTAGTATAGAATTGGTTAACGAGCTCAAGGCAAAAGGCTTGACATATGTTGGGACTTTAAGAAAAAACAAAAGAGATCTGCCTAAAGAGTTTCTTCCCAGGAAAGATAGACAGGAAGGTTCTTCAATTTATAGCTTTACTTCAGCCAAAACCATTGTATCTTACGTACGAAAAAAGAACCAATCAGTAGTGCTAATTTCTTCAATGCACCACGAAATTGAAACTGATTTACGAATCCAAAAACCAGAGATTATTGCGTTTTATAATTCAACTAAGGGTGGTGTTGATTCTCTGAATTAGAAATGCGCAATATTTTTAGTGATGAGAAGAAGAACGTTGGCTAATGGTAATATTTGGTACTATGATGAATATTTCAGTAGTAAATGGTTTCGTGATTTGGAAAACCAGCAACGTCCATAAGAAAATGTCGCAACGTGAGTTTATCAAAGATCTCGGGCTTGCACTGATCAAGACTCAAATCATGAAAAGGAAATTTGCAGTCAGCAACATTGTCCCGGGAACTTGCTGGAAAGATAGATAGATTGGGATCAGTTCCTTCTACATCGCAAGAAATTGAAAGACCGCCTCCAAAAAATCAAAATCGGGACGTTGTTATATTTGCATATTTTGTTATATGTTTCATACAAATGTAGTTTAAGTTTTCTTTATATTTGTAACTTTTTTTCCATATACTATTTGTTTTGGATAGTTTAGCATAAAGTTTTTGGTTCCTATCTATAGTTTTAATATTGCCATAACGAATTTAGTCGAAGGCTGTTACTAAAGCTCAGAAAAAGTTAAGTTTTCAGTTTTTTTTTTACATAAAGAGTTTCGAAATATATTTTTCGTTATATTTGTGTTCGGCATGGTAGTATATAAAGTAAAGTTTCTATTTAGGTCACACATTAAAAAATATTTGCTATTTTAATACATTTTTTTTAGATTTTCCTATTGGGGTAATTTTTAGCCCCACGATGTTAGTTGTGTATATAAAAATAACAATGTTAGTTAAGGGTTAAGTATATAATCACTAATAATCACTTTTATATCACAAATTCACTAAATGAAACACGAACTTTCCTTTGATAAAATTTTAAATGTCAGAAATAAATCAGAATTGTCAAACTGAACAATAACCTTAGAGTAACAAGGCAATAGCCTACTAGTCATTTCGCCACCATGTCTAAGAAAAAATGCTTATCACATGTACAGGAATTTTACACAGCATAGACTATCCTTTTCGTTATATGATCTAAGAGATCAACCCTGATTCATTTGTTAACCTTTTATTTACACTTATGTCACTTTTGTCGAATTTTTTTTTTGTACTATTTTTGGACTTGTTCGCTTATCCGTTTAGTTTGTTTAGTATGCAATAAAATGCAATAAAGATAATATATTCTTTATGTTTCAAATCGAAAATGTTCACTTATTTTCCAGTTATGTTGTTCAACGTTTTATAAAATATAGAAATAATACGTACATGGTTTCCTTAAGAAATTAACTGCCTTTTTATTGTTAATTTAAATTCATTGGAAAGTTACTTAAGTGCATATTACACTATGAGTGTTGCTCACGTGAGTTCTCTTATGAAATATACCTATGAAAAGTCATATGACGTCAAACTGACATGTGTACTTTGTGTGCATCTTCACACCTTGAGTAGCAATAATCATATGAGTAAATGTCAACTGTCATGAAAGTAACAATGAAAAACTCGACAAAAGTTTTAATTTACACCAGCATTTTGGGAATAATGGGTATTATTCGTCGGCTATTTAAGAACCGAATTAAAAAGGGTCTTTGGTCTCGGCCGTGGCTATTAAAAAGAAATTCAGGGCGTGATTTAACCCATTTAGTCATCGATGAGCTAAAAGTGGAAGATGAGAAAGGCTTTCAAAACTTTGTTCGAATGACGCCAAAATCGTTTGAAAAATTATTATTAATTGTAAAGCCTCTTATCGAAAAACAAAACAAAATTTTGCGAGAGTCAATATCAGCTAAAGCAAGGTTAATTATAACAGCTTTTTATTTCTTATTTCAAACATAAAATGTTCTTCAGGTTATTAGTAACGCTAAAGTATTTAGCAAGGGGGGAAACCTTCCAAAGTCTATAGTTTCAGAATATCACAGCCAGTTATTTCTCTTTCTGAAAAAAAATCCTATTTTTGACAATACAATTCTTAGGTTAACTCACAGCAAATTAGAACCGTTTCTATTTTACTGAAACTTATGTGAGTTCAGAAAATGACGCTCACATGAGTTTATTTTTCCTCTTTACATTTTGATATCTGCCATTTTATGGAACTCATGTGAGAACTCAGTTGGCCTTTACTAAATTTGTTCACAAGTTCTCGTAAAAATATGAGTAGATTTTTTGAATTTGATTGCTCTAAGTAAAGTAAGCAATATTTCATTAATTAGTATCTTCTCGATATTATACGTCTTGTTTAGTGGGATGGCTTTTGACCTTCTTTCGATTCGTCTTAGAGATACTTCTTGGTAGGGTGTATTACTGAAAAAAAAAAGTTTTGTAGAAACACTTCGACGGGTTTTCATTTCTAAAGCTCAGGTTATTGACATCGCTTAGTCTGAATGGTTGGCTCTCGTTTGTTTTTTAAGGGCATTGTGCCAATTTGGGTAGACAAATCTTTGAGATCCAGAAATAATCGGTGTTTTGTTCGCTAACACTATACTTTGGCTGTTTCTTTTTCTCTTAAAAAAAATATAACCAGCCAAAACTTAAAATGTGCCACTTTTCTTAACAAACTACGCAACCGTCACGTAAGAAGCAACAAGTACAGCTGAAAAGTGTCGCTTTTACTGAAAGCGATGCAAGAGTTTTTTTGCAGTAAAAAGAAGTAAGATAATGCCATTTCGTGGGACTCGAGTTAAATCTGTAACGGTTTCCTCGAATGAAGTGTATAAGATTTTACGTTGAATTGTGAAAGAAACAGAAAAATTGTGATTTTTGACTTGTGTCACTTTTCTTGCCAAGGTGCAAAAGAGGAGTCACTACTCAGCATAATTTCAATTTATATATTAGCGAACCTGTAGGCAAAAAAATTTATTATACGTAGTTTTGTGTCTTAAAAGTGAGAAAATTCGTATAAAATTAGTCTAGACCTAGAGCACAAACCACTAGCGTAAAAAACAGAAACCCAACATACGACAAAATTACACAATTTAAGATGAAAAATGAATATTCGCAGTTTAAATAAATTGAAAATTTCTATCGAGAATTAACTCTAATAAATTTGTATTGCACATAATTGTTAAATATACTATTTTGCTTTGTATTTAAATCACTTTCAACGAAATATTGCAATATCTCGTCGGTGAAATATCGGGAGAAAAAACAACTACTATTAGAGTCAAATAATTAAAAAAAGCGAAACTAAAAATGAAAAAACTCGACGTTATTTGCTAGATCTAGGCTTTATCTTTCTAAAATAGTCACAATCTAAATAAATGAGAATACCTTCTAATAGGAATTTATTTGAAAAACTTCAATTTTTACCATTTTTTACACGTTTCCGAGCTAATAGCTCCGTTTTAATGCCATTTTTTCCGACGTTATTTACTAGACCTCTTCGTTATCTTTAATTTAAGATGTAAATCATTATTCTGCTACAAAGAGTTGGCCAGAAATTTTCATTGAAAATGTATGAAGCTTGCAAAACTTGGTACTGACTCCTCTTAGAATACAAAAAAAAATATTTAAATATATTTTATAAAGAATTCTTTCTTTTCTTATAGAAAATCTTAAATATTAAGTTTGTCTTCAAAACCAATTTTGTTCATTGATATGCTTTTGTTTTTTTATTATTTTTTATTAAAGTGAAGCCTGATTTATTTTTGTTTGTTAATAAAACTTTGAATTTAAATTTATTTATTATTTATTTTATTTTTAATCAGTACCAAGATTCTGTAGATAAATTATATAAAAAGGTAGTAAATGCGCAATATTGACCAGAACTTCTGCCTTTTCAAAATGATTCCAATGGATTTACAAAATGTGATTGCAAATTGCTGATTCTTGCTTACAGCATTTATATGTTCTTTCAGACAGGTAGCAATACTTCTTTGTGTTTGCCCAATGAAAGATGACCCACAACTAAATTGGATGGCATATACGTCTGGCGGAAAACGATCTTTTGGCGATTGTAGTTGGTTTATCACCTTCTTGGGTGGTAGAAAAAAGGATTTCATATCGTATCGCGTCAAATCTTTTCCCACTCTACCCGTAACTTGGCAGCAGAATTCAATTATGTGCACGATGTTTTGAAACTCAACGGCTACACAAGCCAACAACGTACTTTGAAACCTACTTGTTCAAGAGAATGGGACAGAAACCTGGAGCAGTTGAACCAAAAGAGAGCTTTGCTGCCTTATGTTAGAGGCGTTATTGAATCGGATAGAGTGGAAACAGTTTTGAACGGGTACGGTGTGAAATCCCTCTTTTTGCATTTAACTATTTATTTTAACCGACATATTCTTGTTCAAAATTTCATCAAAATTCGCGTTGCATTCTACATGATAAAAGTATATGTCAACTGAGCTTTTGTTTTATATTATAATGCTAGAAATAATGATGTTACGGATATCTCGGAGGTCTGCATATGTACATATCTATACATATATTATAAGATCTGGCTGCTAAAACACGATAATGCTGTGCACTAGTCTAGTAAGCAACAAGACTTTTGCGCACAGCAGTGTTATAAAAAATACAAATTTCATCTTGAAAGTGGTCAAACACTAACGACTCGTTCGTCGGGCTTGAAGTTTCGGTAACAGTTCTTTTATAGAAACAGTAACCTTAAAAGGTAAAATAAGAACCTTAAAAGGTAAAATAAGAACCTTAAAAGACCAAAATTATCCCAGCCATTAATAGATTTGATTAGATTCGTTAAACGGGGCGAATCACCTATATACTGCAGCCATTTATTTCCGCAGGTAGACCTAGTTTCCTCAAGAAGAGCGGTGAAATTCCCTCGAAATCTTGGCAGACTTTAAAATATGTCAAATGCTTGCAATCTAAGTTTTCCAATTGCTTGCATTTGGATATAACAACTTCTGAGTCATGTTTACATATATGCGTATGTATCTATTGGGTGATATGCCTATTCGATGAAGGTGTTAAGTTTACATTGTCAAAAGATTAGCATCTTCCGATGAATTTTTTTACTTGCCTGTTCTTATCGAAGATGTCGCAAAATAGTTCCGATTCGATAACGGGAAGAGATGCTCCCTTTTTGACCAGTGTGTATGCTTTTTTATTTCCATCAATTTCCCAGTATTTTGGCATCCATTGTAGTGTTAGGTATTTTATTGTACCAAAGCTTGTGAATGCCAGAATGCATTACCATATTAAACTCATTTTCACCTCCTGTGAGAAGATGATTTTCAGTCCCGGTTGGCTGTAAATTTCTAGACCAATAGTAGATACTGTGAGCATAACGGTTACACTTAAAGTACCTACTGCTACACATTGCTGCGCAGCTTTTAAGGTTGCAGCTGCAAAAGTTGCAGTGGTGTTTACAAGTAGTGGAATAAAGTTGCATGCAGCCTGCAATTTTTGCTGCGCGTAGATCAGAAACTGCAACCTTTCAAAAAAAGCTATCAATAGTCTCCAGTTAAACTCGGAATCCTTTGGTGGACAAAATTCATGTTTTTCGATGATCCAGAAGTGCAAGCTGCCACTTGCTTGTCAGTAATTGCAATAAGAAGCTGAAACGAAAGAATAGATTGAACGTTCTCGCTTCAAAAATGGCACAAATATTGAACAGGCTGTGAAAACCCTTTATTTCGTACAATTGCACACTGATTTATAATTAATTATTAATTGTCGATTGGAAACACAAAAGATGTTGAAAAATAGTATTGCATTAAATTAAAATTATTTAGGAAGTTAAACTTGTTTTAATTAACACAAAAATTAATTTTTAATATTACTGAAAAATGTGCTCCTCTGCAGATTTGCTGTCAAATTTAATTGAGCTTGTAAGAGATAGACGTATATAAACAATATATTTGTCTGAATTTTTATATGATAAAACTGCAAACAATCGACCTGCAGGCTAAACTTTTTGGGTTTCAGAGGTGTTTACACATTGTAACCCTCGACTAGTGCAGCTTTTTATGCTGCACCGCAGTATAAGTTGCAATGGTTTCACTGTGATAACCTTAGACAAGCCATCCTTTGGAGTTTAGTTTCTTTTCTTATATTTGTCTTCTGGATACACTGTTTCTACCATGCAGCGGCAGCATAGGTGATTATGATTCTAACTATAATATGTACTGATTTGTAAAGCTAGATCGGTTTGTCTGGCTTTTGTCCTCATATCGTGCCAGCACGTTTTCTGAAGCTTAACATTGTTAGTGTACAAGCCGGACTATTTCATCAATATTCCTGTCTACTTGAGGTTTTCTTGGGTCATAGATGATATCGTTTGTAGGTATAGTCACTGATCGCCTGTCAGAAATTTTGAACAATTCAGGGTCAATTTATGTAAGATAATTCTCACAATATATGTATAGATGATGCAAAACGTAATTTCTGTAACCTTTCAAAATGAAACTTTAGTCCAAAATTTTGTCAAAATCAGAAAAAAGTCATAACTTCTAAACTATTCGTGATATAAGTGCTATTTTTGGAAAGGTATTTTTTTTAAATTATATCTACAATTAGCAATAATTAAAATTACGCTTAAGTTAGTAGTAGTAAGTATATAACGTATTTTCGACATTTTGGTCGGTTACAGCAATTATGCTTTCCAGCGTCTGTACACATCATCTACATATCTAAAATGCAAAATGTGAGAGATGATTATAAATGAATATCGACACCATTCACTTTTTCATACTGATAAGACAAGATTAAAGATAGAAGATTATTACTGCAGTAGATTCCAATTAAACAACAGCAATTTATTCTATAATATAATCTCGAATATGAAGTGTCTAGTTTGTGAAATGTATAGTATAGTTTTCATTAAAAGAAAATTTATTAATTAGTTAAACCCTTAAATTTCAACAAAAGTGGTGATAAGCACACAAGGCGATTATAAACATAGTTAAAGGAATTCCTCAATGTAACGGTAGGACAGAGACATGAACTTAACATTATACATTTTTTTATGGAGTGTGAAAATTGAAAAATTGCTAGAATGGAAGAAGGAATCCAGAAAATTTCGAAGGTATTAACTCACTTGATTCAAGGTCGAGAACGGCAATCAAATGCTGATAATGCAGACAGTAGGATTATTAAATTACATAGAACGTATAGAAAATTATCTTGAAATTCGAAATATAAACGATTTCACTGCTGAAAATGATAAGAAACGTTTGCAATTTTTTTTAGATTGTTTGAGGCCAAAGTTCTACCATACACTTACATCGTATGGCTCCGAATCTGACAAAAGCAAAAAGTTTACAGATTTAGTGAATATTTTGAGAGTGGATGTGTGCCCAAAGGCAAGAAACAATACAAATTTACATTACGTGTGCAGCATAAAGGTGAGAGTATCGGTAATTTTCAGGTAGAGTTAAAAATAATTGCATCCAAATCTAATTTTATGTGCCACAGCTGCAAGAAATCAACAGTTAAAACCCACTTGCGATACAATTTAAATAGGCATGAGAGATAATGACATTCGAGGGAGAACATGCTGGTCGGTACAACATTTGAAAAAATTGTAAAGCTTGCTCTTGAAATACAAGCAGCTAAATGTGAAAATAGGGAGATTCGAGGGAATGTACATGCTTGAGTGATGCAAAATTCAAAATATATATAGGAGTGACAAGAACGAGAATCGCTTTGTGAAACGCTAAGTGTTGGAGACCAAATCATAAAACTAGTGAATGTAAAGAGAAGAATTTGAAATATGTATACGAATTGCAAGGAGCAAGGTCATAGACAAACTAAGACCATACAAAGACTGGACATGTAGAGGAAAGACTGGACATGTAGAGGAAAAACGGTCCTCCAATAATTCATAAAACATTTCCAGTAAATTTCTAAAAAAAAATTTATGGTTTCCCTGAGTCATTGCTGGCTTAACCTTTGGTGACGTCATCAAGTCGTGGCATCATCAATTTTATATTTGAGCGAGGCATTGCTGGCTTGTGCCTTGTTTGCGTCATCAAGTCAAGGCCTCGTCGAGGCGTCCTCGATTTTTATTCGAGTGAGCCGTTACTCAGCTTTTGTTCTGCATTTTCAGTCCTTGTATATATTAGTTTGTCTATGGCAAGGTCCTGTAGCTGCAGTATAGATCGAAATACAATGCTGTTGACGCTGTCGACATAGCATTTCCCAGTAATGAACAAATTCTGGAAGGTGCGGACACCGAGTTGCCGGTCGATGTGATTATTTTGAGTTGGGCTTAAGCGAAGGTAGGTGCAAGTATGTAGTGTAAGTTTATTTAGCTTTCAATTTTAGTAAAGTTCACTTGTGTTCGGAATGTACATATATAAGTGTACATGGTCAGTACCTACTTTATTAATCAAGTAATGAAAATATTTCCTACTGGGTTACGACGACACATTAAATGTTGACCAATTCCAGCAGGAAAACAGCAATGCGTTACCAAAATAACTAGTTATGTCACTAGCTACCAAATATCGTATTCAATCGAAACACGTTACTTAAGTTGTTACCGGTAACTACTTTCTGAATTGAAAATAAAAATCAATTACGTCATACGTTACTCTCCATATATTACGTCACTCTACTCTACATGTCTTCGAAAATTTAATGGGCGGCCATAACTAGTTACGGTAACTATAGAACTAGTTTTGTGTTGTACATATTATAACTTGCATTACTTTTAGCATTGTTTGTCATTCCCGGAAACGTCATTTACAATGTAGACTTTGTAATTAGTTATTGAACTAGTTTCTGTGAACTAGTGGAAGAGTTTGCTTTTGTAACTAGTTATTGAATTAGTTTCAAGGAACTAGTTACATAGGCATTCCCATAACACGAATAATAACGTTTTAAAAAAATGTAAACAACGATGGCAAATAATATCACAAATTTTATTTATTTCTTGTAATTCTAATAGAAAGTAGATACCTATATTATCAAATTCCAAAAAAAATCCTTGACGTACCTAATTTTTCTTTAAAATTTTCCTTGTCTGCGCCATATTGAGATGCATCTCTGATAGGACTTGACGCCAAGTTTTTTAATTGCATCCATCTGAAATTATTCGTAAAAATAATGCAATTATAATTAACACCTTTAAAATGAAAATAACAATTTTTACTTACTTTGTATGCAATTTTGTTCACGATCGAATATCACCACTGTAAAACAAAGTTACGCGAACACGTCTGCTCACTGAACTATACTTCTTTAGTGCGGCCCGATTCCAAAACGGCATCAAGAACATGAGTCATAACAAAATACCTGGAGTCCAACGGGAGCTCCACCTATTAAATTTTCGAAGACATTTAGAGTAGAGTGACATAATATATGGAGAATAGCGTATAACGTAATTGATTTTTTTACGATATTTGATAGCTAGTTACATAACTAGTTATTTTGGTAGCGCATTGCTGTTTTCCTGGTGGGGGCGTTCCCGTTTGACTCCAGGTATTTTATTATGACTCATGTTCCTTGAAACTTCTTCCATAACTAGTTACAAAAGCAAACTCTTCCACTAGTTCAATAACTAAGTACAAAGTCTACATTGTACACGACGTTTCCGGTAATGACAAACAATGCTAAAAGTAATGGAAGTTATAATACAGCACGTAACTAGTTCTATAGTTATCGTAACTAGTTACGGAACAAGTCTCGCATGCGTTCCATTTCCTACTGGGATTCTATATTGTACCCAATGGCGCCGTCCGAATTTATCGCCGTAACCAGAGTTTGGAATAATTTAACTTTTGTCTTCGGTGCTTGAGTTTGGCAGTTCTGATTGGAAATTGCTTTGCTTTCCCACTACCACTTAATTACTTTTCCGAAAGTGATTTACACGAAGAAGCAAATGCCATTTAACCGGGTGTTGTTATTGCAGCTCAAGACTGTACAAATAAAATCGTCTTTCAATCAATAAAGTTCGAATCGAATCGGACAAACTTTCTTAATCTTTGTATTATGTATATATATGCCTAGTACGGTTATCTTATACCCAAGATGATGAAATCACAGAGCCATGGACACATGTACACCCACGCATAATATTAATTTTTTTTTTATTTTTACATGTGCGTCTCTTCGTCTGTCCGGCTCTCCGTCTTTCTGGCACACGATAACTCGAGAACGCCTGTACTTAGATAACTGAAATTTCGGACACTGGGTATCAGGTTCTCAAAATTAATTAAACTTAAATTCGAAAATGGGACCAATCAGATAACTCCTTCGTAGGGTTGCCATATAAAAAATTCGCATTTCACTATATATTTGGGCACTGCCTAAGATCGCGTCACCTCTATGTTGAAATTTGTGTACAATGATTTTATAAAAATAGTAAAAAAAATTATAATAGGCTAAATTGGGTAACCCTGTTTTGGTGTTGCCATACAAACTTTAAGTTTTTACGTATACAGTGAAAACGATCAGTCCCAGACGTTTTTATTGTACTGAAAAGGTTTTTATTGTACTGAAAAGATTTTCAGAATATTAAATTGGTTATATTCAAATCAAAAATCAAACTTGCATAGATGGGTCACCATACCAAATTGCATACAGGCATTCATCGAAGCACAACAATTAGTATTAGATCAATTCTAGCTTTTCTACTTGTTCTTATCTAAGTCTTCATCAGCTTCATGTGCGGAGCAAATTACTTCCAATATTTTTGATAGCTCTTTTTATATTTTTCCCATTATGTCAATACACACACTATTTTATTGATGTCAACAAACATTACAATGCCGTTGTAATTAAGTTAGTTCGGCCTCATTCTATAGTATGTCAAATTAATTACAAATCGCAAGCTACATTGAAACGTACTCACAACAATAATTTACATGTGAACAGATATATGTGCCAGTTTCTGTCGAACAAAATTATATACTTGGGTCGCGTGAATACTCAAGAGGGAATTAAACCAATGCTGGATAAAATTGTAGCAATAATACAGACCAACCGTCCAAATAACGTATCACAATATAGAACCTTTGTACGGCTTATTAGTTACTTTCAAAAATTTATGCCAAATTTATCAAGTAGATATTGTATAAAAAAGGTGACAAAATTCGATTGGCATGGAAAATGCGAAAAGGCCTATCCAAATTAAAAGCTGAATTTACAACTCCTAAAATACTTGTTAAATATGATGCAAGTCTTCATCTTATATTATCAACTGACGCTTCAACTATCGGGCTAGGTGCAGTAATGTCTTATTTATTAAAAGCTGGACAGGTTAGACCAATTGCATTCGCATCGCAATTATTAAGCAAAGCTGAGTTGAATTACTCTCAGCTTGACAAAGAAGCCACGGCGATTTATTGGGGTTTTCGAAAATTATTTCAAGCTTTTCCCTACAGAATGGATGCACATTCAATGGTGTTCGAGTGATCATACCCGCAACAGAATTCTGGAAGTTAGCCCTGTGGAAATAATGTTTTGTCGTCCAATGAGAACAAGAAGGGACTTGCGAAGAGAAATTATGGAAAAGAACACAACTGTTAACCCCACAGTATGTCTCAATTTCAAATAGGCGACAAGGTTCAAGTGTGAGTCTATAAGTTACAATAAATAAATCTATAATATAATAATTACATACATATAACCAATTACCTTTCCGTTCATTGCCCTCCTTCATCCGGTATTTCCACAGCACGAAACCGCTTACGGCTGAATATTACAAATATCATAATATGATATAAGTAATTCTTGAATGTAATTTATAAAGAATCCGAATAATATATTTTCCTTCACACAAAACTGAAAAGCCTAAAATTGTCACGTACACATTCTTTTACACGGGTAAATTATCAAACATAAGTGAAACTAAAATTTTAAAGGTGAAATATTGCAAGAGTTGGGACAGTTGAGAGAAGAGAAAGCTGAGTATCATAGAGAGGCGTTAAAGCTTAACGCGGAGAGGACTCTTGACCATATGGAGTAACAAAGAAATAGAAGATAGACATTTTGAAGGAGTTAAGAGACATCTTGAAGAAGTAAACAAGTATTTATTTATATTTTAATCTAAAATCTAATATAACTGTTTGTTTTAGAAATGACAGCAATAAATTTGAATTTAATTTAACTTATTTTATTTTTATTTATATGAATTCAATTTTATGTTAATAAATTGTTTATAAATGTTTTGTTATTTTTACTAATTTTGCCATTCAAGTTTTCCCCTCTTGTTATCCGATGTATTTAATGTTATACGTCATCATCATTCTCCAAATTTTCCCAAAAGTCCTTCTCCATATCAAATGACAATTTGTGTAGCATACAACAGGCTCTCACAAAATGAAACAACTTCTTCATGCCCCTGCAATTTTCATAAAAATGCTCGTAGAGTTAAGAAGGGAATTAAAATACTTCGTTTAAGTGAAGAAATTTACAATTGTTAAAATAAAGTTTGAGAAGTCAAGAAATTGATTTTATTAAAATAAAATGAAACAGTTTTGAGTTGTTTTTTTATTAATTTTATCTTTTTTTTATCCCCATTTCAAGAGCGATTGGTAAATTCTATACAAACAAAGAATATAAATTTAAGTTCGGCATTATTTGGGCAATAAGAGGTGATTTACACTAAAAGGTTTTGGTAGATAATGACAAGTACCTACAACATGTAGACCAAATTAGAAGACAGAAACCAAATTGTGAGCTTATAAACGATCTAGTCTTATTCAGCAAAAAGACCCCACCGCTGAACATCAGGAACAACTTAGCAGAACAGATAAAAGTAATACTAGCCAAACCGACAGACAAACTTTACCAACTACTAACGACACTAACCCACCTAGAGCTTCCAGATATAGTAATGATGACACTAGAGACGAAATGCTCCAGCCTAAAAAAGAAGACTTGGCGATCATTTAGATTCATCAACTGAATAGTAGCAACCGTAAAACATAGTGGAACAAGAGAACCCAGTAGAGGTGCAGCCAATGTTAAGACGTTCGACGAGGAATAGAAGAGCTCCACGCTGGAATTACACGAATTTTTCTTTACGGTAGACTTAGATATACTCTAACAATATATGTATATGAACATCATCGTATTCACCTAAAAGACGAAATATTGAGACAATTGGACGAAATCCCACTGTAGCGAAATGAATTCGAAATAGAGAAAACGCTGGTAGCTCGAAATCTCTTCGATTTTTTTTTTAACTTAAACGAAGTTTTAGCATCATACCCTAATTTGCGAGAATTCGAATAGACGAACCGCTTGTGACTCGAAATCTCTTCGATTTTTTACCATAAACGGCGTTTTCAAACATGCCGAAAATTCCGAGAATGCGAAATAGATGCATCGCTTATAGCTCGAAATTTCTTCGATTTGTTTGCTATATATATAGAAGTTACAATACGGCTAATGTCAATTTCCGAGAAAGTCGTCAAAGCAAATATTTTCTATTCATGAAATTGTTCTTTGCAGGCATTCTAAGTTGAGATTTTTTTGAGTGAATTGCAAAGTGTGAAGTTTTACTACAGTGAGAATTTATAAAGTAGAGCTAGCGAACCATTGTCGGGTCGGTAATACGATTCGATATCTTGTTCCGTTTTCTTCTCCTGCAGTTCTTAAGTAGGTACGTCTCAAGCTAATTCGATTTCCAAGTTTACTTAGTCGAATTGACTTACTTCGAATTCGCTTCGATTTTGAACCGCAATGTTTGCAGGGAAATGATTATAAATGATTACCAACACTTTTGTTTGTACATAGGTAATATGATCTTCTAATATTTGGAGCGGACAAATGGTTGGAATGTACGAAATAATATCTCCAGTATTTTTAAATTGTCCCGATGACTACAACCTCGCACCGTAAAAATATTATTAATTTTGCTTGCGAAAACATTTGGAAACTGTTAAACGTGCCGCTAAGAGAATCTCAGTAAAACCTGACATGATTACCCACAGCGATTTTAAACTGTCAAGAAAGTCTCAGGTCATCAATTAGAGCAAAATGCAAGGAGGTTGACATGCACAACTATTATTAATAGATTATACCCAACAAACATTGCGAAGCCAATGCGAATCGCAAAAATATCACTAAGTGGAACATAAATTTCGCTAATGAATTCAAATGACATATGAAAGCAAAACCTCGAGCGGAAGCAAATGTTGACAGAACATTGTATCGGCATCAGTGTCACTTCGGATTCATTTTGCTTTTCGAGAAAATGTGATAAATTTAAATGTATCCAAAGTGTATATTAATCTAGTGTGGTAACGATAACTTTAGCGATTCACAAATGAAATTATTTCTCAATCATTAGCGATATAAGCATGTCTTATCTACGTATGAATAATGGTAATTAAATATAATTTTAATTTCTCACCTTACAATTCACTGATAGAAAAACAAACAAGACAAATTTCTAATCTGTTCACGCTGAAATTCAAACTCAGATGGAAAAATAGAGCCGAAAATCTTGAAGCTGTAAAATTCTCAGAAGTTTAGGCACAAAACAGCGGACGTGCACGTGTTTATGTAAGATAAATAAAAGAGAACAGAAGTAATATTCGCATTCGTTTTGCTTTTATATCACTTCGATAACATAAATAATTTTTAGCTCTGTCGCATTTGCTCTCATGTTTTCACATTATGCAACTCTATTGTCGCTTAAGTTTCGCTGTTTCGGACATTCTCAAATTGCTTGCTGGGTAGGTATTAATACTTCTACGTTATCACTTCTTTGCTGTATTCCAGCTGAAAAATAGAAAACTTGAAGCTTTTGAATCGAACGATAGGAGAATCTCAGTAAAGTCTGAGAATGAATACCCACGCTAACGGTTTAGCTTTTTAGCTCTACACATTTTGTAGGATTCGTATATTTTCAGGGTAGAAGCGCCGATAGAAGGTTTGTAACTGCATACGTTGAGTTTATTTGTAATGATTCAACAATTTCCATTTTATATTTGAATGTTTTGGAAAATATTGTTATATGTTAATACTATATATTTTATTATACTTTTTAAATATTAAATTTATTTATGTTTATAATGTGATTGTATGTAACGTATTAGTAAAAAGAAATTTATACTTTTGACGACCTTAAATGGACTTACACCATTTTCAATGTTAACAAAATGTGAAAATCATACATTTATGAAATATAATATATGGGATTTCACTGGAATCAAGCATTATTTTTCTGAAATTTTTATTAAATATGTAAAAAAAAATAATCCATTTCTTCAGATAATGCCATTTAAATTAGTTTAATTACAACTTTATATTAATATGTAGGTACCTACCATTTTTAATTTTTTTCATTATGAGAAATTTTGAAAATAACCATGAAGTATTAGAGGAATATAAGGTAATAGATCCATCATATCTTCGAATTTCTCGGATGTGATGGGCTTGACATGATGAAAGAAAAGGTGATAGTAATATGTTTTCAAATTTTCTTTATCTGCCTCGTCTAGGAGATAAATCTACGGTTTTAAACTCCGCATTTTCATCAAATGAAGTTTAATACAGCATTGTATATGGTTTGTTTAAAGCCCCAACATATCTTCAGCCAATTTACCTCTTCACCATCGGCATTTTTTCGTCTTCTTTGAATCATCTCGATCATTTCATGTAAAATAAACTTTTTATATTTTTGGCATTGTTGTGTGATGGTATAATAATCTTTGGGAATATACAGTGCATTCTGTTTTTTTTTTCTTTTGTTGTACGGACGTCTTGATAGTTCCAAAATCGGCATCATTTGGTAGATAAGAATATCCAGAATATAAAAATTTATGATCGATAATTTTTGTGCAATTTTGGGAGGACTGCACAACTTTAAACTACATTAAAACCAATTTTAAATTCCTATTTTGTCCAGTGCAAGTGCACACAACGCTGTAGCCTATTACATGTTGTTGCGTGGTTACATTTTGCAAATGCGACAAACAGCACTAAGCAATTACTTGGGCTCCTTTATATGCAATACTTTCGTCCCATGCATAGGTACATACCCACTAACAAAATCATCATGAAAATTGACAAATCCCTCATTTAAAACATAAAACATACACATTATGTTTTTAATATGCAATAGACACTGAAAACAAAAAAAGCAAAATATAATAAATATATGACTGCCATGTTCTTGTGTGATTTTCAGCATTGTATTGGTGTTTTTTTTTGTTTTTATTTATTTTTTTTTTTTTTAGAAAATCACATTTTTAACATGTGTCTTTCCGCGGTTGATGAAAATGTAACTTCAATTCTTTTTTTTTAAAATTCTCCTTTATGTAACTCCTTTAACTGAATAAATATTGTTTTCTTCACAAGTTCAGTATACAGGGGCTTTCACCTAGGTGGTCCAAGAGCAGAAGGTGATAATACTCACCTATATGAACATGAAATTGAATGGAGGGGTGATTTAGAACAAAAGGGCAGTTTTTCATAAAGCATCCTGTATCTTAAAAAGTACAGGGTGTACTGTCACGGTCCAAAGCTAGTTATATGCAGAACTTCATAGCCTTTCCAAAGGAGTAGTCAACCAGCTCCGTACTCCTCTCCTCTCAGGAGGTATTGTGGTCGCAACTAAAGATTTCGGATTTTCTTATCTTTTAATTTTTTTAATCTTACTTCTATTTTCTTTTTCTTTTTTTTGCAAAGGACGTTGCCATACCTTTTTTTTATAATAATTGTAAACTGTAGACTTATCTCTGTAATTTGACTTGACCTATGTAATAGCTGCAGCCGTTAAAGAGTTATTAGCTCTTAACCTATTCTCAAAGTTATTTTTAAACCCGTTTTGTAATGCAGCGGCAATTGAAAACTGCAGCTATATTACGGCAATGTGTAGCGGTATATTAAAATGAGAAGAAATGGTGGTTATGTTCACTGTCACTTTTTTCGTCGAATAAATTCCTAAATTACATGTTGATTCTACGTTTATCTACTAAATTTAAGCATGTATGCAAATAACTTAATTGCATATGATGCGAATGCTCCGCTTGATTCTTTATACCGTTTTTTTTTGTTTTTTGTTTAGTCAATTCACTATATGCTTATGCTACTTAATTAATGTCTGATTGCATGTTTCGCTAACATACTGAATCGTGGCATATATATATTTAACCTTTATGCAATCAGAATTTAAATCGAGAATTCACTGTCCTTTTTAAACCACGCTTAATAGTAAATTAACCAATTTGTTTTACCGCATGTGTCATTAATATGCTTAATTTGCATGTATTCAATAGTTATGTGAAAGAACGTAAATCTAAGTTATACTGCCACCAATAAACTATTTTTGTTTTTTTACAAATTTACGAGTAATTTACAATACTTATCTTAACACGTTTAACCAAAAACGAATATTCTCGGCACCACAAATAATATTTTTGTATTCCTTTAGCCCATTTTATTTTATCCTAAGTTTGAATTCACCTTCTATTTAAAAAAAAGTGCTTGGATCGTATGCGAAATTGCATGGGCCCGCATACAAGTAACCTGATTTTTCGGCGTTTTTTTCCTCGCTTTATTCTCATTCATTATTATTATCATAAGTAGGTATTTTTTTTCAAATGACAGCATTATTATTATTTTTTCAAATGAGAGCATTATTTTTTGACATTCTACTGTCATTTAAAAAAATAAATAAAAAATTACATAGTGTTAAATTTTGTACGATGGTACGGAACCATTCGTGCGCGAGTCCGACTCGTACTTGGCCGGTTATTATGGGCTTGAAGCCGCCATTTTGTCTCACGATCCACATGAAAAATGTAAATTTAACATATTTGTCATGCTCGACTGACTTATATAATTATTTCAACACATCTTAAATTATCTCAAATAATTAATTTCGCATTATCCATGAATTTTCGTTATGGCTTTATTTAAATATTTTAATTTTTCTGAAAATTCTCAATATGGCGGCTCACTACCACATTATGACAATTTCCCGATGTGGAACGTAAATTTCTCTCAATTTTCCTCTATCTCGTTCCCACATCATTCTCTTTCCCCATAATGGGGAAGTAATTTCACCTTTTTTCATAAATATCGGCTTACCTGGTGAATTTCGCACCTTTTAAGCTTGATAACAGGTTACGCGCATTCGAATTCATTGACCTTTTCGCGAGTCAATTTGACAGTCGCGATCGCGGCATTTCAGCTCGCAAGTGTCCTGTTTGTTTTGTGTGTTTAGCAACATTAAATGGATTAATAATCCAGGTGAATAAAAAATAGTGTTGTTTAACGTTTCTCTATATGTTATTATGTGTTCAACATGACTAATTTGAATTATATTTAAAAAAAAAATTATAAAATGAAATAATCTTGATATAAAAAGGATAACATCCAAGTCGCGGCCTTGTGCAGACTGTCAAAACTTCGGACCGCTGCCCAGATGGCCTAGTAGCCGTGGGCCTAAAACATTATTTGTTTTTAGACGTGGCCTTATTTTTAAGAACTATGCTAAAGCAAGTAATGTCAAAATAAATAAATAAATAAATAAATGACTAGAAATAGGCAAATTATGTAAAAATATTCAAGTTGCTAAAGTACTTGTCAAGTGTCAGTCATGGCACAAATTTCAGAATTGTAGAAATAATAATGTATATACTGGCTGAAAAATCATATATTTTGCATGTTTAAACATATTTGCAGGTTTTCCAAATGATTATTATGCAGAGCATATGGATTTAGCATAGAATTGCAATGTTTATGTTTTACAAGTTTTCGTTGTTGTATATATTATTAGAAATTCGTTTCTTGGCAGTTTCGTATGAAATTTGCTTATTCTTGTAGTTTTTTATATATAATACTTCATTTAATTAGTTGATTCAACTAATAGCTGTGTTTCTTTTATATTTCAGATGAGTTCCTGGACATAAGATGCACCCGCAGATGTGGAACTGGAGGGATCAAACAGGGAAGTAGGCAATACCTAGTTAATTAATTTTAATTCTTTGATCTTGTTTCAGCTGTGTTCAACAAACCTATACTCAGAGATAATTTGTTCCCGTAGTGACTGAAACACGTTATTTAAAACAAAATATCGGCTAATTTTGGTGTAACCTGAATAGGTTGTGAGGTAATAACTCATTACCAGCTGCAAATAGCACATAGGTATGATAGGTCCAATTAAAGAGGAGGGTCCACAGATTAAAGTTTTTTATAAAAAAAAAAAATTTATATTAACGACCTTTTTGTATATAAAAGGGAGGTGATATGAAAAGGTAAGAAAATCCGAAACTTTTAGTTTAGACCACAATTACTCCTAAGAGGAGAGGATTACGGGGTTGGTTGAGCAGTTTTTGGCAAGGCCATAAAGTTGTGCATAGAATCAGCTTTAGAAGGTGACCGTACACCCTGTACATTTTAAGACCCAGGGTGTTTTATGAAAAACTGGATTTGTTTCTTGATCACCCTGGAACTCGTAAACGGTTGATATGGACCCCTCCCCCCTGCCATACAATTTTATGTGTATCTAGAAGAGTATTATCACCCCGTGTTCTATGGACCACTTATGTAGGTGGAAGCACTCTATATAACCAACGTTTAAAGGGGAATTATTATTATCTTCAAATCAAAATTCGGTCTTGTGTCAACGTTGCCAACTAAACATATTGAATTGAATTTTACTACCACTAAGGTCTCATTTTTATAACTTATTGGCTGTAATTTTCCTTTCACAATTTTATACATTTTATGTGTAAAGCATATTTTTATCCGTAAAATTGCACAATTTTCAACTATTATGTGTAAAATTCAACTATATATGCTTAATTTTACGCCACCAATGGAAATGTACATAACTGGATACGTAAACTTCTCGGAAGCGTAAATATGGGGCCCCTAATAATGCATAAAAATTCTAAGGAAAAATATCCCATTAAATTTCTAAGAAAAAATTAACGCCTTCCCTCCATCAGGTCGAGACATCGTTGATTTTATATTGAAGCGAGGCGTTGCTGGTTTTTGTTCTACTTTCCTAGCCTTTGTATTTTATTAGTTTGTCTGTAGTTATATGCGTAAAAGAGGGGGAGAGGAAGGAGTTGCTGTAGCTATTGGTTCGCTAAGTGTGGTACCAGCAATTTTAATGTGAAATATAATACTAGTTGATAAAAGACTGTTGTATTTGTGATTTGACCAGGAATGGTATATAATTTTACTATTACTACGGCTATCTTACTTTTACTGTAATATTTGCTGTAATTTAATTTTGCTTGCATAATATTACACATTTTAATCGTAAATATACATATTGTTTCTAATTTTCCACAATTATGTGTAGAATTCAATTATGCACGCTTAATTTTACGCCACCAATGGAAATTTACATATTGGGGACATATATATATAAAACATATATGATTATAATAATAATAATGCTTATAAGGGTAAAAACAAAAATTATGATGATAAATTTGTATTATTATCATGAATGATAAAAATTATGCATTCATAAAAGTTTTATTCATTGATGCCTGATATAGAAATTTGAAGGAAACTAAAAATTTATTTTAAATTTTAAATTGTCAATATATTTTCTCTTTTGCTCTGATAATATATATACATATACACAGAATTTTTCCATGTTTGCTTGTATTACAAAACTCTATAAACAAAAAGGCAAGACAATATTTCACTTTATTTAAATTTACAATCACAGCAATTATATTTCTACAACAAACACTTTCTCTATCTTTATCGAGTTTTTTTTATAATCAATTAAAGTCATTGTTATTCGTTATTCATTAGTAACAAATATCAAAGTAATGCCAAGTAATTTAAGCGTATTCTTGTAATATGTGCAGAGATAGAAAGCAATCAATTATTTCTTATCATAAGCATCTATAACTATATCTTCACAGAATGATTAAAAATGGAGATTTTTATTGTTTGTGGCAAACATGTCAGAATATATTCTCTAATAACAGAAGTTACCAAACACACTGGCATCGTAAACAGGCTTAGTGTAAGTAATAAATGCATAGAAAATAAAAAAAAATTATAAGTATTGCGTTGAAAAGTGCAGCTCTCAGTCAAGAAATGGAATTTCTTCCTATTTGGTAAATCAATTAAATGCTTATTCTGAAATTACTTTTCCAGTAAGTAAATGCCTGAAAAAATTCAAAAATAAAGTTACTTTCAGAACGCATTGCTACAGAAAGGACAAAAATAATAAGCTATGCGGAAATAACACCGAGTTATCTACTTACAGTTATTGAAACATATACTAAGGAAAACTCTTTGGACACAATCAATCATTTAGAAAAAGGAAATTTTTATGTTCTTAACTTTGAAGGCTAAATTCGGATCTTCTGACACAGCATTACGTTTTTTACAAGACGAACTCTTAGAAGTATTAAATCACCAGAGATTCAATTCAAGCACAAAATATAAACAGGTAGTGTACATTAAAAATTATAAAATTTATGTTGCTCCTGAACAAATATCGTTAGTTGTTGAAAACTATTATAATTAATGTTATTTTCATTATGTCCCAATACTAAAAACAATACAGTCGTTAATTAACGATAAAGATTTCTTCACTTTTCTCACAAACAGAAGACGCGCAATTTAGATATTTTGTCTGACTATATCGATTTTCTTAAAAAATAGTTTCTTCAATAATAACTCCATGTTGCTTTTTCAAGACGCATATATAAACTGTAACCCTTTGGGATTCGCTAAGAGTAAACATAAACTAATAGACATTTATATGATGGTAAGTAACATAAATGTTCAATACAAAACCGAAAAAAAATCCAGTTGTTTGCTTTATGTAAAGGACACACATAATAAAATTTTGTTACGATATTATTTTGCAGCCCATAATAAAACTAGAAGAAGAGGGGTTCTATTATTAAGTACTATGGAAGCCTGTATGCAATGATTGGAGACAACTTTGGAAGCCACCAAATAGGTGGTTTCACCGAAAATTTTAGTAGTTCAGATTATCTCTGTCGATTTTGTTTCTACAAGAGGCAATCACTTCGAAATAATGATTTAGAGCCGGCAAAGAGAAGAGATATAAAAAATTACACAGATAATCTTAATAATTTAGCTTTTAGTGCACACAATTTTGAAAAAGGCATAAAAAGAAATTTCGTACTTAATACCTTAAAATATTACCATGTTTGTAATGCCGGTCTACCTGTGTATCACAAGATTTGTTTGAAGGTATAGTTCTTTATGATCTAAGGGGATTTTTAATATATTTTTGTGTTTATAATATTACTTCAATTGATTTTGTCAATATGGAAATTATTTACACTAAACCTTTTGCTAACTTGACCTTAAAGAAAATAATTGGAAAATATTGTTTTAATTGGCTTATTACTATATCGCATAGAAAATTATGAAGATCCCATTTGGAAATTCTTCGCGCTTCTTATAGAAATATATGTCGACTTATACAGGGTGATTCAGATCAAGATACCTTCCGGTATACCACGCGATTCCTTGAGGTAAGCTGATCAAAAAATTGTTCCACATACCCCCCCTAGAAATCTTCCCTTAGGAGTTGTGGCCAGATGAAGATTTCGCTAATATTCGTGAACCCTGATGGGAATAAAAGAGTATAACTTTTGAATCACCCTATAGATTTTGGTTATTGTTGAATTATTAAATACCCACGAATAGTAGCTGTAGAAAAGTGTATTGCTCTGTAGTTTTTAATTAAGCATCTTTAAATTATTCTCAAATATTTCCAAAACTTTGATTTTTTTTACACACAAATTTCATAAATACCGTTATTTATTTCAAAAACTTTCTTCCATGTAACCCAAATTTACTTCTTCTATTAATGCCACTACTACCCTCTATTACCGGGAAAAAAACCGCATGCCAATACCTGTATCAGTTTTAGCACTGGAGGTTTATTGGCACATTCGAGGCAGATCATAAAATTACATACAAGCAATAATCCTAAGTAGGTACGTATGACTGGACCCACAATTGCTTTGGTTATAATTTTCTGATAATTTTTACGTTATTAATTTAAACTAACAAAACCTATAAAATATGCTGAAAGTGGTGTCCTCTCTGGTCTATACATGATTGTGCCCTACGAAGTAATGACTGTCTTACACACATTTTTTAAAGCTCCTCTAATGTCGTCCTTCAAAAATGGCGCAAATATTCACTAAAGCACAGGTGTGAAAATTATGAGTATTTACTACTCCATCCCTGGTAAAAGTAGTTTCATCTGTAAACAATACTTTTGATGGAAATACTGGCTCTTTTTCAAGGATCCATCTGCAAAATTGCAATTTTATGATCCGGCTTGAATGTGCCAATAAAGCTCCAGATACAGGTATTGGCGTATGGTTTTTTTCCCCAGTGATAGAGGGTAGTGGGGGCATTAATAAGAAGCAATAAATTTGGGTTACATGGAAGAAAGTTTTTGAAATAAATAACGGTATTTATGAAATTTGTGTGTAAAAAAAATCAAAGTTTTGGAAATATTTGAGAATAATTTAACGATGCTTAATTAACAAATACAGAGGAATACACTTCTCGACAGCTACTATTCATGGCTATAAGCCAACAATAACCAAAATCTATAGTGAGGGGGGGGGGGGGGGTATGTGGAACAATTTTTTGATCAGTTTACCTCAAGGAATCGCGTGGTATACCGGACGGTATCTTGAACTGAATCACCCTGTGCCTCAAAAATTTCTTTATAACAGCTGTCATTGCTAAGGCACTTTTCAGATGTTTATTTTGAGAGGAGACAAGATTGCTTCCCAAATATGAAGTTAAGGCCTAAACATTATTATATTTGGCACTACTCTGATCTTATTCGTAAAATGGGTCGTTTTGCAGTCCCTATGGATAATGGATTTTGAACGAAGGCATTTGGTTTCCTGTAGAGTCCCAAAATTTATCGGCTCTTCTTGATGAAAATAATGTTTGTAAAGAAATACGAGATATTTTAAAATATTTCACAACTGAAAGTAAATCTAGTATGTATATCAGAAACAGCAGGACAATAATATCGGACTGCCACCAGGAAACGGAAGCCTAGAGCACGAATCTGATATTGTATTTTTAAATGTTCCAGCATCTCCGGCACAATCTGTGGAAACGACCTTATCCATGAGCAGTAGGTACAGCTCTCTCGTCGGCTTCGGACACAACCACTGAATTTAAGAAAATGTTTTCCGATTTTAAGATTCCCTGGTATCAGATGCCATCGGATAATAATGAAGTATTATAAAATAAAAAATGGGGGAAAAGGATGAATGCCTTAGCGAACATTTTAGTCGATGAAATGAGACGGTATTCTTATTATATTCCAATGGGAATATTTCGATCAATCGCTCAACAGGCAGCCGCGAAATATCCAAACTCTTTTATTGAAAAGGATGCTGAGGGAAGAATCTTTTCTTCAAACCCCGATTGACTTGATAATGATGAAAACCAGAAATAATTTTCTAAATAGGGAATCTAGGAGACAAAAGCCTGAATTGAATTCTAATATTCCACTTCAGCAACGTAATAACTGGTAAACTAAGAATTTGCCTTCAAAAGATTCTGCTTCCAGTACAGAATTAAAAACAAAGTACATTTTGGATGCTCACAACAACGATAAACTCAACTCCGAGGAGAAACGGAATTTTAAGGGGTATAGAAATAAAATTCGCTATGTCCACTAAGCGTTTTTGAGTACAAGCTCATAAATTGACTGGCTACTGTAATGAAAATGTATCTTTAAATTAATAAGCATTTATCAAACTCTTAGTTTAAGGTAGTGATTGAAATATATTGCAGGCTTTAATCGTCTTATTAACTAAAATGTTTCGGACATAGCTAATTTTGTTTCTCAATCATAGATTTGGCGCACTTTGTTTGTATCAAAATTGGACACGGCTGGTTTTGAAAACAAAGAAAATAAGGAAAAACACTTTATTATAAGAAAATATAAATAAAAAAAAACATAAATTCAATTTTATAAAACAAAACAACAAATATTGCATATTAATAAGGAATATTATAGCCATTGAAGTAAAACTATATACTTTTTAAACAGTGGTTTCTGCTTCTACTCTTTCTTCACACACAGGCTATCTTCAACTTGTTTATCTCCTGCTCCTGCAACTTCAACTTGTTCATCTTCTGATCCTTCTTTGTCAACGACGTTCTTATAGTATTTTAACGATTCGTCTTGCCTCCAATTCTCTCCAAAATGTTTTCTTAACAAAGTGTTCACATCCTTCAGCTTTGAATATTGCCGAGGACATCTCTTTCCAGTTGTAAATCTTTGTGTCTGTTCCATGTTGAATAACAGCGCCATGCGTTTTGAATATTTCTAAATATTCCTCCGTGTGAATGATAGTTTCCTTCCTTCTGATGACTTGCTCGATGTGGCCGAAAACCCGATCAGGAGGGATAAACGTGTGCCCGACAACAGGAAAAATTAAAGTAACTAGTAAAATATATCTCGAGGCATCGTGGGAAAGCCAATAGGAGACCATAGTCACCATTGCACAATTCTTATTTTGGCCCCCACAGCCGTCTGACACCAATTTCAAATCTTGGACATTGCTTGGAATTTGTGTATTTTGCAGAGACGACGATAGTATGCAGAAGCTATTTCATTACATCCCTTAGGCGCATCTGCTTCCTTCCAAACATATTGGAAAATATTCTGTTTAGTTAGACCATCCTTAGAGGTTCCACAACACATCGTAAAATTATAGTAATATAACTGTCGTAAATAATAAACTGCCTGATCCGGTACCTTAGGCAGTATTAATTTTTTTTGACAGTCATAAGAAAACATAATGCAGTTATCCTATTTTCTCGTATGATATTGTAAAAAGGCGCTGCCCTAAGCTGATGAATTCTTTTTTCAGTTATTGACTGCGGTTTTTCAATTTTAGTTTTTGCGCGCTTAATTTTTTCTTTTAATGCAATACAATAAGAACATACATCTGTAGCTGGTGCACCGAATCCATGTTGAAATTTTTATTGAAAAAATTCCGAAAATAGGAAGTTTTGTCCTTTAAATTGTCGGTTACGTCGTCATTATAATGCTTATAGATTTTGTTAATATTTAATTCGCTAGACACGTATTGGCGCTGCAGTAATGGGAATCTATCTTTTTCAACTGCTCAATAAAAGTTTTCATAAACATTTTCTTTGTTAAAATTTTTCAACGGGAGATAATCCTGTTTTTAGATGTGCCTTACAAATTCGTTGAATCCTATCTTTTGAATCTTTTAAAATTCCCAAAAATGTTTGTCTGCACACTGGAACTATTGAGCTTTTCGTTCAGTAGGCATTTGCAAACCTCTTTTAACGAGGTACTTGATACTGCATTGCTTCTTGGTTTCCTGACTCAGAGGATCCTTTTTTGATCTTGGCCTTTTTGGAAACTGAGCCTTTGTATATTTTAAGAGGAAATTATCTTCTGCAATTTTATTAGGAACATTGTAAAATGATACATAAAAATGTTGAATATCCCGGTGTGTAAGCATCTTACATTAGAAAGCTCCCTTCCAATGATTGCAAGTGGGTGCCGCTGGCCTTTCATGGCTGAAATATCTTTAATATTATTAATAATTAAAATGACATCATTTCCTTAAAATATAAATGTTAACCTTTCCTTTTTCTTCAGATTTTGTTTCCATTTTTCAGGACTCGTTTCGCGCTTTCTTCCCTTTCCTGGAGTATATCGAATTCCTTCTCGATCCATTGTAAGCAATTTTACAAATCTATTGAAGGAGAATCACAACCGTATTGATGCGTCAGATGCAAATAATGGGTTTTTACCGTTAGCTGGACATAGCTAGTTTTGAAAATTAATGCTGGTACAGTTATTACTAAAGTAGGAAAGAGAAAAGTTTTGCGACTAAATGAAGATTGCTTTGGTATCCTGCGAGTATTGTTCAATAACCGAAAGCAGATACAAACAGTGAATGACATAAAAAACACTTGGCCTGTTATTTTCCAACCGGATATTCTTTATGAACACTTTAAGCAATCAATGCACTTGGATCCAAATGATTTCATAAAGGAGTTCAAAAATGAAGAAGACAAAGTATTCAATTTTTTTAAAACATTCAAAAAGAGAGATATCTCCTCATCTGTACAAGAATCCACAGAAGGTATAATTAAAGCTATCGCGCTTTATTTTAAAAAGAATCCTGATTTCTTATTCAATTTTAATGTAAGTTGATAACGTATAGATATTATCTGATTTTACAGTTTGGAAGTACCTTTGATGAAATTATGGCGAACATACCTACTAATTCCCCATGGTTGGCGATATATGGTGAGTAAATATTATGCATAAGCATCCTAAAAACAAAAGTTCCTTAAAATATTTAGGAAAAACAAAAAGTCCATTTTAATGTATATGTATGGTAAAGTATGTATTTTCTATCAGAACACAATAGTTTTAATATTAATTTCTAGTATTTTTAACGCTTATTGTTATAAGTAAGTAACAGATAAATGCGTACTTTCTATCAGAACGTTATTTTCAGCTTGAGTTGGAATAATCATGAAACTTCTACTTTCTATTACAGAACTATTACTGACTGGCTCTTTGGTAGCTTACATCTTCTTAGAGAAAACGCTTGTCCTTACAATATATGAAGTGGACCTTGTTCAATTATTTGGCGGATATCTTATGTTTTTATTATGTATCCAAAAGAAATTTCTCAAACTATGGAATTTACTTTTCAATAATATTTCAGAAGCTACTATGATTTGGTGAGAAGTTCAAAATACATAAATAATGTAAAGTGATATTAGAAATTTAATTGTTAAAATAAAAGATAAATAACTTAAGTGCATAAGTACCTATTTAAAAAATGAAATTATAACTCTAAATATGGATAATGTTTAAGTTTTTATAAACGAAATTTCAGATTTAAACGCCAATGCTGAAAATAGTGTTGGTACTCAATCAGATAAACAACAAATTTTGTGATAAAAGGTTGCCTAACTCTAATGATTTCGGATATACAGTTTGATTAAGATTTTTTACCATTTAATATTGAATACCTTGTAACTTCCAACGTAGAGTTCTATTCTATTTTTAGTACATCTCGTTGTTGAATCTTGAGCCCTTCGCCTCTTCCATGTATCTTAGAACTACCGCTGTATTTCTTCCCAATCCATACAATTACATATTTTTATCCACAGTCTTTTCCTTGAAGTAAATTTTGCGATAATTGCTTTAAAAATGAAAATTTAGAGCGCAAATATAACTCCGAATTTTTTACTTTTTAAAGAGGGCGAACGGTTCCCTGCACAACAAAAGGTACTCATAGGTATTATACTTTAGAAAAGGTCACAAAATGTTTTTAACCCTGTACCTCCGAAGTCAGTGGTGTTGATTGACCATTTCGATACAATTGTCTGTTTGTTGAAGTTAGTACCTACTGTCCCTTTTTTAATAACATTCTATGAACTTACAGACCCCAAACTCAGAAAGTTAGTGTCTAAGCGCCTGAATGCCTGAGCGCCTGAACGTCTGAGAGTGCCGTTCGTGACGAAAGAGTTTTAGTGTAGTAAACGTAGATGGATTTACATGGGGTTTTCTGATTTAGAAAGGGTGAATGGGGAGATTTCCGATGGGGTAAAATGTTCTTGTGTCTTGGGGGTTTTGGGGCTGGGGTGGTAACTACCAACCTTTGAGAGTGCCGTTCGTGAAGAAAGAGTTTTAGGGTAGTAAACGTGGATGAATTTACATGGGGTTTTTTAATTAGAATGCGTGAATGGGGAGCTTTCCGGTGAGGTAAAATGTTCTTACGTGTTGAGGGGTTTTGGGGTGGTCGTGGTAACTGCCACCCTCCGAGATTCGTGAGTCGATTTTCGAAAGTCGATTTTCGAGAGTTGAATTTCGAGAGTCGCATTCCGAGAGCCTAGTTTCGCGAGTCAAGTTTTGAGAGTCGATTTTCGAGAGTATGATTTAAAAGTAGAAAATAAAATATATTACAAAAACTTTTAGAATAAATAGCTTTTGTAAATAAAATGGACTAAAAAGTAAAAAAATATTTTTTTCCTTCTCAGAGATATAAACAAGAAAAGTTTAATGCATAATAAGAAATGCTACAACTTAGATTAAATCTTAAATGTTTGGGCATCTAACTATAATCCCAATTGTCCAATTGCAAATCATGCCTGAACTTTTAAGATTTAATCAGAGTTGTAGAATTTCTTATTCTGCATTAAACTTTTCTTGTTTATATCGCAGAGAAAGAAAAAAAATATTGTTTACTTTTTAGTCCATTTTATTTACAAAAGCTATTTATTCTAAAAGTTTTTTTAATATATTTTATTTTCTACTTTTAAATCATACTCTCGAAAATCGACTCTCAAAACTTGACTTGTATATGAGAAAATATTATTATGTTTAATTACATTTATATCTAAGAATATATATACAGGGTGTTTCCGACTAGGAGGTGTAGCGTACTACATACTTACATGTATGTGTGTATACATATGTTTGCAAGTGAAAAAAATCAAGTTAAAATAATAGAAAATTTTGGAAAAGCTTTGAATATAAAACTTAGAAACGACATAAAGAATAACTGTAGACAAATACAAACAAAAATTAATCAAGTGTACATATACTTTGTAAAAAATAAATTTGTATAGAAAACACAAAGGCATCAAAAAACTTCCCAGTTGGAAAAAGAAGCATATAACATGCATGCAGGGGACCTTCCTCGGAAGTTTTGGATGAATGAATCCTCGTTTCTCAGTTAATTTCGTTTTTATATTGCGATGTCATTGCAGAGAAAGCATGCATAAAACTTCTTACGGAGTGATCATACTGGCATGATGCGGAAGGGGTTCTATTGGCATGATATGAAATTGATTCTGCTGGCATGATGTGTACGTAATTCTCACGGCATGATGTGAGAGTGATTCTAATGGCATGATGTGTCATAAAAGTGGAAGGAGTTATTAACTATTACAAAATCGAAACCTGATTTTGTGATTTTACTCTATATTTATTAATATTTTTTTTTGTACATTCGTTAATTTTAATTTACTCTTGAATTTTTCATAATTTGATAAAATTTACACTTTTTTTAACTTATGAGTAGCATTAAAAAATTTGTTTTTAGCGAACTTGAATCCCTTCTTCACGTCCATTTCAAATTGAACGTAGCCATAGCTTTCATTTTTCACAGCATCTGCAAAATAAGTAAATAATGAATGAATACATTTTCTTATCCTAAATAATGTTATTTTAACACACTTACCTTAAAAAAATTTTTCCTTCCAATAATTATTTCAAACTTCAAAATTATTTTATTTTTCACGACCAACTATTCGTTTAACACGAATACTTCAAGCACCACATTTAATATGAAATTTTGCATTACTCATATTAAAACTTCGCAGTAAAACATGAGTCACCATACTACTTACGATGCTGCACAAATTTCGGAGCGTGTTGTTGTATCGCATATCCCTTCCTAGGAAGGCTTGGAATTTTTACTACAAATTCGATTCATTCTGCATACCTTCCACAGGAAGGCCTTCTAGGTTTTCCAACTGGGTTAGTATACATAGAAGTGTATAGATACAAAAATGTCAATAGAAATATATATATATAGAAGTATTCAAAACTTCATCACAAATACACATCTGAATAATTTGATGTACTTTCATACTAAAAAGTTTTTAAAAAAGATAGTACCAAAATAAATAAAAATAAATAAATAAAAATAATATTTAAAATAAAAAATTAATAAAAGACTTATTATTTTCTACCCTCTTATATACATATATATATATATATATATATATATATATATATATATATATATATATATATATATATATATATATAATTATTATCATTTTTCAAAGCGTAACAAAATAATTAAAACAAAACTTTTCTTTCTCCCATATATACGAGAGAAAATCAAGAGAATAGAAATCAAAGATTAAAAATAAATCGATGTAAAGAAAAGGAAAACCAAGAATTCAACTAAAGATTTTAAAACAGCAAACCTCCCAACATCGATATTGGTGACCCCGACGTGATGAACAAAACTACATATACATCATTTTCAATATTGATCCTTGGTTTCCCCCACCAGCGGTAAGGAACCAATCAGATCAATCCTTGAAAATAGAAGATCTTAAGAAATAAGAAGAAAGAAAAAGAAAGAAAATACAAAGAAAAGAAGAAAAGAATAATTCAATTTTGAAAGAAAAAAAAAACAAAAAGGAAACTACAATTTTCAAGATAAAAAAAAACAGGTTCTAAATAAAATTTTATATTCAAATTTTTTTTTTATGAATCAAAATATTCTTTTTCTTCTTCAAATATTATCAAATATTAAATATTATTTACTCATTACAAATAATATATATATATACACATAATTATCAATTATCATAAGTTACTTTAAGTACGTTTCTTCTCTCAATAACGCGTCAACTCACGGATTATAAAGAAAAGTTTAAGTCAAAATACCGCGAAGTAATTTACCAGTGTGTTAAGTGTGATTTTTCGGTGATTTCTTCAAAAATGCAGAACGAAAATATCGGAGACATGCCGGTTACAGGAAATAGTCTAGTGCTAAATGCCATTGCAGTCAAGTTGCCAATGTTTTGGACACCATGCCCGCAAGCATGGTTCATTCAGGCAGAAACACAATTTGCCGCAAAAGGTATTAGCCAGGACCTAACAAAATATGAATACATAGTGCAAGCGTTACCAGTGGATGTGATCATGAAAGTGCTAGACATACTACAAACACCTCCACAGGTTGATAAATAACGATTTGCCGAGACTGAAGAGAAGAAACTGGAACTCCTCCTTTCGGATACTGAGATTGGTGACAGAAGACCATCAGAGTTTTTCAGAGCAATGAAAATTCTAGCAAGTTCAGATTCAGAATTATCTGGCAACTCTGGATGCGAAAACTGCCAACAAACATAAACATAGCATTAACAACAGCAGGAGACAGAGACATAAACGAACTTCTACAGTTAGCAGACAGAATCCACGAGATAGCAAAAACGCAACATATCTCAGCCTTCAGCACAAATAATTTTAACAACGATTTTGGTTTAATAAACAGAATTTGTAATTTAGAAAATAAAATTAACACTCTTGAACAATCAATTAAAAATTTAACTTTGCAAAATAAAAGAAATTTTTTAGATTTCAGACATCATTCCAGAAGTCGTTCTTCAAGTGGTACTAGATTTTCAACAATCTGTTGGTACCACAAGAAATTTGGGGAAAAGGCAACAAAAGGTATAACCCCATGTTCTTTCAAGAACAATCAAAATTCAAAAAACTAAATAACCCCTCGACGTGTTCAACCAATTCTTTTAATGTTAATTCAAAACGTTTATTTATGTTTGATAAAGAAAACAAATTTAAATTCTTAATAGACACTGGGGCAGACCTTTCAGTCGTTCCTACCACTTTTTGCAACAGATACAAGAGAGACGATTCTCTTACTCTTATCGCAGCGAACGGTTCTACAATACACACGTTTGGCACAAGATTATTCAAAACCAATTTTGGTTTAAGAAGGGACTTCACGTTCCCATTTATTATCGCTGATGTAAACCGCCCAATAATAGGAGCCGATTTTTTAACAAAATTCAATCTTTTAGTAGATTTAAAAAACAAACGCTTAATAGATGGCAACACAAACTTGTCAGTAAGTGGTATGACCATAAAGGCAAACACGCCATCTCCAAAGCATTTTACAATCGAAAATGAATACGGAAATATAATACAACAATTTCCATCTTTAACAGAACCTCCGCGTTATGGAGAACCTGTAAAACACAAGGTCGTACATCACATTACAACAAAAGGACAACTACCCTTTACTAGACCACGCAGATTGGATGGTCAAAAGCTAAAAATTGCAAAAATGGAATTTGACCACATGATACAATTACGTCTATGCCAACCTTCATCATCTTCAACAGCTTCAGCACTACATCTAGTTGCAAAGAAAAATAGCTCAGATTGGCGTCCTTGTGGTGATTATAGACAGCTAAACGCTATAACCATTCCCGATAGATATCCTATCCCACATATACCAAATTTTTCGTTAAATCTTCAAAATTGAAATATCTTCTCTAAATCTGGTAAAACACCAACAACAAAATTCAAAATGTAGGTATAAACTTATAGAAAGAGACATTCCCGAGAGAAATCATAAAATATGGTGCGAAGTTTCAACAGGTAAATCTCGTCCATACATACCAACCAAACTTCGAAGAATGATTTTCAAAACATTACATGAATTGTCACACCCTGGCATACGTTCAACAAGAAAATCAGTCTGTGACAAATACTTCTGGCCAAACATGAACAAGCAGATTAATCAGTGGGCCCAGGCATGCTTATCATGTCAACAATCAAAAATACACAGACATACAAAATCACCGTTGGGATCTTTCGAAATGCCTAGTTGTAGATTCGAGCTTGTACACTTAGATATAGTAGGACCTCTCCCACCATCAAAAACTTATACGCATATTTTAACAATCATAGATAGATACACGATGGCCAGAAGCCTATCCTATTAAAAATACTTCAGCAGAAAATATAGCCAAAGTATTTTACCAACAATACATATGCCGTTTCGGCGTCCCATTAAGGATAACGACCGACCAAGGATCGCAATTCACTTCAAAATTATTCCAAGAATTATCCAAGTTCCTAGGTTGTAACAAAATTACTACAACACCTTACCATCCGCAATCTAATGAAATGGTCGAGAGATTACATCGCCAAATAAAAGCTGCCATTAGAGCGACCGAAGACACAATAAACTGGTCATATCACCTGCATACAGTCCTTTTAGGTATACGCACCACGGTTAAAGAGGATCTGCAATGTTCTCCAGCAGACTTAGTATACGGTCAAGCCTTAAGAATTCCAGGAGAATTTTTCGTAAAAGGCACTGACAACATAACAGATACTAACAAAATGTTACAAATTTTGCAGAAATATTTTCAAAACGTTACGCCAACAGATTCGAGGAAATCTAGTATCACTCACTATATCCCAAAATCACTAGGAAATTGCGAATACGTTTTCATTCGTACAGACAAAATCAAACAAACTCTCCAACCACCATATCAAGGACCATTCAAGGTAATCGAAAGGGGAGACAAAAGTTTCATAATCAGTATAAACGGAAAATCGTCAAGAATATCCATAGATCGTATAAAACCGGCATTCGTGGATAATGTAAATGAACCACAGAAAAAAATCACCGAGAAATCAACGAAACGAGTCACATTTAATATATAAAAATTTTCAAATATTTTTTTTTGTTCATTTAATCGTTTTTGTTTTCCGTTAACGTTGACACTGAGGGGGGAGTAAATGTAGCGTACTACATACTTACATGTATGTGTGTATACATATGTTTGTAAGTGAAAATAGCAATAAAAAAAATCAAGTTAAAATAATAGATAATTTTGGAAAAGCTTTGAATATAAAATTTAAAAACGACATAAAGAATAACTGTAGACAAATACAAACAAAAATTAATCAAGTGTACATATACTTTGTAAAAAATAAATTTGTATAGAAAACACAAAGGCATCAAAAAACTAGTATACATAGAAGTGTATAGATACAAAAATGTCAATAGAAATATATATATATAGAAGTATTCAAAACTTCATCACAAATACACATCTGAATAATTTGATGTACTTTCATACTAAAAAGTTTTTAAAAAAGATAGTACCAAAATAAATAAAAATATTTTTTAAAATAAAAAATTAATAAAAGACTTATTATTTTCTACGCTCTTATATACTTATATATATATATAATTATTATCATTTTTCAAAGCGTAACAAAATAATTAAAACAAATCTTTTCTTTCTCCCATATATACGAGAGAAAATCAAGAAAGAGTAGAAATCAAAGATTAAAAATAAATCGATGTAAAGAAAAGGAAAACCAAGAATCTAACTAAAGATTTTAAAACAGCAAACCTCCCAACATCGATAGAGGTCAATAGAGCGGGAGGTGATAGTACTCACCTAGACGAACCATAAATTGTATGGCAGGGGGGGGGGGGGGGGGCATATCAACCGTTTAGGAGTTACAGGGTGATTAAGAAAAAAAGCCAGTTATCCACAAAACACCCTGTATCTTAAAAACGACAGCGCGTACGGTCATGTTTAAGAGCTCATTGTATGCAGAACTTCATGGCCTTTCCAACGACTGCTCAATCAGCCCCATACCCGTCTCCCATCAAGAATTATGGTTATCTAAACTAAAAATTTCGGATTTTCTTACGTTTTTTTTTAATTTAACCTCTATTATTTTTTAAAAATGATCGTGTACGGCCATAACTTCTTTGTTTATTTCCTGCAAATCCATCTTAAATGCCACACAATTGCTTTGCTTTTGAAATAAAAGTGACAGCTGAGCAATTGGCTAAATTCCACTTTGATTTGGCACAGCCCTGGAATTAGCTGGCTAAATTTCCAATGCAAACTGGAATTTAGCCAGCGTTTAGCCCGTTTGGCAAACGTCCTATAGCTGTATGACATCTCGGTGAATTTAATACGACACTATCCACACGCATTAGTAATTGCCTAATTTTCGTTTAATGCATCAAGTTAAAATTTATTTTTATTTTATTATTACAGCATATTTTTACATTAAGTGACTTGGACATTTATATACCCTGTCATGTTGTGTACAACTTTCGTGAATATAATGTAATAAATATTTTTATAAAATTATAAATATATGCCTTTTTTTTGTTAGGTATATAATTTCAATTTAACCTATACGGTTATAAATTTATGGGAGATTTGAAATTTTGTACACGGCATTCTCATAAAAATAGTAAAAGTAATTTCAAAAATGCACATAATTGGACACCCCTTCCTGGTGTTACTATACAAAAATTCAGGTTTTTACACATACTGCGAATTAGTCCTAGACTTTTATTATACTGAAAGGTTCATCAGAGTATGAAATCCTATGAAATCGGTTATAATCAGTTTATTGTTCGACAAACCGTTCTAGAAATAAAATGTTACGTAAAATTCCATCCTGCGATGGTAATAATTCTCAGAAGATGTAAGCGAATAAACATATGACACATGAGCCATAAATTTACTATAAAAAATATGGACATTTGTTGCCACAAAGCTTAGGTATTCTTCCCTAAAATGTAGGGAATATTCCATAAAATTTAGTCACTATTCCGTACATTTTTGGGAATATTCCCTACATTTTACGGACAAATACCTAGCTTTGTGACAACAATTTTGCACAATTTTTACAGTGTAAATTTACATAAAAAGGTGGAGCGAAATATACATAAGGGCGTGAAATTGCATTAAAAAGTTGTAGGAAAATACAGATCTTGGCTTAAATTTACATAAAAAAGTGTAAGAAAATACATATAAAAAGTTGTAGGGAAATACACATATTGGCGTAAATTTACATGAGAAAGGTGTAAGTAAATATACACAAATTGCCTAAAATTACTGTGTTTACGCATCAATGTAATTTTACGACTACTACCGCAGGAATTCAATTTCCTACTACTAAGATGGTAAATATTTCTTAAAGTGTACCCTGGAAAAATCCTACAAAATATATGGAGCTAAAATGCCAAGGGTGGTGTGAAAACAATCTTCCATAGTAGGACGAATCTTAGCTTTTAGCCGTTATGACGAGAATTGCATGGGCATTAGCTAATGGCGTATGGAAAAGTTTTTTGTACAGAAATTATGGCGAATATTTTTGTCCGATGAATAAATTAATATTTAAAAGAAATATAATGGAAGGAAAATCAGGACAAATCCGAAAATTCACTCGGGGGCAGCTTTTGCCCAAAAAGGGTTCTTACAGCAACGGTTGGGCCCTTATATAAATAATTTTTGTTAAAAAGTGTAATATGCTTGCACTGGTTAAACAAATCTTAACGAAACAAGGTAACTATTATGCTGATTATAATCATAATTGGATTCCATTTATTTGTTTTGTCATTCTAATGTTTATACACTCTGTTTGAAATCGATAAACGAATTTGAAATTAATTTTCCATTTCTCAAGAGCGAACATAACCTTAATTTTTTTTTCAATTTCTAAAATTTCTGTTAGGTTTTAACTAGAAAACTTAGCCAGTCTTGAGTGTCACTGTATATTCTGAAAAACGGAAATTTTCAAACTCGTTTATAGCTTTGAAACATAGTATGTAATACATACTGATATATGTATAAATAAAGTTTATATTTCAAGATCCTAATATGCTACAAATGGCTGTCTGCACAAGATCACAATATACGTCTTAATGGGCTCCTTCAGACCTCTGCTTTGATGGTTCCATATCACTTCTACAGGAAGAGTATGGTATGGTGACAATGAAATGTTAATCGACGCAATATAACTAAAACAGGTGAATAATTCGGTCATAAGTTGCAGCCAATTACTTCCAGTTTAAGGAATGTCTTGATCTCATTACTATATTATATAATTCTGAAAATAATTCTGCTTAAATTCATGCCTAGTGATCTTAGAATTTACTATAACCGAAAAGAAAATGGATCGCTGAAGTAGAAAGACAAAGAAACTGAAGGTAACTTGAGTTTATCATTTTGATGATGGAATCAGTCAAAAATATTTTCCATTTTTAGCAGCAGCTAGCTTGTTTACGTGTGTACAGACTGGCATCCCAATAAACACAACTTTTCGAACTTGAAACAAATCTGAAAGTTTTCGGAAAACTGATGAAAGCAAAAACAAAACTTGCTTCCGATGGTTCTTTCCGAATATTCACTTTCTTACGAACTTTCGTTACGAATTCGTAAAGAAATCGACAATTCGTGTATTTCTAACGTCCTCAGTACTATATCGTAATAGCACGTTCAAAATCTTACGAAATTGAAGCGCACAGCATTACGAATTGTGATTTCTTGTAATGCGGTTCAGTGTGTAAAAGTGATACTTATTTTAAAAGTGCTTTGACTATGGAAATACATATGTTTAATAACAGCTCCTTTTATTGCTGGCTCCAAATTGAACTTTTAGACTGCATTAAAAAAATGTCGAGGCCAAGCTTTAATAAGAGTATATCGAGAGAAGATAGACGTTATTGAGGAATTTTTTTGAAAAGGAAGAAAACAAAAACTTTTGCGCTGTTCCAATAAGTAACAGGTTTGAAATAAATGAACTAAACCAAGTACCTGAAATTTTTGTAAATAATGAAAAACTAACGAACTTCACTAATGCAAGTGTCTTACAAAATCATAACAAAACTTTGCAAATAAAACCAGAGGAAAATAATTTGAGAGAGTTTTTAGGTAAATGGTCTGTAAAGCACAAAATATCATATCTAAATTATTAGAAAATTTTAAGCGGTTAGATAACCGTCTTACAAGTGATATTCGAACTCTATATAAAGCTTCAAGATCAACAGAGGTAATATAAAAGTATTCTGGAACATACTTTCATTACGGATTGAAAAATTACTTAAAAAATTTTATTGTAGAATACTGTTCTTTATTGACATCAAATATTTTAAGGCTAAGTTTGGAGTGGATGGTTTGTCATTATTTAAAACCAGTAAAATATAGTTGTGGCAAATTTTGTTAAGCATATCTGGCTTTGCAAAGGTTTACCTCATTGGATATTATGTGAACAAAATTGAAAGCAAAGAAAAGCCACATAAAATACTAAGTAAACCAAAGGAGCCCAACACATTTCTAAAGTATTTTGCGGAAGAGCGTTACGTTTAGAAGGTATTATGTACGACGGCCAGCTTTATATAATTAATATAAGTATTTCTTTGTTTGTGAAGCTCCGACCCGGTCATTTTTGCTCAATATTAAACTTCATTCAGAGTAAAATAGTTGTACCAAGTGTACTCAAAAAGGTGTTTCCTGTAAAAACATATATAATTTTCTCTGATATGTGAATGCACTCATTAGGACAGCCGAATCATTCAAACAAAGGGCTAACCCAGAACACCATACAAGTCACGAACAGGTTGTCTTAGAATCGCTAGATATTTGTCTTGTTTCAGAATTTCCTTTAGATTTCATGCTTGAATGTTACGCGTCAATTGCTCAAGTTATGGTCACTAGTGAAGGGCGAAAAATTTTCCCTTACTCATAGCCAAATCAACGTCACATAATATTTGGCAAAACCAAACAAAATCCATGCAGACATGGAGTTCAACCGAAAACCAAGAAGCTTTGACGAACTAGACCGATGGAAAGCTTCAGAACTTCGTACATTCCTTTTATACAGCAGTGCAATTATACTAAAGAACGTTTTTAACGAGAATCTTTACAAATATTAAAACTTAACGCCGCTATCAGAATTTTATCTAAGAAAGGATTATGCCTACACGGAGAGAAATTTTTGTTGAAATTTCGCAAAACAGTATTGAATCATGCAAAGTTAGGATTGATTTGGCGACTGTTCAGTCCTCACATAAATAGATGTCTAATCTTCATCTTCAGTGCTTTGGCAAAATCCAATTCTCCAACATAACTTGGTTTCCACGAAATTTCCTACAAATACGAAAAAAAAACCACAAAGTATTCATTTTCCAAATAAATACAACAAAAATTAAATACTTATCTAAAGTAAATTATCCTCCAATAAATAATCCACTTCCGATGATTGTCGCGATATTCATCCGATCTGGAAACAGACAAAAATTATTAATAACTAATTAATAAATCAAAAAGTTCGAATCTTACCAAGTTATAGGTACATCCCTCCGTATATTTACATCTTTGATTACAGCAAAGGACATTACGTCAAATCATTTGATTTCGCCTCAGTCCTCAATTCAATAAACGTCGCTAGGGCAACACCGAGAGGCGAAAGCTCATAACTGGATGCGGCGGCTATATAAAGCCGACGAGCCGTAGCAGAAATTCATTCTTGGTTCAGAGCTCATCTGATTCGGAGAATAATCCGATTAACAAGAATATCGTTCCCAACCTCCAAAATAGAAGAATAATTCTATATTTCAGAGAATAATCTGAAAATTCCATCATTTCCCAATCTCCTGCCCACACCTAAGCAGAAGAGTAATTCTGCTGCAAAGAATAATCTGCAATCCCCTGCTCATATTTACGCAGAAGAATAATTCTGCTGCAGAGAATAATCTGCTGCTCACATTTACGCAGAAGAATAATTCTGCTGCAGAGAATAATCTGCTACATCTCCTGCTCACATTTATGCAGAAGAATAATTCTGCTGCAGAGATTAATCTGCTCTTCTTCTTCTTTATAGTAGCATATTGCTACACTTCTGCGTACGCTCAGAATAATGTCAGAGACTACTCTGACTAGTTTTACTGACTATAGCATTTTGCTGCCCTTATGCCCTCCCGCACTAGCAGCATCAATATTACCCCCTTTTCTTTGTTTTAATGACAGATAATAATTCTAGTCTCCTCTCCCTCTTTCAGAACGAGGAGAACATTGGCAGCGCCTGAGCAGGAGCTCATAGAATTTGAATTTGAATTTTAGTTCATCTTTTTTTATTATTTTATTTTTTTTATTTTATTTTTCTTTGCTTGAATTTTTAGTAGTTTGTAGGTTAGTTTTTTAGTAAATGAATTTGTGATATTAGATTAAGCAAATGAATTTATAATACATTGAAGTATTTAATAAAAATTTTATATTTGAATTTAAAGAACTGAGTTGTCTTTACAAACCGGCACTCCCTCCCACGTCCGATGTCGATGTATGTCACCCTTAAACTTTCGCAGGTTGTATGCCGGAGGAAAGACAGAAGATGGTAGACTGTTCCACATTCGCACAGTTCGGGATAAGAAAGCATCACGGAATTTTAGTGTACGGCCGAAGGTAATTTGAAGGGTAAAAGGATGAGCGCGGGATGCAGCGCGAGTATTGCGTGCAGGAACTATTCTACAAGGGATCAGACTAGATATTTCATCAGAACATTGACCATGCATATAGCGATAAAGGAGCGAAAGGCATCCAACATTGCGACGGTGCTCGAGCGAGTCGATATGACGAGTAACAATATCCAATGAAGCTAAGGCTGTGCTGGAATCCGCAAGGGTGTCAAAGGAGTATGCGAAATCAAGGGTTCTGTCATCAGCAAAGCTATGGATAGGATTAAAAGTAAGGGAAAGCAGATCATTAATGAAGATTAGAAATAGAGTCGGAGAAATAACAGAGCCCTGTGGGACACCGGCATTAATAGGATGAGGTTCAGATATGACGCCATCTAATACAACACGTATTTGGCGACTAGATAAAAAACTTTCAATCCATAATAGAAGAGGAGGGGAAAGACCAAGTGCTTTGAGTTTGGCTAAAAGGGCTGGATGCCAGACTCTATCAAAGTCCTTTGAAATATCTAGAGCAACGATTTTGGACTCACCAAAATTGTGAAGACTACGATTCCAACGTTCCGTAAGAAAAGTCAGCAAGTCTCCATATGAGCGACCGTGCCGGAAGCCGTATTGGCGATCGTTGATGAGCTGATTGGTTTCCAGATACTTCATTAATTTGGAGTTAATGATAGATTCAAAAACCTTTGAAAGAATCGAAGTGATTGCAATTGGTCGATAATTTGAGGGATCGTTACCCTCTCCTTTCTTGGGAATAGGCTGAACGTGAGCTAGTTTCCAAGCAGTTGGAAATTTTCCTGTCGAATAGGACAGGTAGAATAGTTTGCGCAGAGGTTTAGCCAAGGATGAGGCACAGCTTTTAATTAATAGGGCCGAGAAACCATCAGGTCCTGCGGCTTTAGAGACGTTGATACCATTAAGGACCTTGAACACATCTCTCGTACGGATGTGTATTTGCTCTTGTACACATCCGCACGGGGGATGCACGACAGGTGCCTGTGAAGTGGGTGGAAGAAAAGAATTTGATGCGAATCTAGCAGCCAAAATATTAGCTTTATCCTGGGAGTCAACAACCACTTCACCATTATTAAGTAGTGAAGATATTGAGGTACTGCTGAAGTTGTTCCTGATGGTTTTGACCAGGGACCAGGAACCTTTACCACCTTTGCGGCTTGCCAAGATTCTTTGTCTAATATTCTGGTCAAAAAGAAATTTTTCTCTCTGGATAATGGACTTGCAGGTGTTCCGTGCAGTCTTGTAGATTTCTTTCAGTTCTGGACAAGGATGCACTTGAGAGGCGCGAAAAGCAGACTCTTTCGCTTTTATAGCTTGGTTGCACTTATCGTTAAACCAAGAGCGATTTTGCTGTTGTTGAGATCTGCTGTAAGAATACGGAATATATTCACGCATGCCTAGACTTAGTAAGTTACTAAGTTCTAATGTGCATTCATCAGCATCCCTCGAAGCAAAACAGACCGACCAATCTATATCTCTAAGATACTGATTGAGACTTCCCCAATCAGCGTTCTTATAGTGCCAAAGAAGCCTACTTGTAGGTGGAGAAGTGGGGCGGCGCAGAGATGAGGTGAGCATCCCTCGAAGCAAAACAGACCGACCAATCTATATCTCTAAGATACTGATTGAGACTTTCCCAATCAGCGTTCTTATAGTGCCAGAGAAGCCTACTTTTAGGTGGAGAAGTGGGGCGGCGCAGAGATGAGGTGATAAATTGAGCCGTGATTAGACAGTGGTCTGAATTACCAAGAGGGGAGCCGACTGAGATAGAATATTTGTCAGGGTGAGATGACAGAAACAAATCTAGTAAATTGGCCCTATCTCCAGCTGCATCAGGGATTCTCGTCGGTGCATCCACTAGCTGATGCAAATTAAAAGATTCACAAAATAGTTCAACGAATCTGCCCGCAGGACTTGTGGTAGAAGAATGTCTGAGCCACGATATGTTATGGACATTAAAATCGCCTGCCAGGACGATTTCGGAAGAGGGGGAGAGAGAAAGCAAATGATCAATATTGTTGGAGATATTGTGAAATGCGGATACCGTGTCGTCATCAGACGTATTTGGGCTACGATAAAGGAAACAAAAGTAGATGATGTGCCTGTGAAGTTTGAACCTAATCCAGATGTAATTAAACTCAGGATTGGCAGAAGGTGTAAAGTCTTTTAGAATGGTAAAGGCCACATCATTCCAAATATATATTGCGATCCCCCTATGTGGAGAAAAAAGAGGCACTAAGCTATAACCAGGGACGTGATATTGATTAGAATCAGCATCAGAAACGACCTTGGTTTCACTTAGCGCAAGAATTGCCGGATTTTTTGATTGAAGGTGGCAGTACACCGAAAAACGATTTGCCCCCAATCCGCGAATGTTGCAAAATTCTAAAATAAAATTCTGCATATTCCAAAGCAAAACAAAAAAAAAGCAGAAGAAAGAGCGACACACAACAACACAAATATTTATTTAGGGGCACCCAGCTGCAGTCAACGACACAGCGAGGTAAAAAAAAAGCAATAGTGTTATGCCTATTTGCTGCTTTCAGTACCTCAGACCGTGCAGTTCAATGACCACAGCTGGGGACACCCGTATTGCTGATCAGTGACAAGGGCTAATGACCTTGCACTGATCACTGATGTACATGGGAGATTGTTAAACGCCACCGTACTGTGCTGCTGGCTTGTGGAATGCCGGCAGGGCATAGAAAAGCCCTGGACTTTGCTGGTATTGTTTATTTTTTATGTAATAAAAAACGGCGCGGCGGATTTTAGTTATTATTATTAGTTATTATTAGTTAATAACTGTTTAACGCCTACAGTTAACACACAGGGTGTAATAGGGCAAAATAAAGAGGAGAGTCTACAACTTACAGTTTTTATAAAAAAAAAGTTATGTTAACGACCTTTTTTCAAAAATAATAGAGGTTAAATTAAATCGTTGGAAAGGCCATGAAGATCTGCATGCAATGAGCTTTTAACTGTGACCGTGCCCCCTGTAGTTTTTAAGTTACAGGGTATTATGTGAAAATCTAGCTTTTTTTCTTAATCACCCTGTAACTGCCAAACGGTTGATGTGGACCCCCTCCCCCCTGCCATACAATTTTTTGTTATTCTAGGTGTCTAGTATCGGCACATTTCGTTGGATCAAGTTACGAAAATACATATTGTACATATATATATATATATATATATATATATATATTTTTTTTTTTATTTATGCTAGGAGAGTGAAATATGGCTTATTTGAAGGACAGTATTTCAAGCTATCTAAGAAATATAGAATCTGAAAAATATACGCGAATTATTGAGTTTGAACAGTTACCATACGGTCATGCAAAATCCAAAAATGATTATGTCAAGTATTTTGGATTCGTAAATGAATTTTGCGTAAAATAAATATAAATAATTACTTACATTAGTAGCGATTAGTAGTTATAACGAAAAAAAAATTCAATTAAAGGCCTAGGCACTTTTGCGACGGCAGAGCAGAAAACGGCAGACGACAACGGGGAATTCGGTTGTCAAAACAGGCCTTCGAAAGATTGGGAACATAATTGCAACGACAGGCGGTGGGCGACGATTGTGAAAGAAGAAGATACTGAAATTAGTAAGCTAGTTACAGATTTGATGAATGCAAGAGGGAAAATTATCTGTCTTGTTAGTTCAATGGTAGGAGCAGTCGCCCGGCAAGCGGAAGGTCCCGGTTTCAAAACCCGGACGGAGCGGTTGTTTTTTCTTCTTGTATTTATAAATTTGAGTTAGAATCGTTAAAAATAAACGTTCTTAAAATTCTTCTTTCTCCATTATTGACCAATTCTAACAAGTGTAGGTTCGATTCCCGTCCGCGGAAAAAATAACATATATATAAATTAGTTAACCCTCCAGTATACTCGATCGATTAGCAGGCACCCCAGCCTATTAAACTGTAATTTGGTGCAAGTATTTTACAAATAACAACGTAAGAATTATATTTCCTCCTGTCAAATAAAATAAAACAATTTATCTTGAATTCACTTTCTTATTAAAGGTACTTGAATTACATTGGTAGGCTTATCCACTAAATTCTGGAAACTAGCGACATTCAGAGGGATTAAAGGAGTTTGGTTTCACTCTTTGCCTAAGCCTTATTTTATATTTGATTACTTTTATTGATACCTCAATTAAAAAAAATGACCAATGCAAGACAATAAGCACATTAAAGTATGCGTTAAAAGCTTTAAACATGTTGTATTATATTTAATTATATTTATTGGTATTGGTATATTTATTTCTAGTTCGTTATTTATTGGACTTATGCTGCTAAAATATTAAAAAAAGCATTTATTATTTTGGTACTTTGAAATATTTTGTTCCATCGGATATTAAATGTAATTGAAATGGCTTGGAAAACTCATTGATGTTTTTACAATACGTGTTACTTAATTCATTGCCAACCATAAAACAGTTTTAATGCCTTAACTACAATATATACTTTATTTTGAAATATTAGCATTCCTAAAATCTTAAACAATTTATCCTTGGCATATAAGTAGTATTTGTAATTTTTTCCCCTATATTTAATAAAACTTGAAAATGAAATGGTTGCTGCATTATCCGAAATAATGAAAGACAAAGAATCAAAGTATGATTTTTTTTTATATCACAAATTTCGCTTTTGTGAATAATTAAATCTCTTGCAAAACTCTTTGTGCGTATAATCATATAACTAAATTTAAGGCAATATTTCTTAGACAAGGAATAGGTCAGATTTTTTCGGGAACAAGTAGTTTTAGAATAATATATCATCAGTTTATCTTTTGATTCATACCTCATGCACCAAATTTGCTTTGGAGGACCGGATTGTTTAATAATTTCTCCGAAATGCGTTAGTATATGATGTTTGGGCTTAATATTATCATTAAAAAGTGCAATATATGTTTGGTTATGGTTCTCAATTTTCTTTTCTAATTCAGCATGTTCAGGATTCATACGAATTCTGAATATTAGCGAAATGACATGTTGACACATGTATATACCGACCTAAAAAAACTAAATTGTAACAATTTCGCTGAGACATGAGCCAGATAACTGTCCACGGGCAGTACATTGCATTCACCCATGGTAATTTTTTTTATCGATCTAAAGCAAATTATCATCAGGAGTTCAAATTATCAACGCTGCAGTGAAGTGAGCCAGCCAGAAACAACTGTACACGGGTAGTACAATGCATTTGCACTTGGTAAGTTGAAAATAAAAAATTAAAAAAAATTCAGTAGGCAACGAATATTTCTGACTGAATAGAATTTACAAACAAGTTTTTTTTTTTTCTTTTTTTTTTTTTTTTTGTTGCATTTTAAACAATAGAAAACGAAGTGCAGCTGCTATGCCAATATGCCATGCGCCTTTGAATGCCGTTCTTTGGTGCCATGAGCAACCTATGGCTATATAAATCAGAATCTGACTTGACTTTTTTTCTTTTGCAGTTTGGCAGTGCAGTGATCAAGTTGGTATTCTAATTCCTGGTATTATTTTCAAGTGCTCTAAATTTTATTAACATTTCCCAGTGTGATTCCCAAGTAAGTGCTATAAATTTTACTAACAGTTTAAATACTTTATTTAATTGACAGTTCAAATAATTATTTTTATTCTGGGTATCGACTAGATTAAAGATTTTATTTTGAGTAGCGATTAAATTAAAGATTCTTATTGCGGGTATCGACCGAATAAGAAATTTACTAACATAAATCACTTTATTACGGGTCTCGACCGAATAAAGATTCTTATTGCGGGTATCGACCGAATAAGAAATTTACTAACATAAATCACTTTATTACGGGTCTCGACCGAATAAAGATTCTTATTTCGGGTATCGACCGGATAAGATATTTACTAACATAAATCACTTTATTACGGGTCTCGACCGAATAAAGGTTCTTATTGCGGGCCTCGACCGAATAAAGATTCTTTCTGTGGGTATCGACTGCAGTTAGAATTAATAACCTCACTTTATTCTGGATATCCACTGGAATAAAGAATAGTCCAATTCCAAACCTCCATAAATTAGAAAACCAATTTGATCTAGTGCCTAATATTGAGCAAGTAAGTGCTATAAATTTTACTAACAGTTTAAATACTTTATTTAATCGACAGTTCAAATAATTATTTTTATTCTGGGTATCGACTAGATTAAAGATTTTATTTTGAGTAGCGATTAAATTAAAGATTCTTATTGCGGGTATCGACCGAATAAGAAATTTACTAACATAAATCACTTTATTACGGGTCTCGACTGAATAAAGATTCTTATTGCGGGTATCGACCGAATAAGAAATTTACTAACATAAATCACTTTATTACGGGTCTCGACCGAATAAAGGTTCTTATTGCGGGTCTCGACCGAATAAAGATTCTTTCTGTGGGTATCGACTGCAGTTAGAATTAATAACCTCACTTTATTCTGGATATCCACTGGAATAAAGAATAGTCCAATTCCAAACCTCCATAAATTAGAAAACCAATTTGATCTAGTGCCTAATATTGAGCTGGTGAGTACATTGTCGGAAACAATAAAATTTTCTAAACATAAATTTAATTTAATCTTACTTATTCTTTCACATTTATTCAATATTAAATTTAGCTTTACAGATAAATTTGAATTATAATTGTGGTTTTGATATAATATTATCAGGTATATATATATTATATATTAATTACAAATTATAGCATTTATTGAATTTTAAAATATCTAGTTGGAGTGCGAGTTACAGTGTAGTAAACTTGGTAAACCGAAGAATTAAGCTACGAAAATACTGACTTTGAACCAGGGTTATAACTTTCATCACATTTCTTCAATATTTGCGTGTTCGCGGGCAGAACACAGCAATATCCAACTCTGGGTATGAATTGGAAAATAAGTTTCCTACCAATTCTTCTGAAAGAATTATATATTTCCAAATTTTGTCCGAATTGGGAACAAGGTCCCCAATAAAAAAGGTAAAAAGTGTAGGACATTGGAAGCTTCTCTAGCAGAAAGATTTAGTTTATTTGATTTTAAATGATTTATTTTAATGGCGGAACACTTATATCTAATAGCGATTTCCCCATAATCGAACTGCTAAATTCTGTATTCAATGTTTCGAGAGAGAAATATTTTTTTCGAATTAAACAATTAATGGCGCGGACAATTCCATAATGTAAAATTCCTTCGAACACTTCATGCATTAAGTTAATTGAATACTTTGTAGTAACATGAAATGACTTTATTGATTTGAAAAGGGAGTTGCCTTGAACACCTGTTTCAGAGTAATTATTTTCAGCTACCTGTCTATTATAATTATTTTCATTTCTTAAGCCTTCTGAATGTCTGGTCCGGCATCGATTTCTATTCTCCTCTTTGCTTTTTGTACAAAACCGACAGTAAAATTTATGACTAAACGATTTGGAGAAACCCAATAAAGAGTTTAATGCTAAGTTGTCTCCAATTATCAAACCTAAAAAAAAAAACAAGTGTTTAGGACCTTCCAAAGTATTTTTAATAAGACCGGTGCTTTCCATTTTTTGAAAAGTTTCATTTATGTTATATACACTTTTGTCATACATCTATAAATCTTTACTTTTCACAAATATCGCTAGGAAAATATTCGCTAATTTAGAAAATTCATGGAATAGATTGTGTCCTAATGTGGGCCCTTAAAGGATTATTTGTTTCGAAAGCATCATAATAGAAAAAAATTGGAATTACATCCTTGCCTTGGAATTCTTTTATTTTATCCATCCATAATTGTCCTTGTATAAAATGACTTATAGAAAATTTGTCACTCGATTCAAAGTGCTTCATAAAAGTAATCACTGCCTTGGAATTCCTTTTGTCATTACCTCTTTTATTTCAGTATTAAAAATGAACTTAGTCGGAATTTCTAATAGTTTTTTCTGTTAGATGTTTTATTAATTTATATCTAATATCTGTGATACCTCTGATTTCTTAAACTTATTGACCTGCCTAAGGTACAGTTTTTTTTTATATAATTGTAAATACGTCACAAAAATTACTTACAAAATGACAAAGTGTATTTTCGAGACTTGTTACTATAATAATAGTACTATAACTATTAATTTTCGTAACAAAAAGGATCGCTGAATCATTTAGTTTTTCTTTTATTTCGCTTAAAGTAGGCAATGTTTGACCCAAGTGCAGTTTGGTCTTGAAGATCATTAGTTAATTTATGATGACTTACATTTCCATTGCAGGAGCATATACTTATTTCATCTGACTCAAACTCAAAAACGGTTTTGTGAGAAGGCTCTAGTAATTCACTCGAAGAATGCGTTCGAGATAAGTACCTCTTAAATGATTTCGAATTTGAAAATGTTTGAGGACAATTGCTTTGAGCACAGTTATAAAGATCATTGGCACCTAACATATGTATGTTTTTCAAATGGAAAAACAAATCATTAATATTAGGGAAAATAGAAAAACAAACGTAGCAACCATACATTTCCTGTTAGTTTAAATGAACATATTTTATGGGAAAAAAATATATATATATATTTTAAAGGGTATATTCAATAGAGAAGTTATTTTTGAAGCAAACTTATTAAACTTGAAACTGTAGATATTAACTGCCGGTCTTGAATTTAAAAAAAATCTGATTGAATAAATGTCCAAAATGTTTTACACTCTTCTTGGTATGTAAGATTAAACACGTAATGAATTTTAAAAGCACAAGAAAGAGGGTGGGTAAATTTATAAATTATGTCATCATATATTGTATAATATTCCTTATAACTCATTACCTACAATAAGAATCATTGGTTGACACGTAAATCCGTACTCCAAATAAGTTTTCTTCCTCTTGTCTAACAAGGGTTTAACATTATTTAATGTCTCCACAAAACGAAGGCTTCTTGGCTATCCAAAATTCCGAATTTCCATATGTTCTTGGTAACCCTGTTCTTTGCTTTTCCATTAGGGATCAAAACACCATGAAGAAGACTTGTGACTTGTGTTCTGTAAAATTGATATAATTAATATTGTTACGTGCAATAGAAAGAGACAACTGGTGACATCTACTGGCAATGGAGAGTAAACGACTTCAGGTTCGGAGAATCGATTATGAAATCTAAAGGAAAGTGCAGGAATAGAACAAATAGAATAGTCAAGAGAGAGTTTCTAGGGTATAAATATAACAGTTGTCATCGCCAGAAAAAGGAGAGTCTTGTCTTAGCGAAAGTAGTAAAGAAGCGAAAGAGTGTAATTAGATTTCGATAATTGAAAGTACAGTGTTAGCGATAATTAGAGTTGAGTTGATTAAATGAATTATTTAATATTGTGTTTTAAATAACTAAACAAAGGCCACGCTCGCAACAACTGGTGTCAGAAGTGAAATAAATTCGCAAATAAAGTGGTGGCAATTGACTTAAAAATTAAAAGTGTGATTAATTTTGAGAAATTGTGTTAAATTGTGAAAGTTCTGGTCGAGCGACTTAGAGAAGCTTTGATAGCGGAAGGAAAGAATCCTGAGACATTTGTTTTCGAAGAGAACTTGGAAGAAACTGAAGAAAAGCCTGCGATGAAAATGGAACAGCTTTTGAGTACTTTAATGAGTAAAATGGAAGCCCGTTTTGTTGAACAAAAGAATTTTCTGGAATCCCGTTTAGATGAGCAGAAGAAATCTATGGAAACGCGCTTGGACGAACAAAAGAGTTCTCTGGAGAATTGTCTAGAAACTCGTTTGGAGGATCAGAAAAATTTTCTAAAAAGTTCTTTAGAAGAACAAAAGTTGAAAATTGAAGGAATTGAGCAGGAATTTCAACAAAAGGTTTCGGAAGTTCAAAAAAAGTCACAGAGCAACTTGAAAACGTTAAAGCAGATCTGGAAAGAATAAAACATCGTCAACCTCTAAACGTAGCAGCTGAAATATCCGGAGCAGGTAGAATGAAAGCTCCAATGTTTGATGGACAAAATTCGTGGCATATCTTTAAGAGACAATTCGAGGCAGCTTCAGAAGTAAATGGATGGAATGATGAAGACAAAGCTATAGCTCTGGTGTTAGCACTTCGAGGTCCTGCGTCAGAACTCTTACAAACTGTACCGATTGAAAATCAACGTAATTACTCTTCATTAGTACAGGCGATAGAATTACGTTACGGAGATGAACACATGCAGCAATTATAACGCCTACAATTGCGCAACAGGATTCAAAAACATGGAGAATCACTACAGCAACTGCAGGCAGATGTAGAAAGATTAGCGCATCTTTCATACTCCACTGTGAATGCGGATTTTCTCAACGAAGTGGCGACGGAGGCATTTGTGAACGCTATTGCAGATCAAAGTTTAGAACAAGCGTTAAGGCTGGCAGGAAGGAAATCTACTGCAGAAGCACTAGCCTATGCATTGGTGTATGAATCCGCCAGACAAGCTTCGCCGAGTGCAGTACGAATGAGAGACATTTCGGTGGACGAATGGACTTGTAATAGAATGCAGTCATCCCAGAGCTCACGTTTGCGTGGTATCCTTCGATGCTGGAATTGTAATAGACCAGGACACCTACAAAGAGACTGCAGAAAACGCCGACGAGTGGAATCTCTAGATGAAGAGAGGAAAGTGGAATTGAAAAGATATCGAGCTGAGCAGCAGACTTGCAATAGATTGCAGTTATCACTGAGCACCCCTTCACGTAGTGTTCTTCGATGTTGGGATTGTAATAAATTGGGACACCTTCAAAGCGACTGCAGGAAACGCCGTCGAAAGGAACCAACAGAAAGAAAGGGACAGAAGAATGTACAAGTTGGCGAGCTAGAGAGCAAACTATTCTTAGGGAGACAAGAATCCAACCTTATGACTTTGAGAACTAACACAGAAAAGGACATATCTATGGATATACAGAAGCCTTGGTACAACGTCAATGGAAACCTGAATGTAAGCATTATGGCTGGGAGAAAGGAAATGAGAAAACAGCTACTATACAGTTGGTATCCGTGGAACCGTCTACAGGTTGGGACAACGAGGACCTACGAATAGCACAACGAGAAGATCCGGACATTTCACCTATTCTTGCTTGGAAAGCAGACATAGAAAAACCAGAATGGAAGGATATTTCGAGGATGAGTGAAAAGCTGAAAAGCTACTGGGCTCAATGGAATTCTCTTCATGTTGAATGCGGCATATTAAAACGCAAGTGGGAAGCACCTAACGGAAAATCGTTCCGAATGCAAATAGTAGTGCCGGCATCAAAGGTCAACGATGTTCTAGGTAAAATGCATCGTGGAGCATCTGGAGAACATTTGGGAGTGAATAAAACAATTTCTAAAATACGAGAAAAGTTTTATTGGGTACATATGCGGGAGGATGTAGAGAAGTGGTGTCGCAGATGCACTGTGTGGGCTTCTTACAAAGGGCCGCCACGTAGCAGCAGAAAGGAAATGTATAAGTGTAATGTCAGAGCCCCATTGAAACGGACAGCTGATGTACAAGGGGCTACGGGGGCGAAATTAGCAGTAAATACCCATCGGATGAGGACCCTCTATGACTTACGTGCGAATTCAGCAGGATTCAATGAAAGTGATCTTGTTTGGCTATACAACCCGAACCGACGTAAGGTATGCTCTCCAAAATCACGACAACAGTGGGAGGGACCGTATTCAGTAGTAACTAGAATAAATGACGTAGTATACAGGATTCAACGTGGTACAGGAGGCAAACGAAAACTCGTTCATCTGGATCGCTTGTGTCAATACTACAAGCATCAAGACCGTGGACCACCTGTTGTTCGGGACGAACAAATTTAAGAAGGGGGCAGTGTTACGTGCAATAGAAAGAGACAACTGGTGATATCTACTGGCAATGGAGAGTAAACGACTTCAGGTTCGGAGAATCGATTATGAAATCTACAGGAAAGTGCACGAATAGAACAAATAGAATAGTCCTGAGAGAGTTTCTAGGGTATAAATATAACAGTTGTCATCGCCAGAAAAAGGAGAGTCTTGTCTTAGACGTTGCAGTGTTAACAAGCGAAAGTAGTAAAGAAGCGAAAGAGTGTAATTAGATTGCGATAATTGAAAGTACAGTGTTAGCGATAATTAGAGTTGAGTTGATTAAATGAATGTTTGTGAACTTTATATGATTTAAGTGTAATAAAGAACTTATATATTAATTATTTAATATTGTGTTTTAAATAACGAAACAAAAGTCACGCTCGCAACAATATTGTACAAGTATGCGAAGAGAAGATAAAGAACTACCTTTGTCTTTGATAGAATTTAATTCCTTTAAGGTACTTTTAGTGGATTTTTTTTTCACATGTTTCTCAAAAATAGGTATAATCTGTTCTGTAAATGTATCCCAATTTTCAAATAGTATATCTCCCTTTTTCAGGAAAGAGGAAGGAAAGGTCAATATCAACCTATAAAATATGTTGAAAATTTTTATAGTATGCCAAGATAGGTAAAGTTTATAATCGACTTACGAGACGAGCTCCATTAGCAGATTTGTACAATGGTCAGTTGGATATTATTGTAGAGATATTCTTATCTGGTTGATGAAAATGCTTTTCTCTCAGCGAACCAGTAAAATGGAAAGATTGCCTCAACAATTGACAACTTTCCAAGGTTCTGTGTGATGCTTTAGACAAATTTGCGCATCAGTTCGCTGTTCAATATCTGAAATGTTGTGTGATTGATATAACTATAGATAAAATAAACAAATATATTCAAACTAGACATTTTATAATATCATCGCAAAATTGTAAGAAAAAACATTTTATACACTAGGTTGGACTTTAATCACACATCTAATTTACAGAAATTTATAATCATATCAAGTGTTTAAAAACACGCTCAACTGAATTTAGAATAGTGGATAAGTTTATAAAGCATACTGTACATTCAAATGCAATTATGTAAGTGTGACGTTAACATATTAAACGCATATTTTTTGAAAATATGTCGTGTCTTAAAGCAATCGAATCAATAGAACAATTAAATACCAATAAATTTTATAAAAACACTCGAATTTCTAACATATTTATACATCTTTATTTCACGCAAAAGGCTGACCTATCTTAACAATACGGCAACTACTCCAAACCGAACTGAAACTTGATACTCTTATACCTGGAATACTTAACGGCACTCGCCAGACCAGTCATTGGTCTTTTATGCCCCAATAATCGGAAGTAAACTTTTACTCGCAACGCGGATGTAAACAAACGACAACAACCTTGCCGTTTGCTCTAACGGTGGCAGCACCTTAAAAGTGTTTTCCCCCTTTTTCTTCTTTACAATATATATTCTTTTATTATTTCCTGATGACATTTCTTCTTTTTTGTATATCTTACTTTACATATTCATTTTTTTTAAACATCTCATTTTATCGTTAGTTCTCAAACAGTTATCTTCCAATTTTAATTTCTATTTAGCTTTAGGACAAAAGTATTTCTATAATATTCTTATCCATTTCATTTCTTTTTTTATTTTCTTCTCATACTTAATATCTTTCTTATTATCTTTTTACAACATATCTATATTGTCTTCCAAAAATAACTTTTACTTCTTTTTTTTTTCTTTAAATTAAAATTTCGTGATTTTCTATAAAAACAAATTCTTAATTAGTTCAATGCATTATAATATTATACTTAGTATATAATCTTCTTGCACATTAAAAGTATGCTCTACCGTTTTCTTCCTTACAATGTACTTCCTTATACACTTAACATTGAACATTTTTCCAATAACTATTTCTCTCTTTTTTTTAATTTCTGTCTTATACATTCTTTTTCTTTTTCCTTTTAGAATTGTCTTAAATAATTTCTTTTTACTACGTCCTTTTAACTACTTTATAATATATCCGTTTCTTTTAACTTTTGCTTTTGCATTCTCAATCATCGGAAAATTTCGATATACTTATTTATCCAATAAACTTAACAATTATTTCTTTCCAAACAATTTTCTTTCTATTTATTCATTTCTTTTCTTTACAAATTTCACTTTAACATCTTTCTTTTAATTTCTTTATTTCTCTGTTTTCAATTCTCAATTTTATATATTTTTATACTGTGCAATTAGGACAAAGTCCCTTTAAGTTTGCACAATCCAACAGTATCAAATAAACTTATAACAATATGTAGAGTGTGTAGAATGCAACAAAGTAAAGAACTAATGAAGTAAAAAGCTTAATAATGTACTTAAGGTACCTAATATTAATGTACAACACAAATTAAATAAAGAGAGCCAAAGAAAAAGCTATTTAAGAGAGTAAAGTATAGTAAAATGCTGAAACAATTAAATTGTGGGATTGAGGTAACTGACAACTGCCCGCTTGAAACGACCGAGCGATGTGATACTTTTTATATGATTAGGTAGAGAATTCCAAGCTTGAGCTCCGTGAACTAGCAGTGACGTTTTTCTTTGGGAGATAATATGAACTGGTATATTGAGGTTATTGGTACGAGTTGATGAACTAAATTCAATTGTCAGATAGAGGTACTCAGGAACTTTATAACGAATGACTTTAAATATAAAGATAAGTGTTCTAAGCTTATAATAGATAAAAAGAGGACACCCAACTAAGCAACTCAAGTAGGGGGAGACATGATCGTATCTACGCAACGAATAGACGAAACGTACGCATGAATTAAATGCCACATTGAGTTTGCGCTTGGACTGTGAGTTTGCTTGGCAATATATAATATCGGAAAAAAAGAATAAGGGTAATACAAGTGTTTTGACGAGCCGCAGTCGAGTTTCAAGTGGAACAAGCTTAGCTGATAACCATAATCTGCGCAGAACACCATATATCCTACACACAACATTACTAATATGATCATCCCAGGTAAGTGTTTTATTTAAAGTCAGACCTAAGTTCCTAACTTTGCTACAGTAAGGTATCACTACGGAATCAAGAAGCATGGGAGGAAAATAGGACGTATTAAGTTCATGCCTGTATATTATAATACAGTTCGACTTCCGGGGGTTTAAGAGAATCAAATTACTTACTGCCCAATCACTGATATTACAAAGGTCTTCGTTAATTTTGCTTGCAGCATCTTCAATTAAACCAAGGGGAGATCCGAGATATACCTGGACTTCATCGGCATAGAGGTGGACCTGAGAGTGAGCTACTACAGAGGGCAAATCGTTTATGAAGCAACTGAAAAGAAGTGGGCCTAGAATAGAGCCTTGAGGAACCCCTGATAATATCAAGAGAGAGTCCGATAATGTATTATTTACAAACCCTCTTTGCGTTCGTCCGTATAGATAACTATAAATGAGTTTAGCCGCAGAGCGAGAAAAATCAAACCTACGAATCAGTTTCGTTATTAATATGCCAAAGTCAACTGAGTCGAAGGCCTTTGAGAAATCAAGTAAAGTAAGAAAATTAACCAGATTATTATCTATATTCTTACTAAGATCGTCGTCAATTTTAACCAGAGCTGTAGTGCAGCTATGTCCTGTCCTGAACCCAGATTGAAATGTGGAAAGCACATTATGCGTTCCAGACTTTTCGAAAATGGAGAGAGTATATGAATTCCTCTGTAGTAATTAACCGAGGAAGGTCGAGAAGTTTTAGGGATAGGAATAACCTTTACGATCTTCCAGCTCTTGGGAAACACAGACTCGTTTAGACACGTAAATGGCAGTAAGAGCGTCAATGACAAATGGTAGTATGAGCTTGATAAACCCCAGCGTAATTTCATCCATGCTGATAGCGTTGGACGAGATTGAAGACACAGCCAAAACTACTTCATCCCAAGTTACAGGATGGAATGAAAAACCAGAATCAACTGATGCCTCCTGCAAATAAGTATCAGCATGTAAATTTGAGGAACGAGAGTTATGACCAACGCCACTAATAAGGTGGGAATTCATGTCATTAGGATCAACACAACAGTTCTCACGGGCTACACCAGTGATTTCCATGTTACAGAGATTACTCCACAGGATTTTGGGAGGGAGATCGGCATTTAGTTTGGAGCGGAAGTAAGCACTCTTGGCATTCTTAATTTCCACTTTAACAAAGTTACGTGTTCTGCGATACATATCCCAATTAACGCTTGTCTGTACCTTTTTCCATCTGCAGTAAAGCATATTTCTCTCTGCAATTAACCCTCTAATATAGCCTGTGAACCATGGACAAGATAGTCGATATTTATATTTACGCTTTAAAAGTATATGTTGCTCATAAAGATTTAGAACTAACTTATTAAAGGCCAAAACCTGCTCGTCAAACGACGGAATATTGACAATTTCCTGCCAAGGGCAGTTAAAAGCGTCCTCATGTAAAGCCGGTAAATTGAGATTTTTCCAGTCCCGGTAATAAAAAGAAACTCTTTCATTAACCAGGTCGAGTTGAATATCGTAGGAAAAAAATACTATATCGTGATCAGATATGGAAACATCGCTGGAAATGAGCAGATCAAGCAAGGAACTACTATTTTCCCCAAACATGGTCAGCAGATTATTTACAACTTGCAGGCCAACACTGGATAGATTGTCCACCAGAGTGAGGGATTGACTATCGACGACAAGAAGTTTCGTATTCACGTTTTGATGTCTTCTATCACATCTTTCTGATTACATTTGTTTTATTTTCACTAATAACTTTTAGCTCATCTGCTGCTTAACAAAATTTTCCCTCTTTACAATATTTTCTATTCGATTCCTATTATCTTCTAAAATCTATTGACGTTTATAATGCTCTATTTTTACAAAGACAAGTAATACCCATAATAACTCTAATACTACTGTGATTGCTCCTGGCTGCTTCTTTATGAGTGTAGTCCGTTGCGTGCGGTCTTAACTTCAGCCTGCTAAAAGCTAGACCATATCCGTGGGATAAACTAAGTCCTCTTTTTCGTTGTGGGGCTGCTCTCTTCGAGATTGTTAAAATGTATTACCAATAGCGGGATTTTGGGTAGAACGGATTATCAACTTACGCTTGAGCTGTTTTGCTTATACGAATGCTCATTGTACGAATGGTCATTGTTTCCTTTAGCCGTGCTGGAGACTTTTCCTTTCCTATGCTCATTCTCATTGACCTTCGAATCTCTAACTTTTTAGATATTTTTTGTACTATTTCTAAATGTACGATGGAGTTCTCCCGATTATATCAAGAGTCCACCCATACATAAAAGTATAGACTTGTTCTCTCTATATGAATCTGGTAACGTATTTTCTACAACTACATAGCATTCTGCATGTTTCCCAAATCTTTTGATTTATTCAGTTATATGTTTAGAATTTGATGCCATACGTATATAACTTCACTTTAATCTTGACTTATTTGAGTGTAGTAAAATCTTGCCGTTACTTTTAACCCCATTAATTTAACTAGATGGTGTACTTAACTTCTTTGAATCCCTCAAATATCTCAATGTCGGTGTAACTGAGCAAGGATGAGTATACCATGCTTTTTTCGTAGTAATTAGAGATGAGATCTAACTTCTGACTCCTCCCGAAGTTCTTTTGCGTTTAAACTTCATTTCCTGCTTTCGAAATCAACCTTCAGAATTCGGCCAATATATACAAATAAGAAAGTAGTCGACGGTGAAAGATTCACTTTTCCCACCCACACTATTGGTTTGATGCCTTGCTCCAAGTAGAATATACAGGGATAAATTGATGTTATGATCCAACTGCTACTTCTGCTTCCGCTTCGTCGAGGTGGTTTTACACAGTTTATAAAAATTTCTTATCGATTTCTCTGTCTTTCCATTATTCTATAGTTTTAAACCTTAAACATTTACTACATATTTGTTTCTTATATTTACACTTTTATACATATATTCTTCTAACCTAATCTTGCTTATAACTTTGCCAATGATTTACAAACTTTTTCCTTCTACTTTTTTTTTTAACTTCTCCTTCTTTTTAATCTCTTATTTCTTTTCTTTTCAATCATATCTTTTTTTAAATCTGGTATTCCTTTTTTTCTTTCAATTTTCTGTTTACTTTAAACCTCTTATTCCTCTATTTTTTTAAATTCTCGTAATTAAATAACTCTTTTTTTTCAAGTTTCTCTTGTTTTCAAATCTCACTATGTCTTCTTTCTAAAAACATTTGCTTACCTTTTAATTTATAAATTAACCTTAAATTGGATCCACTGCGTTACTTATATCTCCTTCCATATTCTTCCTGGCCAAAGACTACCAAACTCCGCTCATTGAATTTCTTCTGAAATTAGAGGGAATTTGTTGGAAACCTTTTTGATTACGTAACCCGATTCCTGGGTCATAACCGTTACCTACCTTGTACAGCCCGGTCAAATTTGGCGTAAGATTTGTCTTATTAATCTTATTTCTGACCGGCGGAGCTACCATACCTATTAACAACTACATATGTTTCGGCATCGTTAACTTACCCTTTTGCTTTATCGCCTGGGCATTCCCTAGTTGAGGAAAGAAATTATTTCTACAATTGTAGCGCCATGCATATCGTCTGTCAAACTTGTGAGGTTTCGTGTGTCGATGCGAGGAATTCATGTCTTTTTTCGGATAGGCTCTTGCATTAGCAACTCTTAGAAATGCACATCCATCCTCCAGCCCATTTCCGCTGTGGTCATAATATTCATCTTCACTTCCTGCATTGTCGTAAGCTGTAGTCCAAGTCTTCTCCCATAGTTGTGGCCGGAATGGCTCATCCAATATGGGTGAACTTTTCTCTCCCTGTCCTGAAGCTACCTCTACATTGCATTTTGTATCTTTCCATTTGCTGTCTGGATTACTGATATCTGGTCTGATGTTTTCTGCCATGTTCCTGTAAGCCTCATCTATTTTGGCTTCGAACTGATTTCTTGGACTGTAATTATTGGATACCACTAGGCCACTACCTATGACATTTCTTACAACGGAACTTTCTTTCTTTGCTTCGCTGGCGCCTTGAATCCACAATTTCGTATTCACGCAATCGATCACAGCTTTATCGCTGAGAAAATCCATTCCAAGGATACCATCAGCGGGAATGGAGTCAGCGTCACCAATGACATTAAATTGGCAAACCTGCTGACCGTTATCTATCAGTAACTTTGCCTCACAAGTACTTATGGAGCTTTTCGCGTTTCCAAATAGTCCTCCAATTCTTATTTTATGTTACATGTGGATCTCGTATCTAATACCTTCTACAGCTATATCTGATGCGACTGTGATAATAAATTTATTACTGGAATTTAATTTTTCCTTTTCCTTCTCTGCCAAGTACTTCTTTACACAGATATCCATGTAATGGTCACGAGTTCAGCAGAATTGGCAATAAAGTCCCTTCCTTTCTAACTGGAATCCATCTTGCATGCCAGCTGCACAGTTTGCACAGTTGGCACTCCCTCGCAATGTGTCCAGGCTGACCCCATTTGAAGCATTTGACAACTCCGGGCTGTTGTGCTGACCTAGCCCCATTTCCCAGTTCCTTCATGATTGGACTGGCCTCCGTACCGATGGAAACGCATTTGGGACTGTCTCTGTTCTTCAACATTAAAGTTACTGGTCACCCATTCTTCCTGTGATGTTTCTCTGGAATATTCTGGTGTTTTTTCCATACACCTGGAGCCATAGCTTGAAGCTTTTCTAACTCTTTTCGAAATAGAGAGCTTCCTCTCGAACCTCTTCCAATGCTCCTCTTCTATTATGGATTGAAAGTTTTTTATCTAGTCGCCAAATACGTGTTGTATTAGATGGCGTTATATCTGAACCTCATCCTATTAATGCCGGTGTCCCCCAGGGCTCTGTTATTTCTCCGACTCTATTTCTAATCTTCATTAATGATCTGCTTTCCCTTACTTTTAATCCTATCCATAGCTTTGCTAATGACAGTACCCTTGATTTCGCATACTCCTTTGACACACTTGCGGATTCCAGAGGGAACGCCACATGTGTTAAACGAGACTGCATGATTAGATCATTGAATAACGATCTTGACAATATTGTCGCTTGGGGCAAAGTGAATCGCGTCGAATTCAATGCATCTAAGACCCAAGGCTGTCTCATCTCATTAAAACAAGACCATCACTTAACCACTCCCGTTTCGTTTGATGGAGCATTAATTTCTGATTCACCGTCACTAAGAATTCTTGGCATTAATATTTCCAGTAAGTTAAGCTGGACAGATCATATCTTCTCGGTTGCCAAAGAAGCATCAAAATGTCTTGGTTTTTTGAAAAGGTGTAAGAAATATTTCAGCCCATCAAATATAGCGCTCATCTACAAGTCCTACATCAGACCTAGAATGGAATACAATTCCCATATCTGGGCCGGGGCTGGTGGCACAGCCTTAGCTTCATTGGATATTGTCCAAAAGAGAGCCTGCAAGCTCATTGGCGATGTGGCAATTACTCGTCATATCGACTCGCTCGAGCACCGTCGCAATGTTGGATACCTTTCGCTCCTTTATCGCTATATGCATGGTCAATGTTCTGACGAAATATCTAGTCTGATCCCTTGTAGAATAGTTCCTGCACGCAATACTCGCGCTGCATCCCGCGCTCATCCTTTTACCCTTCAAATTACCTTCGGCCGTACACTAAAATTCCGTGATGCTTTCTTATCCCGAACTATGCGAATGTGGAACAGTCTACCCTCTTCTGTCTTTCCTCCGGCATACAACCTGCGAAAGTTTAAGGGCGACATACATCGGCCCCTCCGCCGCTCTCCTCATATCCCTTAATCCTTTCCCTATCTCCTTCCTGCCACGCTGTGCTTTGCATCATAGGGTGTCCCCTGAACTTGGCTTAATAATATAAAAAAAAAAACCAAACCTTTTTCCGGTTAGCTAAGCCCGAGTGGACTGACTACTTACACCAGCTTTGAAAGTTGTTACTGCGTCGGCCTCCAACTCAGCTATCAAGCCTCCATCCATCTTTGGGTATTTGGCTGATACTGCAGACTTAATCTGGTCCCGCAGCTCCACCATCCTATCCGCAAACCCTCTAATATCTTCACCAGGTCTCTGCCTACATGCTACCATTTCAGTGCGTAACTCACTGAAAGATTTCCGCGGCATGTATGCTGTTTTAATCACCTGTTGAAAAGATGCAAAATCTTTTGGCTCATGTGAATTTATTAGGTAGTATGCATCATCGGATAAGCGGTACTTTATGCATTTAATCAAAATGCTTTGCTCCGCTGGTTCCAGCCTGTCGTGCAAGTCCTTACTGCAGCTGAGGAAGCGAAATACCTCCTTTGGCAACTTTGGTGACTTTTCTCCCGAAAACATTGGCACATATTTAGACACCATGTTCATAATTTTTTTATGAATCTGCCATCATATACTCGTACAGTTATTGGTTTCTTATCTGTTTTTGTTTAACTCGTTACAGTAATTTGCCTTCAAAATTATAACGCTCAACATTCAAAACTATTATATAATTAACACACAAATTACAACTCAGCTATACTGCATACCTACATAACTATAAACATGTTCAATATTATTCATTTTTTCTTCTTCAGATGCCCACAATAACATGACCCCCTGTGACCGGACCGGACCTAAAGTATAAATTTTTTTATTTTAATCCCTATGTTAAATGCACTGATATACTCACAAACTCTTTTAAATTTGCAAAGGATTGCAATGAACTTAGACTTTCGATTGGTAATTCCGTTGAAAATGATGTTGAAGATGATGACGGAGATGAAACGCAATGATAAATTTTTTTAACCAAACTTCTATTAAGCTCCCAGATTCGTCAAACGTATTAATGTATCCCTTGAAAGGAAAATTGTTACTATTTGTAAAATCACTATTCACTTTTCCGGTTAGTTACGTTTTTTGATTTCCATTTACATAGTTTATCTCTGAATTGCACAAGATTGCCAAGTTCGTTTAGTTAAAAAATGTTATCGAGGTCTCTCTCAGTAAGCAAATGCAAGCATCCAATATTTATGCCCTTTTCTAGGTTAAATATTCATTCATTAATTACTAATCAAGTAATTATTGATATTATATGAAAAGAACTGATTAAATCAGACACATCACTTCTATTTTAACAATTAACACACTTATTAAGTTGTTGTACGCGTTCTCAAGTCCCCATTCTGAAACACATATAACTCATCAATATTTTCTTGTTCTTGGGCTTGTTGATGGCATTATCTAAGGCGTAATAGAATGGATTGTTGCCGTCAATTTGAATATTTACAACACTTTGAATATTTTCAACACTCTGAATATTTTCCATTTTAAAAAAGAATTTAACTAAAAACTTGGAAGACAATTTTAAATGCATCGGCAAAACCAAATGAAGCACCGTTCACGAGCGAACATGATAACTTACTGATCAAAACCGACACAGCGTTGAAAATAAAAAATAACTGCTGTATTGTTGAAATTTAGTGAACGTTTAATTGTTTTAAACATAGTAGATTGACATTTAGAAAGAAATGTTTGATTTAAAACAACGAAGCAATGATTTCTATAGTTCCCATTACTAAGTTGAGATTTAACACTGCTGTTATGTTGAAATTTAGAAAATGTTTGATTGTTTTAAATATAAAAAATTAAAATTAAGTAGGAGCCAACTTAATTGTTGTTATTATACAAAATAATTTAAGAAAATCGATTTAAACAATCACGTTTATCGTGTAAACGGTGAAAGATAGGTAAATACATGGCATATCAAATGAAAGACGAAGTTTCAGGGAATCCAAATCATGAAAAATAAATGCAAGTTAATAACACATTTTGGCGGAAAAATCGTTAAAATTTGAAAAAACTAGGAAAATTTCTCCATTTTTTTTTCTTTGACTTTCTATAATAGTCAGCAGAAGAAGGAGTGGAGAAAATTTGGACATTAAGTAGTAAGCTTGAACGGTTTACTATCATCTGAGATACAAATCATATTCACTGGGTGTATAACAACAAACGTGAAGGGTGTTAAATGAAAACATGCCCAAAATCACAAAACTCCCTGAAGTGTTAAAGATATTAAATTGAGATTAGGATTTTGCTGTAAGAAAACCAAGCAACGCTGTCTAGCTTGCAGAAAATATGTGCTAGATGAAAAGTAGAAATTTGTTTTATTTAAGAAAACATTAAATAATGACTTAAACTAAGAATTAAATCTTTGAAACAAGCATAATGAATTTATTAAAAACAAACTTCAATTTATTTATTACATACAAATTAGTACTATTTTCAATAATATTTGCTTGATTTCAATAAAAATATAAATGTTATAATCAATCAGTGAAATCTAATGTTTGATTTTAGAAAGCAAATTTCTCTCCGTGTATTGTACAATCACTTAAAGGGAGTTATGGGACTCATCTGTTTTAAGTTTACCAGAACTTTATTTTAATTCAAAGAATGAATTTTTCAAATAAGTACGAAGCAAATTTAAAGGGAAACAAAAAAAGCTAGAATTGGTATGGGACCAATTCTTATGAGAACCTATTTTATAGGATTTCATATTCTAAACAAGTTTTTGGTACAATAAAAATTTCTAGAACTGATCGTTTTCATAGTATACGTAAAAACCCTACATTTTACTATAAAAACACCATGTACCAAATTTCAGCTCTCCATGTTGCCTGAGTGCCCAAATATACAATGTGTATTTTCGTAACTTGACCAAATGAAATATGCGGATACAAGACACCTAGGCAAACAAAAAATTGTATTGTTTGGGAGTTACAGGGTGATTAAGAAAAAATTATAGATTTTCACATAACACCCTGCATCTTATAAACTACAGGACGTACGGTCACAGTTAAAACCGCATTGTATGCAGAACTTCATGGTCTTTCCAACGACTACTCAACCAGCTCCGTACCCCACTCGTCTCAGGAGATATAATGGTCTAAAATAAAAATTTAGGATTATCTTACCTTTCTTTTAATTTGACCTCTATTATTTTTGCAAAAAGGTCATTAAAATAACTTTTTTTTTTATAAAAGGTGTAAACTTTAGTCTTTCCTTTTTAATTTGTGATAAGTGTAACCCTTTAAGAGTAATTAGCTCTTAACCTATTCTCAAACCTATTTTCAAACCTATTCTCAACGATAATTTGTTCCCTTAGCACGTCTTTTTACGTCTAATTTGGGTGTGACCTGAATAGGTTATGAGTTATTAACTGTTTAACTGCTACAGTTAACACATAAGGTGTAATAGGTCAAATTAAAAAGGAGAGTCTACACTTTCAGTTTTTATAAAAAAAAAGTTATATTTACGACCTTTTCGCAAAAAAAATAGAAGTCAAATTAAAATAAAAGTAAAAAAATCCGAAATTTTTAGTTTAGACAACCATAATTCTTTATACATATATAATACAGGGTGTTATGTAAAAATCTAGCTAACCTGTAACTCCCAAACGGTTGATGTGGAACCCCCACTGCAGTACAATTTTTTATTCTTCTAGGTGTCTAGTATCCGCACATTTCATTTGTTCAAGTTTCGAAAATACACATTGTATAGTGGAAAACGAAATTGTTGTGTGGCAACCCCACAAAGGAGTTGCCTGATTTGTATCATTTTCAAACTTAATTTTCCTTTTTTTTTAAGTTTAAGTGAACGCGCTCTCGAGCTATCGTGCGCATAGACGTACGGACAGACGGACGGTCAGACGTACAGATGGACGGACGGACGGATGAGCATGCAAAAATCAAAATAACTGTTAATATTATGCATCGGTGTCCAATCCATTTTGCTTCCAAGAATAATGTCTCAGAAATCAAGTGCGTGTCGCTAGATTTAAATTTACATGAAAAGAATGCAGAACATTACAGAACCCTTAAGTTCCAAACACAATTCCGACGTTTGGATCGGATTCGATCCAACCCATTTCGATCTAACGATGCATGAGCACAATTGTTCCGTTCGGTTTCAAATACTTGACTTTAAAATTTTGCCAGGTTTTGTCTTTTTGATTTACATTCATCCATGAAAACATTATTTTTTTGTCATATAATTCATGTCTTTTTTTATTTCCTCAACGAAAGCCTTTTCATGCATCTTTGAGTATAAACAAATCCTTAGAGATGATTTTTCTAGGTTATGTCATCCGTAAAAGTTGCAATTTGCTCAACTTCTCCATTTCGATCCATTTTGGCGTAATGTGCCCAATTGCACGTATGTCTCATATAAGCAAATTTGACATTTGTATGTATCGGATCGAGATGGGTGGAATTTTATTTCTCCCTTAACGTCTCTACTCCTCTCCAAGTTCCTAAGGTCACACATCATCACGTCAGAATAAAAAAGTCCGTTTCAAGCTTTCGAGTTTTCAACTCTGATGAGTTACAGCTTTAATATTTTTCAATTGGAGGTAATGTGGTATAGGATGCGTACAGAAATGGTTGCATATTATGTGTTTATCTTATCACTTCTTGTAATTTTATTATTCGAAGGTAACACATATTTATGTTCCATATTGTTTAAAATTATGTACAAGTGTATCAAATTTTGTATTGTCTCAAATTCATTGGCTTATATTTTGTCACTCTATGTATAGTATAATATTGCTAACAATGTGTTCATGTTTCAATAAATGTGACCTGTCGCTAAGTTTTTATCCGATTTCTTTCTTATTTTCAAGTCTAGTTTTACAATTTCAATTCAGAAAAAATTTTAAAAATCGGAAATGTCACACCATTTATAAGTTACAATACTTTACCGAATTTAGCAAACTGAATTATTTCAGTAATCTACAAACTAAAAAATCGAAAGTGCTCTCTGAATTTTTTCACAAAACTGATTTTCAGAAAACTGTGACATTATACATGTAATTGCGTGCATTTCCGCTTTCTTAAATTCAATAATCTGAATTTCTGGAATTCAGTATGCTAAAATTACGGAAAATGTGACATCTGCCTAAGTACTCAAAACTAAAAAGCTCTAAAGCTGAAACCTGGCAAGTAGTAATTAACGCGCGTCATGTTTTGTAGTAAAGTAATGAGTTTAATTATTTCATTCAAGTTTAGCTGTAAAGTACATTTTACAATAAGCAAGTAAATATTTTAGTATTGCATCTGATTATATTAAGAGGAGTCAGTAGTCAACAAAAGTTTCAATTTAAATACCGGCGAGCCTGTAAGCAATAAAATTACTATATACAGGTTTGTGTCCTGAAAGTGAGAAAATTCATATAAAATTATCCTAAACCTAGACCACCATTTAGAGTAATAGATAAAAACCGAACATGCGACAATTCAAGACGAAAAATGAATATTTGCAGTTCAAATAAATTGAAAAATTTTAACGAGGATTAACTCTCCTAAAGTTTTTTTTTGTACATGCATAATTGTTAAACATAATATTTTACTTTGTATTTAAACAACTTTCAATGAACTATTTTCAATTTATTGTCAGTGAAATATTGGGGGAAAAACAGGTACTATTAGAGGCAAAAAACCATTAAAAAACGCAACTAAAAATGTAAAACTCGACTTAATTCACTGGATCTAGGCTTTATCTTTCTAAAATAGTCACAATCTAAAGAAATGAGAATACCTACTAGCAAGAATTTGAATTAAGAAACTTCAATTTTTACCATTTTTTAGAAGTGTCCGAGATAATATCTCCATTGCAATACATTTTTTTTATTTTTCCAGACGTTATCCACTAGACCTCTTCATTATCTTTGATTTAAGATATAAATAATTATTCTGCTACAAATAGTTTGCCAGGAATTCGCATTGAAAAATGTATGAAACTTGCAAATATTGGTACTGACTCCTCTTAAATAGATCAATAATATCTACAAGCAATTACATTTGGTACTCTTTTCACTCAAGAATGTAGTGAAAAAACGCAAAGAAACTGACGGAAGTCTTTAAGATATAAATTTTTCTAGCAAATTGTGCACCTTTTGCGGCTTCGCTTATTGCAAGTTTTGACAATGGTCGATTACAAAATTGAATGGAAAAACAAGTAAATTTGCATGTACAGGTCCTTATTTGAACATTTCATATTATTTCTTGACCACCTGCACCAGGTGCGTGCATTTAACACAATCAAGTGATCCGAGTCGAAGGTGTAGATGAGATCGACAAGGTACGATATACCATTCAAAGAAACTCTACATCTGAAGGAAATAAATTGCATAAAGTGGAAGAAATATACATTATTGCCTGTGGTCAAGAGACTTAACAACAGTACGGCTAATATACATTTTGTATACTGGATTTAGACTGTAATTCCAATACTGTGTGGATTTGATTCTAAGTTGAGATGCTCATGATAATTGGCTGCAGACTACATAATAGGCTCGAATAGGATATGAGTAATAACAGTAAAGCATCGCTACAACATCAATCGAGTAATATACGAAAAAAATATCATCTTGCTTTGCTAGTTGCTACTGCCAAGCAAGCAAAAAACCTTCGTTGTTTACATTTCCCAAAAAGGAAAAAATTGTTAGCCCAGAGAAGATGGAATCTTCAGAGTAGGCACCTACTCCAGTGATTGATTTGAAGTGCTTGCTGTGAGCATCTTTTAATTCTACAATCGCAGCAGTCCCAACCAGTCTGTACCCGTCTCTTGTGTATTTTATTGGCTCTTTTATGGAGAGGTCTTTTCTCAGTGCCGATATCAAGGTCCGCAGTTGTATTTTTTGTTTTGACCTAAAACGTGACTCATATTTTCTGATATCGATGCCAGATAACAATGGTTGGAGCAGAGGTGTAGACTATAGAGTATGGCAGCGTTATTGGGTTAAGTCAACTAAAGATTTCTGCGTTGAAATTGCAAAAAACACGATCAGAAGAGCCATATAGAATAGGGATGATTCACGTCTGTCGTTAGACCTTAGAGACGTTTTGCTTTCTTTTTGTAGGTTAATGTCTGCCTCACGAACAGGTAGCATAATAACATTTCCATAATCTGGGTGCATGCAGGAAGTAGTTGTGAGCATTTTATAATATTTATGGGTATAGTTATAATAGTTGCAAAAATAATTCCCTTTAGAAATTAAATCATGCACAGAAAAGCATTCTCAATAAAAAGCTTGATTCTTGCAGCTTGTCAAATATTCATAAAAAAAATTAAATAACTCTTTTATATTACATAAACTGTGGAATTTTATTGTAATGTTATACTAATATTATATGCATATAATTATAAATAGTTTACGAACAATTATCCTAAAGATCATAGACGAAAGAAATAGTAAGTCATACGATTACGAAAGAAGAAGAAATTAATGACGACAGGGCCGTATTTGGATCTGTAGCCCACTAGGATGAACCTATGGTGCGGACCCTACATGGCGGATTTTTTGAAAATAAGTAATCGCATTTTAAAAAAAAATTCTAAATAAACCTAAAAAGAAACATTTTTGAAGCACTTGTTTTACTATATCATGTATAAAAGTATTTAGAAGAAAATGTATTAATGAGATAATAAAAATGGAAATATAATTGAAAATTTAAGACAATTTATTAACATTCTATGATAAACTAGCCTAGCCACACTCTAACAAATTTTAGTGTAAATTTACTAATAAAATAATAGGAAATTAGTTACCTTGTATTATTGTAGTAGTAAATTTATACCAAAAAGTAAATGAAAATTTTTACTCATTCATAGTGTTTATTTTTACTATACAGGCGTAGTCAATTTTATTATATTGCATACGTGAAATTTGATTAAATCTTATTTTACAAATATAGTAAATTTTACTAGATTGAGCAAGTAAGTTTTGATAACTTTTTACTCTACAAATTTTGACAGATTTTCGATTTTTTACGTTTTCTAAATATAGGTATGTGTTCTAAAAGTTAATTTATTACTCGTACATCGGAAAGTTGAGATATACTAAACATTATACTCATTATCTACGTTTAGGCTGTTGTTTCAGTTTAGTTCTCCAGCAGTTAGACTTACCATGTGAATGGATTTTATACATAGAATATGCTTGTAGTACGAAACTGGTGCTGCACACTCGTAGCCAAATTTGACAGCATCATTTCCGTGATAATTTTGTGAACAGTTAAAAAAAATTTTATTTATCACCTAACAGGTTCCGTACTTCCCGAAAAAATTATGTGTATGATATTTCTTACGCATTTAAAAGCTTATATCTTCAATCTTTTAGAGGAAAATCTAATCATTTAACTAATTGAGGTTATAAATTAGCTTAGCATTTGAAAGGTGTTTAGACCTCTTTCAAATGTGGGTATACAGAATAGATATTAGCTCATTGTCGGCTGCATGAATGCTGAAGGAAAAAGTTGAGTAAATCCCTAAACAAATGTAAAGCTATCTATCTGCATTCATAAATATGTTTATCTGTCCAGACACAACCGTCTTCAGAGTTCAGCCACGAATACATGGCATTTCCATAAAAAAATAACATAAGTTTTTGATTTGCAATCGATTATTTATATATATGTAGATGTGACCAGAATCATTAACAACTTAGAAAGAATATGTCGCTACTTGTCTTTCGCTAGTTATTTCCAGCTTTAAATTTTCTATTCAAGAATTTGCAATGACTGGGTATTGTTTTTTATTTGGTTTTCAACCATTTTTATACCCTAGATGAAATCTATAGGTTATACTAAGTTTGTCATTCCATTTGTAACACCTAGAAATAATGATACTGGAGCACAATGGCACAGTAGCCCAGCTCTGTCAAAAATGTGAAGCGAGTAGGACTATACTTTCTCTTTCAAGAGTTTTAACTAACACACTAGTCAATTTCTAATGCAAAGGTTCCTATGTAAATCTAAAGTGGAAGAAACAGAACTTACAGCATGTACAAACTTGTACTAGAGGAAAAGGGACAAAATGACAATCAAAACTATTTCTGCAAAAAAAAAGATAAAAACAATTTTTTCCACTTCTCATGCCATTCGGCTTGGTAGAAATATCAAACTGTTCCAAACATTATTTCCTTAGAATATGTAGCAAATAGGAATGGTTGAATCGTGTATAATTCATCTACATGAGCGTAATTTGTCAAATGTGCTTTTGTTTTGTGAGCAGATTTAGTCAATTTAAAATTCTTTTGTGAAATTTAACAAAAGTACGTAATCAATTCTTTTCAAAACTAGTTATCTTTGAAGTTTATTTAGTGCAAAGTTTTATAGTACCACTAGTGCCTATTAAAATCTTCATATCATTTAGAAAAACAGAAACGAAGTGCTCGGTCAGTGCTTGCAAATATAAATTGGATTATAAACTAGGGAATCCTGTTTGAGCCAACTGCACTATCTAAATTATCGTTTTTGTCAATAGAAGCAAAGATTTATATAAATTAATTATGTGAATTGTTTCAAAATAAAGTAGAAAAAGAACATTTTTTACCACAGATGATCCGCTCAAAACCTTTGTTTACTTTTTGCAAATTGACAAGTTGCTTAGAATAGGGATGGCGTGTAAATACATGTAAAAATGGACTACCAAACAACCAGAAATTCATTACACAAATCTGGCTTATAACCATTCCTGTTTGCTATATATATTCTAAGGTTATTACAGCCATTTGCCTGTTACACTGTCCATGGAACGAACACCACTTTGCAATCAAACAGCTGTTTGGTAATGGAACAATACATTTGCAGGCTGGCACTGAGATGTGTACTTACATAAAACTAATACTTCTCCCAACCATTATGCAACTAGCTACTGCTCGTTCATTTGCATCCGTATCATACTTAATAGTTCCCTCTTATGGGAGAAATTTTGAGGTTTTTTTTTGTAATTAAAATTCTAAAATTCACTTTTCAGTAGTTTGTTCTAAGCTGGGCTACTGTATGATATGTACTGTGACAATGGATTGGACACGCATGCATAAAAATAAAAGTCTATCTGTCTGTCTGTCCGTCCGTCAGACAGTCCTCACGATAACTCGAGACCGCGTGTACTTAGAGAGCTGAAATTTTGCACATGGGCTTCTAAGAAGAAAAAAATTAGGTTCGCAAAGGGGAGAAATCGGGTAACTCCTTCGTAGAGTTGCCATACAAAAATTTCGTTTTTCACTACATATTTGGACACTGCCTGAGATCGCGTCAACGTAGAATATTAAAATTTTGTACATAATAAATTCACAGTTTTTTCATAAAATAATAAATATAATTTCAAAACTGGACCAAAGCGGGCAACCCCTTCATGGTGTTGCCATATAAAAATTTATGATTTTTACGTATCTTGTAAAAACGGTCAGTCCTATACGGTTTGTTTTAATGCACTGTAAAAAAGTTCTTCAGAATATGAAATTCTACAAAATTGATTATAATCATTTTTGCTATCCGACGAACCGTTTTAGAGATATATGCAAAAACCACTTCAAAAATTAAGCTTGTGCAGATGGGTGACCATACGAAATTACAAACGGGCATTCATCTAGTGTATCATAAGAATTGGTCTTAAAAGGAGAGGGTCCTACTCGTCATCACCGATTTCGTCCAAATTCATAGTATGAGTGGGACTTGACTAGAAATGAAAGTGACACAAGTGGGAGCTCCAGACGACCAAGCGAAACCAAAATAATGCATACTGTAGGGGAGCCCGGCGTTTTGTAGAATTATCCATTGCAGAATTTGAGCGAAAGGGCCAAAAGTCATTCGGGTAAAATGTCAACCACAGAGGAGCTATGTAGATTTTCAATTCTGTAAGTGGAACTTCCTCGCGTTTTTACAAATCGCCAGGATATGGCAAAATGTGGGTATGCAAAATTTTTATAGATTCTTTTTTTTTTTTAAATAGGCAATTTACATCTGACCTTCCTGAAGTTTTGTACAGCAAAAGCGCATTCATAAAAAAACAAAAAAATTTGATTAATCTATAAGTTGTAGAAAAACATTTCGAAATGAATTTTTCAGACAGAATTTTGGGCGTGGAAAATTAAATTCCGCAACTTAATTAGAAAGAAAGGGAAAATATGTTCAAAAAATCAGTACAAAAATCACAAAAAACTAGCAAAATGAATTGTGCAAATCGGGTAATATTTACCCCACTTCCCTCAGAGCAAATGAGAAACATTTTCCCATTGGTGTATATGAATGACCTTGTGACATTGAATTTATCATTCAATTTTGATGAGATTTTGTACGAATATTCTACACAGATGGTAGACTATAAAATAAATACCCCACCCCTGGAAAAACAATTTTTGTTTTTATTATCATAATATATAAGTAACACACCACGGGTTACCATTCTGTAACCCGCTACCGTATGAATCTCGTAATAGCAAATAGAATTTGAAAATCGATTGGAATTTGGCCCAGAGATAGATTTGCAATTTTTACAGTATACGCTGCTAATTAACGTAAGTTGAAAGTCATTAGCAAACCTCGCAATATTATTTTGGAAAATGCCCCTAAACTAATTGGGGTAATGACTTCTCGTTTTCTGTAGATAAAAGATAACAGATTATAGATAATTGTAACGAATAAAAAGTGACTTATATGTTGCGAATATTCCCGCAAGATGGTAATTATCAGAGTTTACCGAAAAATGTTAATTCTCGGCTTCACCTACATTATGCATTATTTCGGTTTTGCTTGGCCATCTGGAGTTCCCACTTCCGTCACTTCATTTCTAGTCAAGCCCAACATATACTATGAATTTGGACGAAATCAGTAATGACGAGTAGGGACCCTCTCCTTGTTAGACCAATTCTAGCTTTTTTACTTGTTACTTTATATGTTGGCAAAATTTTATTTGTACATTTATCCCCCGATATACGTAAGACGCGTCTTACGTAAATTCACAACTAATAAAATGAAAATTTCAATAAATGGAAAGTTTTTTGAGTAGAGTAACATAAAAGTTTTACTAAGAATTATTTTCTATTTTAAGCATACTGTACCTTGTAGAGACTGCGTCAATACATACACTATTCACTTTCGCCCTTTCTTTGTAAACGGGTATAGCCACCTTATATACCTCCTCGTTGTATGACATCAATGCATTAAAAGAAATGAACTGGGTTTCAGAGCTCAGTATATCCATGACTTTCACAGAATGAATGTGGAATGCATCCGAAATTCTTTCGTTTCCCGCTGGGTAAACACACACATACACTCTCTTACCTTTCTTACTTACTTTTTGGAAAATCCTCGAGAAATACTTCGCAAGCCATAATAATAAAGCAGTTTTCTTATGTGAAACTGACAACAGTTTGATTTGTATAGCTCCTACGCCATAGAGAAAAATTTTCTTCTGATAATCTTAAGCTTACTTCCTTATCTTCCCAACCGTCATCAAATTTTTATATCTTTCCTAATAAAATTATTTAAAATAATTTATCTTAACCAAATGACTACGATTCCCCAAACAAAAACTCTCAACTGTGTAATAATTGCATATGTGAATGTGCTGTGGTCCGATGCATTCGAACCTATTGGAACGAAAACCCGGCGCTTCTGCAAGGATCACAAGCGCTCTCTAGATATCATTTGGCAGCTCTTTACAAGCATATTCACTGATCTATGGCGAAAATTAAGCACAGGCGCAAGCTTAGACAAACTTAACATACTAGATGTTCAATCGAATAGGAGAAAGGGTGCCTATGAAGCAGAACTAACCATTCCTTTGTTAAGAGAGAAAGTTTTAAGCATGTTTTGCATGTTCTCATTTATCGGTTTGCAAGAGCGCGAAAATATTCTCTGTTCACTATTATTGAATGCTGTGGTTTTAAAAGTATGCAAAGGCAGTCGACAGGGGGCAGGGCAGACCTCTGCTTATGAAAAGTGGGATTCAAAGAGAAACGATCACGTTTCCTCTTCGCTTACATGAAGAGCTTTACTTTAAACGCGTCGAGCTTTACTTTAAACGCCTGATTTTCATTTCAAGTGCCACAGCATTTGGAGCAATAATTGGACATCTAGTATATTATGTTTGTCTAAGGCGCCAGTAAGTACCTCAACTGCTTCCAGCGCTTGGAAGCTCTATAGAAGATTATTTGATGAGCTCCAGCAGACTGAAGTACAACAAGAGGTGATCTCATCTAATTTTCCACAATTCTGAACTGTGGATTTTTCCACTATTGTACGAAGTAACTCATCTCTCATTTTCAATGTGATATTTAGTGTGGGTAGAAGTATGGCATGTACATAATCTGAAGTTTTGGTTAATATATGTCAGAATAAAAGGGAGAATATTGGCTTACATATTTAATCAACGTCATAAAATTTAATACTAGAAATTGCCATGAGCAAACGCAAGCGCCAAACTACTATTCTCTGTCTTGGGAGCCTTTTATGAGATTAAAAAGGAAGCACTGCGATGATTATCCAAAAAGCTCATTAAAGCTTACGAAAAGATACATTCAAAAAACTTCTTCCGTCATCATTTAGAGCTCTCCTAGAGCATTTCTGAAGAACAGCATTAAAGCGCTTACCTCTGCGGACATGCCTAAGTTAAAAAGCAATGAACAGGAATAGGGAAAAGAAGCGCCACGAGCTTCCAGGGAAGCGCTTCAGGAGGGCTCTTAGAGCGATCTTTTTCCAGTGGGAATCAATCTACCTACAGATTCGGACTACGGCTGCACATACACTATTACACACGCTGAGAATTATTGAGCGTAAAATGGAAGGTTACTTTTTAATCAAAACTATTTTATTATTTTGTAAGTAAGGTATACAGTACGTGTAGCCTTTGAGAAGGTAAGGAGCAAACTTAAAATTACTGGAAGACTATTTTCCTGTGAAGATAGTAGAGAATCGGACTAGATCTCTGTTTCATGGCTTGGAAGTATCGAGAGTTTTGCTTACTGCCAACCTTACTTGCATGAATATCACTAAAAACTAAAGAAACTTCTTGTTGTTGATATTTCTTTTGTTCCTTTATAAAAATAAATAAATAATAAACATTTATAGTATCTACATAATTTTCAAATTCGACTTACGTAAAATTCGGGTTACGCAAAAGACTACGGTCTGCATAAATTACGTATCTCGGGGGATTACGTGCCATTAAATAATCATTTCTAAGACGTCAATGATTCTGGGCACATCTATATATAAATAATCAATGTTCCTGCCAGGGGCTTTCAATCAAATATTTTTGTATTGTATTGTATATTGACAAAATTTTTACATTGAAATAAAAATGTTGGCTCGTGGGTACCTACGATATATTTATCCGAGATCAATGATCTATTGAAGCTTGCTACGAGCTCTTCTCATGCATTACTTTGTTAGTATATTTCTTGTCTGCTGTAGTAGGTCTGTTGGAAACCAAAACTTACGAAGTTAGGGTTGAGGTTAGTGATTTCGTGGAAAAATTTGCTATTTGCGAAAGCAATTTTGGACAGCAATGAATCCACGGGGCGTTATGTTGTCACTTTCATTTCATAAGCATGGCAATTGTGTGGCGTTTATTAATTTTTTTCTTACATAAATTATACAAGATGGATTTAAATGAAGCAATATATATAAAGTCTATGGCAGTAATATTATTTTCCCGAATTTTATTTAAAAATGGAGAAAATTTGCAAAGAAAGATGAAGAGGGCTAGAGCTGAGAGAAGAATGAGTTTGTTGTTATCCAGAGTAAGTCCAACAGCCTGTGGCTATTTATACATAGTTACAGTATGTATACATAATTGGCTACTTATACATACAGTGTGTATATGCAATAGGTGAGGGGGGCGGGGGTTTCGAGCACAGATCAGTGACACACACAAGCACGCCCCACACACACATAAAGCCACACCCATCCATACAGTCCCACATACATACAGCCGCACACGCCCATACCCTCCCTGGTAGACAACGCTCATCAGTTTACAAAATTTTAGTGATGGTGCGGGCGGGGGTCTCTTATGTTAACTAACACAACTTTTATGTGAAGTACGACAGTGGAGTGTGCATTATATGGCCGTACGACAACCAACTTCCCAACTGAGCGCCTCGATGAGTTTCTTCGCTAACTCATCTATCAGCTCATCAATAAATTGAGATGGATACTGATCTGTAGGTCTAGTGCATCTAATATACGAGTGAAAGGGAGATAAATGGTGTTGCGCTAAAAATTTATTTCCTTTGGCGTTTGCTATGCGCCTGCGAAGTAGGACTGAATGTTATCATTCTTCATTCCTCTGTCAAAAGCGAAACTGAAGTCACCCAGTTCCAGTAAAGCTCAAGAATTATTTAATCATTTGTAAGGATTTTTTCTATTTTATGCATAGTATATTCTTATAAAAAGTAAAAGAATAACCAATTTGTTGATGATATGTGTAATGGGTATATATTTCAGCTGCATTACAATAATAATATTTCGTTATGCTTGTGATTGTGTGTCGTATCCCTGCACGAAAGTACAACAGTGTATAGTTGTATTGTCGTGCAGGGATATAACATGTGTGATAATCCCAAATCTGTTATTTTCTGAATTTAAAACTACACCCCCGATAACCATGATTACGCTCAGCGATGAGGTATTTGATTTACTCACCAATGAGAATCATGATTACTCTAAGCAATGAGCTTTTTGATTTACTCACCAATGAGAATCATTATTACGCTCATCGATGAGGGACTTGATTTATTCACAAAAGCAATCATTGAATTGGTCATCATATGAATACGAAGTATATAAATGAGTTTAGTCCCGGTGTTAGACCAAAACTCAACATTACATTCATCCAACCAGTCATTATGAGCTCCTCAGTACGCTGAATTCAATAACTACATCACCCCTGATAATCATGATAACGCTCAGCGATGAGATATTTGATTTACTCACAAATGAGAATCATGATTACGCTCAGCGATGTGGGATTTGATTTATTCACAAGCGCAATCATTGAATTGCTCATCATATGAATACGAAGTATATAAATGAGCTTAGTCCCGGTGCTCGAACACAATTCAGCATAACATTCATCCAACCAATCATCATGAGATCATCAGTGCGCTAATGATGATTGGGCTACTAGGGTACTACCCAAACACACACACCCACACAAACGCCGCGTTTGGATACACACTGTATGTATAAATAGCTGATTACGTATACATACTGTATGTATAAATAGCCACCTCCTTAATTTTATTTGCAGCCCACACGATAATCCTTAAAAGGATATGAATGTGCTGTATACGAAGCAGTTATTTCTAACAATGATTATATTCTCAAAAAGCATTTGAGAGTAACATTCAATGCTTTACAACATATAGCAGCACTAGTTATTTCAAGAAAAATACCATGTGTGGAACCAAAACCGTCGAGATTACTTCCCAAGCCATGAAACAGAAATCTATATGTGTGCGTTGTTAGTCCGTTTAAAAAATGTTCTATATTGATACTTATGGAAAAGTACCAAACATTGACTATACAGGAAAATAGTTTTCTAGTAATTTAAAGCTTGGTTCATTACCTTCCCAAAGGCTACACTTCCTATATACCTTACTTAACAAAATAATAAAATAGTTTTTGTAACAAAGTAACCTTACCATTTTACGCTCAATAACTCTCAGCTGAGTAATAATTGCATGTGTGTATGTGTAGCCGGAGTCCGAACCTGTAGGCAGCTACATTCGATATCATCAGCCCACGGCACATCGCCATACAATGAATACTCAGACAAGAGTTTTTGTTTGCGGTATCTTAGTCATTTGGTTCAGATAAATTTTTAAAAAAAAAATGTTAGGAAAGGTATAAAAATGTTATTTCGGTTCGGAAGATAAGAAAACAAGCTTAATATTATCAAAACACAATTTTTCTGTATGAATGGTAGTTTAGGGTGAAGGACCTATTCAAATGAAGCTTTTGTCAGTTTTCCATAAGAACACTGCAAATCCGTTTGTGCTATCATGTGGTAGTGAGGTAGTCTATTTCATGACTGCATTTTAGTGCTGGCACGAGTTACATAGTTACAGCCGAATCATTCAATATTTCACGGTACACTGTGCAAAACATTGTATACATAAGAATTTGGATGAATTTATAAAATACGTGCCTAAATCAATCAAGTATTCGTCACTAGAAACATACAGTCAGGTCGAACAAGGCGGGGTCGGCCGCTTTTCGTTTTTTGGTGGAATCGTGTCTGCTCTATTTTCAATCAGCGTTTTTTCAAAAAAGAACAGAACGTCACACATTTCCGACTCCTAAAACTAGTTTTCCGATCCACGAAAATCTATTGATTTGTTCAAGCCAATAATCGAACAAAAGGGAACATGTCCCTCAATGTGCGAACAAAAAGGCACATGTACCTCAGTCAAAAGGACACATGGTAAATTTTGTTTATAATTTATTCTCCTAGTATATTTTACATTTTTCTATGTTCTTAGCATATCGAGAAGGGCACCAAAGGTAGCACAAACTATTAAAATCATAATGCAATAATTTCGAAAGTTCATTGATATATACAGTCTTCTGTGTTTTTTGTAAATGTTTAGGAATAGCACATGTGCCCTTTTGTTCGCCCAATCCTCAATTGATTTTAACAAACAGTATTAAGGTTGTTGCGGCTGCATGTGTAATGCTTGCATAACATTTACTTAAACGACGGATTGGAATTTGAAAGTGATGAACCATAATCCCATGATGAACAATACGACGCATTGGATAATGATCAGGGTGAAATTATGCGATATGGTGATAGCCAAGCTTTTGCTTTCCGTGATTTGTTGGTTCAAGAACTCCAGCAGCATAGTGGAATAAAAATGTAACCAGGCTTAGACTGGACCACCGAGATCCAGGAAGTTTAGATGTGGGCCGGTCGTATTGCGGGATAAGGAGCCAGTCAACAATTGATTTCTATCTAAGTATATACATATCTATATGCCTTAAGATCATGTTCACATAACATAATAATTTGAATTTTCAGCCAAGTGAATTAGGTTAGTTGCAAATTTGAAGTACACGATTAGGGAAAGTAAATGTAAAATTAATTAATTATTTAAGTTGAAATCATAATTTTTGCATAATTTAATTTGAATTCACATTTAAATTCATACAATAAAATGTTTTTGAATAACGGAAATGAGACGCAATATTTGCAACCAAATTTTTCGTGAGAAATGTTCGTTCAGAAAATTTTAAAATTCTAGGAGCAGTAATGGAAAAACTAGATTCTAATTTCGTAATGGCTGATTTTTTATGGAATATGAAGACTATGTGGAGAAATGGGAATATTTCATGAAAAATCAGTCTGAAATTTATAATTTGGAGATTGATGTGGCGGAACCGCAAATAATAAGTGAATTGTTTAGTTTGTTGTTTTAATGAATTGCATGAATATAATTTGTATAGCGAGGCTTACAAAAACATTTTTAAAATGAAACTGATGTTGTCAGTGACACAAGTTCAATGCGAACGTACCTATATTTAATATTCTAAAATATATTAAGAATCACTTGAGAAATATATTAAGTGATGACCATGTATATGCGCTGAATGAAATGAACGGAAACAAAGATTTGTTAATGTTTATTGATAATGAAGTAGTAATTAAAGATATATGTAAGGATAGTCTTGAGTTTTCTAAGAAAGTTTATTAAAAAAAATCTTAATAAAGATGTGATTTTTCATAAACATTGCATTTTATTTATTTTTTTTTGTGCTTTTTTTCAGAAAAAAGGTCCGGTCTGAGATTTATTCCCAGCATAGAGGAGGGTGCCGGTTGGAAAAGATAACTCAGCTTTATTTTCAATTCAAATGTAAATTTTTTATTCGGGTATCTTAACCTAAATATCACAATTCAGTTATAACACTTAAAATCTACTAAAACTACTACTAGTATAAAAATTCAATAAAATAAATAAAATTCAACAAAGAAAACAAGTTAAAAATTCAAATAAAAAGAACTCAATAAATAAAACAATTCAAAAGAGGGCGCTGTTGTCTAGTATTGCTCTCGAGGCGTTCTCCTTATTTCTGGAATAAAACGAAAATAATTTTAATTCATTGGAAATAGACTTCCACAACTTTAATGCGAGATAAGGTTTTCTGCGAGTAAGAGCGACGACATAGCAGAATTTTACTTCTGTTACAGCGAAAGTTGAAACGTGTTCTGTCGCAATGTGCTGAAGCGTGTAAGCAGAATTATACTACTGTTACACGCATAGAGGGCAAATATTAGATTTTCTGATTAGACTCTGAAAAACGAATGGGTAATTTTGCTGTGGCTCGCCGTCTTTTTATAGCTATGTCTCCGCTTCATGATGTGTTGCTCTGGCAACGCTTGGTTTCATTTAGTCCAATTCTGATTGTGGCGACACTGGCTGTTTGACGTAATGTCACTAGATGACATTACAAAAATGTAAATATGGTGTATGATTAGGAGAGTTTGTTGTTAATTATGTATTTTTCAGTTGAAATAATAATACTTTTTGTACATTTGTAGATGGAATGGACTCTGGGATATCTTGTAGAAGGGATTGGTAGTAGTGTAACTCCTTGGTTACATAAGTATGTATTTAAGTCTATTTAACCATAAAGTATGATTCTCTGTGTGGTTTTGTCTCTTTATTTTTAGGAGCAATGTTTTCATCTGAGGGTGTTAATGATATGAGGGATTTATTGTGCAGAGTTGTTCATCGCGACATAAATGTGTATGTGGACTGAATAGCCGATATTCCGAAGTTCCTGGTAAAATATGCATAGCTAGTTCAACCCTGAATGTAACCAACATTATTTTTAACCATTATAAAAGTTTCAATAAATAAGTAAGTAATAAGAAATGTTTAAGAAATAAAATGTATTTTCTGAATAAACACTCTGATTTATTATTACTCCGATTCTGATTCAGAAGAAGAATCATGTGCAATATTATTGATCTCAATGATGAAGCATTGTTTCTTCTTTTGGATGTTGTAGGCGCTTCATAAGTACTTGGCTGTGTTATTCCTTGTTGGTGCGATGAAGTCGGAAGAGTCGTCGATGTAACTTGTGGAGGTGACAAATCAGGCATTGTCACTGTCTGTTGAACTCGAGATAATTCAATATGAATATCTCCCAATTTCTCGAATATGACTCAGAAACATAAATAGGTTGAATTTAATCACGAGAAATAGGTTGGAAAGTTGTCCATACAAATTTTAGACAGTTTTAAATATTTTCGGTAATTTCGTTGTTTCATAACAACTATGAAAAAGTCAAAGTTGGTTTTGTTCTGCATAGTTATCAAACGCATTGCGACATTATGTTAGAATTGAGACTAACTCATATTTGAAGCTGGTTTCTTCTAGCTTCAATATCTCAATTATCATTTGCAGTTGCAGTGATTTTCAAAATGTCTTTTTTTGAAATTTGTGAGGTATTTGAATTCCATTGTACCAGGTGAGATACACGACGTGAGTGAAACAAATGATAAAGTGATAATAATAATAATATAATATATATTGTGGCGAAATCTCTTAGATTTGCTCCGTGCGACGAAGAGAAAAGCCGCTGAAACCTCAGGCGTATGCAATGACGGCAATGAGGAAAGCAAAGCAGTGCCTCTGAGCGGGGACCAAAAAAAAACAAGAGATGGCGCAACATTCCCCCACTGCGACGAATTCAGACCTCTACAGACCTGGCAATACGGAGGCCGAGATAGCGAAATAAAATTTGAGAGATAAGATGACTGACAGAGTTGAAGAAAATCCATCATCGAGAAGATTGTATTAAAATTGGATTGTGATTAATATTTTTTGGTTCTCTTGGAACTACTTTGTAAAATTTCTGAAGTAATTTTTGAAATAAAAGTGGATGAAATCTACAAAACCATTCGTCATTTTCAATACCAGAACAAAAACGGGACATTAAAGGAATTTAGTCTGCTACGGGACAGACCGTCCAGCGGTATTAAGGAATCCCGCTTTTCAAACAGAAGCGAATAGCAAATAGCGTACAAGATAAGTATTTCTTTTAATTTAAATTCGCCTTGATCTTCTATTGTGTCTTGAAATGGTACATCATTTTTAGAAATCTTAGCTTTTTTTCTATTCATTCAATCTGTGGAATTTCATTTGTTTTAACAACGGCGATTGTAACACCTGGCTTTCCAGCAAATACCTGGTGCGGTCATCGAGCTTTTCAGAGAATGCCTACAGCGCTCATCGAACCTACGGTAGTTAAAAAAGGACGTAGTTATCTGTAAGAAAATCGATTGCTACACATCAAAGGCTAATATTTTCTTAGAATCGTCGTCGACGTCACCATATTTCTATCTCAGGCTAGTGTACTCGAAGCTACAGTTCTTATATAAAGCACCTGCATAAAATTGTCATTGACCTCACAGTTTTTCTTTTTTTGGTAATCTAACTAGTGGCTTCCTATAAGATAAGTGAACACTTCGCAACATCTCCTGGCATTTTCCTAGGATCATCAGTTACCTCACGGTTTTTTTTGTAATCTAATTAGTGGCTTCCTATAAGATAAGCGAACACTACACATTGGTTTCTAACTATTACTGAAGAACATCATCGACATCGCTATTGTTTTCTATACTAAACAATAATTACCTACGAGACAAGTAATTATTGCGCATCATTTTCTGACACTTGCTGGGAATCGTCATCAAATTACAATTTTCGTATACCGAATACAAGATAAACGCTTAAAGTATATCGTTTTCCATTACTTTCTTCGAACGTTCACCGAAGTCCCGCGTTCCTTATATCCAATAGTAATTATTAACACGAACACTATCGTGGTTCGTCTACTTGGGATGATTATCGAGCTTACAGTCCTCCTATAGTGTCTATTACTACGATAAACGACTGTAAAACCTTATCTTCTAGCATTTTCATCGAATAATCTAGCAGACGTACACCCAGGTACCTAAAAGTAAAAAAAAACGAATTGTTGCGGAAGACACAACGTTCCAGAACAGAAACAACTAGTGTTGGGGGTCAAGAAGCGTTCCTGAGGAACCTCTCCCGACAACACGAATCAATCGTACGGGCTCTCCAGAAGACGGACCCCGAGCTCAACTTCCCCAGAGGCTGATAAAAGGTACACCTGCGCAACGATACGAGTCCTGGGACTTGTTTTCTCTTTTACTCTTTTTGGATTGGGCATCAAGAAGCTCATTTTATTTCCAGACACTAGTTTTGGCTAACTAAACACAACACTTCCACTTCAACTTCGCGAGACTTGTGGAGCAGTTCCTAATCTCCCAGTAAAATAGATTGTGCAGAGCAGCACTTCCCTACTTCTCGATAAGGCACTCGCTGTTCCTCCCGACGTGAATGTAAACGAAAACTGAAGCCGCTCAATCAGCTATTCCGACTGTTACTTGACAGGCGTCAGCTGCTTATAAAAGTGATTGTGTCGAGAGCCATCTGGAGACCAGTAGGGTCAGAGTTAGTAATTTACCAAGTCCAGTATCTCCGTGGTGAACACAGAAGTGGATCAGCAAAGATCCAAGATCGAAGTACGCTAGAGCTTTTGTGCTCTGGACCGAATTCTTAGCTTTCCTTCATAGGAAAGAAAGACTTGCTAAATAAAGATTGAATTAATATCAGTTTTCCAAAGCGAGTGCCTATTGACCGGCAATCTTGATTAAAAGAAAATATACATTATCTCTTATCTTTTTTTATAATTAATACGAATATATCCGTCATAATTGCGCCTTATAACACGTAAATGTTTTCGTTACTTGTTTGCGATTGATAGTTAAAACGATATTTTTCTATTTTATTATTAGTTTATTATTGTTAAATGTACATTTGCTTCTTATATCAATATAAATTTTTTTTCTTAGTTTAATTTCTAGGATTGAACTTCTATTCTATTATTCTAAGTTTTTATTTTGTACATAAAATAAGTTTTGTTCCGTTGGGTTACCTTTCTTATTCTGACGGGAATTGGAAAAAAAGGAGCATTTTCGAACGTATATGATTTGCCTTCGATTATTTTGGGTACTGCATTTCGTTTCAATTAAGTTTAATCATTGGAATCGTGACACATAGCCTTCTGTGTGCTCTTTATCGACCGAACCATAACTGATTCGTGAATTTAATTTCGTTTTATTTTGATTTCGTTGGATTTTGTTTATAACTGCTCTAATAGCCCTAGAGAAAAGTTACCGATTGTTGAGTTGTGCGGGTGTAAATAGTTTGCCCCTTGCGTTGATAGCGTTAAGCACGATGGATTCCGACCAATTACAGGAATTAAAAGATGAAATGAAGGCAATCGCGACGTCCTTAGTGAAGAGTGTTATTGGAGAAATTAGAGAAGAATTGAAATCAGAACAGGCTGCTGCCGTTGCTCAAATAGAATTGGAAGTAAAGGTTAATGTGGCTAAGCTTTCAGAGAAAGTAGAGGATTTGGATAAAACCTTAAATGGGACCCAATTCGTTAACCGCGTATTTGAAGAATTTTCTCCTCCGCTCCATACTTCATCTAACTACGTCAACCACAACTTCGGTGGCATCGAATTCTGCTTCTTCTCCTATCCCAGCAAGTAATCCAAATCTCTTTGCGATGCCCCAGTCTACAGTGCCTACGTCGTCGCACCACCAACCGCCTATCACGTTCTCGGCCCCGACAAGTCAAATATATCACCACCCAGCTCAGACAGCTGGTCATTTCAGTAATTGGCTTATCTGGAGTTACACTCCATACGGGGATGATTGTCCACAAACCTCCGGGTTATATCAGAGTACAGCACATCCATCAACTGGCCATGTCAACCCTGCTTTTAATCAGGCGCTTCCTAACTACGCACCTTATAGTCAGCAGCCGAACCCATTTATAGGAAGCCATCCTGAGTACAATGTCATCCAACAATCCAATCCCAGCTCTGTTAGGTCGGCAGGCACAAACATCATTCAGAAATCTCTTTTATCATCAACTTCCAATACAACATCTGGGGCAACAGCCCTTGTCTGTAACCTATCTCCATTCGATGGAACTGTATCATGGTCTAACTACTGTGTCCAGTTTGAAATCGTCGCCCACAACAGTCTGTGGACAGAGCAGCAGAAAGCAGATGCCATGGCGACCCAGCTAAGCTTAGCGTTTTTCCACAAGGTCATCGGATCCAATATGGCGAACTAGTAGCATTACTAGAACAACGATTCAGATTCAATTCGTATTGCATCCAAGTACAGTTTTCCGGCAGGACACAAGGTCTTAGAGAAAGTTTTGCCAACTTTGCCCTAGAGTTGCAAAGGCTTGCTACAGCCGCGTTTCCATCCTGTCCGATGAGCTGAGGACTTTGGTCAAAGTACGAGGTCCAAGAACTCTCCATGAAGCGGTGAGTGCTGCCCAAGAACTGGCCACGGATACCAACATCGGAAGAAATGCCAGAGTCCACCTCGCTCAGATATCTCCCGCTCCGCGTAATGACGGACGCCGTAGGAGGCACACAAATAATTTTAGACCTCCCCGGAGCTGCATATACAGAGATCATCTGAGAGCTCGGGACCTAAGGTAGCGTCAAATCCCCCCAGACTCTACGAATCCTTCCAACCGGCATCATCTGTCGAGACTCCCAATCCTGCACACACGGAGCAGGGAAACCCCTCAACGTCGGCTCGGTGGGGTGCGAGTCGATGAATGCTTAGAGACACATTGTCCACAGCTTTACTATACCTCCGTCCAATGTCCTATTACCTCGATATGTTGAAGAAAGCTCATTGGGTTTCAGCTCAGACAATCTCGATCATTTTGAAATAGCCACAATAGAAGTTACCATTTCAGCTACAGGCCCCTCAACGAACAGCCTCACCGTAGAAGGATGTCTAAACGACAGTCCATGTAATGGCGCAACGATTTCCATCGTACATCCTGTCTTCCTAAACAGCTCATCACTGACCGAGTTGAAGAAATCCAATGTCGCGATTAGAAGCGTGACGGGAGATAGTATCGATGTCCTAGGCAAATTAACAGTAGAGATCCGCCTAGAGAACCACAGGTTCCCACACACAGTGTTGGTAGCCAATGTAGAACCTGTGTGCATACTCGGCGTGGCTTTCCTGTATCAGTATCAGTGTAGCTTAGATTTTAAGGAACATATACTCCAGTTAGGTCAAATAGCTGTCGTTTTAGTAAAGCCGGAATGCCGAAACAATAGAATTCTTCTGTCTGAAATCATTTTGCTGCCCTCTAATAGTGAAACCATCGTCCGAATAAATAAAGGTAGAATGTTTCCGGAAAACTCGAGTTTACTAATAGGTGCTGAATTAGAGTCTGCGCTACCTTACGGTGTACTCTGCGCTCGCGTGTTAGTCGAATCGGACTCAAAACACCTCCCCATTAAGTTAATTAACCTTAAAAACAAACACGTTTTTCTTTCTCGAGACACTCTAATTGGTTCCATCTATTTCAAAAGTGGTCAGTTCCGAGTGCGATGAAGACCAAGAACCCCTCAGAGTCATTTTCGATGAAGTAGAGGAGGGGTTATCACACGAAGAAACGCAAAAATTAGTGTCCATATTGGAAGAATATCGAGACGTATTCTCCACCAGTCCAGGTTAGACGGGCCGAACAAACATTACTAAACATAAGATCGATATTGGAGAGGCTCCTCCCTTTAAAATACCTCCTCTAAGGGTCCCACTTGCGAAAAAAGCTGAGGTTGAGCAATCGGTGCGAGATATGATGGACAATCATGTCATACGTCCTTCCACCAGCCCCTGGGCATCACCAGTAGTCCTCGTAAAAATAAAGACGGCTCTACTAGATTCTGTGTTGACTATCGCCGCCTGAATGATATAACTAAGAAGGAGTCGTACCCTCTTCCACGCATCGATGACACCCTTACGTCCTTCGCGGGATCTAAATGGTTTCCGGCCTTCGACCTCCAAAGCGGCTACTGGCTAGTCGAAATGAGTGAGAATGATAGGGAAAAGACAGACTTCACAACTGGCACTGGACTATGGGAATTTAATGTTATGCCACTCGGCCTATGCAATGCTTAATGGACGATGTGTTCCGCAACTTAGGCCGACAAATTGCCTTCGTGTACCTAGATGACATCATTATACATGATCGTACCCTTGAAGACCATTTCCGTAACCTCAAGTTAATTTTCCAGCGTCTACGTGCTACAAATCTAAAGCTGAGCCCAAAAAAGGTCTCAGCACAGATCCTAACAAAACGGAAGCTATTCAGTCTTGGCCAGTTCAAAAACAAAAAGAGACGTGCGAAGCTTTTTCGGTCTGGTGTCGTATTATAGAAGATTTGTCCGCGATTTCTCGACTGTCGCTAAACCTCTGTCAGAGGTGACAGAGGACAAACGAAAATTTCTATGGGGCGAGACCCAGCAAAGTGCCCTCGAGGAATTGAAACTGCGATTAACCCCCCTCCTATATTGTCTTTCCCACAGACATAAGGCGAGTTTGTGTTAGACACAGACGCCAGCCAAAGTGGAATAGGAGCCGTGCTAAGCGTAGTTCAGGGGGACAGCGAAAAGGTCTTGGAGTACTACTTGTGGCGACAAGGCCACACCATTCGTCACACACATTCGTCCACTTGATATGTGCCGCTGTATTTATTCTTAGTAGGCAGGCCGGTTCCGTGGCCAGAATCCACTTTGTGCGGCGCAGGAATATTTTAATTTGGGTTTTGATAGTAGGCTTTTCTAGTCGATAAGTCAAATAATGTTAGCTCGTAAGTTAGATTACATATTTGTAAATTTAAATAAGCTCCCCCAATAAAAAACCTTAAAGGAATCCCGAATACTGGCTTTTCATTCGGTCAAGGCCGCAGTAATTTGTTTACTCCACAGATCTAGGAGCAGCTTTATGAAGACCAATCCAGTCGCCAAGGACTGGTCGAGGCCGATTTTTCGTCTCCACGGACCGGCGCAAAGGCTATCTTTACTCACAGTATTGATAGGGAAGGCGTCCCTTCTCCAGGAGAGACTTGCATTAGACCACACAGGAATCCCGACTGGACTAGCGCTCCGCTACCGTCAGACACTCCATCTCTATCTATCCCATACAGGTTCTAGGTTTCTGCTGACAGCCCGAGTAGAGACCGACCCTCCAGGCCTGCTCGGTCAACTAGAAAAGTTCCTTCTTTGAACGAGCTGAGACGAATCCGGTAAGGGTGTTCTCGGGGCATCGAATTCCCTAGTTATAAAGGCCGGTGGACCTGGACAAACCCAAGTGGACTTGAAGAAATATATTCCATCAACATTCGCATCCTCTAAGACACTCAATAAAACTGAAAGAAACTACTGCGTCACTCGGAAGGAACTATTGACTGTGGTAAGAGCAACGGCCCACTTCCACAATTATTTATTTTTCCGGCCATTCGGAATTCGAACTGACCTCGCTTCGCTTCGTTGGCTTCTGAATTTTAAGGAGCTTGACGGCAAATTAGCGAGATGGCTAGAGAGACTCCAGCAATACGACCTAGCTATTGAACACCGAGCAGGTCTAAAACATCTCAATGCGGACGCACTATCACCCCGTCCATGCCAAGAATGTACCCACTGTAACCAGAAGGAGCAACGAGAACAGGAACGTACAGTTGATTTGGTGCGCGTGGAAACAGTAATCGATCTGACGGCTGAGCAAGACCAAGACCATACCCATCAAATTGTAACATCTTGGGTAGAAAGAAACGGAAGGTCAACTCGAGAAGGAATCTTTTCAGAAAGTCCCGACCTAAAGACCTTTTGGGCGAAATGGGAGTCCCTACGAATCGTAGACAAAGTCCTGCATTTGAAACGGCATGGAGAAAAAGATACCTTAGTAGTACCTGCGAGTCATGTAAACAAAATCCTCTTTGATCTACATAATAAGCCCGAGGGTGGACATTTCGGCGTAAGAAGAACGGCAGAAAAGTTGAAGGAACGTTGGTTTTGGCCCACTTTACAAGCAGACGGCAAAGTTTGGTGCGCTAAATGCCAACTATACCACGCCAAAAGAGGTCCTATGAAGAAGACGCGTGGAGAACTACGAACTTTTAACGCGGGAGCCCCATTCGAAAGAGTTGCAGTCGACGTGTTAGACCCTCTGCTGAAAACGGATAAGAGAAATAAGTATGCGATAGTTGTTATGGACTATTTCACGAAATGGCCCGAAGTTCTTGCTACACAAGATCAGAGAGCAGAAACGGTTGTATTGAAATGTTTTGGGGACAAAAAAGACGAACAACTGCCTTACACCCTCAATCCGACGGAATGGTGGAGAAATTCAACCGCACCCTTTGGACTATCTATCAAAATTCGTTAACAATAGCCAAACAAATTGGGATCAGTACCTACCTCTTGCTCTGTTAGCTTACTCAATTTCGGTAGGGAACTAAGGCTCCCACTTGACATCCCTTATAGCCATGTATGTAACAGTCTTAGTACGGCCCCTGCGGATTATGTCGAAAAATTAATCCAAGCTCTATACAAAGTCCATTCCCTAACTGGAAAGAATTTGAACCTATCCTCTTATCACATGAAGACCCAGTACGATCTCAGAGCCCATCCTCTTAAGTTTGTCGAAGGAGAACAAGTATGGATCTATAATCCAAAACGCCGTAAGGGCGAAAACCCTAAACTACAAAGAGACTGGGAAGACCCCGGCACTATACTATCTCGATTTAACGATGTACTGTACAAGGTCGGGTTTCCTGTGGGCAGGATGAGTAGCGTACTTCACATGGACTGGTTAGCCAAGTTCCGCGCCGAAGATAATTCAGGTAGTAACACCTTTCACGTAAAAGCTTCCCCAATCTTTAATGAACAATTAGAAATTAGTTCTCTTGCCCCGTGGGCCAGATATTCAAAAAGCATAATTTCGAGCATTCTAACTAAACCCGGGTTTGAGATAGGGCAAGGTTTAGGATAGAAATCTCAGGGTGCTAGTCGAACCACTTGCTCTTCAGTACCAAACCTCGCGAGCGGACTTCGGTTTTAAAATAAGTAAATAAATAAACAAATAAACGAAAATGTAATAATACAGCTGCAATGTGTTGTCAACAACTTGTAGGATATCGGCCACTGATTCGGAGCAGACTGAAGAACATTTAAAAAAACGAGCTACTTAGCCTCAGACACTCTTTGTCATTGAACCTGTGTGGATCAAGAGGTGGACGGAAGAACAGCTGCAACAAAAAGAAACAAAAACGAAGCCAAGAACGCATGCTGTTCCCCTGGAATCAACTAAATCAGAAGGACGAAAGTACTTTGCACGTGGCCACAGGAAGCCTACCCATCTGTGTTTACGTAACAGGTCTTATATACCAGAATTGGACGCAGGTACAGTCGAACAGCGCCACAAGATATTAACTCGCTAGGTCGACGTAGCCCCAGGCCCTACTAACACCTATACCCAACTAAATTTTGATTCGCGCAGCTAACGGAAGCGTACCCTTCTGAGACTACGTAGAAAGTCTGAAGAATTAGACGCTGGTGGAATCGAATAGCTACACAGGACATCACCTCATGAGCTAGGTCGATGAATCCTCAGAAATTGCACATCAAAGCAGCTCAAATGGGTAGAGCCTCAAGCTTTGAGCGGTTTGCTTGATCAGCACTATCTTAACCTAGGAGTGAGCTAGTATGTCGAAGAAAGCTTACTTGTTTAGAAAAAGCATATTACAGCCGTTCGATCCTACCCGGCCTTGATCACGTACCGGCAATGTGTAGATTTGTTGCAGTATTATAGAATTCTTCCGTTGCTCTGAATCAGTGTTTCAGCCCTGTTCAAAAATGAAGTTACCAGAACAGTTGCAGATCGAATATATATTAAAAAAAAACAAAAAACAAAAAAAAACATAGTGAGTCCGCTGCTTCGTCATACAGCCGGTTAAATAACAAGTTTATTCAGATATCTACGAAATGAGAGCAGGTCTACTGAGGCGCTTTCTCTGTCTTGCCCCCCCCCCCCCCCGAGACTAGATTGAACAGTCCATAACCCCTGCGACGGCGACATGCCCACCGGTGACACAGAGGTGTCATCAGACTTTGTACATCCCGGGAGAGTAGAGGTCACTCACCTCGTTCCTAATCTCGTCACCCTGAATCTCCGAACGAGACGTCTAAGACAACATTAGACAGTGGAAGAAGAAATCTTATAGAACTTTACTAACTTTTTTTTCTTTGCATAATTTGAGGGACGGAGCAGCTTCTCCAAGTAACCAATAGTGAACCCGAAAGGATGGGAGGGCCTGTAGCAAAGCTTTGACGGAACCCCGAACGGATTAAGCTTTCCTTTTAATTTTTAAGCTAGAAGACAGAGTTCCTTTTCAACTTTTCTCTTTTACTGGCACTCGGCAGGAGCTTCGAGGGGGCAATGTGGTGAAATCTCTTAGATTTGCTCCGCGCGACGAAGAGAAAAGCCTCTGAAACCTCAGGCGTATGCAATGACGCCAATGAGGAAAGCAAAGCAGTGCCTCTGAGCGGGGAGCAAAAAAAAACAAGAGATGGCGCAACATTCCCCCACTGCGACGAATTCAGACCTCTACAGACCTGGCAATACGGAGGCCGAGATAGCGAAATAAAATTTGAGAGATAAGATGACTGACACAGTTGAAGAAATCCATCATCGAGAAGATTGTATTAAAATTGGATTGTGATTAATATTTTTTGGTTCTCTTGGAACTACTTTGTAAAATTTCTGAAGTAATTTTTGAAATAAAAGTGGATGAAATCTACAAAACCATTCGTCATTTTCAATACCAGAACAAAAACGGGACATTAAAGGAATTTAGTCTGCTACGGGACAGACCGTCCAGCGGTATTAAGGAATCCCGCTTTTCAAACAGAAGCGAATGGCAAATAGCGTACAAGATAAGTATTTCTTTTAATTTAAATTCGCCTTGATCTTCTATTGTGTCTTGAAATGGTACATCATTTTTAGAAATTATTAGCTTTTTTTTCTATTCATTCAATCTGAGGAATTTCGTTTGTTTTAACAACGGCGATTGTAACACCAGGCTTTCCAGCAATTACCTGGTGCGGTCATCGACCTTTTCAGAGAACACCTACAGCGCTCATCGAACTTACGGTAGTTAAAAAAGGACGTAGTTATCTGTAAGAAATTCGATTGCTACACATCAAAGGCTAATATTTTCTTAGAATCGTCGTCGACGTCACCATATTTCTATCTCAGGCTAGTGCACTCTAAGCTACAGTTCTTATATAAAGCACCTTTTCTAGGAATCGGTATCGCATATTGCCTAAAATTGTCATTGACCTCACAGTTTTTCTTTTTTTGGTAATCTAACTAGTGGCTTCCTATAAGATAAGTGAACACTTCACAACATCTCCTAGCATTTTCCTAGGATCGTCATTTACCTCACGGTTTTTTTATTGTAATCTAGTTAGTGGCTTCCTATAAGATAAGCGAACACTACACATTGGTTTCTAACTATTACTGAAGAACATCATCGACATCGCTATTGTTTTCTATACTAAACAATAATTACCTACGAGACAAGTAATTATTGCGCATCATTTTCTGACACTTGCTGGGAATCGTCATCAAATTACAATTTTCGTATACCGAATACAAGATAAACGCTTAAAGTACATCGTTTTCCATTACTTTCTTCGAACGTTCACCAAAGTCCCGGGTTCCTTATATGTAATAGTAGTTATTATCACGAACACTATCGTGGTTCGTCTACTTGGGATGATTATCGAGCTTACAGTCCTCCTATAGTGTCTATTACTACGATAAATGACTGTAAAACCTTATCTTCTAGCATTTCCATCGAATAATCTAGCAGACTTACACCCACGTACCTAAAAGTAAAAAAAAAATCAAAACAAAAAGCAAACGAATTTTTGCGGAAGACACAACGTTCCAGAACAGAAACAACTAGTGTTGGGGGTCAAGAAGCGTTCCTGAGGAACCTCTCCCGATAACACGGATCAATCGTATGGGCTCTCCAGAAGACGGACCCTGAGCCCAACTTCCCCAGAAGCTGATAAAGGGTACACCTGCGCAACGAAACGAGTCCTGGGACTTGTTCTCCTTTTTCCCTTTTTGGATTGGGCATCAAGAAGCTCATTTTATTTCCAGAGCTTTCGTGGTCTGGACCGAATTCTTAGATTTCCTTCATAGGAGAGGAAGACTTGCTAAATAAAGATTGAACATTGATTATTTATAAAAAGATGTGCCGAGAATCATTGACGTCTTAGAGAGGAAATGTCGCTACGTGTCTTTCGAATGTTATTTCCAGCTTTAAGACTTCTAATAAAAGAGTTATTAATGACTGGAAAGGAGTTTTGATTTAGTTTTGAAACATTTTTATATTATATGCTGGGAAAATTGTATTTTTACCATTAAATAAAAGTTTCAATCACATTTTTGGAAAGTAGCGACATCTCGTTTCCAAGACGTCAATGATTCTGTGCACATCTATGTATATATAAATAATCAATGGATTGAATTAATATCAGTTCTCAAAAGTGACCAGCAATCTTGATTAAAACAAAACATACATACATTATCTCGGTCTTATCTGATAAAACTGCTTGTCAGCCATAGAATGTTACTACAATATATATAAATATAATAGTAATGCAGACATAGTGCCAAGTGATAAAACTTATATTAGGCCAAAATATAATTCGGTTACCATATCATAAAAAAGGGGGCAGATGCCGGTTTGATAAATGACAAGACTGGTTTATTGCAAAAATGTCATTAACTCAATGTAAGAATTCATTTTACTAATTCACTTACTATTTTAAACAAAAATAAATTTAACGAAATCCAATTTTTACATAGGTATGCTGCCTTCCCTGGCGTTTTATTTTTCAATCTGTAATTCAGAAAATAATTATTAATAAAAGCCAAAAAAAAGGTAGGGCTAGGTTGTTCAAGTAGCGTCATAGAAATGTTCATGTGAAAAATGTCTGGGGTCAAAGAAACTCTCAGTAGGATGCTAAAAAATAAATATTAATATAATTATTGATTTATACAAAGGGTTATTTAAAAAATGGAACTCAAATACTTTCCGTGGATTTTTGTTAAACAAGTCTTAAGTGGCTTCAATATTACTTCCGGTTTGTCTTGATGCTCAGTCAAAACTAGAGTGAATTTCTAGTTTTCTCCAGCTCGATATTTATAGTCCCGAAAACAATGGAAGCTGTGCGTTTGTTGGTGGCCTTAAAAATGGCGCGCTGCAATACCTTACGATTGATAGTGACGGTATGTCAGCTGCATGCAATTGCACAGGCGTATACTTCTGGTGCTGTCACCTTGTGTTGCCTAGGCATATGCGTTACAGTATACTTCAGGTTCTGTAACCTTGTCAGAATTTGAGGATTATGACGCAGCGTTGAGAGTAGTTTCCCATAATAGGAAAAATTTGTTTTTAGTTAAAGTCTCAGATCATTTTATTTTCTGAGACTTTGCCATTTGTTTATTTTTTTTCATTGATGCCCCTTTTTATTTGTTTTTAGCTATTCTATTTGAAGAAGCTGCTTGACCCACCGTGTGAGGATTTCCCAATGTAATTGCTACTGACCTCGGATTATCATCGTGGACGGATTGGTTTTTAATTAATTAATTTTATTGTTTAAGTGGGAGGCTTAGAGGATTTCGTTGTGGAAATAGTGTAGTATTTTCTAAGTTTTTACTTTTTCGTTTTTATTTTTATTTAATGGTTGCTCCACGACGGAACAATATTATTTATGAGAGATTTTATTTTAACAAAATCTAAATATAAGACCATGTAAATTTAAATGAAATAAGAAAAAATATAGTAATCATTGTAAATTCAAAAAGTTGTTTTCTTTTAATATTTGAAATTCTTAATAAAATTAATTTTTGTTAGTTAATAGATTGAACATAACTATGTACATACATTTGGCGGAGCTACTGTAGAGTATAGTATGCTGCCTACTAACAATAGTTAATTGACAGTAGAAAGGGAAAAACTGCAAAAGAAAAAAAAGTCCGTTCAACATCTGTTTAGGTTGGTGGCCAATTTACATAATATGATCAACATATTACTATCTTAAACAAAAGTTAACAAACCCTGCTTCATAGTTGATTTATAAACAACTGCTAATGTTGGTTATTCGCCAATTTTTAGGGGTAAATGTGTTTAAAATATTTAACTATTATTTATGGTTGAATGAAACCAATTTTTTTTATTTTTTGAGTGGTTTTTCAGTACAAATTTTACCAAGGAAGTTGGCCTGTTGGGCTCACTATTTATTGTATATGGCCTGGTCTAAAATAATTATAAACGGTCAAATTGTAAATAAATCGCATCCATCTTCTATACTTATGCCAGTTGGAAGTTCTTTAATTTGCTGAAACAAATGAATTACATTACATTGTTTTTTTATATTTTGACATTTGTTTTATAAAATATTGACATGAAGAAAATACTTACTTTATATTTAGTTACCAAGTTGTTCCATTTTTCTGTTTTTTTTTTTAATTTTTCATGCGTCTTATTAATCCCGGCTTCTGATGCAACATGACTAGATTAAAAATTATACAATAAGTAAATTACAATAAACTACATCAACTATTTAATTTGTGAATTCCTCACCAAACGTTATCCTAGCTGCAATAAACTTCATTATTTCATCGTTTGTCCCTGAAAAAATTATAAAGACAATATTTCGATATGGGAAAAATTACAACAATTTACTCTTACACGCTTACATCGGTCATAATTAATTGCTCTTGGATTTCGTTCATATATTGTGCAAATATACACAAGAAATAGGTACTTACTTTTAAAAAGCTTTCAAATTAAAAAGACAACCGAACTTCTCAAATGTAAACAAACGATGTGGCATTTAAAAAGAAGAAGAATTAGCAAGCTTGAAAAGTTACTAAATGAAAAAGTAAAGATTTAGCCAGCATTTAGCTGGTTTTGCACACATCCTTAGTTGCAAAGTGTAGTTTAAATTGCGAATTACAATCGCAGCCTATAATATACCAAATAACGGAAAAATGAAGTCCTGTGGTCCAGACTGTATGCTTAATGCTTCACTTTATCGCAGACATATTGGAGCTAACCTATACCTATAATTATATTTCCTTTATTATTGGCTAGAGTTGAGTATGTACACAATATGAATAGCTTCACTGATAAAGCTTAAGTTTAATTGAAAACTCTACACAACCTAGCAATGTTCTCCTCGTTATCACATTTGAATTACCGCCATTATTGGAAGAATTGACTACGGCAACGCTGGGATGTTGGTACACACATATATCCAATCTTGCTCTAGTAAATAAGCATTTGGTTGGCTAGGATGGGATAGAAAAGCTTCCCCGGATATTTGAGACGTTTCAAATCTTCGATATAACTCTACAAGCGTACCAATTAATTCTTATTCAAATTGGTGAATATTGGTGAATAATATACCGTTGTTTCCCAGGTTTTCTGCCATCCCAAATTTAAGGTTGAGAAAAAATAATGAAAAAATAATGGCAAAGCTTTAACTGAACTCTTGCTCCAATTCATTCTAAAATTCTCAAAAACTGAGCAGTTTTAACTGACCGTGTGGACAGACCTTAAAAGTCGCAACAAAGTAGTAGTGACAGCTTAGTAAACTTTGGGTTCGGAGAATAAAATTTACGGGAAGGTTCTAGGATAATTTGTAGAGTATAAATACGGCGCTTCTCACATCCAGGAGGCGAGTCTTATTTGAGACAGTGAAGTGAACGAAGTAAACTCTTTGGATTGCGATAATTAGAAGTACAGTACTAGCGATAACTATAAAGAGATGATTTGAAAATTGTGAATTTGTGACAGTAAAAAGTGAAGTTAAATAAAAAAAGAACTTGTTAATGATATCTGAAATTTGTGTTTTAAATAACGAACTAAGGCCACGCTCGTAACAATATTTATTATACAGCTCCTGTTTTTTACCTTCGCGTTGATCTTATCCTTCTGCTTCATACCCACTTAACATTAATAAAGACCATTTCCACTTTTTCATCACTGTCTTGTACCTACTCTGCAGGGCCTATCTTACCGCCGAATAATTCAATAATCAGTTTAATCTCTTCGGATTACAATATCCTCTTGAAGTGCGTAGGGATATAGCTTACTGGGTAACTGTTATCCTAATCTCTAACAGCGGCATCAAAAAATGCCTGCAAAAACAATGACAATAGGGTTAAGCAACAACAAAGATAAGCTCTATAACAGCAGCAACTACAGCATTGCAGCATTTGTAACGCTCTCACAATCGGTCTCACTGTAACTTCTACCAATATGTATGTAACGTACTCATGATTTGAAACTCACTGTGACTTTCTCCAATTTCCAATTGTACTGCACCACTATTGATTGATTTAAGAAATGCTAAAAACAATTAGTCTGTATAATTCTCGATAACTTCTGGTTTTTTCAACCTTTTTTCTATTAAATAATTATTTATAAATACAAAACGCACTGACTACCGCTATTACTTATTTTCTCCATAAATTTTAAGAAATTTTAACCTGAAAAACAACTTACCTACTAACAGAAACACAGCTGCACTGATAGTTTATTCTACACATATCAAAAATAATTCTTAGTCTACAGCAATACAAAATGCTACACTGTAATAAAACAAAAAATGAATTAATCATCATTTTCCGTATTTCAATTGGAACCAGTTCTTGTGTCGAGATGTTGTGACATTTGATCTGAATTACATTCTGCGAAGTTATTATTCCAGGTCTGATTTATTATGTCACAACAAGTGAAATGGTGTTACATTGTCTTGCGATGTTACGATGATGATTATGTGAAGCAATATCCTAATACATTGCAATACTAACAAAAATCCCAAACAGTAGGCACAGCAGGCTCTCTAAATCATTTCGGACTTCTACTTGACATTAAAAGAACGTCACTCATTGACCCGTCAGCCACCATTAAAATCTTTTGGGAAAAGAACTTTTGTTCATTCTTCGCCACTTGTTCACCACACAGTCACGCATCACATTGTCACTAACCAAAATACGATGTGAATTCATCCGTATTGGTAGCATTGAAGAATGAACTCCAGTTCGAATAAATGAAAGAATTCACCGTCCTCCAAACAGTCCTTGGGTCTTCCCTGTTACGCTTAGTCAGAAAGAAGGACTATACTACTGGTGACCTATCAGAAAACTACGATTGCTCAAATAGCCCCGGTTGCTAGACTGCAACAAATGAAAAATTCTCGTATAATTGTTCTTGCTAAAGATCCGCTTGGTATTGTTATTGAAATGTGCGAGAGTTAAAACGGATAGCGTAAATTGAGGTAGAACATTTGTGGTCTTCATCAGCAGTGTGGATTGGGGAAAGTTGGTCCGGAAATATGTCAACTTCCCATTCTTTGGTGATGTGTGGATGAAGTTGGTCCAAGGGATTAAATCGACACTCGTCATCGAATTGCTGCAATTTCTTATACCCTAGATAGACTGTCTCCATAATGACTTAATTTTTAATTAAATGGAGTCAAATGTGCAGTTTGTCACACAAATGAAGTATATTAAGGACCATTTGCAACATTTCGCTTCGTTTTCAAATGGACCAAATTTTACTCCATTTAGTGAAATTGCAGTAAAAGTGCTAACTACCGTCATTAAAATGAACTGAATTTATTGGAAAGTGAAAAGTTTATCATGATCTTTACTCACATTGCGGAACTGACATTCCAAATAACATAACTTTCGTCCATAATCTGTCACCTCTGAATTGCCTTGAAATGACTGAGTATCAAATTATGTCATTATGGGCACAGTCTGTCTGGATATTAGGATCTGGCGGCTTTTCCATAAAGCAGAGGCTACATAAAAACATGAGGAATGGAGTATCGTTTCAGTATCTTGAGATCAGGCCTTGAGCCTAAAACTATCGCTCCCACAGAAAAATAATATCATAATAAATTACAGCTCAATATGTTTTTCTTTCTAATGGTGTTTAAAAAACTTACATGTAGGGCCAATTTATGGAAATTATGGTGTTTGAACCAAATCCAAGCTATTTTTATAAGAATAACTCCTGCGATAAGACAAAGCAAAAGTGTGTAATGTCGGTCAGTAAGCTCTTTTCAAGTCTCTTTAAAAAAAAACAGAACCGTAACCCCTGGAATACACAAGCCATTCTATATTCAGGGGGTTACGGTTCTGCTTACTTTTCTTAAATTATCTTTTACTGAAGTAGTATTTTCACAGTGTGAAAATTCTGGTTGGAAAATATTTGACGCCCAAATTCTCGTAATTTCGCGTACGAGAATACATTTTGGCTCGTACATCGTACCTAAGTGCGTCTAGTATCACAAAACCCAATTTTCGGTTTTGATTTGGAAAATCTGTCGATAATATTATCCACATCAATGTCGATGTCAGAGCGGACAAACATTAAGGACTCATATCCAGATACTCTTTCTCGTACAAAGGTTGTAGACATAGATGTAACCCAACCGATTCTGTCATGGGTGAGGTAAATGACTGAGAGTGAGAGCTTGCACATTTGAAAGAAATAGGAGTATAGGAGTGCATGATATGTTACTGACTTTTTCTTTTAATGGGATCTTAACTGATCTTGCTTTCTTCTGAAAAAAGTTATCAATGGTCTTATCGGTCTTCGGCTTTCCACTTTCTCTACTATTTCTACCTCCATCACTAATTAGTGTAGCTAGTTCATTCTTCTCCAATAAATTAAAAGTAAACGTGAAGTTAAATTAAACAACACTACATGAATTAATACGAAAGTACAAGTAAAGCAACGGCAACTACCGCAGACAGAGGAAAGCGAATGGTTTTTATTTTTATAGTCTTGCCGTAAAAATTGTGAAGAAACATTGTAGAATCAATTTTAGTGGCATCAATCCAAGTGATCGTTTTCACCAACCAATAGTGTATAAAATTTTTAAGAACAAAATGTGTGCTTGCCAACGCTCATAAATATCTTTAGCGACCCAGATCAGCCAAGGCCAATATAACTCTTTGGAAATATTGTCCGCCGCCAATATGCTCGAATGCTTTTTCCTTGTCCGAAACAGTGAACCACCAGAATCAATGCACCAGTTCGTTTGGACCGTTGTCGGTGAATAGTTATTCATTCAAATTCTTAACAACAATTTGCAGTATTTCTAAGAAAAATTTAATGCTTCCCTACGAATGTAAAAATTTTGAACAACTCAGGCTTGAATCAGTGTCGTTATGAAACGGATGGCTAGACGTTGATTGCATGGAACCAGGATTCTACTGGAAGAACCGTAAAACAAAATTTGTGAAGTCTAGGCTTAAATACAATTGCGACGAGCGACGAAAAACGACGACGAAATTTCACTCTCGAGCTTCTTAAAACACAGCGTCTTATGCCAATGCCCAAATTAAGACGGGTGACGGTCAGCAGTCGACGAAGTTGCCGTCGGGATTGATCAATTTCTAATGTAGCCGTCGTCGTTGCAGTATTACCAACAAAATCAAACGGATGAAATTGTTGTGGCATTTATTTTAGTCAAGATTGTAAGACGTCGCATCAATTTCAAAACAATCAATTTTGATGAAAAATTGATTGAGCAAGTGCGAAATTATAAAATAATTTATGATATACAAGACAACCAGTATAGACGAGTTGGTAAGAAAGACATGGTTTGGATGGATATTTCGAGGCGCTTAAATACAAATGGTAAAACTGTGATATTTTTGGCATTTAGTTTGATTTCAATTTAGTTAATTTCAGCATTTTAAATTTTTCCTTTCCACAGTTTGATCCATTGCAATTCTTTCAAAATAATATAAAATAGTCTCGATAAAAATCTGTTTCAAAACGCTCAAAACTGCCAATCACCGCTCACTGCCTGTCGTTGCAATTGAACTCCCAGTTTTTCGACTACATATTTTGACAGCGAATTTCCCGCTGCCGTATACCGTCGGAAAATCAGATAGGTAAAACAAAATTATGATCGCTGACCAATTTCTTAGAAATAATAACACTTTTCAAATTCGAAATTGTGTGCTTTTCCATATAAGTATATGAGTAAACGGCGCAACAGAAATATAAAATCATCTTCATAACTGGACTGCTAAACATTTCGTGCCATTTTCTAAACAATCAAATACTAAAATAAATATGCATTACTTACAATCCTGTGATAGGTATGATAGATGACTTTTGACAGTATATAAAAACATGAATTATGCTGACCACATTAAAATTTTCTCCCATATTAAATCTTTTAACGATTGTGAGCTGGTACAGAGTGACCTTCACAGATTTTACGATTGGTGTAAAAGCAATAACTTGATATTCAATATAGAATATATGACTTTCCGGAATCAGAAACCAATTTCTTACGATTTTTCTCGATTCACCGTGTGGGTGCTGTTTGTGACTTTGGGTATCAAATGTGATCATAGATTGAATTTTATCTCCCACATAAACTACATGGTATCAAGGAGTAGTTCTATGCTGGGCTTTATAAACGTTGGTCACGAGACTTCAAGAATCCTACCATAACATTGCGTTTGTACACTTGCTTTGTAAGACCACTTCTTGAATACGCTAGCCGTAGGTCTGGTCTCCATTTTACGGTACACGCATCGACCGTATCGATTCTGTTCAACGGAACTTCCTACGACTTGCTCTCAGACACCTACCCTGGAATAAGTCATTAATTCTTCCATTCTCTGAGGATCGCTTAAAGCTTTTAAATATGCACTCGTTTGAGAAACGTAGCATGTTTGCCGATGTAACTTTTGTGCATCAGCTGTTAAACGCGAATATTGATTCGATCTCTTTTCGTGATAGTAGACAATATTTGAGAAGGCTACCTCTGTTGCATATTAACTCCTCATGGTCTAACTTCAGCACATATAAATCTATTAATCGCACGTGTATTACTGTTAATAATGTGGATGAGCATTTTCTGGTGGACGTTTCTAAGCATGTTTTAAAAAAACGTCTAAATAATATTCAGTATTTTTGTTCTATATTTACTTTTTTAAATTTTCTTGTTCTATATTGCATGTAATTTTATATGATGTTCGGTTTATGTTTATTTTAAGATAGTAATACTAACACCAACTAAATGATGAAAAGCATGTATTGTCACGTTTATCTACTAAACGTTTCACTACAGCGAGCTTATGTTAAGCTGGTTCTGATAGTCAAAGTATCGTGCCACAAGGCTCAAAGAAATGCGGCAAACGAAAAATCAATTGAGCAGATAGAACTACTTTTCTTGTCTTTCTAGTCACTCCGCTACACTAGCACACTAGCATTATGGGAAGATGTTGATAGACAATCCACTAGGCTTTTGCGGTTAAACTGAACAAGGACCAAGGTAAATATAGCATTTACTCACTGCAACCAATATTTCCTGCTGGGAAACAGACAACATGTGTGCATGCTGGTCCGATTCTCTAAAATATTCTATATTGATACTTATGGAAAAGTGATTTTAAAAAATAGAGCCTACTACTACCCATATAGGAAAATAGTTTATCATTCCGTTTGTAACGCACACCGAAATAATGCACATGGATCTATTATACATATATGTATATGTACTGATATATTTTAATTTTGCAATATTTTAGAAAATGTAGGTACGCTGTGAAGATAAGGTAAACTGCGAAGCAATACCGGCTTTAAAAAAAACCCAACTCTTCGAGAAGATCTCGACAGCACATGGAAAACTTACTCTAAATGTAAAAGATTTATTTCATTTCATATAAGACTATTTGCTTACCAAAATTATTTTAAGCAATAATGCAAATAATAATCATTTCGTTCTGAGTATAAAAATTGAATAATGCAATTATTTAGTTTTAATAAAAAAATAGGAAAAAATTAAATTTTTTATAGTACATTATAGTATTAACCAGAAATAGAAAAAATATATTTTAAATTAGTAGTGCATTTATGAAAAGGAGTTCATCTTAACCATAATTTCGAAAACTTTTTATGAAATAACATATTTATTAAATGAATGAAAATTTTAGACCTTTCGTCTCAAATTGAGAAAATTAATATAAGAAGTCAAGAGCCTGCAAGAAACATGCACCTAATTTGATAAGATGATATGTATAATTAAACAATTTTTTGCTTGAACGAATTGTTTGTAGAAGAGGATAACAAAAAATCACAACAAACTGCAAATATTGAACAAATTAAAGCAACTCTGGAGAACCAGCACGTTGAAATTGCGAAAAGTTATTTCTGGAACAACTTCAGTAATTTAGCTGTTTGCAAACGCTTTATGGAAGCAATACATATCTTATTTCTGGAGGGAATTAAATAGCCCTTTCAGGAACCAGTAGGTAAATGCACTTTTTGAAAGTTATTTGGAAGCGCTTCGTTTAGCGGACATGTATGCAAGAATAAGCAGGAAATAAGCAGAATAAAAGCTGTTTTGCTCTTCCACAATAGCGTTTATAAATACGCTTTGAAGCGCTTTCTCCAAATAATTATAGCTGTGAAATTTTTGACAAACTAGACTATAATAAATACAAGAGAACAAGATATTTCCTTCAACAGCACAATCATGAATGATGATTATGAAAACCCCGGCAAAACGCGATGATAGTCCCTTTCACTAGGGAAACGAGCCTCAGAGCCCAGCTCCTAAGTTAAATTTTTAAATTGATTTACACTATAATTAAGAAGCCAAATATTTAGGACTAATCCTAGATAGTTAGTTTAACTGGACTCCCCACCTCAAAAATTATAACCAAATAAGTTATGTGGGCATTCGGATTATGCCAAAGGCTTTTCGAGAAAACGTGGACTCTGAAAATTCTGAAAATTTCCTTATTCTTCTTTCAGTGTATAACCAGACGATGCAAGTAACCACCAAGAAGACCCTTGATAAGGTGTAAAAGATGACCTGCTGCGATAATTACGCATTCACATCGTATTCCTAACAAGCACTTGAAGCCATTCTTGGCTTTCAGCTAATCTACATTTTTATCCAGAAGGAAGTAGCGGCTAGTGTGCTTCAAAAGAAAAGATCCGACAATCTTTTTTTTCCGGTATGGGACATCTTAGAATCCCCCAGTAGGTCCACATTAAAGGCCTAGAAGCTATAACGGATGTTATGGGAAAAAAAATTCCTTCGGAGGAGGTTAGCATGTTTACATTCACGAGAGAAGAAGGATATTATAAAGAGAGGGGCAGCTCCCACACCGGTCCCATGATTCTGCTGACTGATCCAGGAAAGATAGCCAAACGGGGCACGCATGTGGCGGGTCCAGATGTGGAAGGCTCCATTCATCTTGCTGTCTCACCTTCTATTTTTCAAGCTGAAATCTACGCTACACACAGAGATAATTGTAATATTATATGTATATGAAAAATGTGAATAAAATCAATTAAATCAATTTTCAGCTTATTACATTGAAATAAAAATTACTGAACAAAATACTAACCTGTAATAAAATTGTTTACTAAAGTGAAAAAAAACCTATTGTTATTAAAACAATAAAATTTATTACTACTCAATAGAATTTACTCTGTAACAATAAAATCGATTACCCCTTTTTAATATTAATTATTATTTCAAATTAATAACTGTCATTTAATATGTAATAAGACTTACTAAATTCAAATAATAATTCATATTAAAAGGCGGCAATCGATTTTACTGTTACACAAAAATCTTCTATTGTGTAGTAATAAATTTTATTGTTTTAATAACAATAGGTTTTTTTTTACTTTAATAAAAAAATTTATTACATCTTAGTACTTACATCTTTTCGTTTCTCCAATTTATGTCGCTTTTTGGGCAATAAAATACATTTTAATATGTAAATCAATTTATTTATTTAACTGAAATATTATGTATATATATTAATTTAGCGTAAGTAGTAGTACTAGTAAATTCAAGTAAATGTACATTATAGGTTTACAACATTTTAAATCTAAGATTTATAAAAGTATCTGCCATAATATGTGCTACTGTGGGAAAGAATTAGTGATCAATAAATTTTTTTAATTTTTCTTTAATAACATATGAATTGAGATGTTTATTTTTTATTGTTTTATAACTTTCCGATATTAAAATTATAGTATTTTTATGAATAACAATTTCTTTGATTCTACAAATAATTTTGGCATCCTCATTTTTTGCATATATTAACCAACTTTATATACAGTTCCTTTATATATTAAATGTGTACACAAAACTGAAATTAAATTGAATTGTTTTATTTCATTTAAAATTGGCTTTGAGCTTCACAACCTTGTATTATTTTAATCATTTCTATAGCACAATTTTCTAGTATACGAAATTCAAAGAATAACATAGATTCACTCTGGAGGTTATAGACGCTGCATACCTTTTCAACTCTTTATGCTTTCCCTCGTTTCTTAAGGACCAAATCTCTTTTGGAGGTCCTTAAAACTTGATCTTAAGCATTCGTCCAAGAGAGCTTGCAGTAACAGGAAAACGAAAAACTGCCATACTTTATCATTATTTGGTACTAAGCCTCCAACAATTAAAGAAAAATAATGGACAAAACACCACATTTCCACTGCTGAAAACATCAAATTTCTAGATCTTAAGGCTTTTACTTTGATTGGGAAGGACATATTTCTTGAATCGATTTCACTATAGTCAAATAGCTGTTTGCGATTATTTAAGTCATCCAGTGTGAATTATTTATAAGTTTCCGTGAAGTAGAGAATAATAAGGCTCATATCAGTCTTTAACACACCTTTAAAAAGGTCATGCATGATATCAACGAATATATTATTTACAACGTGAAAATATCTCAATTCATTGAATATGCATCGTTGAACACTTCCTGTAGATTTACCATCTTTGGGTAATAAATCTGCATTGTAGTTCTCTATCGTTCGCAGTTTTGATCTTATTTCACGTACGGCGCTTCGCGTTTTAAGTTTAGAGAGCTTACAAATTCGGCAAAAATACTTAGCAGAAAATGACCTGGAAAATCCAGTCACCAAAGAAAGAATAAAAAAAATTATTCATGGTCCATCTGACGTTTTTACCGTCAAACCATCGCTTTCTAATCGGGACAATATCGAAAATAGTTGATAAATAGACCAATCATTTCCATACTGCTTGATGTACTTCGTTTTTATCCACATTACAATAAGTAAGTTTTCCAAACTGGACGTAAAATGTAAAGGCAAAGTTGGAAAATTGAGGTAAAAAGCAGATATAGAATTCCGTCCCGAATGTGAGCCTAGAGTGTTATCTAGATCAAAATCATCTTTATAAAGAATAATCGGTATTGCAATGTTATTATCTGATTTGAACTTATTATAAGTATTCTTCCAAGTTGAACTACTCAAAAGGTTACAGATGCTATTATTTTTTAAGTTTTCTTCTAAATTTTTCAAACTTTCTTCCAAGACGTTCGGAATTTCAAAAATTTCTTAATTTTGTGCATTATAGGCATAATAACACCCTTGCTTTTCTTATAATCTAGTGATGGTACACCTTTTTTTATAGTCTCTGCAATTTCAGAAGAAATTATAAAGTTTTGAGGCAACTTTAATAAGCCCATTTCTTGTAATGTTTTTATTAATTTGCATTCGGTATTCGTGTGACAAAAAAGATTATTGGTGAATTCTGTTATAATTTCAGGGCATGCGTCTTGATTTAGTAAAGAGCTAATAGGACTTGTAATATACGTTTTCACGTCATCTACAATTTTGAAAACTTGTTTGCGTGGCAAGCCATTTTCACTGCATTATTTGCCTACAAATTTTAAAGCGTTTGTGTGAAAAGAATTAGAATCGAAATGACACTTGAGGCATTCAATTTACAAATATTCTGGCTGGATGCTATAAGGCTAGGAGAAATTAATACTTCATTGGAATGTTAGTTATGAGAAGTAAATCTCATGGACTTTTCGTTACTACCATTTCTAAAAATTAAGAGACCCGTTTTTAGGATTTTTCCTATCAATGTTATAACAAATATTTGTATGTACACATTTCAAGTGTTTTTTTAATGCATTGATATTTGAATAAAAGTAGATATTACTCTTTAGGACTTATTACCGGGGTAAACTTATATTTGTTCAAGAAGGAATTTTGGTGTGACTCATCAACAGGTCCCAAATAGCTAAATTGAGTGACTTGAAAAACAAATGAAAAATAGAATAAAGGAAAGAAATGGAAAATGAAAAAGATTTAGAGAAAAGAGAAAACATAATTTATTAAAAAAAATTTAAAAAAATTAAGAAAACCAGATTCATTCGAAACGAATCGAACCTGTATCCGTACGGCTGAAAAAAAAGAAAAAAAAAGAAGAAGAAGCGTATCGTGTTAGCAGAAAACCGTACACTCATCGGTACAGCTTGGTTTTCTGCCTGCTGTAGACGCTTGAAAACAGATCAAATTGATCTCCTCTCATATCAACTCAGAATAAATTCCGGGTGTGAATTATATGAGGCAAAAACTTCTATATTACACCAAGGAGGAAAAGAATATAAGTAGAGATTACTCTTTACGACTTATTACCGGGGTAAACTTATATTTGTTCAAGAAGGATTTTTTTTTCTTCTTGAACAAATATAAGTTTACCCCGGTAATAAGTCCTATAGAGTAATCTCTACTTGATCAAATAATTGATATTTAAAAAAGTTTGTGGGCATTTACCTTGACCGCAACTGTATACTCTATATGGATGAAATCTGTGCACATATTTCAAATGATTAGTTTAAATATTTACAGAAACAAATTCAAGCTTACAACTAAAACAAGAAATCATTTTGCGTTAAAATTTGTCACTGCATTCAATATGCGTTATAAAATAAGTCCTAATCGAAGACAATTTTCCTTGACAATTTAGAGTAATCTCATATGTAAAATTTTGCAGGAAATTCCACACATTCCAACTTTCCTGAGGATATTCTAAATTTAAGACAAAAAAATATTTTAAATACTGTGTCGATGGCAGTTAACATTGACGTTGTCTTATGAAATATATTATCTGAAATAATGAAAAATTCCGTCTCATCTACAGATACTATAATTGGTTGGCAAATTAGTTTTAAATTTTGATATTTGTCCTTAAGCTTATGGTGTCTTACTTTGACCTCTGCATGGATTTTCACTTTAAGTAATGTGCTGTCAATCAATTCTTGAATAGTTGAGTGCCGAAACTCACGCTTGTTGTATTCACCTGGAACTTTTATTCGTTTTAATGGTGGTAGTATATAATGTAGCAAATTAAATATAGCTACAGTAAATTTATCTACAGAAAAAGAAATCTGTTAAATTTTATGCCCATATAAAACACAGAACCAAGAACTTACTAGTATATCTGGTGCACAGTTATCAAGTATGTTTAGAAGGTCCTTAGTACACTTATTTCCCTTTAGTTGTGATTTAAAAACTGGCACACATCTCTTTACAAAATCATCCCATTTATTCAGAAGAAACATAGATTTAGAAGGCCCATAGAGCGCTATAAAATCTAAATCAATGTGTAAACATAAGTTTCATTAATTCGTTTCAAATACAAATGTCAAAATGTGTTTATTTATACCAGTCGGGATGCCTTTTCTTGCGTAAGTAAATGCCAATCAATAATATTTCGTGGGCTAGTTCTTCTGGTTTGTTTACAATCTCCATCCGGCGTAGTCCAAAAGTCGCATTCCACTTAATTTCCACTACCTCCCATGGATCACCTACCCGTTTTAGGCAGACCTTGTCTTCTTCTTCTGAGGATGTGGCTATATGAATAAGAAAGTTTTTAAGGAAGCAAATAAGCTTAAACAAACTGGTTTACCTTTAACTGGTTCTACGGCAGTACTTCTTCTTTCAATGCAGGATACAGATGAAATATCCGAAGTTGGCGATCGATTTCGATGTCTTGTAGGCGGCAAAAGTATTTTTTTTTTCTTAAAAATTTTATGGTATTATTATACTTAATATCCAGTGCCCCTATTGCACGACCGCTTGCGTCGGCAGGGATGAAATAACTTTCCTATGTATATTTGATATAATAATGATTAATTTTGAATTTTGCCTAGATATTAACCTTTGATTCAGGTGGAAAACGATTTATAATTTTTTGTGAAAGAATGGATGCTTCCTTTGTACCTATATGTATTTTATTAGAAACGAAGTAATCAACAACACATGTAATTAGTTGGTTTCGCGTATTTTTATCCAAAATTTTTTTTTTTTTTTGTATAAACATTCATCAAGTCCCCTCCTTTGGAAGATGACAGTAAAATTTGCTCTATATTCTGCAACATTGACATAATACATTACAATTACAATTTCTATATATTTTTATATATGAAATTTTACATTTATTTCAATTGATGGTATGACAGGCGAGGAATCTCTTGATGTTGAACTTGACGGCAATACCCCTGGATTAGAATTTGTTAGACACTTTTTTATTTCGCCATTGAAAGACGTTGTTGCTGAAATAGTTTCAGCAACAGAAATGACAGAAAAACCCTATAGGACGTAGCGAATAATGAAAGAAAATTTTTACTCTTCAAAATTGTTATATCCATTATCCATTCCGCTAACCTTCCTCTAAATTTGATTTCTTCAGCTATATTCGACGCGGGCAGTAAACTATCAATATCTTTTTCCGTCATATACTTCAAACATTGTCTAAAGAATTCACCAAATAGATTAAATGAAGTTATATATATTCTCAAAAAGATTCCATATACAACATCTCAATAAATATCCTGATTAACAAGATTCCAATATACACGAAACTTCCTTCAAAATAAACTTCTGCACTAATTCAGGGAATATATTCATTGAAATAATTTCTTTATTTAACTTAAAGTAACACCTGAAAATATATTCTTTAGTTGCGGCAGATTCCACTTTTCCAATAACTGGCTTTCAAAAGGAATGACTGATTCTTCAACACTATCATTTGCCAAAACAAAATAATTTCCTTCTAAATTTTGAAGGAAATTAGTTATGTTCAAATTTTCTGCATCACAATCGCCTTTCAAACAAATATATTATTTTCTAAAGCGCACGAATTAAAAATAAATAAATTTATAGCAATTACCCTTAGAATATCAAAGCTTTGATTACCTCTTTACTGCTTTTTTTTATTCGCTATAATTTTCCACTGCACAAATTCTCAAAAACTGTAATATAGATCCGACAAGACGCACACGGTTATGTAATGAGAATAACACATACCAATTTTACACCACATTTCGAACCTGTAAATTTTATTGTAGATTTCAACAAAAATCATCAAGCTTAATACATTTTATTATTTCGTAATAAATTGCATTATACTTGTCTGCAATAGATTTTATGGGGTTGCAATAAAATTTATTACAACAAATATTTGATGTAATTTCATTCCATGACAATATAATCTATTGAAGTAGCTGTAATAAAGTAACTTATTACAGATAATAAAATTTATTGCTGATAACAGTTATTATAATTTTAATAGCATTTATTAAAAAATAGCTTAATTCATTAAATATGTAATAGAATTGCACAAATTTGAAAATTTTCTCGTAATTGTAAAATTTACTACTTCAACATAGATTACATTGTATCTATTATGTATATTACATATTGTATAGAGGCCGGAGCTGAAGAAAGTCTAATCAGGGGCTGCAAATATTCCAACATCTATATTTTCTCAGGCAATAAAGCGGCGCTTTAGGCTCTGTACTCTCAAGATTTTAACTTGAAACTAGTGTGGCACTGCCGCTCGAAACTTCAGCTTCTTTCTAAGCGAAATAACCTTGCTTTGGCTTCCTGGACACGAAGGACTGAACGGAAATGAAAAAGCGGACGATAATCGTCCTTACCCAATATTTCGCCTACCAAAAAAGCCACTTTACGGGTGAACTACAAAAATGGGAAGACAGGCAACTGGGTCTCCTTAACAAATCATTGGAGAAGCATTTATCACTCCAAATAAAGTTTACAAGCTAACCCCAAAGGCAAGAATCGAGCACGTAAGAAAGATAGATCTAGAAAGGCCTCAACATGTCAACTATGTTCGCATTGTCCATAGAATCCTACTGACCTAGTCACTACTGCTCTTAACCTAGTCTAATCTGCGCGTGTACCACAATATATGTAGATGCTTAATTTTGGGGTGTATTTACTTACCTATTTAAGATCTCACTTTCTAATAACAAAACACCTCTCTTTCAGCTATGTCATCTTATTTTCCGTGTTATTGACCACATTTTACTCGAGTCTAATTGTCTGCATTTAGAATTGACTTTATCAAATCGTGGAAAATTAATCTCACAGTCATTTATAGATCCCCGAATTTCTTGCCAGACAACTTTATTAATTCGCTCGATGACTTCTTGCAGGAAAATATACCTCTAAAAAATCATTTAATAATTGGCGACATAAATATTAATATTTTAGATAATAACATAACTGAATTTTCAAATGATTACCTTGATGCACTATATAAGTATGGCTTTAATAGATCAGTAAAAGGTGTAACGAGAGCTACAGCTGGCAACTCTTCTTGCTTGGACCATATTTTTTATAAAGGTAAAGAAGGCATGATATTTTCACATGTAATTCTTGAGATCTATATCACGGATCAAAGCGACAAAGCTGTAAATGATTGCGAACATGAGCAAAACTACATCCCATTTGTAAATTACCCGTGTCTTATCCAAAGGATTGAGCATGAAGTTTGGTTAGAGGTGTATAATTGCCGATCGGCTGAACGGAGCATAAATGTGTTCTATAATATCTTAAATGACCACATAAAAATGTCTACAGTTAATAAATATGTACGTACTACGACTAAACTTAAACTGATAATCCATGGATTACTAGAGGAATATTGACATCTGTAAATCGTAGAAATAAGCTTGCAAAGACAGTACGTAGGCAACCGTTTAACAATAACGCTGGCCTGCCATTTAAAAAATATAGAAATGAGCTAAATTCTATAATTAAAGCTTCAAGAGAAATTTATTATAAAGCGGAAATAGGGAAAGTCTTAGATGACCCTAAGAAGCTATGAGCTAAGATCAATGAATTAACTTTCAAGAGTAAACGTGATAACACTGTAAGGGAAATAAAAACAAATGTACCCATATCAAATAAGCCTGTAGATATAGCCACAGCTTTTAATTTGCATTTTAACTCAGTGAGTGAATATGGTATATCTCAAACTCCGTGAATTGTGGGGCTGAAAATGTCATCAACCAAACAATAGCGAATGAAGCGGGTATTGATTTCTCCTTCCAATCCTCCCTTATTACTAATGAGGAAATACTTTACCACATATTGCGGTTGAAGCTAGGTAAAGCTGCTGGATTAGATAACTACATTCCTAAAATCTTAAAAATGTTGGCATGCTGCATAAGTTCCCCCTTCTGTCACGTTTTCAATTTGTGTCTGGAGCAAGGTACCTTCCCCTGTAAACTCAAGACCGCAATGGTAATACCTATATATAAAACTCATGACAGACTTATTCTCAATAACTACAGACCTATTTCACTTATATCAAACATAGCAAAGTTACTGGAAAAATGCATTAAACCAGACTCATGTCTTACCTTAATAACAATAATATTATAGCTAACAACCAATATGGGTTTAAACATAAGTCTAGCACAAACGATGCCCTTTATGATGTTACCGAAATCATTAACACTGTTAGTCAATCTTTTTAAAATATTATAGCGTAGCTTAGACAGGTGGAAAATAACAGTGACTGTTACAACGCTCACTCACAAGCCGTGGCTTATGTAAGCGTTAGCTTAAGACAGCTCTTGTAATTATAAGCTATAATTATATTATGTATTTTAAGCTGAATAATAAACATAATAAAAAAAATGCAACTTGACTTCAAGTTATGGCCGAAGAGGTAAAGTCCTGTCTGCCAGCGGGATCTGACAGATCACTCCATTACAGCTGATTTCAGGTCGGTACGCTAGCACCTCTGAGCGGAGAGTGCAGGGTGGGTTCACCAAAAAACCTGAACTGTCACATTACCATAGACAAAAACGAACAGACGGGCCCTGAAGGGACCGTATACACCACTCATCTGAAGTTCATCCTAATAATCAGATGTTCGGATTCTTGTGCCGTCATCGGCCTCCCCTGACACCGCTCGCATTTGCTTACGATGTCCCTTTAAGAGTATCACTTGTTTGGAGGTAAGAGAAAAAGAAACACCAGCCTACACTTCATATTCAACATTTTATTCGATAGCGACATTTTAAACATTGTATTTTGAACTTATATTCACCCGCGAAACATTATAGACGGCGTCTGTACGAATCTGGACACTTTCATAAGGCATTAGAGTTGTTTTGTCCAACCTCTCACACACTATACTTTATAACAAACTAGACATTTAGACAAGAGGTAGCCTAAGATTTTCCTACCCATGAACAAGGGAATATTGGAATTTTACGAGGATTGCATATAATGCGACTGAGTATACTTCTCGGCGCAATCTAAAAATTAGAACTGTCGGTATTCCGAATACTCATATAATTATAACTAAATGCCCGTTGAAAGGATAAAACTTCAAAAAGGTTTCAATCAAGATATGTACATATTTCGATTCAACCACTGGGGTATAAAATCCTCTCCAGTGGCCCTAGCGGTCGTATTGGGTCGTTTTCAATAAAAAATATCTCCCGTTTTCTCGTTCTTAAAGCAATAAAATCTACGTACGCTCACAAAAAAACATTTTTTCTTGAAGCCGCCATTACATTAGGTACGCGGCGGCAATCTCCTAAATCTCACTGCAATCTATTGGAATCAAGACTAGAACCTCTACCCTAAGTCTTAGGATTAGCAGACTCTTCTCTGAACGGATACTCGAGGTAAATTCAGCAACAAAAATTCTTTAAATACTGCGTTATAAATCTTTAGAGCTCTGACGATATGATTCTGCGACGGAATGTCGACTCTGCTTTTCTTTTTCAGGCGCTCCTTGGACTAGAGTACGCGCTGCAAATTCAACGATATAAAATTATTTAATGGTTATGTTTTAATATATTCGTACACTGTTGTAATATATTGTCGGAAGAAACATTACTTCATACTTACGCGCTCCTTAGAATGGAGTACGCACGTTAAATTTAACGATATAAAATTAGATAATGGTTATTATTCTATTGCACTATATTGTCTGAAAAAATTCAACTTTTTACTTAGGCGCTCCTAGGACTGGAGTAGGTACTTTACTTTTCCTTTTTATGCACTCCGAGGACCGGATTACGCTCGGTGAAACACGACTATACTATTTAATTTTTTTTCTTCCTGCTATTGACACTCAAATACCTATCTTTTTTTTCCCCAATGGATATAAAATTTTAGTTTTTCAACTTATCTATTAAGTTTTTTTTTTCTTACTGTCCGTGCTGATTTCGTTCTATTTTCTCCACAGATTATATTCGGATTTCTCGATTTTTTACGATTTTTTTCTTCTCGTTGGACCTGCAAACCCTCTCTTGAGGACTGCCTGGTTTTTAAACTATCACGTAATGGCCAATTTCCGTCCTCCTCCCAATCTTCTTCTTCATCCCTACTTTTATTTCTTTTTTTATATCTCTTACTTTTGACTTATACGGACTATAAAGATGCATAAATCTTAATTGCACAATTGGTTTTTAGGGCTTCATACCAAAAGGGTGTCAACGGGATCCTATTGCTAAGCCTCTGCTGTCCGTCCATCTGTCTGTCAGCGGGCTGTTTATCACGGTAATTGGTAGCCAGTTGAAATTTTCACAGAGTATGTATTTCTATTGCCGCTATAACAACAAGTAATAAAAATAAAATAAAATCACAAATTAAAGGTGGCCCCATCCAAGAAATATGATTATTGCGGCGTTTCTTGACGACCTTAACATCGCGGTATCTCTTAAACCATAATAGGTAGAAACATTAAATTTTCAAAGAGTGAGTAATACTATATCTGCTGTAACAACAAATAATGAAAATAAAATAAAGTTAAAAATTAAAGTGTATCTCCAAACAATAAACTTTTGTTTATACCCGATCTAAAAGTACATAGTGTTAAATCTTCGTGTACGAGTCCGACTCGCACTTTGAAATTGATAATATTCGAGTATGTCACTGTTGTCACTTTTAATCTTCCTATCGCTCAACTGTATAGATTCCAACACATTTCGTAATGATTTTTAAAACATTCTTAGAAAAACTCAAAGGATTTTGATAAAAATACTAAATAATGCCTAAATGAATATACTTACTGCGTTGATTTTTGTTACATAAATAAGTTCAGTGTGATAAGGTTTCAAAAAAACTTCTCAGTGTGCAATTTATACTCCCAACAAACATAGTAAATTCTTAATAGAAGATTTGTTGATGGTTTTCGCTCATTGTAACGTACATTACCCGCAGTATTTAAACTAGTGTTTACCCCATACTGCGTTTTAAAGTGCACCAATTCAGAGCTATGTACCTCTGACATATACCTATAATATGGACTGAATACGTTCATAGAAATGTACTGCAAAAAGTGGGCTCACTTCTATATTGTTGACTCTTTCGGTCTAAGCACCAAGTACCAACTGAGAGAACTGTAAACAACAAATAAATAAGTCGATCTGTCGAAATAAATGTTTTTAAATTAATTATTTAGGGTTGTTACTGATAAAATTGTTTTAGAAAATGCAATATATTCATTAGATATGGAGCAGAAATTGGAAATGATTTATTACAATTGCTGCACGTTCATTTTTTCAACTTCCCACCAATGATTGTTTTCAATGTTGGCACCGGCGTAAGAACTTTTTTTGATATTAGCAATTGCGCCCACACGAAATAGAAAGTTAATCAGTCCATATTATATATGTCAGTGGTATGTACACTTTGTTAAAACTTTCTGATTGCATTTATTTTTACGACTACAAAATAAAATTTACTACGCTAAATGGCTCAGTACTAACTAAACAGTAGAGTGAGGTTTCATTTAGATCCAACAGGGTATAACAAAATTCTGTTCCGGAAAATACGGCCGAAATGCCCGGCTCGTAAAATATTTAATATGAATTGATGGACGTGTGAATGAACTGAAGTACGGTTCGTTGAGTATTGTGTCCGATTTTCTTATACTTTTAAATAAAAGGCCCACAATTTTATTCTAATTGAATTTTAAAGATATTAATATTTCATCAATTTCCTTGAGTGTCTATGACTAGGCTCAAAAACTAAAGCTGGGTACTCATCCTGTCCCGATTTATTATGTTGTGTGTCCAGTTGAGTTAATTGCTTTTTAATTTATGCAACTTCTCCTCCTGAGTCAGACTTTGTTTCCTTAATATCTTTCAAAGAAATAAATCATAAGTGGATTTAATGAGCATTAAAATTCTTGGAGCGAAATAAAGAACTGTGGGTAACTCATATTCAAAACTTACCGATTTATCTCTCAACTTGCTCAACATGAACCCTTAAACTGCAATAAAAATGCAAAATCTGTTTGTTTTCTGATTTAATTATTTTGTTAGGTGTGAAATATAACAGTCATACCTATTATCGAAACTACTATTTAGAGTATACACATAAAAGTGAATTAAATTGTAAAACGTGTTTCTTTCTAAATAACTTTTATCTACTACTCTTCACTAAATTACTTTATTACTTTATAACTTTTTACGTAAGAGCGACGTTCGTGACGAAAATGTGAAATTTTAGGAATAATTTTATCACAGACAAGAAATAACAGATATGCAAGGCCCAAGGTATATAGAAAACAATATATTCTCTTTAAAATTTTGACACTAAAGCTGTGACGTGCTTCGTCCTATAACGTATATACATTTATATTGAAAAGACAGAGAGGAGAGAAAATATTGTGTTCTCTGTACCGTACTTTCCTATACGTTCGAACACAAATGCGGAACGTGGTTAATAATGAGAATACCACGTACAGAGAATAGAATGCATTCTCATTACGAACGACGTTCCACCACTAGGTGACGAAATATCGCGAAATGTATAGGAAAGTACCAAGATATATAGGTTTATCCCCATTATTAACCATGTTCCACCATTCGATGAAGTAATATCGTGAAATGTATAGGAAAGTATGGTACAGATAACACAATACTCTCTCGCCTCTCTTTGTCTTTCCTATAAAAATGAATGTAAATTACTCACAGAATTGCGTATCAGCTGCAATGTGTCAACATTTTAATGGGAATACCTTGTCTTCTACATGCCTACCTTGGGAAAGTACGGCACAAAGAACACAATACTCTCTCTCCTTTCTCTCAGTACGTTTACATGAATACTTGAGTACTTGAAATCCACTCAAGTAGGGTTTTTGGTTGAATTAATTCCAATTACTTGACTTGAAATTTACTTGAAGTGACATTTAACTTTTGGAAACTCTGCATTAACTTCAATACAGAATTGCGGATTTTTAGCTAAAAATCACAGCCTGAACTATCAGCAATAGTCTTCATCTTGTTCCTCTTTGCCGTTTTCATATCTCGCACAAATGAAAAATTGTCAAGTACTGAAGTTGCGTGTACATACATAATTTTTTTCAAGTAAATCGAACAAAATTTTGTGATTTACTTGACTCAAGTATACTTGAAGTCAATGCGTGTTTAATAATAACACTATCTTTACCTTATTATACCCTAGATGAAATCTATAGGGTATACTAAGTTTGCCATTCCGTTTGTAACGCACAGAAATAATGATGGTAGAGCAAAATGGATTGGACACCCCCGCATAAAATTAAAAGTTATTTTGATTTTTGCATGTCCGTCTGTCCGTCCGTCCGTCCGTGCGCACGATAACTCGAGAACGCGTTCACATAAAAAGCTAAAATTTTGTACACGGACATTAAAAAAAAAAAAAAGTAAAATTAAGTTCGAAAATGAGACAAATCGCGCAACTCCTTCGTGGGGTTGCCATACAAAAATTTCGTTTTCCACGATATATTTGGACACTACGTGAGAACACGTCGACATAGAAAGCTGAAATTTGGTACAATGTGTTTTCATAGTAATAGCAAAGAAAATTTCAAAAATTGACTAAATCGGGCAACCCCTTCTTGGTGTTGCCATATAAAATTTTTGATTTTTTACATATACTCTGAAAACGATCAATCCTACACATTTTTATTGTACTAAAAACTTCTTCAGAATAAGAAATCCTATAAAATTGGTTATAATCATTTTTTCTGTCCGACGAGCCGTTCTAGAAATATATGCGAGAAACCAATGCAAAAAATCTCAAATGGGTGACCACACGAAATTTCATACGGGCATTCATCTAGGGTATCATTAGAATTGGTCTTAGACCTATTATAGCTTTTTCTCTTGTTCTTCCTAAGTTGATTGCATTTGCAGCCAACATAAAAACATCAAATGGCATAAGAAACGTTCAGTAAGCGATATTTTGTGTTGGTAGCTCGAACTCTGCGATAGCGCAAACAAGAAAATTATAATACTTGTGCCATTCTTTCCTATAGGATAGTGACAATACGCTCAGTCCATTGTTATAAGTCAGTGGCCCATCCGCAGGATTCAGGTAAAAAGAGCCTTTCGAAAATTAAATTCGGAATTAGTTTAATTTCTCATAAGGGTGCTTATAAGCAATTAAAATATCACCAGAACTCAAGAACGCTACTTTTTAATTTAATTGGACTTTCGGATGTAAAATTTCATCTAATTAATTTTACACCCTTGTTCAAACCTTGATATAGAGAAACACAATATTTGTGTCACTTGAAATAGCAAATCTCTCAGTTTATTGTTATAAATGCCACTACACAAGCTCAAGCAAATAATACGACTGGGTAAAACATTCGAAAATACTTCACAAGCCATGAAACAGACTCCGTCACTAACACATGAGAGCCCCAACCAACGGAGTCCTAACATTCTAAAATATTTGCAGTGTTCTTATGTAAAACTGACAAAAGTTTGATTTTAGTAGCTCCTCCGCCCTAAACTACTATTCATATAGAAAAATGGTGTTCTGATAATCTTAAGCTTGCTTTCTTACCTTCCAAATTACTACGATTCCTCAAACAAAACCTCTCAGCTGACACTAGTGAAACCGTTAATGAAAAAAAATGAGAGATTAGTGGTAACCCTGCGTTTTATTGCTACTAGAAGAAGCTATGAGAATATAAAATTTAGTGCGGTTATTTCATCTCAAGCTCTTGGGAGAACTGTTCCAGAAACCTGCTGGACTATTTATACAATTCCTTAAAGAAAGAGAAGTCATGTGCATATTGCACTACTTCCAGTTTCATCTTCAACTGTAAACTACATACATATAATAGCTGGAAATACTGAAGCGTAGGAATATAGGCATCGCCTGGAGAGCTACCAGTAGTCTGCGATTGTTTTACCTTCCTTAGCTCTCATCTAAGTGTGATGCGCATATTAGTATTGCGTTTCTATAAAAAAGTTTTATCAGCCTGGGCATTAATAACTTGGCATTTTTCGATTAACTCGTTTAATGCTAATTTCCCAAAATTATTGTTGCTAAATTGGCCACTTTTCGTATTCCATAAACATGGGAACTTTCATATAATTCTAAGAATTCTTCCCAGAAATGTTTTTTTTTTATTGAAACCACTAAAACCTAAAATTCCAAGTACTTCGAAAAAAAAAGCAGATTCGAAGCGCTTATAGCTAGGTTACAGATATGCTTCCAAAAGAGTGCCTCTCTGGAAGCAATCTGAAGCAATTTTGAAACAACTATTGATCGCGAACGTGATCAAGCGAATTTCTCATGTTGGAGCCTTCAAATTAGTCATTGTGATTCGCAGAGTTTCAGAAGATATTTGCTTTGTAAAGCTGAATATTTATAATATATAGGTACATAAACTTTAAACCAGTGATGTGCGTCTACGCGTGTAATGTGATAATCGACATATTCGTGTGAAGTATATGTAGAGTATGTAGATTATGTAGATTATGTATATAATGTAGATTATTACGTAACAAGTCATATTTTTCCTATTTATGTCTCACTCTGCTGCACTGCTTTTCCTTACAGCTACATGTTCTTGCTTCATTGAAATTTACCAGCTCTGCGAAAGGCAGCTAATAACTACTGACTTCAATAAAATAATAAATTTAAATAAATTTCCTAGAATTTAATACATAACAAAAAAATTCTGATGAGCTAAATTAAGTGAAACCGCACCAATATTTGCGTTGAGCTCAAGGTTTCTAGTGTGAGAGCACAGTGCAGGTATGAACATCTAACAGATTCATGAAGGAGCAGTCGAGGTATTTTAATGAGAGTACAAATTTGTTGGAATTTCTACACGACACCACTGATTTAGCACTCACTTTCAGATACTATGAGGGGCTTTCGGCTTCACTTATGTACACGAATTTTACGATACCCCACTCTTTTCATTTATATATTCTAAGGAAATTTCGTTTGTATATGACACCGTTGTTTCATTTATAGCTCTGTGTTCGTGTGCTGTTATTTTCACTTTTCAATAATCTAAAGAGTAGTTAGACGTGTGTGGTTAATTCCGCGTTCTTAAGAAGATTTTATTCGGTAAAAATGGGTGGTGCTGATCGTCGAAAAAGCCAATGCGCAAGTGAACTTAAATTTAATATTTGTCGTGGCAGAAACAATAAAGCCGAAGCAGATTGTTTCATATGCAAAAGGACGCTCAAAAATACAGCAGTCGATAGGCTAACGCGGCATAGGTGAGTGTTTCAGCGTTTTTATTCTTGTGCGCAGAATTGTCGTTGGTGAAAACGTTAGCTCCGATTCTGGTGATATTGTTATTTCTTCGGATGAAAATGGCACTTTAATGCTCTCTAATAATGTAGCATTTAATGAAAGCAACCAAATTTTGGTACAAAACGTGGAGTTTGATTCGTCAGGATATTTATCGAGAAAAGAGAAAATAGTATAAGTTTTATATTTTGAAATTTTTTTTCAAATTTACATATATTTTACATCCTTGAAAATGAAATGGACATTAACACATCTAGATAAAGCTACGCAGTAAAACTTAGAAATATCATCTTCATCATTGCGCGGTGGTTTACATACCTCAAAACTTCGTGGTAACATCTACAAGCAGCGCTGACATAAGTTGGTCGTAGAAAAGACAAGCAAGAGAAGCTATACCAAAGAAGAGGACACTAAAAAATTCTAAAAAAAATAACCGAATTTTTGGATAAAGTGTCTTCAAAAGAGAGAATCCCTAAATGATGCCATCGGAAAGTTCTTTTTCAGATGCAACATACCTCTAAGCATAATTGAATGAGATCATTTCAAAAACATGTTGGGGAAATTAAGACCAGCATACAAAAAATATATTCCAGGTCGAAAAGCGGTTACAGGAACATTACTTAATAATGGCTGCAAAGACAGCTTTATTTACCATCTGTCATTCTTATTGATGGATGGAAAAATACCTCGAGCAATACTTAAACTATCGTGGCTATGCTACATAATGCTGATGGAAAGCCTGTATTACTACATGCATGGGATTTGACCAGTGAATCCGAAACAGCAGAAAAGCTGGTTGAAATAACTGACGAAAGTTGTAAACTAGCTAAAAAATTGTACGATACAATTTCATATGCCATTGTATCCGACAACGCTCCAGCTATCGTTAAAATGGGAAAGACTGTCGATTTGTGGCATAGTATCTATAAAAGCCATATAGGAAGTCTTTTACTAAAAGACCTTTTGAATAAGGAAGTAGCAGCGAAAGTGACCAAAGTATTAAAGAAATTTAAGCACGCAGATTTTGAAGCAGCTCTGATTCAGTGAGGAGGCACTCGTATTAAAACTCCATGTGATACGAGATGGTGTTCATATCGTGACTCTTTTGCTTGCCTTGTTAAAAAAATATCGGTATAATGAAGCAAATAGCAGCTGATCCTAATTTTAAAAATTTAATAAATTTTTCCCAGGGCTCTTCTACTTCTATTGCTGATTTCGCACAATTGTGGTTAAAATTAGAATTACCCGAATGATTCAAATTTGATTTGGAAAAACGAAGAAGGATGTACTCACTTGTAGCATATTATCTTCATCCGTTATATGATACTGGACTCTTAAGCTCTGCGGAACAAGAAATCGTAAATGAATTCCTTTTCAACCACCTGGACACCAATGGCATTGAAGACTGGCATCATTTCCGAAAAAGCTCCGGATCTATCTTTCCTAAATTGGTACAGAAAAAAGTTGAAAAAGCAATCGTATTCTGGAGCATGGCTGAACTTAACCACCCATAATTATCTAAATTAGCCATTAAACTTCTGCAAATTCCAGCTTCGTCGACTGATGTAGAGAGGTCTTTTTCTAATTGGGCTTACGTTAATTCACCAGTAAGAAATAGACTGTCATTTGAACATTCCAAAAAACTTTTACATATATAAATTTTTCCTTAAAACTCGCAAACTCACATATTACTGATGAGTACTAAAATAAAATGTAAATGTAAATAATAAAAAGTGTACAATAATTTACTGTTTGAGTTTCATTTCCTTCTTGTAGGTAGCAAATAATTTACATAGGTGTAGAATATCCGTGTAGAGTTCATGTAGATTATATGTGACTTATTGTGTATATTACACCATGTAATTAACACGCACATCACTGCTTTAAACAACATATGTGATTTTCTTTTACTTCACACAGTCATAATCGTCAAAGTTTAAATTTTCTGCAATTAAAAGAGAAGCAATGTAACTACGTAACTATTCGTGCCGACAATGTAGCAGCTGAAATCGTGCAGAACTTCAAATTTGCTTCACACAAAGTGCTTTAAAAGCGATTAAAACGAAGCTAAATGGAAGTGCTTGTCTCTGCGGACATGGAATGTTGAAATTTATATGAAACTGAAGGACAATCGAAGCGCTTAAAACGGACTTTTAAAGCGTTTTTTTTCCCGCTGGGCTAGTACAAATAAATATAAAGATATATAGTAAAACTCTCTATAGCGAACACCGCTATAACGAATTTTTCTCTATAGAGGATAGTCATAATTAATTACATGCAACGCTTTTCTAGAATATAAAATTAACGATGCTTTGACGATGCTTCGACTTGGCACTTGATGACGTGCCCAACGGGTAAGCCAGCAATGCCTCGCTCCATACAAAATCACCGTTGCCTCGATCCATTGCCGTCTTTATGTTCCAGGTCGTGACACAAAACGATTTTGCTAGTTGCAAAAGTATTAGAGTGGTACGACTTCGCACTTCTCTTAGCATTTGTTCTTATGGAAAAATGCATTACTTTCAACTTCAACCTTCTGCACAATGTAAATAAGCCTCCGTACTAAAAGTTTTATTCAGGAATTTTGTTATTTAATTCCTTGTGCATTTACCAACATAAAAATCTAAGTACTTTCTTTAATAAAATTGTTAATATTTTTTCACTCAAACCTAACACTAAGCACAATATTGAGAAAATGTGTTGATTTGTGTTGCCTTCATACCAGCTTTCATTTTTCTGTGTATTTTCTCACAGAGAAATGAAAGCTCACTTCAAAGTGAGAGCAAATAGTTCTTAAATAAGATCTACCTTTGTTTGAAACTGATTTACTTTTGAAAACGTATAAAAACCTAAAGTATAAATTATACTACCATAAAGGCAAAAAATTTGCCTATAAAATAGGCTAATATTAGAATTACCTTTGAATTATAATTTAAAAGTTATGAAGAGTTAAACACAGAAAACCGTTGCCGTCCATTCGATTCACAGCGCAGTGAACAAGCGCAGCTTGTGAAAATATGAGGCGAATGTGTACCTCTGCCGATTCATTGAGTAAAAAATACTTTGAGTCATGTTTGAAGTGAAAACACTGAATTATTTAATATGGAATGAGGGAAATATTTATAAATTTATGGAAACATTATGGGATAATATAAAAAAATTATTAACATTGTTTTTTTGTCCTACTTATACTTAAGAAGTTACTGTGTGTTAAATGTTGAGAGACTCATTTTTTCATATAGCTCAATAGGCAAGCACAAAGCTCTGATTTCTTTCTAGTATGTTTTGTGGTATGAAGGCAACAGATTTCAACACATTTTCTCATTTTTATTTGGAGTGTTATGTTTGAGTAATAAAATATAAACAATTTTCTTAAAGAAAGTACTTGGATTTTTATGCTGGTAAATGCACAAGGAATTACATAACAAAATTCCTGAATAAAACTTTTAGTACTTTATATTGTGCAGAAGGTTGAAGTTGAAAGTAATGCAATTTTCCAGAAGAACAAATGCTAAGACAAGTGCGAAATCGTACCACTCTAAAAATTCAAATATTCGATGTCACGGCCTGGAACATAAGGACGGCAATGCTCGAATCGATCCGATGAAGCGAAGGCCACGATTTTTTCTTAGAGATTTACTGGAAATTTCTGCCTTCACCTGAAGTAGTGCAGGCCGTAATTTTTTCTTCGAAATTTATTGGAGATTTTATCCTAGCAGGCCGAACGGGTGCTTGGGCCACTAAGAATTTTTATGAGCGTAAACGGCTAGTATGCATTCATTCTTTTTTTTAGAAATATACAGAAAATGTTTCAGCAGGACTTCTACGCACTTTGATGACCGATTGGAAATATTTTCAGATAAAATAGGTACCTACTTTCATTTAATTTTTTAATATGTATTATGCGTGGGTGTTCAATCCATTTTGCTGTATTTCTAGGCGTTATAAATGGAATGACAAACTTGGTTTACTCTATGTCAATTACTTCATCTAGATTGTAGGATATAGTAAAATCTACTTCACGCCCGAGTCATACAGATAAGTTCAGCATTTTTCCAATATTTGTAAATCATCAAAATAATTTACATAAATTGGTTTGTCTACCTTATAATAATTCCCGTTTTTCAACAATCACCTACTCACGTACTTGGGGTTAATTTTAACTGAAAGATTTTGAATTTTTTACTAGTATGTATGTTTATTGTATATATGAATATTATAATTATATAACAGAATGAAGGTACATACTGTACCTGAAAAGAACTCTAGTCGACCACCAAATAATAAAATTGTTTATTGTTTGGCTACGCTTCTACGCTCATAAAAATTGTCGCCCTCCAAAGGAGCGTATAAATTCTAAGGAAAAAATTTCCTTTAAATTTCTAAGAAAAAATTACGGTCTTCCCTTACATCAGGTCAAGGCATCGTTTATATTGGAGCGAGGCACTGCTCTCGGCCTCGGCCAATGCATAAAAATTCGAAGGAAGAAACTTCCAGTTAATTTCTTAGAAAAACTGTTGACCTTCCCTTCATCGGGTCGAGGCAATGGTGAGTTTGTAGTGCTCTTGACAGTAGCATTTACTTACGATTTCTATGGAAATTAATTTCCATATAACGAATTATTTACAGCGAACTCTCCATATAACGAACCAAAAACTTGTTACACTGCATCGAAAAATGTTCGAGATAGAACTTCTCTTTAACGAACTGTCCCTACTTCTCTTAAAAATTAAAGCAATAGCTGAAATTTTCAAACATTTTTCTTGACGAAGAAGAACTGGCTCCTATGGATTGTACTGAACTAAAAAATCCAAACACTGACGATATCCAACAGCCATTGCATATTTTACGTAGCGCAGACTTCCAAGGAAGGTGATTGATTGTTGACAACGTGCTATTGAAGAAGAAATGGAATTTGGAAAAATGTTGAGGTATGAAAGAGTACGTTTACTCCTTAAAAGTAATATTAATCGATTTTTTGAAAGAATATAATAAGTCTATTTATACTATACATCTATACATACATGTTTGAATCTCACGTTTTTCCCTTTTTAATATATGCATAAATGGGTGTTATTTTAAAAAGGAATTTTTGATTTTTCTTACATACCTACATATATTACGTATACATACATGTTGTTATTGAAAGATATTTAATAGTGCCTGTTTTGCTTTAAACAATATGTAATAAATTAAGAACTTCTAAAATAACGAACTACTATTCCTGGCACCTAAAGTACGCTATAGAGACCCAGTAGGAAATGGAACGCGTCCTAGACTAGTTCCATAACTAGTTACGGTAATTATGGAAGTAGTTACATTTTGTATTACAACTTGCATTACTTTTAGCATTGCTTGTCATTGCCGGAAACGTCGTCTACAATGTAGCCTTTTCAACTATGTAGTTATTGGACCAATTATTGCGAACTAGTGGAAGAGTGTGCTTTTGTAACTAGTTATTTGGAACTAGTTATATAGCCATTCCCACGTTTCCCAGCGGGAAATGAATGCAACACCGCATCGAAGCCGTATTGCACCTTTGGAATGCATCATCGGTCCATTTCTGCACCGAAACTTCGATGAATTTAACACACAACGATGAAAGCGTCGGTGAATAATCTTCGATAAAAACATAAATGAATAATCATCGATGGAAACGTCAAACAAATGTCCTCGAGGAAAGCTTAAAAGAAAAATTATCGATGAGAACGTCAAAGAATAATCATTGTTGAAAACCTCAAAGAATAATAACCGATGAAAATATTGGCGCCCATTTTTGGCAGATCCAGGGGTGGTACTTGTAACTTGAATCGAGTAAAGTCGAAACTAGCTAAACTATAGCTAAATTTAAAATATATTTAATAAGATTTTTTTTTATACAATCCACCTATTAGAAGTCGTTTCGACTTTATTCGATTCGAAAACCATTTTTAATTAGTTATTGCTATACCAGGAAAATAGTATTTGGAAATTTGGAAAATAAAAAAATATCTTTCAAGCAATTAAACGTATATTTCATGATCTGAAGATAATTTACAAAAAAAAAAATTAGGAGATAATGCCACAAATTTAATATCTAATAGGATATTTAATGTAGTACTATATTGAAAAAAAAAACTCATAGCGTAAGAGCACTGCACACGAACCAGTAACCGAATATTCCTATTTGAAGGAAATCTCTTTTTTATCACACGCACATTTTATTTTTCAATCATACTTAAGCCAACTTGAACTAAACACCTGAAATTTATCGACGTTTACGCAGATCACTCATCAAAGAAATATCAACTTCAAAAGAGTAAAACAAAAAACGTGTACCTACAGGCCCGGGTTTCGATCCTTTTCTGCAGGAAATGTACACATATTTTTCAGTGATACTGATTTCCTCGACGAATTCCTGTATACCTAGTTTCATTCATGATTATTTTCCCGCTGGGTATATAATCTGGTTAATATGAGTGAGAATAAAAAGGTGAATATTGGCTTATTTAATCAACTGCATAAAATTTAATACAACAAATAACCAAGAGCAAACATAAGCACCTTACTACTGTTCTCTGTCTTGAAGGCCTTATGAGATTAAGGAAGAGGCACTGCGGTGATTATGCAAAAAGATCATTAAAGCTTTCAAAAAGAGACATTCAAAAAACTTCTTCAGTCGTCATTTAGAGCTCTCCTAGAGCGCTTCTTAAGAGCAGCATTGAAGCGTTGCCTCTGCAGACATGCCTATGTTAAAAAGCAATGAACTGGAATAGGAAAAAGAAGCTTCCAGGGAAGCGCTTCGGGAGGGCTCTTAAAGCGCTCTTTTTCCCTATTGCGTACCAGCAAACCTGACGACGTTGCTATAGAAATGAATTAAATTTTGAATAAAGTTCGTTGCGACTGGAGGCAAAAATTAACATTCGTTGTGTCTAGTTCAGTTCTATAGCAAAGCCATAGCAAAGACTCTATAATACAAAAGGCTGAACCACAATAGAAGTGAATAACTTTACGAAATTAAACGAGACTGAGGTTAGAAAAAATTGATATTTTTAGCCTAAATATATATATCTCATTCCGTAAGAGTTATTATCTTGATATTTAATGTTTTCAATTTTGAAAAGTGGTAAAAGAGAAAAAATTAACAAATGGAAGTTGATGTAATTGAAGATTTGTCTATTAATTCACAGTACCATTTTTATTCATTTTAAGCTTTACATTGCACTTTCAATCATTTAATAATAATTTAACTGTTTGACACATCGCGTTCTTACGGAATGTGCGATTCTTACCGCACTATACTTACTGAAAATTGGATATTTAAACTTGACGAAAGTTCCCTTCACATGAGTTAAAATTAATTTGAAGGGCGCGTTCGCTTTACGTAAGTAAATGTACTTACGTATATTTCTATTGTGGTTCCACCTAAAGATGTTGGCATATGGTATAGCCTGTCTATAGAAATCAATTTTCTAAAATAGAGTTGAATCTCTGAAACCAAAGTGCGAATTTTTATCGATTTCCTGTGGAATGACCCTAATGAGTATCGACCATTATTTATAATGACCTGACAGTTCTTTCAGATATTGTAGATTATCAGGGAAACAGAACTTCATACAGAACTGTGAAGTGCAGAGTAAAAATCTAATGTGATCAAAATCACTTTCGCTAATGGAGAAGTAAATGTCAAAGCATCCAAAATGTATGTCCACAGGTAAAGTACTAAAGTCAATTCTTGACAATATTGCAGATACAGTATTAAAATTGTTAAATGTAGTTGTTGTGGTGCATGCAATGTGAATATGACAAATCTATCCGAAGATCAAAGGCAATCTAGAACAATTCCTGAAAATTCAAGAAATATAAATAATATAGAAAACATAATTTCTATTATAACAACAGAATAATAAACAAACTAAGCGTGTTCAACAATTAAAGAAACTCGACTTGATTTAAGACCTATTCTTACAATACCCTAGATAAATTTCGTATGGTCACCCATCTGTGAAAGTTTGATTTTTGAACAGATTTTTGACAGAAAAACTAATTATAACTAATTTTATAGGATTTCATATTCTGAAGAAATTTTCAGTACATGAAAACCATATAGCATTGATTGTTTTCACAGTATACGTAAAAATCCTAAATTTTTATATCGCAACACCAAGAAGGGGTTGCCCGATTTAGTCCATTTTTGAAATTATATTTAATATTTTTATGAAAACACTATGTAAAAATTGTCAGCTCTCTACGTCGACGAGTTCTCAGGTAATATCACAATATAAACAGTGAAAAACGAAATCTTTGCATGGCAACCTTACGAAGGAGCTACCCCACTGACTTATAACAATGGACTGAGCGTATTGTCATTTTCCTCTAGGACAGCATGGCACAAGTTTTATAGTTCTCTCTTTCACCCTATGGCAGAGTTGGAGCTACCAACACAAAGTATTGCATTCTAGAACGTTTGCTCATGCCATTTGATGTTTTTATGTTGGCTACAGATGCAATCACCTCAGAAGGAATAAGGTAAAGATAGTGTTTACCATCCTCCGTCTCTCTTGCCCATAAGCAGGATTCAGTTAAGAATAACTTTTGAAAATTAAAGTCGGAATGAGTTTAATTCCTTATACGCGATTAAAATAGCACTTGACCGCAAGAAAATATATTTTTTTAATTAAGTTCGATTTACGGGTGTAAAATGTCATCTGATTGATGGAGTTTTACATGTTTTTATGTAATCGTTTTAAAGGGTGCTCTAACGGTGATATACAGAAACACAATATTTTTTGTGCCACATGAAATAGCAAATCGCTCAGTCCATTGTTATAAGTCAGTGAGCTACCCATATGCAAAATTTCAGCTCTCTAAGCACACACGCTCTTCAGTTATCGTAAGGATGGACGAAAGGACGGGCGGACATACAAAAAATCAAAATAAATTTTAATTTTATGCAAGGATGTATAATCCATTTTGCTCTACCAGAATTATTTCTTTGCATTACTGATTCAATTGTAAAAGATTTGAAATGCAGACAAACTAAAGCGACTGAAGTTGTCAATACAATTTTGCTTGATGACTGTATTAAAATCCTTACAAATATTTAGAAAATTCAAAAGTTTTCAATAATTAAATAATTAAACTATGATCGAATTAATGTATTTTATAAGTATGCACCTGTATTGATTTGCTTTATGAAGGTATGCTTTTCTCAAGAATAGTTTTCATAACAGAACCATTTTACTTCATGCAAGCATGATTTGAATCAAAGCTATGAGTTAATGAATTTTGAATCAACAACTGTCAACTAAACTTAAGAAATTGTTATTACTGGAAAAAAAAATCATGGGAAAATCTTAAAATAAAACCGCAATCCACGTTTATAGGACACCACCAAGCGTGGTCGACTCGAGGAGTCGAGTCGAACTAATTTTATCTCGAGCCGCGTTTATATGGAGGTGAACCCGAGTTGAACCATGGTTTAACCCTGCATGTAAACATGGTAATAGAATCTTTTCCATCAATTTTCCTTGTACGCAATAGTTTCAGCTGATTTCACTCATGCCCTCTACACTCAAGTTGCGAGGTTGGGACATTCGCTACACATGCTCATGCAGATCAAACGACTCGACTGGGCCATGCCAAAACCCTCGAGAATACTTCACAAGCCATGAAACAGACTCCCTCCCTACCAAATGCGAGGCCCAGCGTAGTCCTTACATTCTAAAATATTTGCAGTGTTCTTATGTAAAAGTGACAAAACTTTGATTTGAATAGCTCCTCCGCCCTAAACTACTCTTCATACAGAAAAATGGCGTTCCAATAATTTTAAGCTTGCTTTCCTATCTTCCGAACCGTAATAAAATTTTCATACCTTTCCTAACAAAATTATTTAAACACACTTATCTTAACCAAATGACTACGATTCCTCAAACAAAAATTCTCAGCTGAGTAATCGTTGTAATGTCGCTGTGCCGTCATGGCATGCCGTGGGCTGATGATATCGAATGTAGCTGCCTACAGATTCGGACTACGGCTGCACATACACACATGCAATTATCACTCAGCAGAGAAGTATTGAGCGTAAAATGGTAAGGTTACTTTGTAATCAAAACTATTTTATTATTTTGTTAAGTAAGGTATATAGGAAGTGTAGCCTTTGGGAAGGTAAGGAACCAAGCTTTCCTGTATGGATAGTAGTTTAGGCTCTATAGCATATATAAAGTCAATGTTTGGCACTTTTCCATAAGTATCAATATAGAACATTTTAGAGAACAGACTCCGAACGCACACATATAGATCTCTGTTTCATGGCTTGGGAAGTATTCTCGAGAGTTTTGGCCATGCACAAATCACAAGATTTCTTGAGTGTGTGTAGCGGCCGTGCATAGAACGAAGAAATTGTATACTGTTGCTATTGTTGAATTGAAAGAAACGGAAGGGGGTGTATAGATTAGTAGTATAGGTTTTATGTCCACACAATTGCTACGGGTCCCTCGCTCCAATATAATCAACGATGCCTCGACCTGATGTAGGGAGGCCTCATTTTTTTCTTAGAAATTTACTGAAAATTTTTTCCTTAGAATTTTTATGCATAATTGGAGGCCGGCAACAGGTGCTGCTAACAATTTATATGCGCGTAATTGCGTAGATAAGCACTCATATCTTCTTGGAAAATTCCACAAAATCTTTGGGTAGAATTTAAATTGCAATTTTTGCCAAATCGCAAGTCTGTCTCTATATACTGAGAAACAGCTCGGTATACGCTCAGTGTACACTCAGTATATAGTACATTGCAAACTCAACATTGAAATTGCAAAAAATTTATGCGATATACGAGTTTATTGCCATATAACCCTAGTTATAAACCATAATCATTTAATACACGAATTTTATACTCCAATGCTAGCTGCAACTTTTCCTGATATTTAATATATGACACTTGTCAAGTTGACGTGTCTAGTTAGTTTTTATTTTCCATACAGATAAGAAATTTCACAATATTTGCTCGCATTTCATACGTGCGCGGAACTTTCTTAAGTCAAATGACAAATTAAATGACATATCAAGTGATAAATCAAATTTAAACTCCCGACTAGCCAGATATAAGCGACAAAACAACGACAAATTTTTGTCATTTGTCGACAAAATTATAGTACAAATATGATTTGAAACTGTGGTCAGGGTTGACGACAATTGTTATATAATATGTCACATAAACAATATTTAAGATTGTCACAGTAATGATATACCGATTTCCTTTGATCACGTTTTGTAGCAAAACTGTTACACTTTTCTTACAGTGCTACACTGAAATCAGTCCTGAACTGCTATAAAAGTGTACGTCAAATAAGCTTGGTCCTACCTTCGAAAAATCAGGGGTGTTACGCCGAAAAACGCACACATCTACATGATAAATGTCACACCTGAATGTCATTGAGCATTACATATCCATCTTCAACAATTCCTCCACCAAAGTCATCCGCAATCACGCCAAAATCTTTGAAATTATAGTTTTCCTTACTTTACATTATTCGTGATGTTGTTTTTCCGACAAAAACTTCATTCTGAAAAATTATATGGATATGAGCTACTATTGCATTCTCAGCTCGTTAAAAGTTGTTCCATTATTCTAAGTTTTTCATTGATTGTCGTGCATTTTTTTTTTTACCATCTCAATGGAAATCGACATTAATAAGTTCTGTGACAATTGATCGTATTAATTGTATGACATTCCAATATTGTCATTTTATCAAACTGTAATAAATAGTATATAAAGATGTAAAAAATTACACGAATTTTTGAATTTTTTTTTATTTATTTCTAAACATTTTATCTCGGCTAGTCCTCAACAATATCTTTCTTGCGGATACTTTAACGGTATCTAAAAACAGGTAAAAATAAGAACAATAAAAACTGGAATTATGAGAGGATTTAATACTATCAATTTGCCTATATGTACTTTTGCAAAAGAAATTCATTTTCTTTTGAATGCTGATTTCCAATCGTCGGTTAATAACACGACGGACGGCGGTTTTAATACTTTTCACTCTATTCTAATAGAGTATTAGTCATATAATGGAATTTTGTCAAATCATAGTATATTGTGAAATCTTTGTCCATAAAAAATGGTATAGAAGCACAATATAAATGTCAAACTATTGTGTGATATTTCGTTTTCACAATAATTTCCGCTTTTTTGTGACAAGTTTTCGACATTATTTTGTGATCTAAAACAGGCTAGACGGCTTCTCTAATTAATTTCCCAGTATCGTAAACAGCAAGTGTGTCTCTGAAATGTTATACTGCAATTGACATAATTGCAATATCAATATTGAAATTGTAAGTCTGTCTCTGGTATCACTTTCATGTATGCCATTGTCGGACTCCAATAATGAATACAGGTTCTAAGCAAAAAATGTCCAGGAGATTTTTAAGAAAAACTTGAGGGCTTCCCTGCATCAGGTCGAGATATCGTTGATTTTATATTGGAACAACGCAATTTTTTTCATTTTATAACAAAAACAGAATCTTCTAAGGGCAAACGACATCATTTTGGCCCATAGGCGCTGGATATCTGTTATTGCTTGCCTGCGGTTTTAGGGTAGTAAACATGGCTGGATTTACATGGGGTTCTTTGTTTTAAGAAGGAATGAATCGGGTGATTCCCGATGGGGTAATTAAATCTACGATTTTGGGGGTTTTGGCATGGGGTAGTAACCACCACTCTTAGAGGTGTCCAATTTGGGCCCTGTGTGATATCAAATCAAAGTTATTTCTGAGTGCTATTAATTGGCTATACTCTTTTCTTCTGTAACAAACTTTATAACTGACTTTTTTCACCAGAATATAGTTACAATGCATGATTTTCTACAGAGGGGTGTAAGTTGCTGCGGGGGAGCTGTTTGTTTTTTGTTAAACGTTTTAGCATAATGTTTTTACATATTTAATGGGATTATTTAAATTTTCTATGTTTAACCGTTATATGGGTTTTGATGTGAAGTGAATTTTTACAGTTACTTCATGTACAATTTTTTTAAAAGGAAGTAAAGTGTGATAATCTTTTAAGCTACTTACCACAAAGAAAAAAATTAAACCACACCGTTCGTAAGAGAACATAGATGCGAATTAATATGCATATGTAATACATAATTATTTATGGTTATATATGAGCTTTTAGCGACTAAAAAGTAGAAAACAAAATATATTCAAAAAATATTTAAAATAAATAACTTTCATAAATAAATTGCACTGAAAGTAAGGAATAAGAAATGCTGAAACTCAGATAAAATTTTTAAATTGAATATATTAAACAAAATTTTAAAATTATATTATCTCGTTCGACTTTAAATATCTGAACTCTTTGCAATGAAACTTTTCTTGTGTAGGGTCGTTTCCTATCGAAAAATATTATGTTAATATCAATTGGTTCTCATTGAAATAATTTTAAATTACCTAACAAAACTAGAAAGCCTACTGTTTTTTTTTGTGATATAATACAGTTTTTTGTATAAATAAATCGGACTAGAATAATCTTGGGAAAAATGTAACAAATCCACTTTTGCGTCTAGTCAGCCAGGTTCATCCTATGTACGGCCAGTGTTGGCGATCAAACCTTAGGCTGAATCAGTTGAATTACTGAACAAACCTAAGGGATATAATTAACTAGAAATTGAGACTACAAATAAAAACTGTTTTTGAAATAACAATTATATATTTTGAAATAAATAATAATTGTCGACCACTATATAAAACGGTGGTCGACTACTGAAAATAGTACGTATTTTATAAATTCTTTTTACATAATGGCACTCATGTATTTCATCCTCAAATTTTATTACTTTAATTCCAAATTAAAAAAAAATATTTAGCTTCCTCCGCTCTTCCATATGTGGTCGAACTTAGGGAACTAAGAAAATTTGGTTTCCTTTCTTTTGTAGTAATTAAAATTTCTTACAAAAAAAACAAATTAATATTATTTGAAATAATTAGGCACGCCACTGTCCAAATCGATAATACTAAATATTTGTTACGCCACTGTTTATTGGAAAGCCATTGGCTCATGTGCATGACTCAGAGTTCCAGCGGTATTATGTATATTAAGTATATAAAGGAAATAAAAAAGATGACCATATTTGAAGTTGAAAAAGATTATATACACGCTGCTGGAAGGGAGGCATTCGCATGACGCCGACAGTGATTAGAAGATTTGGCACAGTTTGTAGAGTTTAGTTTTGAATTTGAAGAGCGTCGGTCGTTTGGTAATAAAATAAATATTTGGTGTCGAGAACAAAAGAATATTTGTGTTTGTCTCCTTTTTGCTTCTTGGAATTTCGGCATTCTGACTACAATTTTCAGAAGTGGGATCAGATTTAGAATTCGGAATGTTTAGTATTGGATATAATTACGGAAAATTGTGTTTGAAAATTCGATTATTGGAGTGTAATTAGGGAAATTATATTATTGGAATAGCAATGTGGAAAATTATGATTGTGTGAGGTTTGGATAACATTGGAGAATAATTGGAGCAGAATTTATTATTGGAGCAAATTTTAATTATTGGAGCAAGTATCATTATTGGAGTTTGTTTCGGCAAATATTCGATTATTGGAGCAGAATTTATTATTGGAGCAGAATTTGTTACTGGAGCAGAATTTATATTTGGAGCAGAATTTGTTACTACAGATTGGTTGTGGAAAAAAAATTGATTGTTTTGATTAGTATTGAGAAGTGAAAAATAATTAAGGGATGTTTGGAAAAATTATTGAAACATTTGAGTGAAAAATTAAATAACAGTATTATGTGGAATTAGCTAAATTTGAGTTATAAAATAATTACGTACAAAGAAAAAATTAGTTGTGTTAATAGCAGTATATGCGACTGTTTGCAGAATTAGATCATTGTTGTTTATGAAAATTAGTATTGTTTGGTTTTATTATTAGGACAATTTGGTATTTGTGAAAAATTATTAATGTGTATTAATTATTGGAGATAAAAAAAATATAATTAACTTTATAATGTGAATTGAATTGGAAACATAATTTTGAATTGGACAGTGACTTAGTTGGAATAAATTATTTATAAAATTTGAATAGGGGAATCGATATGTATTAGTATAAGTCGAGGTCGACTTAATGTCAGGATGGCCAAACTGTAGTAATTAAAATTTCTTGCAAAAGAACAAATTAATATTATTTGAAATAATTAGGCACTCCACTGTCCAAATCGATAATACTAAATATTTGTTACACCACTGTTTATTGGAAAGCCATTGGCTCATGTGCAAGACTCAGAGTTCCAGCGGTATTATGTATATTAAGTATATAAAGGAAATTAAAATGATGACCATATTTGAAGTTGAAAAAGATTATATACACGCTGCTGGAAGGGAGGCATTCGCATGATGCCGACAGTGATTAGAAGATTTGGCACAGTTTGTTAGAGTTTAGTTTTGAATTTGAAGAGCGTCGGTCGTTTGGTAACAAAATAAATATTTGGTGTCGAGAACAAAAGAATATTTGTGTTTGTCTCCTTTTTGCTTCTTGGAATTTCGGCATTCTGACTACACATTGACCACACAATAAAAAGTACTATTAATAAATTAATAAAAATTCATTAGCTTTGATTAAATTGGAATATTTATCAATACAACAATGTTTTATTGTATTATTACCTACAAGGTTAGTAAAAAAAACACTATTTTCTAACAATGAATTCACTAAATATTTATTTCTAATGGAACACATGACACACTCATCAGTAGTCTCCCTCAGGGTGATGGGAATTGGACGTTTATATTACAACAGTAGTAGTGAAAAACTGTTTGCAGTGACTCAGTTAGAAATTCATACAGACAAAAATTACAATCTTATATATTATATTTAAAGTTGAGAACCGACTTCGCGTTTTCGTAGAACTCTATCTCCTCCGAACCTATTCAACCTACAGCTAAGGTTAATATCTCATTAGATTCCATACATACCTGGTTAGTTGTTAAAGATAAATTTGAAATCGTAGTTCAAAAATGGCGGAGGTAATTTCGAAAAAACGCTTTTTCACAAAACTTGGTATTTACGTAGTTAACTACGTAGCTTATTCATTTTATCGGGAAGGGCACGCTCTCCAAGTGGTGGGGTCCAAAATTTCAACTTCAAATGTTTATAGTTAGTGAAGGAAAGGGTCCACCTTTAAGTTTGAGGTCTTAAATGAAAGCTGGCGATGGGGTTTACCACTGGTATGAATTCAAAGTCTCGCGGTGTTAAGGAGGGAATCTACAGGATGGTCGCGATTTCCCACCCGTACATATGAAAAAAACGTGGTACCCTCTATCTCCTACAAAAAACAACCGATTTTATTTTCCAGAGTATTTTCTATTATCGATCATAACTCGAGTAAATGTTCAACTAACCTACCCAATAGCTACAATTCATAGGAAACAATTTTTTGATTGGGGAAAGTTTTTGTAAAAATTCCACATCACTGTTCGCCCCATCCCCTACCCGCGAGGTACGTTTTCATCAATATTTCGATCACATCTCAACCAATTGTAATGATTCGAAGAATTATTTGGGGCAACAGGCTTATACCTATGAAATGGTGTATACGGTTTTTGGCTGCAGCCATCCCTTCCGAGGGGGTGGAGGCTGATATGGTTTTCCGCAAATAACTCAGAATGGTTAAGTTCAATTGGAGCACGGATTTCAATATTCCGCTCAGGGGCTACTTTAGGGTGGTGGTTAGGAACCCCCTTCGGACGGGGCTTCCACCACGGCGAGTACTATCGGCTAGTATATCTTTTTACCCGATCCAGTAAACTTCGTTAAAACAAATCTTTTAAATTAAATATATGTATGTATATTAGTGTATAAATCCATCCCCACACCATAATTCAGCTAAATATACTCCGATTTCCAAAACTCCTTTTGATTATTTTTTGCGATGTTCTTCTGATTATTTTATCGTATTTCCCCTCCCCTCCCTCTTGTGTTCCCTTCCCTTTTGTGTTGCCAAATTAATTTTCGACGGCCAAGATTTTCACATAAAAATTTCATAGCTAAATTTTGTTCTACGAATTACAGATAAATCCAATTTTTGAATTTTTTGTGGATGCATGCTTATGTTATGTATACAAAATTTCAGCAAGAAAGGATGGCATTTACCTATTCAAAAATAATTGAAAATATAAAAAATTGCAATGGCCACTTTCCGCCATCTACCGGCAAGCTCTGAAACTTCACGGACGAGAGACCTGCAAATGAGCACATATACATATACATATACATATGTTCGCTATCGTTGACATTTTACCCGAATGAATTTGGCGTTTTCGTTCAACTTCAATGCCAAAATTTCAAATTTAGCCATTTCGCTAGGGATAACAGGAATACTACATCGGTAAAGCTTTTTTTCAAGAAAGGTGGAATCAATATGGAACTTCTTATTGGCTCAACAAATTTCTGAGGCGAGCGGTTGAGTATGCGAGGTCTAATCGGCTTGGTGTCTTGGCTGGTTGTGATGCCATCGCTCATCACATTATCTGGGCAGATCAGACACTAACTGCTGGAGCTCATAACTTCAGCAGTTGAATCGGGGTAACGAACCAACCTTTGCTACCAGCCGAAAACAAGAAGTCATTTATGTGACTTTTGCGTCCTTTGACGCTTTTCACTTGTTCTCCGGGTGGAGGGTATCCCCAGAGGATTCTCTCTCTGATCACCGCTACGTTAAATGGAGGTGCTACATTAAATGAACGTATGGGTCCTGACCTCATTGAGATTGAACCATACAGGAACCCGAAGCGGACTGATTGGGAGAGGTACCATATGGAACTAGTTTCCACGCTCGCCTCTCCGGCTGGAAGAAGCAGGAGTATTGCCGGCTTGGAGAAGGCATTTTGAAGGCTTCAGTACGCAATGACTGAGGGTTTCGAAGCTTCCAGTCCTAATAACACGGACATAGGAAGAAAGTCTATGCCGTCGTGGAACAGCAGTCTTAGTAAACTCTGTAAGGCCTCCAGGAGGCTTTTTAATAAGCGCAGGAGGACTGGCTCGGAGAAGGATAAGCGGATCTATAGCGAGACTCAGAGTAACTACAAGAGGCTTGCTAGAAAATCAAAAAGACAGGACTTTGTAGATTTCTGCGAGGAACTTGACGGCTATCGTGAATCGGTTAGACTGTTCAGGGCTCTTAGGAGTGACCCATCGGCCAGGCGGAGTGTTTTGAGAAGGCCAGATGGCTCCTTTACGGCATCGAAGAAGTCTGCAGGCTCCTTTTCTGGACGCATTTTCCTGACTGTAGGTTTGAAGAAAATCTGCAGTTGTATGGCGAACAGCCCCCTCCTGTCTGCACTAGTAGGGATTGGTCCACTGCCCCCAAGGTTGTTAATGTTGAGAAGGCGAAATGGTCAATTTCAACCATTTCGGCTTTTGAAGCCCCGGGTCCAGATGGTATTCTGCCTGTCCTTCTTAAGATAGGGAGCCTTGCGTTGGCTCCTTGCGTCGATTCGATTTTCAGGGCATGTATCGCTTTTGGATATATCACTTAGGTATGGAGGAAGGTGCAGGTTGGCTTCGTTCCGAAGTCTAGTAAGGCTTCATACATGAACCCGAAGAGTTTTCAAATCATAAACATCCCTCATTTCTTTTGAAATGGCTGGAGAGGCTTGTGGATGAATATATGAAGGGAGTAGCCCTTATGGCTCTCCATTAAATAGCTTACCGGGCGGGCAGATCTACTGAAACAGTTCTCTATTCAATGGTTACTGTCAATAAGCCGGGACTGGATCATGGACTTTTTACGTTGGGACCCTGAACATTGTGGGGACTTTTGACAGAGCCATCCCCGGGTCGCTATATCACATAGCGATGGCGGCTCGTCGAAATGGCACTGTGGTGCGATGGATCGATCAAATGTTAAGACGACGATACCTAAATGTAAAGGTAAGCGATCGAAATGGCCGTGCTCTCCCCGGTTCTCTGGTGTATGTTAGTTGACTCTCTCATCACGGTGCTGAAAAACGTAAGCTTGGGTAGTTTGTTCTTACAAAGCTCTTTGGACACAGTGTGCAACTCTCTCCACATGCCAAGCACTATAGAGTCTACCTTGACTCAAAGCTGACGTGGGGATTGCACGCAGAGGAGAAAGCTAATGCCGATATGCAGGAGAGCCTTTGGCTGCACATGGGGTATACGAGCGAGCGTTGTGCACTGGATGTACACTCCAATAGTTAGACCCATGCTCACATGTGTAAGGGCTCCATGCGATCTACTGCTGCTATTGAGGTCGTATTTAATCTCTCTTCCACCCAGGCAGATGCCAAAAGGGCTGTATGCAGATTGTGCTCATGCGAACGACGGCTGGACTGGCTCTTCACATTGCTTTTTGGTGTGTGGGCTGGATTTGGAAAACTCTCTGGCCAGCATGCCACGTGATGCGAAGGTACCTCAGCTTCGTTTTAAGCGTTGCTTCTCTGTGAGTTTTCCTATTACGGAATCGTGGAATGAGGGAAGTGTCTTATCGAGCCTTCCCCAGTCCGTTCTTAAAATTTTTACCGACGGCTCTCTCACTAGTAAGGGAACCGGGATGGGTATTTACTTTGCTGAACTTGACACTGGGGTGGAGTACTCACTTGAAAGACACACCACGGTCTTCCAAGCTGAAATTTTGCCATCACAATGGCGGCGAAGGTTGCCCTTAATATGCAAATCAAGACTAAGGACATTGCTATCTTTTCGGATAGTGAGGCTGCCTTGATGGCTCTTAGTGGCCCTGGGAAAACATATAAGTTACTGAGGATTGCTGGTCGTCTGTGGATAAGTTGTGTATTAACAACACGTTGTCACTTTAGTGCGTTGCCGGTCACATGTGGATCATGGGGATTGAAAGAGCTGATCTCTTAGCTAGGGCTGGCTCTGATTCTCTATTCTTCCCGCCATAGGCGTTGCCACCTCAAGTATCGGGTCTCTCATCATAGCGGTTGTTCATAGAAAGCATCAGCAGACACAGGAGAAAATGACTACTTGCAGGTGCACAAAACTCTTTCTTGATGGGTCCAATAGGAATATCTCTGATTCACTCATGGGGCTTGGAAGGAAACAATGTAGAATTGTAGCTGGCAGCATCATGGCTCGCTTCACGCTCATCTAACAAGGATGAGGATAGCCCGAATACTTTCTGTGTGCTGGTCCGGCCTTCGCCCGGAGCAGGGTGGATACTCTAGGGTGTGCCCGCCTATTTGTAGATGCATTGCAAAATCATCCTGGACTGGAAGGTTGATGGGATTTCTTTACCTCCATGCTTGGGATATCTCGTCCCTCGATTTGGCGAAAAAACCTTTATTTTTTAAATACGATTTACGCACTTTTTCTAAACGATGCTACCTCAGGAGATTGTCTTGAACTATTTCCAACATTTTGTTGTAGACATGAACATGTTATTGTAGGCATAATAATTCTTGGTTGAATCCTGCTTTTCAGAAAAATTTATTTTGGCCCAATAAGGTGTCCCTTCGAATATTTGCAAACATATATTTATATCAGCTGAGTACATAATCATCGACGCACGACCGATGAATTGGTTGTATACTCCCAAAACCACATAGTATCAACTTTAATAGATTTTTTGACAGTGAAATACTCCATAAAATTAATGATAACATCTTATTTACCGTTAGAATCCACTATGAAGAAATTGTCGGAGAAAGAAAATTTTTAAATCAATAGGTATATTGATTTAGCGATATTCCTGAGGAAGTTAAATTAAAGCAACTCAGGAGACAAAAGAGATCAATGTGATGAAAAGCTGCTATTGTCCTTTTACTTCCTCTGTACAGCATATTTCTGTTGGTTTGAATTTCTTAATCCAAGTATGGACTTTTGTCAGATCCTACCATCACCACTTTTCTCCAATTACGGGAGTATTTGAGAAGAAGGTGTGAATAAAATTAGGTAAATAATTAACATTTTCTTTTGCCATCACTAAATAGTGCATCAATTTAGAAATAAAAATCAATGAAGACTAAGGGTCCACTCGGAACAAACTATGCGCCAAAATAATTCTCCAACTGGATACTGGAAATTCTACATATACAGGGTGTCCCGTAAGTCGACGTCAAGCCGGAATCAGGTGATAGACCAAATCATAACAGTTACCAGAAAAATAAAAAATAAATTCTAGGTCATGTATTTTTCAAATTATAGACATTTCTTTGGTTTTCGAGAAAATGTACACCTTGTGATGGTTTTTTAGCTCCTGTTGCTACAAATCATTACTTTTTTTCAATTTTATTTTTCTTATCTAATCCCGAATAGTGTAACTGGCCCCCAGATGCGTAAAAGTCTTTCTGCTGCAAGAGCTGATAAGGGCTACGCCTATACGCTCTCCTTATGCGAATAGGACAATACTTCGAAAAGTTACATACAGATATAAGCACTCACAAGATAACTGAATTGATCAATATTTATAATCCCTCCATAATAACTAACTACCGGGGGGTCCGTGAGAGTGGAACCCACCGTCACGTAAACGGCTCTCCGTTGCATACAGTGATTATATTGACTATCAGAACCAGCTTAACACATGCTCGCTGCATGGACACGTTTAATATATAAAATGTCAACAATAAATGCGTTTCATCACTTAGTCAGTGTTAGTATTAGTATGTTAAACAAAACATAAACCAAATACCAGATGAAATTACATGCAATGCACAAAATCATTAAACAAAAAGATTAAATATTGTAAAGACGTTTTTTTAAAACATGCTGAGCAACGTCAACAAAAAATCTCAGACATATTATTAAGAGTAATACACATAAACAGGTTCATACATACTAAAGTTAAACCTTGAGGAGTTAACATGCAACAGAGGTAGCCTTCTCAAATTGTGCCTACTATCACGAAAAGAGATGTTGTTAAGTAACAACGGAGAATCAATATTCGCGTTTAAGAGCTGATGTACAAAAGTTACACCAGCAAACATGCTATGTTTCTCAAGCGAGTGCATATTTAAAAGCTTCAAGCAATCCTCGTAGGTTGGAAGAATTAATGAATTATTCCAGGGTAGGTGCCTAAGAGCAAATCGTAAAAAGTTTCTCTGAACAGACTCGATACGGTCGATGTGCGTACCGTAAAATGGAGACCAGAGCTGGCTAGCGTATTCAAGAAGTGGTCTCACAAAGCAAGTGTACAACCGCAATGTTATGGTAGAATTCGAAAATTCTCAAGACCAGCGTTTTATAAAACCAAGCATAGAACTACTTTTTGATACCATATAGTTTATATGCGAGATAAAATTCCATCTGTCCATTTTAGAAATGTTGGCGGAAACCAATACTTTTCCATTTTAAGGAGTATCACGGAGGGAGATAACTTGTCGAAGGCTTTACTAAAGTCTGTATAAATAAAATCTGTCTGATTGCCTTTTGCCAACCCATCAATGGTATCCGAGACAAATTCTAACAAGTTAGTCGTTGTAGACCTGCCCGAAATAAACCCATGTTGGTTTGAAGAGAGCAAATTCTTACAGGAAGTTGATAGTTGACAGTAAAGGATAGATTCGAATAATTTAGACATGCAAGATAATTTTGCAATAGATATATAATTAGAAATTTTATTTTTACTACCTTATATATGTGGATAGGTACCCTTTTTCATTCAGTGTGACGCTAGCACTACAGGAGTTGGAAGCGTTAAAAGAATTTTTCAAATAATTCTCAGCGGGCCTGCCAGTGAGATGCAATATGACTTAAAAAAGGCTGGAGGAATCCCATCAGGACCAGTTGTGAAGTCACTCGAAAGCCCATTAATATGATCGGGTATATCCTCTCATAAAATTGAAATGATAATGAACGAAACGTTATGAGAGTCGTTCATATGACTGAGGTTGTTATTTTGAGGTTGAAAATTTGACGAGGCAAAGGTATTGTCAAAAAAAAAGAGGAAAACATCTCACAAATTTTAGACGAATCATTACTAGCAGAATCCTTGTACCTCATGGTATTGGGGTAGTTGTCCGTTCTTTTCTTCATATTAATAAACTTAAAAAAGATGAATGGGTAACTAAATAATTTCGTACTATTGCAAGACAGCAATGTGTTGCTAGGTTCAGCTAATAAGTTACCCACGTCAGTAGAAAATACCCGGTCTAACTGCCTAACCATGTCATTCATAACATTACTGATTTGGCTGAGACCAAGAGATGAAATACTGTCCAGGAAAACGGATTCCCTAGTTCCCTAGTTCCATGTTATTAAGGGGAAGATAGTCATCGTCATCTTCGTTTAGTACCCATTGTATATTCAATAAGTTAAAATCACCATTGAGTACGTCGTAAATATTTAGCGCCTTGTCATCAACGATATTTATGAAATTTGAAGGAATATAGCAACAAAGTATGTATAAGTCATATTTTAAGAGAGACATCCTACCTATAAGTTCGATGTCGAGAGAAACTGTTAGAGAAACTGGGAAGCTCAATCTGGCTGCAATTAAACTGGTTTTTGCAGGCGAGGAGTACGCCACCACCTCGAGCTACAAACTTAGTATGTCTATCTCTTCTAAAAATTTTATACGAATTGTCAAAGATATCAGTATCGCGAAAGCCATGATGCAACCAAGTTTCAGTGAAAGTAACTATATCGAAACAAGTTGCAGCAAAGGCTTTGAAGATTTGTAAATAGTTTTTGTACGAATTGAGTTTTTTGGAATATCGCTGCTTATTTTGGATGCATTTCTAGGTTGGCACCCGGAAGGTACAAATAATTTAGTAAACGTGCCAGAGGGCCAAAATGTAGGATCCAATAACTTGTCCCGCACATCTTCTCAGACGATTAAAACAAAGGATGCAACCGGTTTAAAACTTTTGCTAATCGTACGACAAGAAATACCATCAGCTGCGATATTTTTAGACTTCAGACACCTCAATATGTCCTCATACAACGTTTCTGGAGAGAAACGGGTGACGAAAACACTCGAAGGTATTGGTACTGTTCTCAAAGGGATAACAATACCATTACCTAGAGAGAACACAGATGAAGTATCATTCATTACCGTACCGTGGAAACAAATGCAGGTCTGAGAATGATGTTATCAGAGCATTAACTCCCAGCGTTACCTAAGGCCACAACAGCTTAGGCACTCGCGCTAGGGGTAACAGCGGGCAGGTGCCAAATAGATCCCTTTCTCCGGCCCTGCTGTTGCTTGCGACGAGGCTTGGGGAAGGCTGCTGAGTAGGTGGCACATCTGCTAACAGCGAAGAAACATCAGTACAAGGCATATAGCCATTCAGAGGAAGCATCACGTCAGGAGAAAAAGAGATATTCAAGTTTCCAAACGTGAAAACATTTAATGTCCGTGGCGATAATGCGAATAAGCACAGAGTCCTTAGCAGCAGAAGCAGATAAACCCGCAAGAGCATTCTTGACCAGCCCGATATTGTGCTGAATATCTTTGAGGATACATATGGTCATGATTAAATAGTGTAAGCTGTACAGAGATTTAGGCGTTAATTAAAAAAGAATGATTGTGACGAGAACAAGCCACGAAAAGCCTCCGATATATGGTGGGATTTTGGCAGACAGATGGCGATCAAACTAAAAGGGAGATGCTAAACAACTAAATATAGCCAAAAAATGCTGTTCATTTGTGTCCGCAGAACAGTGCAGAACTAAAGATACACAAAAGAACGCCCCATACATTTTCATAGAAAGATTTAAATGAAGCGAGCAGTACAAATAGTTCACTTCAATCGACAGAACTTTGTTCTCTTCAGTATATGGGAGTTCTAGAACAAGGTACACAAAAGAACACAGCTATTATCAATATGTGAACTAACGCCTATTTCAATGAAATTATATTACACGTTTATATTCCAATAATTTAACCGTAGAGCTAGGTGCTACCATAAACCCACTTTTGGGGTCGAATAGACAGTTGAGGGAAAAGGCTACCTTTTCACACGCAGCCGTTTGAGGAGAAAATACTTGCCGGAAGTAACTGTGTGTTTTACGGTAACAAGTTGATAGATTTCCGCTAACAAGGGACTAGTTTAAATATGCAGTCGGCAATTCAGTCCGTGAGGATATGTAAGTGAAAGTGAAGATTATACAGCTGCAATAGCATGTAAGCGTATTGAACGAAGCCCGAACAATATTGGTATTAGTATATGTAGTTCTGATCCAAGAAGATAAATTAATTGTTATTCAGAGTTGCACAGGAAATCCCGGCCAGTTTTAGAGTGATGTCGTTTGTTTTCCGCTCTTTCCGATTTTATTTTCAGGAACACAGGTGCTGCATAAGGCCTTCGTGGAGGACCGTTTTATCCAGGTAATTTATCGACAATGCTGACTGTGATTTTATATATATCTCCTGATGGGGATCCGACTAGTTTTCATTCTTTTATTCGTGTCAATAGTACGTAGTTAAGCTTTTCATGTGAAATGCGACTAAAATATGAACTAATTATTCCTATTCTTTTAAATAATACCATACAATAATCCAACGAAGCCTTTGTTGTTGAAACATTACTTTAGACTAGACTAGGTATGCTTAAGTTTTTGAAATAGTACTGTACAATAATGCAGTCAAGCTTTGTTTTTTAAACATTATCTTAGAATAACTTCATTGCGAATATCTTTTAAATAATACCGTACGATAACGCAATTAAGCATTTCCTTTCGAATAACTTAATTATGCCTATCTTTTGCAATGCTGCAGTACCATAATGCAATTAAGTTTGTTCTTATGAAATACGGCTACAGGATAAATTAATAGTTTTATTTTCTTAAATAGTACAGTTCAATGATGCAATAAGCATTTGTTTTTATTAAACACCACATTAAATCACGCTTAATAAACTTATCTTTTGAAAGTCTAGGGCAAAGATCAGGCAACTAAGCTTTCTTATTAGATAAAATGTTAAGGTAGACTGGTGAGGAACTAACTTGATTAAGTGTACACCTAGAGTATTGTGGGATAACTACAGTCTCCTTCTAAATAAGTTTGTTAATATGGTATAACAGGATGGGGTTTTAGAAGTTGTCATTTTTCCACTCACTCTCCCGGAGCCCTCTGAACGATGATGGTTAAATAAGGTCCACTCCTCCACTATATTTCAGATCAATAGGGACATTGCACGCCTGTTCCGGCAATGTCGAAGGAAGGATACCATCAGTACTTACAGTAAGTTCAGGTAAGTGGTGTAAAACTCGCTTCAAGACTGGATGTGGTGCAACGCTTTGGTTTTTGTAAGGCATGATATCCTTTTGGATATGGTGTGTGATAGCGGCAGGTATTTGGGTTACCCACTCCACAACTATCCCGCAATAGTCGTGATGCTAGGGTTCCGCCCAGCATTCAACGCTGCTCACTGGGGGACTATCAGCTTCGGCTGCTATTCGGGACTTTACGTACAATGATACTCACTCATATTGTATCATTACATTATGTACATTTACATTGCATTTAAAGAAAAAGTAACAGCAACGCTAATGCTACGCTGGCTCTAATTCTAAATTTTCTGTTTCTGTGATGTTCTTTTCTAATATGATATAGTGAAGGTTGTTTAATTTATTAAGTTTCTGGTTGAGGATGTGGGGATCTAAGGATTTTTATCTCGAAGAAAACACTATAATTGTCTGAGCTGAATACAAATCTTATTCCCTTTTATATAACTCGAAGCCGATCGCGTAGTAATTCTATCGAATGAAGTCTCGTACTGAGTAAAAGCAAAAATGATCATGATAACAAAGGAATGTTAACTGGTAAATAGATTTTAAGCAATAGGCAATTCAATAATTAGCAAAATAAAGCGGACACATTACTGTAATTATGACTAGGCAATATAATAGTTAATTAGTACCTATGTAGTTAGGTCCATATATAAATATAAACTGTTCAGCTGTATCTATCATGATGGTGATGATTGTTTGGCTGTTTGAAGAGTTGATCTTCAACAAAAGTTATAGCTTGTAGGTATGTAGTTGCTAGGCAAAATCGTATTATGGTTCAAAACTAGTACATACTTTTAACTTTTTAAATTAAAAATCTTATTTGAATGAACAAATATTCTCAAAGTTCTCCAATATTTTATGGCAACTTTATTACAAATTTGTAACAAATGCTGTTGCTATTTTGCTATCGTCAGAACAATGTAAATAATTCCCCGGACATCAAAAAATTGTTTTGATGTTGCTGGCAGCGTGTTTCAGGTATTAAGGAATTGTGATTATTATGAATGTTTCACTGCAAATTCACGTTTTACTTTGAGCATTTCTGTTCGTCCTTCCAAATCTGGAGCCCTTTTTTAAGCCCTAGATGATGAAATTATAGGAAGTACTAAATTTTTCATTCCCTTTGTATCACAGAAGTAATAATGGTAGAGCAAAATGGATTGGACACCAAAGAGTAATATTAAAAGTCATTTTTATTCTTACATGTCCGTCCGTCCTCTCGATAACTCGAGAACGTGTTTACTTAGAGAGCTGAAATTTAGAAGGCATTTAAAAAAATGTCAATTTAATTTCGAACAAGTAAAAAAGCTAGAATTTGTCTAACACCACTTCTTATGATGCCCTAGATGAATGCCCGTATGTAATTTCGTATGGTCACCCATTTGTGCAAGTTTGATTCTTGAAGTGGTTTTTCGCATATATGTATTTCTAGAAAGTTTTGTTGGACAGTAAAAATCATTATAACTAATTTCACAGGATATCATATTTTGGAGAACTTGTCAATACAATAAAAAGTCTAGAGCTGATCGTTTTCACAGTAGGTATACGTAAAATCAAAAATTTTTATATGGCGACACCAAGAAGGGGTTGTCCGATTTAGTCCATTTGAAGCTTTATTTGCTAGTACCTACTATAAAGCACCGTGTATAAGGTATCAGCTCTCTACATCGACGCATTCTCAGGCAATGTTCAAATATATAGTATAAAATGAAATTTTTGAATGGCAACCCTACGAAAGAGTTAAAATTACTGTTTCTTAAAAAGTCTGTGTGCAAAATTTCAGCTCTCTAAGTAAACGCGCTCTCGAGTTGTCGTAGAGACGGACGGACAGACAGACAGCTGTACGCACAGACGGACAGACGGACATGCAAAAATCAAAATAACTTTTAATATTATATTATTTATATTATCTACTAGCATTATTTCTGTGCGTTACAAACTGAATGACAAACTTTGCATACTCTATGATTTCATCACATAACATATTTAGAGATATTTTTACACACGAGCCTTTAAAAAACTAATATAATTTAAGTTCGAAAATGGCACAAATCCGAACACTCCTTCTACATATTTGGACACTGCCTGAGAACGCTGCAATTTGCTACATGGCTCTCATAATAATAAGAAATAGAAATTTCGAAACTGAACTAAATCAGGCAACACTTTAATGTTGTTGCCAAATAAAACTTTGGTTTTTCACTAGATATTTGGGACACTGTCTGAGTACGCGTCGATGTGGAGAAATCAAATTTCGTACACGGTATTTCCATAAAATTTTTAATAAGGTGTTGTTTTTCTAGGTGTTGTCATACAAGAATTTAGGTTTTTTACGTATACTGTAAAAACGATCAGTCCTAGACGTTTTTATAGTACTAAAAAGTTCTTCAGAATAAGATATCCTATGAATTTGGTTATAGCTGTTTTTACTGTCCGACGAACCGTTCTACAACTACATATATGTGCAAAACCACTTCAAAAATCAAACTTGCACAGATGGGTGACCGTACGGAATAATTACTTACGGGCATTCGTCTAGGCCTCTAGGTAATCAAAGGAATTGGTGTTAGACCAATTCCATTTTTTTACTTGTTTAATTTTAATTTTACAAATTCTAATTATTATTTCAAGACTGTATCTAATCTTCTCTCATAAACTCCCAATTTCTTAAATTATAAAGGTGGGTGTACTAAATTTTCAGAAACCTAGAAGAATATAAATTAGTACGAGATATGTGCGTATTACCATAGATGGCACAAGAACTATGTAGATGTCGCATAGCATACTACAGCAGAGTATACAGATTGTAAAATGGGTATAGTGCTTTCTGGAATGGACCATAACATGTTTTAGACCGTACCGAAAGCAAATGTTTTTCTAATAGCAGTTTTGTATTCATTTGATCGACTTCCTCAACACGTCAGATACGAAAAAATACAGGTATACAACATTTCAAATTTTGTGGTCCATTTCGGAATAGACCACCCAGCCATATAAATTTTGTATACTTTTTTGGTACTGCATGCAACATCTAGTTCTTGTGCCATCTATGGTACCTACGAACGAGCCACAGTTTTTTCTCAATATCTAAAAAATTGAACTGATATAAATATTTAAATAAAGAATTGCTTTGAAACCACTTCTCATGAATAAAAACGATAAAAAAACAAAAAGCATATGGTAATAAAGATGACACTCAAATTCGTCCTGATATGAACTCTAAACATACATCGTACATGCACTCAACTCACAGTATGCAGAAACAGAAAATAAGGAGTAGGTATTACCTAGGAAACAATAGTTTGCCATATTGAAGCCGAAAAGCATAGCGTTTATATTGTTTGTGTAACTTTCGACAAATTGTATAAAAGTATTTCTGTAATCTTGTCTTTCAATATAAAATTTCTCACTTTACATCACATCACGGCCCATATGTAACACATACCATATTTTCTTCAGTGGTCTGCAGTAAGTAAAGGAAACCTGTTTCAAGAACAGCTGTTGGCTCCAATTTCTAGTACCAGTTCTCCCTTTCCTAGGAAATACCAACACAATCAAAAATTCTACCTGTGGCAACAATGCTGCCTATGCCTCATATTTGGTTACCAGAAGATCCAATGATCAGCTGTTTTTCTTGTTTTTGTTCCTCATAGAAACAAGATTCATTGGACTTGATAATCCCAATCTACAGGTAGAAACTGATGTTTAATTTAATTGAAGTCCTGGACTTTCTGTTGTTTTCTTTAATACTCCCGACCGAAGTAACCTACGAGGTAACAAAATATGAACCAGCAAATGCTGGGTCCATGTGTTACAGATCGTCGTGCATAATTTTTTTATACATATTTTATGAATTCAAAGGTAGGTTCATTCACCGTTCTTGACAGTTTACGTTAAAAAATTATTTGTAGAATGGCTTTTTTCGATATTAATAAAAAGATTTCGAATAATCCGAGTAGGTAGATAGGTAGGTATGTTGTGTGACTTTTACTTTAGTTACTTTATTTTATCCTGCTTTAGAATATCATACTTGTTTCAATGTGGTCTCCAATCTAATTTTAAACTGTATTTCAAGTGACTGGCAAATAACATCCTTGAGTATCGACCTGTTTTGTGCTGATATTCATAGCAGGTAGAAATAAATATACAAATTTAAATTTGTTTACTTCCATACCGTTCGTCATATATGTTGACATAAAGAACTGAAATTTCTGTGTGGTAATTTAAAATCAAATTTTATGAAATGGGAAACACCTTTGTTGGATTGGGGAGCATACATAAATATCGATTCCTCCTTACATTGAATTTGTGAACCTTTCCGGGAATATCATGAGTTTTTATAATTCGTGCGTAATTGTAGTTGGCAAAATAAAATACAGTTCTAAACAGTAACCTAATTCGCCAAACTTACATACAAATTAAGGTTTTAGTAACAAAGTCTAAAACTTAATTTTAAACTTGTTAATATCTATAAGTAGATAAAACACAAAGGATCTTTGAATCATATGTGGTTGGAAATTTCGGGCTAGTAAAGACAAATGAAAAGCTTTACTTTATAGTGAACGCTTAACTTCATTTCTTAATCCTCAACTGAGTATTAAGCCAAGTTTATACCCTATTATGCAAAACACACCATGGCAGCAAAAAACAAGTAAAAAAGCTAATATTGGTCTAAGACCAATTCTTATGATACCCTAGATGAATGTCCGTATGAAATTTCGTATGGGCACCCATTTGAGCAATTTTGATTTTTGCAGTGGTTTTTCGCATATATTCCTAGAACGGTTCGTCGGACAGAAAAAATGATTATAACCAATTTTATAGGATTTCATATTCTGAAGAAGTTTTTAGTACAATAAAAATGTCTTGGACTGCTCGTTCTCACAGTATACGTAAAAAACAGGCATTGTGTATGAAATATGTGTACATGAGCGTAACCAAAAATGCCGCTTTATGCGTGCGTAAAGTTCGGCCATATTGAACCCTGACTGTCAGATTTCAAAGCTGGAATTTGGAACTTTGGTACTTTTGTTTTTCTTGTTTGGAACCTGACACATAGACGTAGTAAAACATAGGAAAGAGGAAAATGACCGAATTAACTTGGATTTTTTTATTTTACAGATTACATTAATTAATGACACTGTTCGATTTGTTCACGGTTTACCCAGAACATCTCATGTGTCACCTTACACTAACTCATACCTAGGTTGTACACTGGATGTGTATCTTATGGAAAGAAGATTAAAATTTTTATATAATTTGGTTATTCTAAGGAGCCTGAATATCTGTATGATCGTATTCAGTTCCTAGGTTCATCACGGCACCGCAACCTTTTATTGCCTAACTTTCGAACTCAAATTGGCGAGCGATCTTTCTTTGTACAGGTTATACGCAAATGAAATAGTCTACCCACTAGCGTTTAAAGAGCTAGTTCCGCTGATATATTCGGCAGGCTTTTGACTTCGATCCGCTTACCTTGAATTCTATATTTTTCTTGATAGTATAAAGTGGGCGCGCGTTTTTGCTTTGTGATGAAGGGGCAATTCGTCTCTATCTATTGCATCTCCAAAACAAAATTTTGAAAAGCGACCAGGTAAAAGCATAAGATATGATTTATACATATTATATATATATATATATATTTGGCCGATATTAGTGTACCCGATTTACGCAAAACATGTGTACTAAGTGCAATATTCATTTATGCTCTGCAAGCAAAAAAAAATTGTTTTATGATTTCCATAATAAGAAATAAAACCATGAGTGGCTGTAACTAAGAAGACGAAAGTATATCATAATATTATATTTCTGTCAAGTCCTAAGAAATTATGTTTATTTTATGTTTGTTATCAATGTTTTCAACAAGAATTTTGATTTTTTTAATAAAGCCTGTTTTATATAAAGAAAAAAACTTAGTTCTATTTTGGTTGTAAATTTACAACTTCCTAAAACTCCGGTCTAAAGATTTCGGGTTATAAAATTTCATAGAAAATGGAAAGAAGACCATTGAATTATACTAAAAATAAAAGGAATCTTTTTTGGAAAGATATTTCTTAAATCGGACTGAAAAGGTTAAAGGCCTAAGCACAATTGCGACGGCAGTGCGGAAAACGGCAGGCAGCAGCGGGAAATTCGGTTCTCAAAATAGGCCGTCGAAAGATTGGGAACACAATTGCAGTGCCGTCTTTACGCATGGGCCCGCTGAGCCCGGGCCCATGGCCCTTGCAAGAGTATACCAACCGATGCCAATTTTTCAATCAGTGCAACAATCTATTACAAGTTTGTTTAGCTGTTAGAATTTAGCTACTGAAAGTAGACCATGCGATTTATTCGAAATGGCAAACAAATTTCAATACAAAGTAACATACATATAACATATTGTATAGTGAATAGAAAATTTCTGGAATTTTCTGTTCATCAACACAAACTGTCAAAATGTGCTAGTAGCAAAATCAATTCTACCCCCAATTTCTGTCTAATTTTCTGTTTCTGGAAATACTGCCGATTGTACCATACCTAGCGCATACAAATTACGAGGAAAAATTCTCGTAAGAGTTCCAAAGAAAAAATGACCTATGCTCATAATAATGGTTAGCGGCCCAGAGAACCGAATGAATCCAACTTTTTGTGACTGCTGCTGGCTACAAATAACGCACAAAAGTTCAGAAGAAAAATTTTCAAGAAAATTCGCAGGAAAAAAATTATTGTAAATAAAGACTCAGTTAGTCACATCTTTCCGATGTGTCTTTCTGAAATGGATACAGTCATGAAATGAATACAGTCTTTAGGACAGGCAAATTAAAAACGATCAACATTTTGCTGTACTGTTTGCTTCTTTATCTTTTTAGCTATATTTATAGTATTACATATACTACATACATAAATTCTGACGAAATAAATATGTGTTGTTTTCAATATTAGAAATAAAATGCTTCACACGAAAATTAGGGATTCAGTATAGTCCCCTTAGCACCGCTTAACGTTTTCTTCTGAAAATAATTTTACTCGCCTTAAAATTTTTATTCGGTGTGTTTCCCGTGTTGTTTTTATAATTGTTTTTAGTGTTATAAAATACTGAATTAAAATATGTCTAAACGATCATATCCTAGCGGTTCAGAAAAAAGAAAAAAAGCTGCTCATCAAAAGGAATTAATTGAGAAATTTCCAAAATTAACATCATATTTTACACCAGGAGCCTATGTAAGTAGCGATCAAAATTCTTCACACGAGTCATACCTACACAATATTGTGGGAACTTCAGAACCCACTTCTTCTAAGCTAGCTTCTTCCGGGTCAGAAAAAGAGAGCAATAAATTATATAATTTAGAAAGTAATCGTCCCGGCGGCAAAAATACATCGACTTCACCGACAACTGCTTTTTCTGAGCAACAACTATCTTCAGCCACAGAAAACATTTCTCAACATCCTGGCGATTATTTTCATGAAACATTTACAGAAAAGGTACGCGAATTTTGAATTTTCAAAGGACCTGCATTTTTTCAAAATAAGGATTGTGACTTCCCCGAAGCATCCAGAACTTACATAGAAGCAGATGGTAAATCAAAAACTAGAAATTTTAATAAAACACTCTTTCATCGTAAATTAAAGAACAATGAAAGTGTTGAAAGAAAATGGCTGTTATATTCGCCTTCGAAGAAATCCCTATTTGGTTTTTCATGTTGTTTATTCAACCCTTCTAATATAAGCTTCTGTTCTCCGAGTGGATGCAACGATTGGAAACATATTAAACACATCTTTTTGGAGCACGAAAATAGCTCAGCACATAGAGAATCTATGATGACTTATCTCGTACGAAGTAAAACCGTTGGTAGAGTCGATACAGACTTGTTATCTCAATATAAAAGAGAAGTGGATTACTGCAAAAATTGACTAAAAAGGATTGTGGCAGTTGTAAAAGTTTTTGCATCGAGAGGGCTTCCATTTCGTGGTGACAACGAAATCCTTGGATCTGTCAACAACGGAAATTATTTGGGATGTATGGAGTTATTAAGTGAATTTGATCCATTTGTCGCAGATCACTCGAAATATTATGGGAATCCCGGAAAAGGACACATTTCTTATTTATCAGCAGTTATTTGTAATGAATTCATTGACATAATGGGAAAACAGGTCCTAATGAAAATTATAAGTGAAGTTAAATCAGCAAAATATTTTTCAATTAGCGTTGATAGTACGCCCGACCTATCTCATATTAACCAGTTGACTTTTATAATTCGATACGTGAAAGACCGAGCTCCCATTGAAAGGTTTTTGAAATTTATACCTATTAAGGAGCACAAACCTGAATATTTAGCGGATACAGTCTTGAAATTTTTAGAAAACTGTGATATCTCTATAAAGGACTGTAGAGGACAAAACTACGATAATGCGTCAAATATGTCGGGAAAATATTCTGGATTGCAAGCGAGAATCAAAGAGAAATGTGAATTTGCTACCTTTGTTCCATGCGCGGGACATTCTCTTAATTTGGTAGGTCTTCATTCTGCCGGGTGTGTACAAGAGGCAACAAGTTTTTTTCAAATGGTTCAAAAACTGTACATTTTTTTTCGAGTTCTACCCATCGCTGGAATATATTGACAGAATATTTAGGTTCACATTAAGTTCTTAAAAGTCTTTCTGAAACTAGATGGTCTGCACGAGCCGATGCATTAAAAGCCTTACATCAAGGTTATGAGCAAATTCTAGAAGCCTTGACGTCTATCGCTGGAGATACCGAGCAGCCAGGAGAAACCAGAAACGAAGCTGTTAGTCTATCCAGAAAAATGGAAAACTGAAATTTATTATTCTAACAGAAATGTGGAGTACCATATTGGAAAGAATAGACAAAACATGTAACAGCCTTCAAAAAGAAACTATAACAATGGACGTTGCAACAAATTTGTTTACTTCGCTTGGCAATTTCATTAATACTATCAGGGATAATTTTGATAAATTCGAATCGTCCGCGAAAGAAAAAAATCCAGAAGCTGACTATAAGGACCTATCTCAAAGAATCAAAGCTAGAAGCTCACATACGACATTTTTGATGGCTCTGCGCGATCTGTTCAACTAAAAGGCAAAGAAAAGTTCAAGATAGCGATTTTTCTTCCAATAATTGATACCCTGACCGTGCATCTAAAACAGCGACTAGATTCCTACAAGGAAATCAGCCAACGGTTTGGTTTTTTATCGCACTTGAAAACTTTGACTTCAGAAGAGTTGAAACATAGTTGCAAAACATTTGCTAAAATCTACTACAACGACATTAGCGCTGAAGAACTAGAGATAGAATGTGTGGATTTAACAGAATATTTGAAAGCTGCCCAGATTAGTGAGAATCAAGAAACTATTAGTATTTCAGAACTATATCATCTTATAAAAGAAGAAAAAATCGAAGACACGTTTCCAAATGTAGAGAAATGTAATGAGAAACTTTTTATGCATGATGGTAACAAACTGCAGTGGGTGGGGAATGTTCGTTCTCAAAATTGAAAAGAATAAAAAATGAACTGAGAAGTACAATGCTTCAAGAAAGATTGAGCAGTTTGTCGCTGATGTCTATAGAAAGTGATGTGCTTCAAGAAATAGACTTTGAAGGAGTCATTCATGATTTTGCAAATCAAAAAACAAGAAAAATACCTCTTATATCAGTGTAACTTTTTTAAATATGTATGTTCGCACTTTTCAAATATTAAAAAAAAACAATTATAACTAGAATGTTGTTTTTATCTGTTGTTAACCCAAATTAGTTTACAAAATAATTTTTGTTAGAGGGCCCCCATATTCTAAAGTGCCATGGGCCCCCACTTGGCTAAAGACGGCCCTGCACAATTGCAACGACAGGTGAGCGACGATTGTGAAAGAAGAAGATATTGAAATTTCATTTGTTAAATGTTTCGATCGTTTTAAAAGGAGATTTTTATCAAGAATATATTCTATTATATTGAAAGAAATGCAATGGACCAAAGTGGGGAAAAAAAAACTGAAAATGCAGAAATTAACTAAATTCAACGCTTTGAAATATCCATCCAAACCACGTTTTTTTGTCCACTTGTCTTGCCTGTCTTGCAAATCTTAAATTATTCTATGATTTCGCACTTCCTCAATAAATTTTTCTTCAAAGCTCACTATTGGAAATTTACCGCGGCGTGCTACCACCTCAAACAGACAAAACTGAATACCAAAACAATTTCATTCGATTAATTTTGTTGGTAACACTGCAGCGACGACGGCAAAATTAGAATTTGCTCAATTTCGACAGCTCATATAAAAATAAGAGGTTTTGCACACTTCAGTCTTTACAAGCGTTATAATAAAATTCCGATTTGGTAGCTTCTTTGTAACTTTTGGGTGTATTTTAAATGAAACCACCTAACACACCTGTCGCAACCTATGTCTTTTTCCTCTTCATTCTCAGTGTCGCTACTGAGATCCTCATCGCAATTAAAACACTTTTACACCTCTTTCTTCTTTCTTTGTGTAGGTTTCTGTTCTTTTGCTTATTCCTTCCTTTTAAGTCTATCTTCTTTTCTCTTCTAGATATCTTCAGCGATTGTCTTCTATTCATTCTCCTTTTTATATATAGTACCCAAAAATCTATGTGCTTTGTCTTTTTTATTTGGCTTTCGCGTGGAAAATATATGGGCAGTCTTTGGTAATTTTAGATACTTATCAAAGCTGGGAGAGCACGTTCCTATTGTCTTCTACTTTTGTTAAAATATATTGAAGATGAAGGCGATGAACAACATGCACGTGAATCCTAATTAATGGATATAGGAAGATGAACAGGATTATCATTGTTGTAATTGTCATGATTTTACAACAAGATAATTTTTGTCTGTTTGGAGTCGATGTAGAAGGTTGACATGTCGATCTGCTATAAATTTCAGCATTTGACTCTGATGTTACTGTCGAGTTGGGTGCATCAATATTTTGAATGTGAAGGTTTCCTCAGAGAACAATATTTTTCGAAATACACTTCAATCTAAATCGAGGTCATAGATTCCAGGATAAGGTCTAGCAAGGCATACAAATTTGATTTTACGGATTCGATTACTTTTATGGCATTTTCATGACGAGCAGGTGCTGTGGTAAGCTCAAGTTTGCTGCTTTCTTCAACAGTCCTGAAATCCTCAATGGTATTTCGAACCCATTTCAAATAATCAACAGCATTAGGATCATACGGGTGCAGACCACACTTGTGAAATCCACTTTTAATACTGTGGGGTAATGTATTCATGCGAAGAATAGATTCTAATAAAGGGCAAAACGATTTTTCCCAGTTTGATGTTACCTTCTTCCATTCGGATTTTAACGGTCTTTTAACCATTTATGTAGCCCCTTATCCACGTATTCATAGAAGATATCGCTCTTGATCCATTAAATATTCCATTGGGGTCTTTTATTATATGTTCGACGTTTATCTTTTTACGGTAACTATCCAAATTTTTAAACCAATTGTGGATCATTCCTTGCGTCACAACTGCCCTTCCTTTGGTTAAGTATTCCGAAGTACGTTGAACTAATTGTTGATGTCTTTTCATGAAGGGATCAAACCATTTTCTACTAGGCGTACTATTTACAAAAGGTGTCAGTCTTCCATCATCTGCGATAATTTTCTGTATCGCATTCAAAAGTTCGTCTCATTTAATTGGAAAGCCGCACCTAGTGAGAGATACGCACCAATCCAAATAATTCTGGGAGCTTTCCACATAATTTGTCCTGTAATGTCCTCTAATGTCGTTCTTGATATATTCAACATTCGGCTTACTTTCCTTATTCCAATCGATTCATTTCTAACGCAGTTTATTGTTTTCTTCAAATCCTTGCAGGTGTATTCTCGAATTTTGGACTTAGTTGTCATTTTTCTGAATTAAAAAAAATATTATCTTAGTTCCCAAGAACTTCCTTCAATTAGTGGCAGTGAATTTAAAAATTTGAAAGCGGCCGTAACTAGGTACATCGGAGGAAAATTTACTCAATTAGCGGCCCCTAAATTTTAGATAGTTGACAAAAATTTATAATAGCAAATTTAATTTTATTTATTTCTATATGTTTTACTTCGCATTTGAAAAAGTAATTTTCTTTTAAAACATTTAAAAAAGTAGTTTTATTTTACAGGCTTTTTAAAATCATACATACATACACTTTTCTATAGTCAGTTGCTTTCATATTTAACACTATTTTCCAAGTGATAAATTTTTATTATTATTTTATTTTAAGGCCTATATTTTTATCCAAAAACTGTCAAATTGATTATTTATTTAATAAATATTGAAGTAAAAAATATTTGGCCGTAATTGGGTTTTGAAAACCACGTCTTTACCAATCAAAAAAACACCACCAATTGAAGTTCCATTTACCGCATACCAATAACCGCAGCTAAGTGAAACAATATGAGTTTGTACTAAAACGACATATGATTGATATGAAGTAAAAGATAATATGTTAATGTATTACAATTACATATTTTATTGAATTGGCTGCAGACTGGTGCTGGCCAGACTTAGGGACAATTACCCTACCTTTTTTTCTTTAAATATCTCACTTACCGTTAAAACTGCGAGAAATAAAAAAAGAGTATAGAATTAAAAGACAAGTACCGAGGTCATAGTTGCACGAAGAAATTTTGAGAGTATAACTGAGTGTTTCGATCAGAAGCACAGGGCAATCTCATCAGGACTGCAATTAAACCCTGAACTGCCTGTTGTATACACTACAGTGAACGCAGATGTCCAAATAATTGATGGTGGAACATATAAAATTATTTTTCAAAATATAAATATGAATAATTTTATGGAAAATGGGCTTTCTTCACAATTAAAATTGAGCACCAACATTTGGAAATTTTGATGTTCTCTTCAATTTTTGTATTACAAATTATTATGAAAACTAATGCAGCAACAACGTACGAGCAGATTTGAAGCGTCCATATAAAAAATATGTACCAAAAGCTTGGTTTTAAAACGAGCTGAGGGCCCCTGATAGATAGCTCATAAGAATTTTGTTGCTAGCAACCTGGAGTCATTATTTCAGTATCATTTCTAGCGAATAAATTATTTGGGCCAGCTTTTGGCTATACTCTTAATGTTATTGTTTTTACGCTAGGTTAATTCATTCAATATAGACCAATATCTTTATACGTAGATTTAATTTAAAACTGTATTACAAGTCTTTAAAAATAGGTTCTAAAAATATTAATAAATTATATGTTCATGGAAAACATCATCGATTCTGGTTAATGCCAGCTAAAAGAAAGACATCTGCTGCATCTGCTTCGTTACCTTTTATATCCTAGATGACGAAATCATTGAGTATTATGAGGATACCATTCATTTGAAGCGCATAGAATATTGCTGGTTGAACAAAATGGATTACACATCCGCGAATAATATTAAGTGTTAAGGTGCTCCTAAACGATCTGGCAGAACGCCAGATATGTTCCCATTTTTGTAGGTAGATACGTTTAATCACGGTGGCAGATATAGACATATATCTGGCGACAACTTCTGGCTCTCAAAAATGTCCAGACGTCTGCAGCACGTTTAATCAGCCACTTTTGCTATCTGGCAAATTTTGGGATATCGTCTTCCAATCTGCCCAAAAATAGCTCTTAGTGCTGCTAAAAATATTGTGAAAGAAACAAGAGATCTATTAAAACACCACGAGTGATACCTGTGCCAAAGGTTGGTGGAGCACTTCCGTTACTCATCCCATTGTTTTCTGGGCTTTCAGCATTGGGAGCACTATCGGGAAGGCAAAATTGGACGAAAGCAAACGTCATAACCAAGCAATGGTAATTATAGTGGTTGGTAAAGATGGAAACGGGCTGTTCCTGAAGTCGTATAGAAAAGGACTTGGACTCTATTTACAACCTCAACCAAAAAACTTTTAAATACGCTACCCAAAAGACCGTTAAATGAGTTGGATCTTCAGAAGTATACCGCACACTTGCAACACTTCAGAGGGGTATTTATGCGTGATAATCTACGTAAAAAACCATGGAAGCAAGAAGCGGTATTGTTAACTTGGACATCTCAACTGGAACAGGTACACACTGGGTAGCGTAGTACAAGAAAGGTGATAACATCGCATATTTTGATAGCTTTGGCAATCTCCAACCGCCAAGGGAGCTCACAAACTACTTGTGTAGTAATTTAACGTACAACTACAGTTCTTATCAACCAAACTTCAATGGAGCATTCCGCATGTTACAGTATCCAATGACGAAAAGCTGCAACTATTTAAAATTATTGGGAGAGGTTGCCCGATACAAATACCATTCCGCAGCTGGGACATATATCAGTATCCCGTACTACCGGAATCCACGAATCAAACCTGGTTAATTAAGACTTCCACTCAACTGGAGAAACCTCGATTTATCATCTTAGCATTACAAACGAATCGAAGGAACGATAAAACCAAAGATGCTAGCAAGTTTGATCACTGCAAACTCACCGATGTTACAGTTCATTTAAACTCAGAATCATATCCCTACGATGACTTGTATTTGAAATTTGATTTGAATATGGGAGAAGTTCAAAACCGATGCACCAATCGCTGTCATTGATTGCTCACATCAAAATGAGACAATAAAAACTGGACCTGTTTACATAAGATTAGAATTCAAGACGTCTGAAAATATACAGGCTAATACAACAACATATTGCCTGCTTCTACACGATCGAATTGTGGAATACAGTCCGCTGACAAGTGAAGTTAGAATGTTAAATTAAGAAGATGGCTGTCATCGTAGACGTTCAAGAATTCAAAACAAACCTCAATGAATTTATAGCTAAACAACTGGGAATTTTAACCAATGAAAACCAGGTGCAGCACTTTACATTTCAACCCCCGTTCAGATACAAAGAATTGACTTCAGCAAGAAAGAGACGAGTAAAATGGCTTCAACACAATTTTCACGGATTCCGCTGGGATGATGGCTACATATCGTATCACAAGCTGTACACTACATATAGTTGAACCACTGCTTCGAAACAAAACCATATATGTATGTGGGAGCTGAAAAAGTTCATTGGATGCAGAAGATAGTTGAAGAGGGTGAAATCATTATCAACGTCGAAGATGAATACAACTGTGGAAAACTAATAAAGATTAACACAAATGCGCCATCTTGCCAAATTCATATTGGGCAATGAGCTATAAGAAATACTTTTGTAATAAGAAATTTTATTGGAAATAAAAACAAATGTTTATAAAATATACGACTTTTCTCTACACATATCCTAGGCTTAATAATAATTTGCTAAGAAATCATCAAGCCAAGGTGTTGTGAAATTCGAATGATGCTTCCCCGCTAAGAAAACTTGCAGCATTTGAAAAAGCAAAACCAAGATGACGTCATGCTGATATCTAGAACTTCCCTGCTAATAAAAGAAAACAGCAAAACCAAGGCATGCTGGTAGCTTCGGCTAATGTCGCTAGGTAACCTTACTCAAGAAATGGTGAGCCCGCCGAGGATTTCTGATGAAAATTTCGTCCCCTTAGAACTAATATCCCCACCCCACACCACCAACAATCCATTCGTATGAACCAAAATAACTGGAATTATTAAAATGCTAATATCTCGAAAACCAAAACCCGTAGAGGATTTCTGATGAAAATTTCATTCCCCCATCTAACGCCCACCTACCCTCCATCGAGAATCCATTGGCAGGACCAAAAATTTCTTACTGTTAATTTTAGTTATTACTAATATTACTTCAAAGCCAAAGCATAAACTTAGGCGCAGTCAAGACAAAAACCCCCGTTTAGTATGGACTCAACCACCTAGTGACGGTGGCGCCATCTGTGGTGAAATCCTGGAAGCTAAAACTGTGATCCTAAATCGGGATAGAACAACTACTTGGAGTCAAAGTCTTTTTGGGGGCATCCAACTTATTTTTGGATGTATAGTACTATAGTAGTTGATGTTCTACTTATGCTCGGCTTATCCACATTTTCCAACATAATTTCGTCGGTTTTGACCAAAAAAATGCTTGTTCAGAACGGTGAGATTTTTCCACCATAGAAAATTTAATAAAATAACACGGCAGAGTAATTATTAAATACCTTGAATACATATACATACCTACCAGTAAACACAGCACTTTTAACTTGTTGGTAATATAGAAAGCCGATCGATGCAAGAGCAAACAATAGATTGTGTCATCCCTTTACCCGAGGAGGTAGAAACCTGTATTATGTTGAGCTGTTGATCCGTATTGGCTTGTCCTTTGTTTGTGAAATTTCGCAACCTTGTTCTCCATCTATTTATGTTCTATTTTTAATTGGTGTATGGTTTATTTTCTAGTTTCACTTATTTGAATTAATTACATCTAGATTGTGATTCCCAGCAAACATTTCGATGACAAATCTTCGGGACGATATGTGGATGATATTGCCAGAGTATCTTATTTATTCACATCCTTATAAAGACAAAAAACATAAAAGGAGACATTATCTTTAAATTTTTTGTTTTGTTTGTTTAACCGGAGTTTTCCAAGATGGACCTAAAGAAAAGTTTGAAATAACACACCCGGAAAGAAACGACCAATTGCTAAAATGATTAAAATTATGGGTTCAACCTTCGTACAAATGGGTGGATTTTCGAAACTTCAAACGTACGTAGCGCCAAAGTGCAGTTTTTGACTTGCACTTTTGATTTAACACCAGATATTTGGATACGGCTGGTAAACGCGTCGAGGTAGGAGCTGAAATTTCCTACAAAGCGTTTTCATAGAAATTGTAATTACAATTTCAAACATACACTACATCAGGAAACCCCATCTTGGCGTTTCCGTACAAAAATGGTTTTTAGGTAAACTGTGAAAACATGTCTCACATCAGACGTTTTTATTGTACTGAAAATATCTGCAGATTACAGGGTGTTTCCCCTTAGGAGGTCAATAGAGCAGGAGGTGATAAACTGTAATTTGACCTATTATACCCTATGTGCTATCTGCAGCCGTTAAAGAGTTATTAGCTCAAAAGCTGTTAATGTCATACCGAGATTAGCCGATAGTTTTTTTTTAATGACGTGTTTTCAGTCAGTAAGGGAACAAATTTAGGTTTGAGAATAGCTTTCGGAATAGGTTTTGAGATAATAAATAGGTCAAATTAAAGAGGAGAGTCTACAGCTTACAGTTTTTATAAATAAAGGTTATATTAACGACCGTTTTGCCAAAAAATAGATTAAAGCAGATGCGAAAAACCACTTTGCCAATCTAACTTACACAGAGGGATGATTATACGAAATTACATACGAGTATTTATCTAGGAGGGCATCGTAAGAATTGGTCCAAGACTAATTTTAGCTATTTTCTTTGCTCTGAGCTAATAAGCGACTCAAACTAAAAACTTAAGGGTAACTATTTATCGTGCTGTTTTCGAGCTGATGAGGCTTATGTTAGTCTTTTTTCCCTCTGTCCTCCGCTTTCTTGCCGGGATGTTATGCTATATCTACGTGCATACACACATTTTTAAGAAAACCGGCGTACTATAAATGTCGTAACAGTTTTCCATTCTCTCCATTGCATTTATAGGATTCGCGGAAATTCTACCATTACAATTTATATGTTATTTTTTCATCTTTGTTGCAAATATTTCACGGAAGTTTTACCTACATGCTGAATATGCATTATAAACTCGAAAGTATACATATCCATCTTCAAGGATCACACAAATGCTTTTAAAAGAACGGGACACATATACTCTAAATATATTGGATACTAAAATCTCTTTCATTCTATTTCATTACAAGCTAACTCATATAAAAGGAAATCAACCCAAGGTTTCTAAAAATTTGAAAATGATTTTATATTGCATGTTTATAAGAATTGAGTTTGACCTTCGACTCAACTTCGCAGCAGCTTCGTAGCTCCAGACATGCTTTTGAAGGTCGAATTTAAAAAAACATTCTTCCATGTCATTTTATTTCGTGTTATGGAATTAGCTATCACCACAAGTCCTTCGGGGTTCGACCGTGAACATCTTTCAGGGTTGAAAGTTGCAGCTTTATGTGTAGTTACGTTGGAAAAAGTACGTATACAAATGTATCTGAAGTTGTGGGTGTGCACAACGGAAACAATATGCTAACTGGAGCTTAAATTGAAAGCACCCAACACTTTAAGATGACCGCGAAACAGATGCTACTATGTACATACTTATGTATGTAATGTATAGAAGTCCCAACCTTGTATTATTTTCAAGGTCTCGAAATATTGAGCGGGTGGATTTTATGAAGTCCATCAATTGTTTTGAGTTATTAATTTCATTAAAGAACTGTTGAAAATGTTCATGGTATAAAGTTTTCTTTTTTAATATTTACTTTTGCTTTGCGTCGTTCCAAGATTTTCAATTATTATTTAGTTGGTTATCATAAGGTAGTTATTATCAGAAAAAGATCATCAACTGTAACATACGATCAGAGACGAGTACTATCGAATCGGCATAAAAATAAATGACATGGCACACTGTCAAATTCTTACATACATTTAAGCCGTTGTTTCAGTTTAGTTCTGCACAAGTTCGGCTTACCATGTGAATGGAGTTTAAACCGAGAGTGCGCTTGTAGTGTCAAACTTTGTGCTGCACTCGTGGCAAAATTTGACAGCCTCATTTCCGAGGTAATTTTGTGAATTTGTGCATTTCCCGAAAAAATTATATGTATGATATTTCTTATATATGTATGCTCTCTTAATTACAAAAATTTCTTTACATCTTTTAGAGGAAAAATTGAATCACGTAACTAATTGAGGTTATAAATTGGCATAGTATTTGAAAGGTGTTTAGACTGCTTTCAAATGTGGTTATACAGAATAGAAAGAGTCTTGGATCACTATAAATGTTGTACCAGAACTTCAAATTCTGCATGAATATAAACCGAAAATCTTATGCTGCATAAGTCACTTATGCGGTATAAGCTACTACGACCTAAACGTGGCTCATGTCAACTGTTAGGTATTGAAAAAAGATGTAAGGTCCTAGATCTCTCGATCGAATTTCCAACGCTGCTTCTCAAATTTTGAATACTACATACATATCGCTTTCCAGTAAAGTTTGCGAAAAAAGTTTAACGAAGTTTTCAAAAAAATTGCTTCAAACTTCGCATTAAAAACAGCAAATAATTTTCCTTCACTTATGGAATATGTACATAGAGTATTAAAAAAAGTTTTGTGCCACTGAAATATATAAGGATCACAAGGTCAACAGTTCATCGTTTTCGATTCTTACTTTGGACAATCTCTCTATCTCTAACAAAAATGATCATGTCCGGCGACCAAAATATTTGGGCTCGTTATCTTTCGATGGTTTGCCCCCCCCCCACCCTGATAACTAGCTAAATAGTAGGTGTATATGGCAGTGCTAGACAGATATTAAAAATATCAGATAGTTAAATAATGAAACTTTTATTAAAGCTTTTATTGTCAAATTCCTAATACATACAGTGTTAATGAATAAGTATGTATCATATTGATATTGTATACGCGGTGCACTATGTGCCAAATCCCAGCAAACATTGCGAAGCGCATGATTCACTTTCTTATTACCTGGACGATAAAATATCTCGTAGAAGATAATCATATTCGTATTGCATTCTCAACTTCCAACGGGAGAAACTGTTACCCCGAGGGCAAAACACCTTGAAGAAATTAATGCGTATCTTCTACGTCCCTCTGGGCACGGTATTTTCATATCGTGTATAAGAAACGCATTTGTTTCTTCAAGATGATTCGCGTTCTTACCGTCAAAGCAAATCATTCAATAATCGTCCAAATAAATCCTTTTGGAATTTGTAAGTAGTAAGGGAATAAAGAAGACATTTCTTTACAGTAGGTATATATTCATTTTATTTATTTATTTTTTTATATGAATTGGTGGAATTAAAATCACTAGTGAACTCACAAATTAATTACTGTCATGGAGTCTAATGAGGCGTTTTTTCAAATGATAAATTCGTGTATCATAGAGATAACAAATAAGCGAAGTTATTATCTTTTTCCCTCCACATTTAAAATCAGAAAACAAAATTAATTGTAATCTTCTTTTCATCTACGCAAGATAAGGAAGAAATTATTTCACCGCATTTGTTTTAATTTCGCGTGGAAGATATTTTGGCAATATCATCCACATATCGTCCCGAAGATTTGTCATAAAGTTTGCTGGGAATCTCAATATAGATGTAATTAATTCAAATAAGTGAAACTAGAAAATAAACCATACACCAATTAAAAATAGAGCTTAAATAGATGGAGAACAAGGTTGCGAAATTTCACAAATAAAGGACAAGCCAATACGGATCAACAGCTCAACATAATACAGGTTTCTACCTCCTCGGGTAAAGGGATGACTCAATCTATTGTTTGCGCTTGCATCGATCGGCTTTCTATATTACCAACAAGTTAAAAGTGCTGTGTTTACTGGTAGATATGTATATGTATTCAAGGTATTTAAGAATTACTCTACCGTATTATTTTATTAAATTTTCTATGGTGGAAAAAAGCTCACCGTTCTGAACAAGTATTTTTTTGGTCAAAACCGGCGAAATTATGTTGGAAAATGTGGATAAGCTGAGCATAAGTAGAACATCAACTACTATAGTACTATACATCTAAAAATAAGTTGGATGCCCCCAAAAAGAATTTGGCTCCTAGCGGCATTATCCGGTACTACTAGCATGCTCTGGTACTACGGTTTTCTTCGATAGATATGTTCGTGCGCCTAAATGTAGGCTTTTGCCGTTTTCAAGTGTTGCACCTAAGTTTAAGCTTTGGCTTTGAAGTGATGTTAGTAGTAATTAAAATTATCAGTAAGAAATTTTTGTTCATGCCAATGGATTCTAGAAGGAGGGTAGGTACGAGGTAGATGGCGGAATGAAATTTTCATCAGAAATCCTCTACGGGCTTTGGTTTTCGAGATATTGGCATTTTAATAATTCGATTTATTTTTGTTGATGCGAATGGATTGTAGGTGGCGTGGGGTGGGGATATTAGTTCTAAGGGGACGAAATTTTCAACAGAAATCCTCGACGGGCTCACCATTTCTTGAGTAAAGTTACCTAGCGGCATTAGCATGCCTTGGTTTTGCTGTTTTCTTTTATTAGCAGGGAAGTTCTAGATATCAGCATGACGTCATCTTGGTTTTGCTGATTTCAAATGCTGCAAGTTTTCTTAGCGGGGAAGCATCATTCGAATTTCACAACACCTTGGCTTGATGTTTTCTTAGCAAATTATTATTGAGTCTAGGGTATGTGTAGTGAAAAGTCTTATATTTTATAAACATTTGTTTTTATTTCCAATAAAATTTTTTATTACAAAAGTATTTCTTATAGCTCATTGCCCAATATGAATTTGGCAAGATGGCGCATTTGTGTTAATCTCCATTAGTTTTCCACAGTTGTATTCATCTTCGACGTTGATAATGATTTCACCCTCTTCAACTATCTTCTGCATCCAATGAACTTTTTCAGCTCCCACATATATGGTTTGTTTCGAAGCAGTGGTTCAACTATATGTTGTGTACAGCTTGTGATATGGTATGTAACCATCATCCCAGCGGAATCCATGAAAATTGTGTTGAAGCCATTTTACTCGTCTCTTTCTTGCTGAAGTCAATTCTTTGTATCCGAACGGGGGTTGAAATGTAAAGTGCTGCACCTGGTTTTCATTGATAAAAATTCCCAGTTCTTTAGTTATAAATTCATTGAGGTTTGTTTTGAATTCTTGAACGTCTACGATGACAGCCATCTTCTTAATTTAACATTCTAACTTCACTTGTCAGCGGACTGTATTCCACAATTCGATCGTGTAGAAGCAGGCAATATGCTGTTGTATTAGCCTGTATATTTTCAGATGTCTTGAATTCTAATCTTATGTCAACAGGTCCAGTTTCTATTGTCTCATTTTGATGTGAGCAATCAATGACAGCGATTGGAGCATCGGTTTTGAACTTCTCCCATATTCAAATCAAATTTCAAATTCAAATCATCATAGGGATATGATTCTGAGTTTAAATGAACTGTAAGATCGGTGAGTTTGCAGTGATAAAACCTGCTAGCATCTTTGGTTTTATCATTCCTTCGATTCGTTTGTAATGCTAATATGATAAATCGAGGTTTCTCCAGTTGAGTGGAAGTCTTAATTAACCAGGTTTGATTCGTGGATTCCGGTGGTACTGGATACTGATATATGTCCCAGCTGCGGAATGGTATTTGTATTGGACAACCTCTCCCAATAATTTTAAATAGTTGCAGCTTTTCGTCATTGGATACTGTAATATGCGGAATGCTCCATTGAAGTTTGGTTGATAAGAACTGTAGTTGTACGTTAAATTACTACACAAGTAGTTTGTGAGCTCCCTTGGCGGTTGGAGATTGTCAAAGCTATCAAAATATTCGATGTTATCACCTTTCTTGTAGTACGCTACCCAGTGTGTACCTGTTCCAGTTGAGATGTTCAAGTTAACAATACCGCTTCTTGCTTCCATGGCTTTTTAGGTAGATTATCACGCATAAATACCCCTCTGAAGTGTGGCAAGTGTGTGGTATACTTGTGAAGATCCAACTCGTTTAACGGCCTTTTGGGTAGCGTCTTGAATAGGTTTTTGGTTGAGGTTGTAAATACAGTCCAAGTCCTTTTCTATACGGCTTCAGGAACACCCCGTTTCCATTAATTTGCATTGCTTAGTTACGACGTTTGCTTTCTTCCAATTTTGCCTTTTCTGCCCTGGCGTCATTTACTGCTTTACCTATGCCTGCTGCACTTCCCGATAGTGCTTCCAATTCTGAAAGCCCAGCAAACAACGGGATGAGGAATGGAAGTGCCCCACCAACCTTTGGTACAGGTATCACTCGTGGTGTTTTAATAGATCTCTTGTTTCCTTTCCCAATATTTTTGCTGCACTAAGAGCTATTTGTGTAGCTTCCATCACTCAAATTTGCATCCGTAGATTTGGCACGCTACCAGGCTTTTTCAGCTATATGTCGATCACCTGTATCTTTATGTTATGTCGCGAGTATGCGATATCGTGTTCCTTGCAGGCTGCGTCCAGTGGATTAATCCCCGGGTCTCCTATCGCCAATCTTTGTCGTAACTTTATTCCTGGTCCAAAGTACTGGTATACCGGTAGATGTAATTCTACAGGTAATTTGTTGATGATTGAATTTAATAGTCCTCAGACTCTTTTCAAAGCGTTACTGGAGCGTTTCGATTTGTGATCCGACATATTATAAGGTTCCGATGATACTGTTGAAATGTAATATGAACAGGTGTATTTATAGGAATCCCGTCAGTCTTCAATATACTTTTCCTGCTTTTCCTGCTCGAAATGCTCATGCAGCTGTTATGAAGGTGCAGCGAACCACGACAATTACATAAACTTAAAATACAATTCAAATAAACAGCGCTTTCAATAATTCAATAATCAAACCTTATCAACCAAGCCACTGAGCTCGCCACTGAACTCGAGTATCTCAAAAAACGTCACAACTTAAGGGTAACGAAAATCATCATTCTAGTGGTGGTACTTGGTGCAGAAGCAAGAAAGATTTCGGGTTCGGCGTAAAACTTAATTTCTATTTAGAGTTAGTAAAACAGTATTTAGTAAGTTATTCTACTTAATGGAATAAAAGCATAATTTTGAGATATACGTGCGATTGTTGCGATTTTGATTCCTCGTCCTCTCCGCATATGTTAGCGTGGCCACAAGGTGATTCCGGAGTTAGCCGCAACGCTACATTGGTGACCCCGACATTTGCAGTGACTGCAGATTAAATTTAAATTTGAATTTAAATAAAACAAGAGGTCAATCTTGAAGACACCTATTGGGAATTTCAATTGGGCCATAAAGAAAAGCACAAAACGAAGTAACTTGAAGCATTCCATTTCGAGGAAAACCGGTAGTCACTTCAACGGGACAAACAGCACACACAATCAAGCAGAGTGACGTCATCGTTCTAATTCACTGCAGCACGCGAGAGGAGAGGCATTATCATTTACACGCAACACAGCAGTTCCTCGCACCGTTCATACGATTGCATTGTACATATACTGCCACACAGTCTGGCAGCCACATAATTTCGGCAAATTGGCATTCCTATACATTCCTACAGCCAAGCAGCGCTCAATCAATCAGGCAGCAGCAGGTACACATGTTCCAGTACACAACAGCGGCAGATTGGAATACAACATTTATATTTGTCAGCAGCACTAGCCACCAACGGCAGTTCATCACCACTACTTAGAGCAAGACACAGTACGTCATAAATATATATGGAAGACAATGCTTCTCAACATCAGGTTTCTAAAACAAAAAATTTTTTTCCGTTCTTTACAAAATTAATAATTTGAAATTAATTGAGGTTATAATTATAATTTAATTTTTTTATTACTATTATATTATAGCTTATATTATATATATATAATCTTATAATTCATTATTTAAAATATTTCTTTAATTTATACAAATTCGTAAATTTATTGAATATTTCTTTCATTCGGGTCAAGAAAACCACTTATTACTTCGACATAATTAAAAAAAAAAAAACAAATTTGCGGTACACTTAAGTATTGAATTGCACGATTAGATTGAAGTCTGTGAACGAATCCGAAATTTTAAATCTTAAAATCAAAATTGGAAAACTTCACAAATCATACGAAAGTTCAGTGCGCGACATATTTCACAAATCATTCGATTATTAAAATTTTACTTGCCATAATGGGCAACGAAGAGAAAAAGTCATCCAACGTAGGTTCGGGTGTGGAAGACAGTGAGTTGGCCAATATAAAGCTACCAATATTTTGGGAAAAAGCACCATCAGCATGGTTCATTGCTATCGAAGCTCAGTTCAAAGTTAAAAAAATAATTAAAGACGATTCAAAATTCGCGTTTGTTATAGCTTCCCTTCCAGTCGAGGCAATTAATTCGGTGCTAGATATTTTAAGCAATCCACCGGACGAGAACAAATATAAAATGTTAAAAGAGAGTCTTATTAAAAGACATTCTGTGTCTGAACAATTACGCTTAGAGCAATTGCTCTCAACAGAAAATTTAGGCGATAGAAAACCCTCAGATTTATATCGCCATATGCAGAATATGGCCGGATCTATGTCTAGCATTGGCGAAGATCTAATACGCTCTTTATGGGAACATAAGTTACCAAATTCCTTAACTATTCCGCTCGCAGTGTCATCTGACCCGGACTTTAAAAATAAATTACAGCTCGCGGATAAAATATGGGAGGTAACCCAAACGCCAACAATTAGCTTTATCCAGACTAAGAATGCCAAAGAAAACGAAAAGTGTGCTCAGTGTCGGAACTTAGAAAAAAAAACTAATCCAAACGATGTCAGAGCTAAACGAATTAACAAAATCTTTCAATAACTTTACAACCCGAGATAGTAGGCAATGTAATACACGTTTCAATAGAAGTCGTTCACTACCAAGAAACAGGAACAAATCCCCAAGTCGCAACAGAATCTGTTGGTATCATTCTACTTATGGGGAGAAGGCGAATAATTGTAGCAAGCCATGTTCCTTCAGGAAAAGTAGCAACGATCAAAAGCATTCAACAAACTAGAAAGACTGAATGTTTCCGCGGCGAACATCCGGTCACTAAGTTCCAGTCGTCTTTTTGTCAGATGTCGTAACACAGGTTTAAGCTTTCTTATAGACACGGGGCAGATGTATTTGTCATACCAAAATCTTCTCTTAGTACACCTTGTGCTAAAACTCCCGAATTTTACTTATCCGCAGCAAATGGGACCGTGATAGAAACATACGGTACTAAGCTACTAAAAATAAATCTGGGCTTACGACGACCTTTCACATTCCCTTTCGTAAGAGCAAACGTGCGAAAACCAATAATAGGTGCAGACTTTCAGATGAGTAACAATTTGCTGGTAGATATTAAACGCAGAATGCTTGTTGACCCTATGACAAATATCTCAACAGGTGGAACAATTAGTAATATAAATGAAGTTACCCCGAAGCTGTTTTCGGGTACAGGGGAATACAATGCATTACTGAAAAGCTATCCAAAGCTTTTACAGCCTCCAAACTACACTTTACCGACAAAACATAATGTGTTTCATCACATTGTCACACAAGAATATCTTCCTGTAGCACGACCAAGGAGATTAGACCCGGCGAAGCATAAAATCGCTTACAACGAATTTGAATATATGCTACACCTCGGCATACGTCAACCATCCTCATCTCCTACATCGTCACCATTGCACATGGTAGCCAATAAAGACCCAATGATTGGCGTCCTTGCGGCGACTATAGGAAGCTAAATGCATTAACCATACCGGATCGGTACCCTATACCTCATATTCAGAGGTTTTCTGCACAACTCAGAGGATGCTCAGTCGTTTCGAAAATCGACCTTATTCGTGCTTATCACCAGATACCCGTGGCATAGAAGGATGTCCATAAAACCGCAATCACCACCCCGTTTTGAATGTTCGAGTTCAAGCGAATGCCATTTGGTCCCCGCAACGCAGCACAGACCTTCCAACGGTTTATGAACCAAGTTACGAGGGGACTTGACTTTGTCTTTATATACTTAGACGACATCCTCGTTGCCTGTAGAGATCACGGTGAACATACATTACACCTCCGCAAACTCTTCGAGAAACTGGTAGAATTCGGAATAACAATTAAAGCATCTAAATGCGTTTTTGGCGCAAGCCAGCTCGACTTTCTAAGTCACAAGATCGATAAAAACGGAATCCAACCATCCGGTGATAGAGTGAAAGCGTACAAGCGTTCATCAGCTTCAACGCTTCGTAGGCATGATCAACTATTATCACATATTTGTCCCAAAACTAGCAGAGCTATTATGCCCACTGTATCAACTTCTGAATTCAAGGACCAGTCTTAATAAATCAAAAAAAAAATTTCATGGCCACCACAATGCAACATCGCGCTTAAGGTCATAAAATCTGCTCTCTCTTATGCTACACTGCTAGTTCACCCCAAAGATGGAGCGCAGCTAAGGCTAACCGTCGATGCTTCTAACATAGCCATTGGTGCCGTCATGGAACAATTTTCCGATAAGCTGTGGGAGCCACTAGCCTTCTATTCTACAAAACTCAGCCCTACAGAGATAAAATATTCCACGTTCGACCGTGAACTACTAGCTATGTACCTCTCAGTGAAACATTTTCGGCACTTATTAGAAGGTCGTGAATTTAGAATACTCACGGACCACAAGCCGCTCACGAAAGCGTTACAAACGAAAACAGAAAGGAGTCCACGTCAAAGTAGACACCTGGACTACATCGCGCAATTTACGAGCGATATCCGCCACATAAAAGGTAAAGATAACGTAGTAGCAGACACCTTTTCACGAACAGAAGATATCTCTGAGGTAACATCGAACAAATTTTCATTACAAAGCCTGATAGTAGAACAGGAGATAGAGCGCCTACTTTCTGGTAGCAAGTGCAGAAATTCCAAATTTAAATTGGAGCAAAAGGAATTCCCACTTACAAACAAAATGTTTTGGTGTGAAACCACAAAAGGCATTAGACCATTTGTACCGGGAAAACTACGTAAACTTGTCTTCAATTCGCTTCACGATATTTCTCACCTCGGTATCCGCGCTTCGAGAAAACTCGTTTCAGACCGATATTTTTGGCCAGGCATGAATGCTCACGTGAAAGATTGGACAATATCATGCATCCCGTGCCAACGCCCCAAAGTCCATCGCCATACGAAATCACCTATCGGAAATTTCGACATACCAAGCGCCCGGTTCAAACATTTGTACATAGACTTGGTAGGCCCTTTACCAAGATCGAACGATTTTTCATACGTAATGACTATCGTAGATAGATACACCAGATGGCCTGAAGCGTATCCTCTTCGCGATATTACAGCAACAACAGTCACAGCGATATTTATCCGAGAATATGTTTCCAGATTTGGCGTTCCGTCTGTGATCACCACAGACCAAGGACCGCAATTTGAAAGTAGACTTTTCAACGAAGTCACAAAGCTCTTGGGAACTCATCGAATACATACCACTGCCTACCATCCACAAGCAAACGGTATGGTAGAGCGGCTACATAAGCAGCTTAAAGGCTCGCTAGAATGCTACGAGAATATTAGTAAATGGATGGACCGATCATCTACCAATAGTACTTTTAGGAATTAGGGCCGCTTATAAGGAGGAACTTAAATGCTCCCCCGTAGAATTAGTTTACGTCCAAGCATTAAAATTGCCGGCCGAATTTGTAGCTTTCGATTCAACCAATAACTCCGAAAGTCAATCAGATTTCGTACTCCAACTAAAGGGGACTATGAACAAACTAAAAGCAACGGACACTCGCAGTACCAAAACACCTGTCTACGTACCTAAAGAAATAGAGAAATGCACAAAAGTTTTTGTTAGATTAGACGCAGTCAGACCAAGCCTAAAACCTTCGTACCAAGGTCCATTCGACGTCATCCGTAGAATCAGGAAACATTTTGTGATTAGCATGAGCAACAAGAATGTCTCAATCTCCATAGACCGTTTAAAGCCCGCATTCACTATTGAAGCTTACAGCTCCAAAACCTCAAAAAGAACATTTCATTTTAAATAAGCAAAGATAATTGTCGCCTCCGGCTATAAGGGGGGTAATGTAGCGAACTACGACAACAAAATAAACTTAAAATACAATTGAAATAAACCGCGCTTTCAATAATTCAATAATCAAACCTTATCAGCCACGCCACTGAGCTCGACACTGAACTCGAGTATCTCAAAAAACGTCACAACTTAAGAGTAACGAAGATCATCATTCTAGTGGTGGTGTTCAGTCCTCACAGTTCTTTTTCGAGGCGGGAGGATGTTCAGTCCTCACATATATGTAAGATCCCACGATGGATTTCTTACTTTCAAGACGTTCATAAAGCTTGAGGCAGCAAGCTGAGTAATACTCCATCGATGCCTAATCTACCTAAAAACGAAGAAAGAAGACACAAAGTATCATTCAAATTTATTTTATATACAAATAATACTTATCTAATTAAATCCTCCAGCACATCAGCTCGCATTCGAAAGTCGTTTTTGGAATGATTATTCATTCAATAAAAAGCTGCTGCTCCTCCTCTGCCATTTATCTAAAACAATATATACAAAAATCATTAATTAAACAACACAATTCCATAAAATATACCACAGTCTCCTTACCTCCGTATATTTACAAATTTGTCGATGACATCAAGTGACATTACATCAGCCAGCTGTCTGTGGTACATTCACACATCGCATCAATCGTCGCTAGGGCAACACCAAGAGGCGAGAACTCGTAACTGGTTACAGCGGCTATATAAAGCCGATGAAATTCAGTAGATGGCACCATTCTTTTGGCAGAGTTGATCTGTGTGGCGGCAAGAATCGTCATCCCAAAAAGTACTGGTCAAGCGGACTTTCTAGACTCTCCCAAAAAGTCTAGCACCATAGCAAACGAACTAGTACGGTTCTCCATTCTCCAATATCCGGTAATGGTCTCCAGTTTTTAACCGAGTCGGGTCCGCACTTGTCTCATCACAGCTGCCGAGCCGATAATTACTCCACGATATTTTCAGTAGTGTAAATAGATTAAGTTGTCTGAATAAAATAGTTATATGTTGAGATATGTGTTGTTCTTCCATACACAACCCATCCCACATATAAATATTTTATTTAGACAACTTAATCTATTTACACTACTGAAAATATCGTGGAGTAATTATCGGCTCGGCCCATCACGTCGAGGTCACCATTTATATGTGGGATGGGTTGTGTATGGAAGAACAACACATATCTCAACATATAACTATTTTATTTAGACAACTCAATCTATTTACACTACTGAAAATATCGTGGAGTAATTATCGGCTCGGCAGCTGTGATGAGACTAGTGCGGACCCGACTCGTTTAAAAACTGGAGACCATTACCGGATATTGGAGAATGGAGAACCGTACTAGTTCGTTTGCTATGGTGCTAGACTTTTTGGGAGAGTCTAGAAAGTCCGCTTGACCAGTACTTTTTGGGATGACGATTCTTGCCGCCACAATCTGTATCAGAGCTAATCTGAGTAAAAATAATTGTGCTTCCTACCTTATTACAGAAGATAATTCTGGTCAGGGTAACCTGAATTTCATTTCACATTACACAGAAGATAATTCTGGTCAAGGATAACCTGAATTTCCTTTCACATTACACAGAAGATAATTCTGGTCAGGGATAGCCTGAGCGCCTTATTACTACAGAAGATAATTCTGATCAGGGATAACCTGAGCGCCTTATTACTACAGAAGATAATTCTGATCAGGGATAACCGGAGTGTCTCAACTTTCCATAAAATCATGCCCTCACGCATCGCCACAGAAGATAATTCTGATCAGGGATAACCTGAGTGCTAGAATTCTCTGGAAGTTTTTTACTTCCGTGTGCTTAGACGTAACACCCCTTTGAAATTTATTTCAGAAAATTTTAATTTATTCATAGAAGATTAACATTTTGCTGCTTCTTCTTTTTCAGAATAAATAATTCAAGGGTGGCGAACTGCGGAGGTGTTTTGAATTATTGAATTTATTTTTATTTTGAATTTTTACTATTGAATTTGATATTAGTTTGTAGGGTAGTTTTAGATTGATTTTATTGAATTATTGAATTATTGTGATATTTAGGTTAAGCAAATTTTAGTTTTAAATAAAAGTTTTATATTTGAATTTTAAAACTGAGTTGTCCATCAGAAACCGGCACTCCCTTCCTTACGTTCGAGACTAGATCTCATATTGGTCCTTCAAAGCCGTATAACTCAGTCGAATCAAATATAAAATTGAATACATTGCTTAATACTATCACGTGATTCAAGCCTCTCTATACAAAATGCCTACAGATGATGAAGGCAGTATATCTGATGCCGGGGACGAAACCATTAGCTCAGTATTAGAGTTGGTTGAGTCTCAAAAAGAGGTCAAAGACTTAATGGAAGACCTCTTTAAAAGGCATCAAAGAGACGGTAAAAAGAAAACTGTCAAATCGACACAAAAACGCCTACAAACGTTCACCGAATATTGGAAAGAATTCCAAACACGGCATAGGGTAATTCAAAAGACAGCGACAAAGGAAGATCGCAAATTAGAATATTTCACGTGGATTTCATTCCACGATTTATTTAATTCGGTTATACATAACAACAATAATTTAAGAAACGTTGACAAATTATACTTTCTAAAGACAAATCTAATAGGATAGGCTGAAAAATTGCTCAGGCATTATGAAATATGCGACGCAAATTATAAACCAGCTTGGCAACTCCTAAAGGAACGCTACTCAAATAAGCGAATCCTAGTCAACGTACAACTGAAAAAATTATTGTCTCTCCCAACCACAAATCATGATACTGCCGAAAGTATCAAAAGACTACTAGACAACATAACAGAAGCACTATTAGCATTACACAATTTAGGTATAGAAACAAATAACTGGGATCTAATAATAATATATTTAACGGTGCAAAAATTGCACCCAGACACTCATCAACTATGGGAACAGAGCTTACATAATAGCACTGACTTACCAGAATTAAAAACACTCACAAAATTCCTAGAGTCTCGCTTCAGAACTCTAGAAATGATAGGAAACAAAAATATGTCGTCAAATACGACACAGAAAAAACCATTCTCACCAAAACCAACTTATGGATTCTTGAATCGAAGCCAAAGTTCAATACCAAAGCACCCACCTACAAAAAGGTCTTCTTGCAGCCATTGCAAGGGTGACCATATCATATTTCACTGTCCAACCTTTAGGAATATGAACACCCGACAACGACATGAAGTTGTCACAAATAAGCATTTATGCAAAAATTGCTTATCACACAATCACCTAACCTTAAATTGCATAAGCAATAAAAAGTGTTACCACTGTAACAAAAGTCACCATACTCTGCTCCATTATGAGCAAAACAATTCAGTGACAAATTCAACAAATGAATCCACCCAAAACTCCAATATGGATATTGAACCAAGCACACCCTTAGCTTGTAGAAATGACGAACAACAAGTTCAAAATTTTCTAACTGCCAATATGAAAAGAGCTCTCCTCTCTACAGCTCTAATAAACGTCACCTCACCATCTGGAAGCACAATGACATTTCGAGCATTAATAGACTCTGGATCTCAAGTGTCTATTATGACCGAAAAGGCCTTGAAACTATTACAACTTAAAGGATCTCAAACTACCCAAGAATTAATTGGACTTGGCACAACTCCCACAAATACAGCCGTTCAGCAAGCCACAGTCACAATTAATTCCCTACACAACAATTTTAAAATAGCAAGCAACATGCTCGTGATAGGAAAAATCACAGACTTACTGCCTACCAATACGATTAAAGTGTCAAATTGGAAACACATTAAAAATCACCCATTAGCAGATCCCACCTTCTCGATTCCAGGAGAAGTTGACATTCTTCTTGGAGCAGAGGTTTACGCCGCCATTATTAAAAATGGAATTAGAAGAGGATCTAACAATACACCCACAGCCCAAAACACTGAACTAGGCTGGATTCTGGTCGGAGGAGTACCAGAAATAAAGAGCACTACTACGACTGTGCTATCTACCTATACTACAACAAACCCCAAGTTGAACAAAAAATTAAAACGAATTTGGAATCACAATACCGCGCCAACATTCATACCGAAAGATCAGCTCTGCAAGGGATCAAGACAACGCTTGCCGCCCGAAAAATATGAATATGTATCCATCAAGACGCATAATACACCTAAACACCACAGTTCTCAGAAAAAACTCTGGAAAAGTACACCAAGTGAAGCAAGGAAGTACTGCACTTTAACAACTCTTTCCACCATTAAGACAAAATGGAAAAATAAAACAAAAGTATAGCCATCTCGTTCAGCGTCCACACATACTGAACCCAATCATACAGAGATTAAAACTCTCACCACTAGATGGCATCAATATAGTCTAAAATCTACTTCTCACCGTGGACCAGTAATACTAAAGAATGATATTTCCCCAATGGCACAATCTGGAGTAAATTATTTCAGACCTTTTATTCCTCTGCCAGAAAATGCAACAACAAATATTCTCACTCGTCCACTCTCTAAAATCTGTCCTCTCCAATTCACAAACATTTCCTGACAATCAAATATCCCCACCAAAATCTATTGCTCTCTGGCAGTCCTAAATTCCAAAACACCCGTTATATTCAAATATAAACGATTCCAAAATCCGCCAAAAGTCACTTCAAGTTTGAAAGTTGACAAGTACGCGCAGTGGTTTTTTCTTTTTGAGTTCGTTTACATTTTTTATTTTTTCATTTTTTTATTTTTTTACTTTTCTTCTACCATGGATGAGTTATTGGAGATTTTTAACTCGGAATCCTTGGATTCTGTGGATGCTGGTCTATCTCCAACTCCACCTGAATTATTGGCTCCCTTCAAGCCAATCAGGCCTATCAGCCCTCTACCTCCAACACCTAAGAAGGAACGGAAGATGAAATCAGTCATCATACGACCATCACCCGTGCATTCCTCACCTATCAAACAAAAGGCAAGGCCATTTGAGGCAAAGGAAGCATCCTTTCCAGTAAAGGCACTACGGGGAATGCCAATGCCCAACAAGGTTCTGAAATTCGGGCCTGAGTTGACTCAGAATCGACCTGAAGTTCGGAAGGCAACAAGACCAAGGCCCCTTCCTACAAGAACAACAGCACCACGGGATGTATTGCCTAATCCATCAGGAAATTTGCACAAAGCAATGTATACTGAATCAAGATCAGAGCTGATGACATCCAAAAAAATCAACCCAGGCCAAAGACACGCTCAGGGAATCAAGGTACAACACAGCCACGTCATACCGCAACCGACAAAGGTCCAGCATGCTCAAAGACACAGACTTCAGCTGAAATACCTATCAGGAAACCATCACCGAGGAGTATAGAGGAACAACATATGAATGTCCCGATTACTCCTCCAAAGGAATTCCAAGATCATCCGGCACCCAGTAGTAAGCAAACACCAGAGAGATCAGAGCCAGGGATTCCAAAAGATCTAATTGGGAGAATTATTGCCACGCCAATTGTCGTCAAACTGCTGGAAACAACAAATACTCCCTGCAACGTCATCAGGAAAGCAAAGACGTTCTGCAAATGGTCTCTGCCTGGAGATGTTACTATGAAGATGAAGAGGAAAAGGAACAAATTACACATCTTCCATCAACAAAACGTAAGTTTATTCATAAAACAAAAAATATATATATTTTTTCTTTTTCGAGGCGGGAGGATGTTCAGTCCTCACATATATGTAAGATCCCACGATGGATTTCTTACTTTCAAGACGTTCATAAAGCTTGAGGCAGCAAGCTGAGTAATACTCCATCGATGCCTAATCTACCTAAAAACGAAGAAAGAAGACACAAAGTATCATTCAAATTTATTTTATATACAAATAATACTTATCTAATTAAATCCTCCAGCACATCAGCTCGCATTCGAAAGTCG